>JASAUF010000118.1:2850000-4050000 GCA_030180095.1 Magnolia changhungtana
TAATGGGAGGATAACCCCTCTCTATTGTATGGGGTGTGGCACACCCAAGTCATGGATTGACTTGCTTTGTAAGGTTGTGGCCCACAATGGAATAGTGCATCTGGTTGATGGGGTAGGTGTTCAACATAAATCATGGTAGGGCCCACACAACTCAACCTTATGGGAACTTCTCATGACGTCGACCTCATAGTACCATTTCCCATATATATATATATATATATATATACTCACTTGCCCACGTGCGCACCTTTGCACACGTGTCATGGGCCTAAAACCTGAACATTCCATGTGATGCGACACCCCATGAAACCCTCCAAGACCAATTTTCACCCTGATACAAAATTCTGGTGGGCCGTAACAACCAGGGATAGAAATTAAGGAAAAAAACTGTTTTCTTTTGACATTGTTGACCAAAGTTTTGGATCAAATTAAAAGTTGGGCCTAGGAGTTTCATGAGGTGTTACATCACATGGACCATTTAGATTTTGGGTTCACATCACATGTAATGTGAGTTTTCAAAATTTTCAAGCGAGAACTCATGAGAACTAGTGCGTGGCTGATCATTGGGGGGGGTTCTGAGAACTCATGAGAATTTTTTCAGAACTCATCACATCTAATGTGGGCCCAAGATCTAAATCGTCCATGTAATGCACCACCCCATGAAACTCCCGCGACCCAACTTTTACCCTTATCCAAAACTTTGGCGGGCCATGGAAAAAGGAAATTGTTTTCTCCCTTGATTTGTCTCTCTATTTTTCCATGGCCCACTAAAGTTTTGGATAAGGTTAAAATTCGTATCCCCAGGAGTTTTATAAGGTGTTGCATCATATGCACAGTTCAAATTTTGAGCCCACATCACATGTAATGAGTTTTGAAAAAGGTCTCACTAGTTCTCGTGAGAAATGGTGTGCAGGTGAGCATTCCTATGTGTGTGTATTAAATGTATTTATCTCATTTTATTTAAAGTCAATTATGTATCATAGATGATAGTATATATAGAATTGAGATTTTTACCGTACTTCAAAATTACAATTTTACCAAATGGTGTTATGGAAGTGCTTTTCGAGTGGAGAAATATTTACCCTAACCTATTACACTATTTTTAATTTTTTTTTTTAAAGGTAATTTGGAAAATTGTGGGGCCCGATTGGTATGTGTATGATATCCAACCTGTCTAATGGGGCTGGGATAATCTATCATAATATTTTGAATAACAAAAATATTGATCCATGCAAATATAAGATAAGCTACACCATAAAAAATAATATATACCACTTAAAAATATCTAAATTTACGTACAGCCCATTTGTTGGTTTGATAAAAAAAAAAAAGATTTTTAGACGGTGTGATTGTAATGGATGGATGTACATGTTTGACTGATTGAATGTTAAACACATGACATGTGGGCATTAAAATTTTCTATTTAAAGAAAAATAATACATAGAAGAACTTTAATAACTTCCCACTTCCAAAGCACCATGGATATTTTCATTCATGGAGAGATTCTTTGATAAACATGGCATTGGAGATCAGGAATTCCCATAAAAATTCCTACATAATTCTGATTAAATAAATTGAGATAAACTCCTTTTTAAGAGGTTTAATTAAATATTAAAAATAATAAATAAATAAATAAATAAATAAAAGAACCTTTACATTAGCTTTAAGTTGCTGAGGTTGCTTTTGGTTGCACCGAATTTCATTTCATTCACCATATTAGGCACAACCAAACTTAAACCTATCCTAATAGAAAGTTTGCTTCATATCTTAATGAATTACTGAGTTACCATTCAGCTGAAATGCCACATGTATATGATATTGGGGCTATCGAAAAGGCTAGGCCCCACCTTAAGATGACTAGGTACAAAAAAAAAAAAAGGCTGGTACACTCATCACGTAGTCCAAATTGTAAAAATCAATAAATGGCCAATGGATTTACTCAATGTGCACATGCACCGCTAATATGGTGCAACTAATGAATGGAATACATGCCCATTGATCTTCCACATCTGCCTAAACTTTTCAGGCTCGAGAACATTAGTAAACCTAGACTCAATGGGTCCAAACCGACTCGACTCAAGTAGATATCATCTACTAAACTTAAACCTATCCTAATAGAAAGAGCTTGCTTCATATTTTAATGTATTACTGAGTTACCATTCAGCCGAAATGCCACATGTATATGATACTGGGGCTATCGAAAAGGTGGGCCACACCTTAAGATGACTAGGTACAGAAAATCAGGCTGGTACACTCATCACGTCGTGCAAATTGTAAAAATCAATAAATGGCCAATGAATTTACTCAATGTACACATGCACCACTAATATGGTGCAACTAATGAAAGGATTACGTGCCCATTGATCTTCCACAACTGCCTAAACTTTTCAGGGCTCGAGAACGTTAGTAAACCTAGACTCAACGGGTCCAAACCGACTCGACTCAAGTAGATATCACCTACTACAAGAAAAACTCCATCAGGTCATGACTGGTCCAAGTTCCAAAAAATAAAAAAAAAAATCAACTTGACTAATAAAAATGCAAAATAAGACTTATCTATGTACAACTCGATAGTATTTATAAATTATTTGTACTTTTAAATGTTAGGTACTATTGGGATAAAAAAATAATAATCCAACTCACTAAATTCGGCTGAGTTTCATGTTAATTCTTTTAAAGCTATGATACTTGCCATCATCGATCTAACCATGCATGTAAAAGTAACTATTGCAATTTTCTAAATTATCTAATTATTAAGCATTGTATGTTACATGCATTTTGATGATGATCTTGGGCAAAGGCCTATTTGGGATTTGGTATTTCTAATGGACGGCCTGGATTGGTAAGTGTACCTATCCAACAGGTTATCTGAACTAGGGTTCGGAAGATGATGATGGTCACGTGAAGAAAATGTACGTCACTGACACAGCCGAGCATCAACCAGTTATAAACTCAATTTTACCATAAATCAATATATTCTCCTTCTTTTAATTATGTTTTTGACTCATATCATTATTCACCATATTGTAGAAATGGTGCTGACTCATCCTTCTCACATGTGAATCTAGACCATCCAAATTGGTGGGCACATTATGGATGTAACATTTATAGAAAAGAACACTGATCAAGCAATCTTAACCATCCAATTATTTATTACCAAATGAATGGTTACAATCAGATGGTAAGTGGTCCCAATTAGATCCAATGGAAAAATATGATGGTTAATATCATGCTTTCAATTTTCAATGTATTTTTTAATTAAAATCCTAATGGATGGTCTGGATTTTTCTACAGCTATCCTGAGCACAGTGAAAAAGCCACTACGATTCCCAAAAATGCCGACCAACCATCATGGGAGTCTAGCCATTTATTAATAAATAGGTACGACATAGTGCTTTCTCTGTTTCGGTTTGTACAAGTGGGCCATGGTTTAGCTATTCAAATTTCTGATGTTCTGATGCGGTGGGCCCCACACAATGGGAAAAATCCTAAACCCTTCAAAAAAAAAAAAAGAAAAAAAGAAAAAAGCAACAATCTTGACTGCTAAGCTGGAAAATGGCCAAATATTGCATGGCTAGGATCTCCTACATGGAGCAAGTTACTCGAGTATGAATATCCGTTGAAGGTCCTATCAAACCTTAGTTTTGAAAATACGGTTCAACCTTATGAGGGCCAGCTGTTGAGAGCCCTCTTGTCTGTGATTTCATTGCTTCTTGATTTTATTGTTGTGGGGTAGATTTTGCTGCTCTCATATGTATATTTTGGCTTTTTGTAGTTTTTCGTATATGATAGGCAAGGTGCGGCAGTTTCATGATGCCTGTTTGAAAGTTAGTATGGTTAATCATCTAAATAACAAAGTTACAGGTAATGTGCTCTTCCGTTTCTTTAAAAAAATAAAATTTAAAAATATAAAAACCTACCTCAAAACTTGGTCAAGTAAAACTGAAAATTCCTATGAAAATTTCAAATTTTGTTATAATTATTTAATTTATTAAATATTTATAAATATAAATCATATGTAAATAATTAAGCTTGACATTAGGCGGCCGCAGCTTGAAGTTTGAACAAGTCATGCCCGGCCTATTCAAAATATTAATTTTGCTTAGCCCAAGTGGAGCCCATTACCAACCTTATTATAAATAACGCTGGTTTGTGCTGAGCCAGACGATTTTTATTTATTTATTTATTTTTTTTTTTCAAATTGCTAAGCTTCATTGAGTTTTTCTTTTCTTTTCTTTTCTTTGCTTTTCTTTTATTGAGTTGGGCTTTTCCCTGGTTTTGAGTGAGTCATAATTAGGTTAAGTTTTTCTCAAGCCTCGGTGAAATCTAATCAAAATTAACTTGAACAAAGTGAGCCGGTTTTTATTTTATTATTTTGAATTTTTAAAGGGTGCCTTGAAATTAATAATCCTGATCACTGAAATATGGACCATTTGAATAAACTGAAAACCCAAGGACACTGTTCATATCCAGGATGATTTAATTCCTTACTATACAATTTGGAGTATGCTGTTTTGGGTTTTCAATTTGTATAAGTGGGCCCATATTATAGTAATCCAAACCATTGGTATCATGTTAACCATGATGTATCCTCCATTCACTAGAAATCTCTTACATATTTGAGTTGAAAGTGGAGTTTTCTTCTGAACCGACTATTTTCTGGATTGCACTTAAAGAATGAATATTCACCCTTTTGAAAGTTTCTTGATATTGAGTTAATCCACAGTAGGGCCCACCATATCAACGGTTTAGATCATTCAATTATGAGATCAATTACACAAAGTGAAAATCCGAGAGCACTGTAGATAGTATCAGCTACAGTATTGTTTACAATATCCAGGGCTAGTAATGTTAGCATACAACGCGGGATAGTAACTCTCACATACAACACTTTATTTCTCTATCATATATCCATTTTATATAAAATCCTATCCGCTTAGAAGATGAAAAAAGTCATAGAAATTATTTTCGTAGAAAATAAAGATTTTCCATTGATCATATATATTACATGTTAAAAATCATTTTTAACCGATGGTATGACTCGATGTACATATTTCGTGAAATTCAGAACGGATTAATATAAATTTTATTTGGAGTAATCTTCATATTAAGCTCCAGTTTTTCCACGGTTCGGATTTTCCAAAGAACTAACATATTGTCGGAAAATAACATCCTTGTATGTGAAAGTTAACGTTGCATGGGAAATCCTTTCGCAGGCAGTCCACTTCCCATGGGGAGTAAACACGTACACCTGAGTGCACAGTAAGTTACGGTCCACCTCAGTACACGTGACAACATATCATACGTGTGTGAAATCAGATCCGTGAAGAAAGTTGGCGAAACCATGAAGATCGTAAATGGAGGAAGAAAAGACAGGTCTACTCATCAGTTGCAGACATCCCATATTAAAAGAATTAATGGATGGTTGAAATCATACCTACCGACAATGTGATTCATCGTACAAATGTGGCCCACCTGATGAATGAGTCAGCCTATTCTGCATCAGGTGATTGTGATGGTGGGATACCACCTTTTGAACGGATGATATGGTGAGCACACATGACAGGTTGGATTTCGTACTGGTTGGTCCACGTGACCATTTCTCCACCTATATATATACAGCAACTCCCTCTCTCCTCTCTCCAACATCTCTCTCTCTCTCTCTCTCTCTCTCTCTCTCTCTCTCTCTCCGTCGCAATTCGTTGGTATGTTTTCTTTCTTTTCTTCATCTTTGTTTTTGGGGAGAAAGAGAAATTCTCTTCTTTTACTTTCTTCTCTCTCTCTCTCTCTCTCTCTCTCTCTCTCTCTCTCTCTCTCTCTCTCTCTCTCTCTCTCTCTTACACTCCAATCGCCGGAATCTAACATGAGCGGGAAACTAATGTATGATATATACATTTCTCCGGTGGTATATCATCAGAATCCATTTATTGGATTCTGACCCACAAACAAAGAAGAATTTCTTTTTCTTTCATTAGGGTAACGGTCGTTAAAACGGCCACTGAAACAGTAACGTCACTGTCAATTTTCCGGCCGTATTGTACAAAAAAGCCGCTTTTTTTTAATGAAAAGTGTCCATATGCACAGTGTTTTATGTGAACCTTCACATGCAGTGCTTTCCTTCCTGCCAAGGTGTATCTCCCTGCTGTAGAACATCCTACACGTTACATGGGTGGGCCACACTGATAAGATCACACCCCAGAAATTATATCAACCATTCAATTTTTACCCAGTATTTAATAACCATCATTACTTATAGTCATATAAGCCATCACGACTATTAGAAAAATCAAACCTATAACGTTTGTTTTTTTCTGTAACCGCCGTTATAAAATATGACATACAACAACAACTACTGTTGTATAAATATTTTTTTAACATACTGAGTTATGCCATTTGTCATCCGTTGATTTTGATTTTGAGCTTGTTGGGTGGGTGGACCATCTTGGTTTTTTTTTTTTTCCAATAGTGTCTATCAAGTGGTCCACCTTTTTACACGGCTCAGATGTTCCAAAAAGAAAGTGTAGTATGTGAAAGTTCATGTTATGCGAAAGTTCATTTACCACATTGTATGAGAATTTTTTTATCAATAATAAAATTTTTATAATAGGTCATGTTCCTATTGCATTTTTTTAGTAAAAAGGTGAATTGTTTTTCATTGGGCTGATGTTTTTGTTTATTTTTATTATTTTTTCTAGTCCATTATTGTTATGATGGTGCCGTTGTGGTGCAATAACACCTCTTTTAAGAACTTGGACCCCTTTGGTAGGCCATCTTTCGTGATGGTGGGCGTGACTTCCAACCCATTTTTAAAGATGGGTTGTTGAAATCCTGTTTTTGAATGCATTTGGATTCCCGGCCGCTGGCTCGATCATTGTAGTTTGATAGATGTCAATGTGTACACAGGATCTTATTTCTAATGTGGGTTAGAATATTACAATACTAATCAAGAAAATCAGTTCAATCATGTTTTCTCTGACTATTATAACTAGTGTTTGCAAGAACATGTACCGACACTTAGAATGCATAACACTACTTTCACATCTTAATTTCAAAATATAGTAATGTGGAATTTGAAAATTGAACCAATTAGAAAGTGACACCCAAACAGGCCAAGTTGGACTAAAGGAGATGCATTCATGGAACTCTCAATACCGTTCCTTAATGATTTAGGAATGATTTTCAATCGTTCCTGACTAAGGATTTTCGTATAGTATATCATTCGCTTTATATAAATGACTTGAAAGAGGGGAAATAATACAGTTTGGCTATGAATTACATAATAGGCCGTACTAGACCAATCATAAAAGGGTAAGTAATTTTCTTTTCTTCTTTTTTTTTTCCTCTCCACTTTTTAGATTGGCGAAAGTGCTTTACGAATTAATATTGCGTTGGCCACCATGATTGGTCTATTGCCCTACTATAATAATTCATAGGCCACCTATTATAGATAATTGAACCATAATAAGACAGACCACCAATAATAATATACAACATGGCATGCTAATAGCACCTATTGAAGTTCTATCATGGTTCAACCTATTTTATCCTATTTTTATTTTCCTTTTTGTAACTGCTGATTTTGATGTGGGTCCAAGGTTTATTTAACATGTATTAATATGCCATGTCAACATAAGACTATAAGAATAAGTAAGCTCAAGGCTTATGTCCATAAATGAAGTGCTGCTCATAATGGTAGGCACTGATTTGAGTACACAGCCGGCTTTCTTTCATTTTAAGGAAATGATACGGTAGAAGGGACATTATACAATAGGCTATGAATTACCATAAGAAGGTGTACCTGACTAGCTAGGAAGAGGAACTTTTTCTTCTTCTTCCCTCCCTTTTTTTTTCCGAGGCGGTGCCTTTTAGATTCGACATGCATGATTGGTCTACTACGTTATTATGGTAATTCATAGTCTACTATTTTTTTCATTTTCTACCGTGGTTGGTAGAGATAGTTGAATCATAATATAAGATAGAGCACCAATAATTATACAGGACATGGTATCCTAAAAACGCTTACTAGCCCAAAGCTTTGTGGGGTCCATCATATGTTTGTGTTATATTCATTCTTATCATTTGTTTCGTCATCTCATTTTAGTAGATGAACCGAATAAGAGGGAAATTCAAAACTCAAGTGTGTGTTTTCATAAATTATTTGTTTGTTTCGTCAGCTCATTTTAGTAGATGAACCCAAATAAGATGGAAATTCAAAACTCAAGTGAGTATTTTCATAAATTGTTCATTTGTTTCATCAGCTTGGTATTTTCACAAATTATTCATTTGTTTCATAAGCTCGTTTTAATTGATGAACCCAAATAAGAGGGAAATTCAAAACTTTAGTGGGTATTTTCATAAATTGTTCATTTGTTTCATCAGCTCATTTTAGTAGATGAATCCAAATGTAAGGAAAATTCAAAACTTAAGTGCCTATTATTATAAATGGTTTATTTGTTTCATCATGTCATTTTATTACATGAGCTCAAATAGGAGAGATTCAAAACTCAAGTGGGTATTTTCATAAATCGGTCTGGATAGAGAAATCCACTGTTTTCTAGTTCATAAGGTGATTCTTACATGGATGAACGGAAAACATAACTTCAATCCAAAACTTCAACTGAGTCTCACCAACGGTGTGTGTTCAATCCTCACTCATGTGGCCCACTTGAGTTTGGGATCATCCAGTAAAATAAACAGATGAAACCGATGGATATAACCAAAAGATTATGGTGGGCCCCACAGATCTTTGGGTTAAAGGGAGCCATCTAACCCCGACAAATCGTGTCCCACTCATCGATGCTCTTTCGTATGATTCAACGGGCTCTACCCCATCATTTATTCTTTTTTTTATTCTTTTCTTTTTTTTTTTTTTTAGAATTGCAGATTTTGGTGGGGTCTAGGGTTTATGTTTTTAACCAATAATGGCATGCCACGTCACCACAAGGCTCATGCCGCTAAATGAGGCGGTCCTCGTCTCTTCACGTTTGGCCTCCGTCGTGGCTCAAGGTGCAGCGTACTTGTTGCAGCCCACTGGGGCCCACATGTTGAGATGGTCCAATGATTATTGTCATAGATATTCTCCTTGCTTTCATGAATAAATTTCTGTTCTACTGTGATGATCCTAACCTTTGATTTTTAAAATTAGAAATGTGAATCACTGAAAACGCTTTTTTTTTGTTGTTGTAAATTCATCGAAGAAGCTGATGATCGATTGAATTTACTTTTTCAGCTTAACAGCATAAATTTCACAACATAGACGGTTCTGATCATCATCCTACCGTGTATGTGGGCCCTATTGGAATGCGACACACTCGAGTTCCATACCGCGACAGAGGCAGAACGAACTCATTCACGAAACGCCATTTGCTGACGTCATACTTCACGTGCCAGGCCCAAGCCCTGCACATGATGCGTGGGGAAGAATGCTCTGCAACACTTGCTTTAGGCAGCGCGTACAACATTCAAGATCTATGGGCTCACTATGTTGTCCATATGAAATCCAATCCGTCCATCAGGTGGGATCCTCGACTCTAGTTTCTGTTGCCAAAAATCATCGATATACACAGCTTGGGTGGTCCACACCAGAAGGAACAATGTAGATGAGATTCCAACCGTTGGTTTATGTGGGAGCCACCATCCTACCATAGGTTTCCATTGCTAAATCCTATCTGAGGTCTTTTATCAGCCTTATCTTTTCCATGTACGATAAACGCAAGGATTCCCACTTGATGGATGCACTGGATTTCAACACATACATGAAGGTGGGCCCCACAGATCTCGGCTGTTAAACAAGATGTTGTACACGATTACTGTCAAAGATGTCCATTTGGTGGTCTGGCAACATCAAGTCCGTGCAAGTGCTAGCAATGCCTCTCTGATTCAAATATGAAAACTTGGGAGATCTTAGCCCTCAAATAAGTGGGCCCTTCTCGGATGAACGTCGTTGGTATCTGATTTCTGTTATTAACCATCTATTTCAAGGCCACCAATTAAGAATCTTCCTCTCTCTTTCTCTCGTATTCATTTTTCTGATGGTGAATGGATGGACGGTCGCTGTTTGCGGATGCAGCATCAGCAAGATTCACATCCAGCAGATGGCAATGATGTAATTTCACCCATGCTCAGGGGTGAGAATCTTGATGATGCTGCATCAGCAGTTAGCTACCACACGAGGAAGAATCCGGATCCACGAGGAACCTGCTTACGTAGCTGCCATCGCCCCTCAACCAAGGTGAATTCCTCTCTCTCTCTCTCTCTCTCTCTCTCTCTCTCTCTCTCTCTCTCTATTGCACTGACGAATAGCCACACGTGCCACCGTGGAAGATCCAAGCCATTCATTAGGTGGGCACCACCAAGTAGACTATCTTGAAAAAAATTCTGGCTCGTGCAGTCATTTGGCGATCCACCCCTTTACAAAAGAAATGGATGGTTGAGATAAGGTGACGTGAGATCCACATTAATTAAAGAGAATCGAATGGCCCACTAGATTAGCAAGCTGACTTGGGTTTTAGCCCAAGGTGGGGTCCACCAGATGAGCAGCTCGGGCATTGAATAAGAGCGCATGTGGCCACGATTGTGCCGTATGGCGTGCTGAATGCTGATGAACCCTAGTCTGTACAAATGGGCTGGTGGTTTTCTAATCTTGACCGTTGGTCCTATGGGTTCCATTGTATGATTACCCGAAAATCTTCCAGATTGAAAAATCCTAGCCGTTCAATCTATTACTATTTATACCAACATATTTAAGGTTATAAACCAACGATCAAAAGGTAACTTGTAATCTGGGATTTTGGGTAATCTCATTCACGGCGTGTTCCATCAGATTAACGGTCACGATTGAAACGTGGGACTCACTTTTTCTGGTTCAGTGCATCTTGACATTTGATACTACAATGCATTACAGATGATGGAATTCTTCTTTGATTATTCCTCTGTTAGTTTTGCTTTTCTTTTGGCCTTTTGTGTTTATTAGTAAAATGCACATGCCTTGCACGTGGGTTGTGTGGGCACTTAAATTGTAAGTGGGTCCCACTTAATGGGTGAACCTGCGTAATTCTCTATACAAGCCTGCTAGAATAATACATTGCATCTTGCAATGATATACATTAGAAGTTTGGTTTTTGAACTTGCAGGCATTTTCAATGGTGGGTCATCTTTCAATGTGAACCATTTGTATGATGGGCCATCCCTTATCACTTGAATGTGTTGGGGGCCTTGCACAAAACCTTAGGATCTAGCTTCACAAAGTAAACCAGAATTATGGGATAATAAAGCAATGAAAAACAATCAAAGCATAAACCACACCACACGAGATTTTTACGTGGAAAACCCTCAAAGAGGTAAAAATCAAGGGATCTCGTCCAAATCAACAATCTACTATGAAGTAGAACGTTACCACCTTCTTCACTCACGCAGGAGTGGATAAACAATAAGATAATAAAAGAAAAATGGAGAGATCTCACTGATCACGAGGATGTAGAAGCGTTGAGATGTGAGTGCACAGTAGATCACCTCTACGAGCATAACCTCCCTTCCACAAGCTCTCTCTCTCTCTCTCTCTCTCTCTCTCTCTCTCTCTCTCTTTCTCTCACCTTTGATAGCCCTAAACCCTTTAACAAACCCTTGCAAAGCCTTAGGAAACCCTCTAGCATTACCTAGAAAAGCCCTAAGCACCCCTATTTATAGTTTAGGTAACTTCCTTCCGCACCTTGTCACGAAAGGCTTGAGATTTCCACAGTCCGCACAAGATCCAGACTTAAATCTGCTTAAACTCGAGTGGTCGAGCCGAGTCCTCGACGGTCAATCGGACCACTCGATCGGTCGAGCACCTCCCTTGACTGGTCAAGCACCTTGGAGAAAATACATAAATTGGTCGTTGGACTTTGAATAGAGCCCCACTCGACTGGTCGAGCGCCATCCACGACCAGTCGAGTAACCCACTCGACCAGTCAAGCAGCGCAGTGAACTACTTCAAATTTTCAACCCGCTGCACTGTCTCTCCCCTGAATTGAGGAGGAAAACCCCATCAAATCTCCCCCTTTTCGACTTAGGAGGAATTCACCTTCTTCAAGCCAACCTGGTTTCTACAAACCTTAAACTTGCCCTTGAGCAAAGCCTTGGTCATCATGTCTGACCCATTATCATCTGTGTGGACCTTCTCAACCTGTAACACCTTCTGTTCCAAAGTATCCCTGATCCAGTGATACCGAATCTCTATGTGCTTCTACTTGGAATTCTGACTTGGATTCTTGCTCAAGTGTATAACACTTTGACTATCATAATAGACCACGTGCTGGTCCTGCTTCAGGCTAAGTTCCTCTAGAAACCTCTTCATCCAAACCATCTCTTTACATGCCTATGTGACTGTAATGCACTCGGCTTCTGTCATCGACAATGTTATGACCTTCTGTAGCTTGCTCTGCCATGAGACTGTTCCCCCTGCAAACGTGAACATGAACCCCGATGTAGACTTCCTGGAGTCTATGTCACCACCCATATCTGCATCTGTGTATCCCTCTAACACAAGTTTTCCATCACCATAGCATAGGCTCAACTTAGATGAGTCTCTTAGATACCGCAGTATTCATTTCACCATGTCATAGGTGTGGTTCATATGCAAGGATCTCATCTCCTGCTCGTCGGCTAAGGCCTCAGAATAGTCTTCCAGCTCTCCCTTATCAGTGAGCATAATGTACTTATGCGACGAGTACCTCTTGAATGGCTGTCTGTCCCTAGATGGCTGTTGGGACTCAAATATTGCATAATTTCCCCCATTTATATCTTGGTTTTATGAATATGAATCCACTTAATATTCTATTTTACTAATGTATGTGTTGCAAAGTGAATTTAAGTGCTTGGATTGAAAAGGGGTGTTAAAAGTATGAATTTGGTGCTCAAAAATCACCAAGTTAAGGGATAGATCTTAGGAGACCAAGATTGAAGAATTCATATGCCAAAGATCCAAGAAAACCAAGTGAAGAATGAAGAAAATTGAAGATTTGAAGTGAAGAATCCTGAAATCGTCCTGAAAAAGTGTATTCTGAAGATCTAAGGTCTATTTTGGAAAACTGTGGAGCAAGAAATCTATTTTAAACAAACTATGCAACGAGAAGTCTATTTTAGAAAAATGTGTATATTTGAGGCGATTTGTAGGGTTTTTCAACTTTGTACGAAAATTAGAGTTCCCTACTTATAAATAGGGCTTCCTAGGACATTCTTAAGCATTATTAAAAGCATTCAAGAGCAATATTTAGGATTTTTAAAGGGTTTTAAATTTTCTAATTGTTTTTTTTCCTTTTAGATTTTTTTTATTTGCATTTATTTCTTTCTTGTTCCTTTCTTTTTCTATTCTAGTTATGTTTTTCTAAGTTCCCTCTAGCCCAAGCTAGAAGGGAAGCACATGGGTTTAATATTTATTTAAGTTTTGATGATTGATTGTTTTTAATGATGAGAAGATTGGTATATGCGTATTATCTATTATTTAAGTTTTATTTTTTATCCTCTTATGAGATCCATATGTTTTCATCATATGAGATCCACATTGATGGATAGGCTTACCCTAAATCAATCCGATTTCCTAAATATGAGAGATTCTCAACCTGTTATATTTCTTTGATTTTCATTATCTTATTGATATCGAATTCTTAAAATCACTGACACTTGAGAATATATATCAATGGTGCAAATCAATTATTTTTTAGTATTTTATATCATTTATTAAAATATTTAAACTGTTTTATTTTCCGATTAGGTTGACTATAGTGCTCAGATCCTAGTTATGTTATCCAAGTCATCATGATTTTGGAACATTAACCTATGTGTGAAACTTTGAAGCTTGGGTGTTATTTTAATTTAGTTGAATTACATCCATTCAAAAATCTCAAAATCAAATCATCAATTTAATTTTTATTACCTAGTTAGTTTTGCATTTGATTTTCTCCTTCTCACAATTCATCTCCATGTGGGATCGATCCCATATTCACAGGATATTACTTACGAACCTCTGCACTTTGAGACAAGCAATTAAGTTTTTGGCATCGTTGCCAGGGAAAGACTAAGATAGATTAGATCTGTACAAGATAGCTAAGGTAAGTTCTCTTTTAAACCCTCTAAATTTTCTATAGATTTTATTTTATTTTATTTTTTTCTTTGAAAATAAATTCAGTTAGGTCTTTCAAGCATTAACTATGACATAAGGTTGCCCTGCTTGGGATTTTATCACCTAAGTGCTATGGTTGTCCTATAATTGTTGTTTGCTCACAAAGATCATCCGCTGAATCTATTTTCCAGATTAGCATAGTTTACTTTCTACATTAGTTTTATTTTTATTAATTTATTATTATTATTTTTTTGCTTTGTGGACTGAACCCTTATGGTCGGCCCTGCCGCCTAGGTTGTTGATTTATTTTGCTGCATTGACTAGAAAGGTCGAAGCCATGGAAATTAGGAAGGTTGATATGGTTAAAACAAATACTTCCTTGGGTAATTTTTGTAGCATTTGTGGTGGTATAAACCATGACACAGGATTGTCCAATAATCTCAGTTGTACAAAATATCACACATGAGCATGATCAAGCAAATGCTATATATAAATAACTACCAAAGGTCAATTATGCAACCAATGGAAAACATGTATAATCCAAATTGGTGTAACCATCCTAATCTTAGTTGGAGGAATGGATCATAAATTAATGTGCCCAATGCACCTAAAATGCCACCACAAAACAACTTCTTTGGGGCACTTAACAATGCACCATATGTGCCCTCGCCAAAGCGATCATCTATGGAGGATGCATTGACCACATTTATGAATTCTCAAGCTCAAATGAATCAGTCTCTAATCTAATCAAATCAGGAATTAAAGACAGCAGTGGCTAGGATTGAGACTCAACTAAATGCTAGGGAAAAGGGCACACTTCCTTCTCAACCTGTGTCAAACCTTAGAAACACACATTTCATTGGAGACTCAATTCCAAGTAAGCTACATCATGAACAAGTTAAGGTCATCATTACCTTAAGAAGTGGAAAAAAGGTCGATAACAAGATAATGCAACCGGTAGAAATACCGGAGGATGAGCCACTGTCTTAAGAGAATGATGAATCGGCTATGGTTCAAGAGTCGCAACAACAAAATGATAAAGAGATTAAGTCATATGAACCTCTAGTTCCATTCCAATCTAAACTACAGAATCCGACTGTCCCCATGAAATATCAAGAGGAGTTAGATGTGCTCCAAAAAGATTATTGTCAATATTCCTCTGCTTGATACCGTTAGACAAATTCCACCATATGATAAATATCTCAAGGACTTGTGCACTGTAAAGAGAAAATTAAATGTGCACAAAAGGCCTTCCTTACTGAGAAAGTGAGTGTTATCATTCAACAAAGGGTCGTACCCAAATATAAAGACCCGGGAAGTCCCACTATTCCTTATATTATTGGGAATTTTCAAATTGAGCATGCTTTGCTAGATTTGGGTACAAGTGTCAACTTAGTACCTTATTCTATTTATAAACAAATGGGGTTAGGCGAGCCTAAACCAACCACAATTACACTCCAACTCGCTGACCGCTCCATTAAGGTACCAAGGGAAACTTTAGACGACGTGCTAGTCCAAGTGGAGAAATTCTACTTTTCCTGTAGATTTTATTGTACTAGACACTGAATCATGTGTAAATGCTAGCGCTCAAGTTCCCATCATTTTAGGCCACCCATTCCTAACAACTTCAAATGCAATCATAAATTGCAAGAATGGAATGATGAACTTGTCTTTTCATAACATGACTCTAAAGCTAAATATTTTCAATCTATGTAAGCAGCCCATTGATAATAATGAAATCCATGAGCAGAATTTCATGGACTGCTTGATAGAAAAAGAGAAATTGGAACCTAGTCTGACTAAGGAATTGATTCAAGTCTTTAGAGACTTAAAAAATTTTAATTTCGAAAAGTGCTTGCTAAAATTTGTGATGATAATGAGAGCACTACCACTCAGGACATTGGTATGTATCAATAGAAACCGTGCACTCAAATCATATCTATCGAGGACTCGCAACTTCTGCCATCACCAACCAATATTCCAAAGCTTAATTTAAAACCACTACCAAATAAGCTTAAATATGTATACTTAGGTGAAAATAAAACTTATCCTATGGTGATCTCTTCATTTTCAGACAAGGATTAAGAAATTAAATTGTTGAATGTTCTAAGGGACCACAAAGGAGCCTTGGGCTAGACCATTTCTGACATCAAGGGTATAAGCCCTTCCATATGCACCCATCGGATCCACCTCGATGAGGACGCCAAACTAATTAGACAATCTCAAAGGCGTCTCAATCCAAACATGATGGAAGTTGTAAAAAATGAGGTGATCAAATTATTGGATGTAAGAATTATCTACCCAATATCCGATAGTTTTTAGGTGAGTCCAACTCAAGTAGTCCCAAAGAAATCCGGAATAACTATTGTGCAGAATTCTAATAATGAACTCATACCAACATGTGTCACCACTAGTTGGCGTATTTGCATTAACTATAGAAAATTGAACCAGGGCACGAAGAAGGACTATTTCCCTCTACCATTCATTGATCAAGTTTTAGAGAGGGTAGTCGGTTACTCCTTTAGTTTTCTTGATGGATATTCTGCATATAACTAAATAGAGATAGCCCTAGAAGACCAAGAGAAAACCACGTTCACTTGTCCATTTAGCATGTTTGCTTTCAAACAGATGTCATTTGGATTGTGTAACGCTCCAGCAATTTTTTAACGGTGTATGTTAAGTATTTTTTCAAATATGGTTGAGAAGTTTCTTGAGGTTTTCATGGACGATTTCTCTGTATTTGGGAGTAGTTTTGAGGAATGCCTCAACAATTTATCTCTTGTCTTGTCTAGGTGTGAAGAGAAACACCTTGTCTTAAATTGAGAGAAATATCATTTCATGGTTCAAAAGGGAATTGTTTTGGGTCATATTATCTCCAAAAATGGAATCGAGGTAGATCGCTCAAAACTCGGCATTATTGTTAATCTACCTATCTCCTGAACTGTTAGAGATATTAGATCACTTCTAGGTCATGCTGGTTTCAATAGAAGATTCATCAAGGACTTTAGTGTCATTACTAGACCCTTGACTAATCTTCTTTAAAAGGATGTTCCATTTAAGTGGATAGAAGAGTGTGCAAGTGCCTTTAATAAAATTAAATCATCCCTTCTCACTGCACTTATCATGCGTCTACCAGATTGGACACTTCCTTTTAAACTAATGTGCGATGCAAGTGATTATGCCATAGGGGCTGTTTTGGGCCAAAGGAAAGATAAACGGCCCTACGTTATTCACTATGCGAGTAGAACTCTAAACCCAGCGCAAGTGAACTACTCAACAACTGAAAAGAGTTACTTGCAGTAGTTTTTGTTTTGGATAACTTTAAGTCCTACTTGCTGGGATCCAAAGTGATCATTTTCACAGACTACTCGGCTTTGAAATATTTATTATCTAAGAAGGATGCAAAGCGGAGACTTTTGAGATGGATCCTCCCACTCCAAGAATTTGACTTAGAGATAAAAGATAAGAAGGGGTAAAAAATGTAGTGGTCGATCACCTTTCCAGATTGGTGTTAGATAATTTGACTGAGGAGATGCACATCTAGGACATTTTTCCTGATGAACAATTATTTGCAATTTCCAAATTGTCTTGGTATACAAATATAGTGAATTATCTTGTAACGGGAAAAATGTCATATTATTGGAAGTCACAAGATAGGAAGCGTTTTGAAACCGAGGTTAGGAACTTCTTCTGGGATGACCCATATTTATATAACTATGAGACTGATCAAATTTTTAGATGTTATGTCAGAGGATGAAGTTCAGAGTATTATTTCCTTTTGCCATATGAAAGCATGTGGTGGCCATTTTTCTGCTAAGAAAACTACTGCAAAAATCCTGCAGTGTGGTTTGTACTGGCCTACCATGTTTAAAGACACTCATGCTTTCTGCGTTTCTTGTGATAGATGTCAAAGGTTGGGAAGAGTGTCTCGGCGCAACATGATGCCTTTATCCCCAATTTTACCATTGGAGATTTTTGATTGTTGGGGTATTGATTTTATGGGCCCATTTTCATCTTCTTTTGGATTTCTTTATATATTGGTTGGTGTGGACTATGTTTCAAAGTGGATTGAGGCAGTTCCAAGTAGGACCAATGACAACAAAGTGGTTATACGATTCCTCAAGGAAAATATTTTTTCTAGATTTAAAATTCTAAAGGCCATCATTAGTGATCGCGGGTCTCACTTTTGCAATATGACATTTGAGGCTTTGATGAAGAAATATGGTATCAAGCATAAAGTGAGTACCCCATACCACCCACAAATGAGTGGGTAAGCTAAGATTTCTAATCGGGAAATTGAACACATTTAAGAGAAAACTATAAGGCCAGAAAGGAAGGATTGGTTGCTCAGACTATCCGATGCTTTATGGTCTTATAGGACTGCTTATAAGACCCCAATTGGAATGTCTTCATACAGATTGGTGTATGGGAAGGCTTGCCACTTACCTGTGGAATTGGAACATGGAGCCTACTGGACAATAAAGAAATTAAACTTTGATATGAACCAAGCAAGTGGACAAAGGAAATTAGAAGAGCTAAGGAGAGACTCTTATGAAAATTCTAAAATCTAAAAAGAGAGGACCAAAGCTTTTCATGACAAAAATATCCTAAGGAAGAATTTTGAACCTCAGCAAAAAGTCTTATTGTATAATTCCCGTGTCCGGTTCTTTCCGGGAAAGTTAAGATCAAGATGGACAGGCCCCTTCATTGTGAAGAACGTTTATACTCATGAGGTTGTTAAAATTGAGAATCCACGTAATGACAATGTGTATAAGGTTAATGGTCAGAGATTGAAGCCTTATGTGGAAAACTTTCATTTAGGAGAGGAGTCTTTCCCTCTTTATGAGCTAAAATATTCAGATTGGTGTTCCTAGTCTGACAGAGCATTTATGCAGGATTTGTATCATATTCAATTTTTTTAGTGTCACCTAGCAGGTGAGTTTTTCATGATAGGTACTATCCACTCTTTCTTTTATTTTTATTGTTCTATACATTACATTATCATTACATTGAGAATAATATAGATTTTAGGTTAGGGGGTGTGGATAGTCATCCATGTGAGGATTTTTTTTTTTTTTAGGTTTCTCTTATATATATATATATATATATATATATATATATATATATATATATATATATATATGTATGTATATAGGTTTATGGGGAATTTTTTTTCAACATTTTCAAAATAATATTTTTATATACAAGAATGTGAATATGATATTATGTGAATTCCAAAGGTAAAGTTAATACTTAGTCTAGGTCAATAGTAGTCAGAAATTTGATAACTAAAAATTATAGACTTGAGTTCAATTATGTAATCACTAGTTTAAAGTGAGTTGTAATTTGATGTGCTGAATTCACAATACACCCAGAAATATGATATGTGAACTAGAATAACAACTTTTGATTCAAACAAGGTTGAATGAACTAGTACCATTGATATACGCTTAAAAGAGAGAATATTGAAGAAAAAAAAGAGAGATGGAAAAAAGAAAATTTTATTATAAAAAATGAATGCAATGACCATAACAATCATGTTAATAATCCGGAGTAAGGATACCTAAGTATCCATTACTGTTACCATTACAAGTACAATACCTTATGTTATGAAGCAAACCCGATGGGAATCTTCATCTAAGGGTGGTCTATAATAATGAGGATATGATGATAAAAGAAGAAATATCATGAAGAAAATGAGATAACTAGAGATTTTATATTCTTGGGATAATTGAAAGGAGTTAGGATAAATAACATGCATATTTCTCAAAGTTAGACTAGTGTCACGAGCACCTAAGTATATTGGATCATAACTATTCAAAATTTTGATTAAGTCTTTAAACTCAAGGATGTAATGGATTAAGAAATTGAAATTCTAACTAACTTCAGGCTTAAGGTAAGTATTATTTTATTTTGGAATTCATATGATGAATGGATGCATAATTGTATAAATTTCTGAGTGTTTAACTATTTTTTATGTTTTCAATGTTTGTGGGTAACATTTCTGGAAACCCTCACGAGACTATAACTCGTCCACTAGGGGAAACCCAGGGGTTTAAAGGTTTGTTGCATATGCTAAATATAATCAATATTACCTGCAAAAGTGGTGTAGTTAGAATTTTGTTTTCATTTTAATTTTGTTTCTAGAATTAATTTTTATTCTTATTTTTATATTTCTTCACTTATTTCGTTCGAGACTAGCAAAATGCTAGTTGGGAGGTATGTTGGGACTTAAATATTGCATAATTTTCCCTATTTATATCTTAGTTTTATGAACATGAATCCGCTTAATATTCTATTTTACTCATGTATGTATTGCAAGGTGAATTTAAGTGCTTTGATTGAAAAAGGGTGTTAAAAGCATGAATTTGATGCTCAAAAATCACCAAGTCAAGGAATGGATCTTAGGAGACCAAGATTGAAGAATTCACATGCCAAAGATCTAAGAAAACTAAGTGAAGAATGAAGAAAATCAAAGATTTGAAGTGAAGAATCCTAAAATCGTCCTAAAAAAGTGTATTCGGAATATCTGAGGTCTATTTTGAAAAACTGTGCAGCAGAAAATCTATTTTAAACAAATTGTGCAACAAGAAGTCTATTTTAGGAAAGTGCGTATATTTGAGGCAGTTTCTAGGGTTTTTCAACTTTGTACAAAAATTGAAATTCCCTACTTATAAATAGGGCTTCATAGGGTATTCTTAAGCATTATTAAAAGCATTTAAGAGCAATATTTAGGATTTTTAAAGGGTTTTCAATTTTATAATTGTTTTTTTTTTCCTTTTAGATCTTTTCTATTTGCATTTATTTCTTTCTTGTTCCTTTCTTTTTCTATTCTAGTTATGTTTTTCTAAGTTCCCTCTAGCCCAAGCTAGAAGGGAAGCACATGAGTTTAATATTTCTCTAAGTTTTGATGATTGATTGTTTTTAATAATGAGAAGAATGATATATGCATATTATCTATTATTTAGGTTTTATTTTTTTATCCTCTTGTGAGATCCATATGTTTCTATCATATGAGATCTACATTGATGGATAGGCTTACCTTGAATCAATCAGATTTCCTAGATAGGAGAGGTTCTCAACCTGTTATATTTCTTTGATTTTCATTATCTCATTGATATTGAATTCTTAAAATCACTGACGCTTGAGAATATATATCAATGGTGCAAATCAATTATTTTATAGTATTTTATATCATTTATTAAAATATTTAAACTGTTTTATTTTTCGATTAGGCTGTCCATAGTGCTCAGATCCTAGTTGTGTTATCCAAGTCATCATGATTTTGGAACATTAACCTATGTGTGAAACTTTGAAGCTTGGGTGTTATTTTAATTCAGTTAAATTACATCCATTCAAAAATTTCAAAATCAAATCATCATTTTAGTTTTTATTACTTAGTTGGTTTTGAATTTGATTTTCTCTTTCGCGCAATTCATCTCCCTGTGGGATCGACCCTGTATTCACAGGATATTACTTACGAACCTTTACACTTGGAGGCAAGCAATCAATGACCTCCTCACCCATGGCTCAACAGGTGGATCAGGTGGGGGCTGCTCCCCTAGTCCATCTTCTGAAGGAACTCCCCGGTCCTCTGCACCTTACTGTACTCCCCCGTCATCAGACACCATGGGAGGAATAATCGGATCCATGTCCTCTAGCTCACCTGAACTAGGCTGGTTCTTCTCTGGCTTACTAATGTCTTCTATATACTGATCTTTAAAGAAAACCACATCTTTACTCCTAACGAGCTTCTTCTTGGTCGGATCCCACGATCTGTAACTGAACTTTTCATCACCGTACCCCAAGAACACATACTGTCTGATCTTTATATCGACCTTAGATCGCTCGTCCTTTGGTACGTGAATAGATGCCCTGCATCCAAACACCCTGAGATGACTGTACGATGGATCTTGTCTAGTCCACACCTTCTCAGGCACTTCTCCATTCAACGGGGCTGATGAAGACCTATTTATCAGATATACTGCTGTGTGCATTACTTCTCCCTAGAAAGTCTTGGGCAATTTGCATGGGATAACAAGCATCTGATTCTCTCTACAATGGTGTGATTCATTCGCTCAGTCACACCATTATATTGGGGGGTCTTGGGAACTATTTATTCATGTCGTATACCCAAGGACTTACAATACTCATGAAAGTCGCCAATGTATTCACCACCATTGTCAGTGTGGATGCACTTCAATGATTTACCTATCTCTCTCTCGACCATAGCATGAAACAATTTAAACACATCAAAGAGCTCATCCTTGGATTTCAAATCATAAACCCAAACCCTCCTAGATGTATCATCTATAAAAGTGACAAAATACAGTGCCCCACCGAAGGTTTTTGTCCTCATATGACCACAAACATCATAATAAACCAAATCTAATATATACACTTTATTAACATGAGAAGCAGTTTTAACAAATAAAACTCTATGTTGTTTCCCTGTTAAACCATCAATACAGGTTTTGAGAGGTATACCTGTCACGTCTGAAAGGAGTTGCTTTCTCGCTAGTACTTGAAGCCATTTTTCACTCATGTGGTCTAGACGCTTGTGCCACATGTCAATAGCTGAATCTTCCATTGCATTTAACCCACCATTGCACATACTGACACTTGCCTTGTAAAGGGTGCAACACTTCTTTCCTCTGGCCACGATCGATGAACCCTTGACAAGCTTCCAGTGCCCACCAACAAATCGGCTTTCATAACCATTATCATCCAATCTTTCCGTCGACATCAAGTTGAGGCAAAGGTCTGAGATATGCCTCACATCCTTGAGAACCAATGTGCAGCCCACATCAGTTTTCACACAAATATCACCAACCCCTACGATCTTCGATACGCCATAATTTCTCATCTTCACGGTCTCATAGTCACCTGACTTGTAGCTTATGAAGAAGTCCATGCGTGGAGTCGCATGAAAAGAGGCTCCCGAGTCTATCACTCAGTCGGTGTCTTGACTCATAGCCGTGAGACAAACATCATGATCTGCTGAAAGAATAACTACAATGTCGTCATCTGAAGTGACCGCAGTGGAGTCTGATTCATCTTCCTTCTCCTTTCCTTTGCCTTTCTTGTTGTTCTTATTCTTACGACATTCATACTTATAGTGGCCCTTCTAGCCACAATTCCAACATTTAACATCCTTCCTGGTACTCAACTTACCTCTTGATTTATCTCGGGCCTTCCCACCCTTTTTGTTATTTCCTCTCCCCCAATCTTGTATCACAAGGGCCTTTTACTGAGTAGACCCCTAAGACTTCCTCATTGTCTCCTCATTGAAGAGACTAGTTACCTATTCCATGGATACCTTTCTGTCTGGCACGGAGTTACTTAGAGACACTCCCAATGTATCCGAACTATCAAGCAATGAGCTAAGTAATAGCAAAGCCTGTAATTCATCATCCAAGACCATCTTCATAGCGGAGAGCTGGTTCAATATATCGCTGACCTCATTCATGTGCTCAGCCACAGAACCACCATCTTTGAACTGAGATTAACAAGTTGTCTTATCAGGAAGATTTTATTACCGACTGTCTTCCTCTCATACAGCCCTTCCAATTTCAGCCATAGGCTAGCGGCTGAGGTCTCTATAGGCATATGGTGGAACACAGAATCATCCAGCCATTGTCTAATAAACCCCACTGCCTTCCGGTCCAACTTCTTCCAATCATCATCAAACATATCCTTGGATTTTGCTTATATGCCTAAAATTGGAGAATATGAGTCCATGCAATAAAGTAAGTCCTCCATCTTAGCCTTCCATATGGTCCAGTTAGAACCATTGAGGCTGATCATCCTTGATGAGCCACCTTCCATAATTCAAAAATCGATCCCACTCCATTCAATGAACTTAGCTCTGATACCACTTTGTTGGGGGCCTTGCACAAAACCTTAGGATCTAGCCTCCCAAAACAAACCAGAACTATGGGATAATAAAGCAATGAAAAACAATCGAAGCATAAACCACACCACACAAGAGATTTTTATGTGGAAAACCCTCGAAGAGGTAAAAACCACAGGACCTCGTCTAGATCAACAATCCACTATGAAGTAGAGCGTTACAACCTTCTTCACTCACGTAGGAGTGGATAAACAATAAGAGAATAAAAGAAAAATGGAAAGATCTCACCGATTACGAGGACATAGAAGGGCTGAGATGTCGAGTGCACAGTAGATCACCTCTACGAGCATAACTTCTCTTCCACAAGCTTCCTCTCTCTCTTTCTCTCTCTCTCTCTCTCACACCTTTGATAGCCCTAAACCCTTTAGCAAACCCTTGTGAAGCCTTAGGAAACCTTGCCCTAGGTACCCCTATTTATAGTTTAGGAAACTCCCTTCCGCACCTTTGTCGTGAAAGGCCTCAAATTTTCGCGGTCCGCACAAGATCCGGACTCAAATCTACGTAAGCTCTACTGGTCGAGCCGAGTCCTCGACCGGTCGAGCACCTCCCTCAACTGGTCGAGCACCTCGAAGAAAATACATAAATTAGTCGCTGGACTTTGAGTCGAGCGCCACCCATGACCGGTTGAGCATCGCGGTGAACTACTCCAAATTTTCAACCCACTGCATTGTCTCTCCCCTGAACTAAGGAGGAAAACCCCATCAGAATGAAGGGTAGAAAACATAAAATCTTTAAGTAGAATATTTCAACATGTTAATCTTTTGGCTCTTATCCTTTACAACTGTTGGACATAAAATAAGATAATCCACTCATCAAACGAGCAGTGTACATGGGTTTATAATCTCATCCGTCCATTGATACACGTGTAGGTGCATGAATCCAATAATATTTGAATTGTTAGGATTATCTCTTGAGTCCCTTGATTTATAGATTTTATGTTGTTTGGAGTTTTTTGGGCTTCCAAAAAGGCTTCATTCCATATGTATAGATGTTCATGAATGTTTTATCTATGTGCATGTATACATATGTTGTGGAGAATCACTTAGATTTTTTTAGCTACGAAGCAGTTTATTGAGTCAAATTAGGAAATTTACTTCTTAAAATTATAGTGTTAGTAAAATTCAAAAATACACTCTTCTATACAAAGGCTTGGTCTAGTAAGTACCTTATAATAAATAAAAATATCCCTCTCTCTCTCTCTCACTTTTTGAAAAATTAGTTTTTTAATATTTAATCTCTCTCTCTCTCTCTCTCTCTCTCTCTCTCTCTCTCTCTCTCTCTCTCTCTCTCTCTCTCTCTCTCTCTCTCTGCACTTTTTTCTTTCATATTTTCTTTGTTCTTCTTCATGAGTTCAAAACCCACTTCTCCATAGCCTTGTTCCTGTCATTTTTTATATGGTATCATGGTTATGTCAGTGAGTAGATTGATCCTATTATGAGTTTTTTCACTTTTAATTTCTGTTAATTCTTCTCCTTTGTAAGGTTTTTTTTCTAGTGTTGGTACAATTGATCATGTTGACATTGAGTGTAATTATTCTCAAGGTTTTTATGATGAAGAACCATGAAAATAAAAAAGAGTGGATATGAAGTTATATGATGGGCTAGGACCTTTGGGGTTTTGTTGACGGTAGCAATCTCAAACTGGAAGTGGGCCGAGCAAGATTTGTAAAGTAGAGAAAATAATGTGAAGGCCCTATATATCATCCAAATCTCTTGTGGATTAAATATGATTTTGTTTTTTTTTTTTTTTTTAATGTTAGAGAACTAGATTTGGTGAAAGAATGTAGGATCACCTAGCCACCATAGGTGAGAAAGTGAGTAGTGCTAGGAAGGCATTTTCAAAAGTGGAATTGAAGGCGATCAAGCAAGGCAACGACTCCATGGAAAACTTTTCTTAAAAAGTAAAGGATCTATAGAATCATATGAAGGGAATTGACATCAAGATGGAAAATGACACTCAAGTAGCGATATTAATCTTAAAAATCTTACAAACCAATTTTGATGCCAAGAGAGTATTAATTCAACAAAATAAACCACTTATGGAGAAATCAATGACTATATTACTACAAGAACATGCCCCTCTAGAAAGAATTAGATTAGAGGCCTAAAATAGTTTTAAAATTAAATATGGAGATAGGCAATGATATTTTCTTTTAACAAACACGTGATCGACCCACTAGAAGAGGAAGAGGCAAGTGGCTTGAGAAGGAATTCTAAATTTTTTTAAAAAAATCACCCACAATCCCAACCACTTACCGACAACAACAGTCAGGGGAATTCTCAAAGAAATATGTGCCAAATCAAGTTAAGTGTTATAATTATGAAACTTATATGAGCATTATGCAAAGTAGTGTATATCCAATCAAGGAAACTACAATGTCGAAGATAATAAAAAAGATGGCAAAGAGGTGCAATGCAAGCTTTAATATCGGGTCCAAATGGGTAGTAAAGAGTTTTAATATGCTCAAATCACGTAACACCAAAAAGATCTCTTTAATAATAAAGAGTATGTGTTGAATGTATCGAGTATTATCACTAGGGATAACACCCTCGCTTTTTTAATGAAAAAATAAAGCATCTTTCTAATGTATTACATGCAAAGATACAAAAGAACAATATGCTCAGATGACTTATAGATGACGACTAAAAGGTCATATTTGGTAAAGGAGGATGATGAAATTATATCATTGGATGATGGCAAGATCATTGCTCGTGGAAAGACTAACTATTTGCATTTATGATATGGATATCTTTTAAAAATTGTCTGCTTGAGATTGCCAATCTGTACATATGAGATCAGATCATTGAAACCTTCAAAAAAAAATAATAATAATAAATAAATAAATAAATAAATAAATAAAAAATAAACATACTAGTAAAGAGATTCATCACTGGAATGCCTATAAACTGAAAGTAACTTAAACCTGCAACTCTTAGGAAATCAGCTGCCAGAAAACCTTGTTTAGGCTCCCATTTATCCCTAAAAGTCTACAAAATAATCCCTTAACCTTTTCCAAATTGACTCAGAGCATCTTCAAAACCATCTAAACATAAAAATGGCCAAAATGACTCTCGTATGTTATTCGAAATCCAAAATCTACCAGCAGCTTTTGACCAATTAGAAACCACCCTAAGGCAACCAGGAATGCAATAAAGCAAGTGGCATGTGCAGATGGGAGAATAACTAGGTAATAAAAGTCAATTGAGCTTCCAAAATGTTGCGCATAGATATTAGGCTGAGGTGCATCGAGATTTGGCCAACTTTGAGCACTAGCGGAAATTCAATTTTTGATTGGTATCCAGATCACTATTTACACTAGATTCATAGAGAAATTATAAGATTTACCAGCCCTTTAGCCAATAAATGGGTGCCACATGTCCAATTGCCAATCAAACCATGCCTTGTGATATTTTAGCCCCTTAATTTTCCACTATCTATAAAAATATTATTAACACACCTATAAATATCCTTATACCCTCTCATTTTAACAATCTCTATATTCTCTACAAAGTAGAGAGTTCAAGGGAAAAGAGAGAGAGAGAAAAAGAGAGAGAAAGAGAGTGATCAAATGAGAGAAAAAATGAGAAACATCCATCATGTCCAAGCCATCCATCACATCCAAACCACAAAGCCATGACATCAACATAAGCCTTCACAAGGGTTCGGTTCATCAGGAGCAGGGTCGAGTCCTAAGATCCTGGATAATCCTCTCCAAGGAGGAATATCGCAACTCTTATTTCTCCTCTTAAATCTCTTGCATGTATGGTTGCGTGGACAAGTTCTCATACTCTTCATTTACTTTATATTTTTTTACATATTGCCACAATCTCCTTCTCATATACCCCCTGCTTATTTACATGCAATCCTTCAAGCATATGCTTGGTGCATTATCAAGTCCTCGGATCTTAACACATTAGAAACCTAAGATCATCCTATTTTTTGTCTTTTCTTGAAATAATCATCTCCTTGACTGTGGTTGATGTGAGCAAATAATCTCTACAATCATGGTTATAGTTGAGCTTCATTAATGTTTTCTGTTCTTTTTGAGTAATCACTTTCTCCTTGATCACCACGGAAGTTGAGACATCAGTCTCTTAGGTTGTGATTAAAGTTGAGCACACAACGAAGTTAAATCATCACAATATCCTTGGTTGTGATTGAAGTTGAGCTCTACGTTCCTACTCTTTGGACCTTGTTCGCAACTAATTGGGCAATAAGACATGGAATCTTAAAATCCCATAAAATCCTACAGTAGAAACCGCTAGTGAGTGTGGCCAAAGAATAGTAATTAATCCCTTTTTAGTCACCAAGGTCCTTACTAAAATCCCCTAGTCCCAAACCAATTCCAGGAGTTATACAAGTTGAGAGTGTTAGTGAATTGATTTATGCACCATATTTGTCAATCACGTGAATTCTTTTTACATGTAGTCAGTTAAGCCCTTGGAAATTGAAGATCGAAGACAAGTAAAGGTGGAGCATCAAGAAACAAATAACAAGTAATTTTGATGCCTTGATAACCCTAACCCTTGACCTAAAACAACATAAACCTTTAGATTGTCTTAAATTCAATAGGTAAACCTTTTATTGATTATCCCCTAAGCCATAGCAACCTAAATCAAACATTCATAG
Organism: Magnolia changhungtana; assembly: GCA_030180095.1. Classification (NCBI taxonomy): domain Eukaryota; kingdom Viridiplantae; phylum Streptophyta; class Magnoliopsida; order Magnoliales; family Magnoliaceae; genus Magnolia; species Magnolia changhungtana. Next base: position 2,878,641 of record JASAUF010000118.1, read on the forward strand.
ATTGGCTTTAGAGGTCCCGTGTTATTGAGAAAACTACACAATTTTAAAAACCTTCGGTCCCACCGAACCCACCGTCGGTTCGACCGAAAACAACTAAAACAGGACAACACAATATATAAGGCAGAATTTTAGGTAATTCGGATGCAACGGAGTGCCACCTTCAATCTCATCGAAGACCACTTTCGATGTGACTAAAGACCACCTTTAGTGCGACCAAAAGTGACTAAATATGTACAGTGGCTTTCCTATCTAATTCAATTTGAACAAACTTCAAAATCAATGTGACCGAATATAACTAAGTGTGATTGAAGACTAGCCGTTATAGATCCGTTTGAGCCTTTTTCCTATAAATCTAGTAACTAGATCTTTGTGTAAAATATAGATTTTGACGTTTTAGAGACCCTAGTGCATCCCAAGCTCTACTAAACTCTATCCCAATGAGATTCATGCCCTCTTCTTAGTGATTCTTCACTCATGAGCATTCTAAACTCCTCTAGAAGCAGACCATGATCTAAAGCCCTCTCTAGAGTTTAGATATTTCTCTTAGAAAATTGAAGTGTTTAGCAACCTTTAAAGTGTCTATCAAGTATAATCTCCTAGGGTTTACAACTTTCAATTAGTTGTAGGAGATTCTACTTAACCTTCTATCACATTGGTCACCGCATTGGAGCAAACATGCAAGGTGTTTGAACCTGTAGTTGAAGCATTGGCGACGCATCGTTATCATGATCGGGAGAGAAAAGGCAGCTTATTGAAGCAACGGAGAGCGTCAATAAAGCAATGTGAGAATGTGCTACAAAAGGGGCTCAATTCAACAAGTTTTCATGTGTAAGAGTCTGTATACACTCCTTTCTTATGTAAGATTGACTGTAAAAGTTTAAATTACCAAACTCGACTAGATTCTTGTGTAAGACATTAGCTCTTATATAGGGCCTAAATCAAAGTACATGTGTAGGCTACCGGACACGAGTGTCCATGTGTTAGTCTCCGAAGGAGTCTCTGCTGGGAGTAAACGTAAGTCATTGGATTAGGACCAAGGTTGTTGGTTAATCGGTAGAAAACTAACTAAAGTCTCTTACAAGAGCCTTCGGTGGGAGTGTACGCTTGGGTTCTTGTGTAGGGCTCTAAAGGTTAAAGGTGAACATAATTTAAAACCTCCGATTGTGAAATCCGTACGTTCATAGGTTGAGCGCGTCTGCTAGGAATGGAGTAGGAAAACTAAACCACTATGCATGCTTGTGTTTGTGATTATTATTTTGAGTACTTGTTTAATTATATTTATGTGGTGAATGTTTAAGTATATTTATGCATGATTAGATAAATGCTAGGTTTTGATAGTTAGCACATCCCACACATACATGTATATTATCATATTTATAAACTAGTTGCTTAATTGTCACATCTTATGTAGTCTATATGATTGGACCCTCTATTATCTTGGAAGCCTTAGAGTTATTTACCAGCTTAGTTTATTTTACATATTAGTTTAAGTAGTAAATTTTTTGTTAAATGCAAAATTTTTAATAGGTCCCAATCACCCCCTCCCCCTCTTAGACATAGTGTTTCGACAAGAAACAAAGTATCGAGAATTGGAATATTTATATTCAATAATAATAAAGGAAGATGGAAGAACAAACATCATCACTTATTTTATTATTTTTTGAATTTGTATTACATCCCTTGTATTTCCCTTGATTTCGAAACAAGGTACATTTTTCAATGTAATGAAAGGAAAGAAAAGAAATTCAATAGTGATTTTGACAGCATTTCGGCTTGTGAAGCGTTCATCGCAGTGACAGAGGAGTTGCACGGGTTCCAAACCCCTTGTTCTGCATTGATGTATGTAGAATACATGCATATATAAGGGGTCAACTCGCAGGAAGACTAATTTCACAGGAAGATATATATGCTTGGAGACTACTTGTTGCACGGCTGCGCAAGCAGTCCTTGTTGCGCGGTCTTGCAACATGCTCATGCCCTTGCCTTTTTCTTCTTCTTCTTCACTCCTCACATATTGCATCGCAGAATACCTGAAGACCGCTCTGAAACTCTTAAAGAAACTCTGGAACTCTTCTGACCTCTTTGGAGCTCCTCACTTATGAATCCCTGAAATGAGAGGGGTTGGGGTATTTATATGCCTCTACACATGTGAAGAACTGAATCCGCACAACTTAACACTATTGCGCGGATGTACAACATATCCTTATTGCGTTGTCACACAACAAGCTTCTGCCCGATCCAAGCAGTCTGCCAAAAACCTGTCTTTCTGGTCACTTATGTTTATTATGCGGTTGTGCAACTCACCTCTATTGTGCGGTCGCACAACAGAGTCATCTTTGCACTATGTTCATCATCATCATTCAATTTATTTTTGTGCTCCAACAGGTGCCCCCTTGATTTTTCTTTCATTCATTTATAGAATCAATTGAGGATCAACCCTTAATTTTGATAATTAAAAAAAAAACAATTCGTTTTGACTTATTGCATGATCGAAGAAATCCAGTTACACTATCGGGTCCCACGCAACTCCTGTCGGGTCCCGATGCCTATAAAAGTCATACTTCACTTCATTTTAACTCATTCTGCATCGAACCTTCTCCATCTCCTATTTCTCCATTGCATTGTTGCGCAAGAGACTCCCTTTGCGTGACTTACAACTGACCTGCATTGCACGACCGCACAACTTTGTCTACCTCAACAGAAAATCTTTCAAGTACCCAAACTGTGCCCAAAATTTTGTCCTTATCTTCAAATGGCTAAAAGTAAGAGAACACTCAGCGCTTCCCTAAAGCATTTGAAAGTGCACCTACTTGTGCCCTGGTTTGTCAAGTTACCTGAATGATGGGTCAGACTGTCTACAGAGCTTGATAGGAAGATTATTTCAAGCGTCTGCCTCAACCGGATGTGTGGAAGCTCGCAATAGGTAAATCATAGCCTCACATCCCATATCCCAAAACACCAGGTGATTAAAACCCTTAAAATAAGATAGACACCTTAGGGTTTTTGTGGTGAGAAAACTTTTTCAAAATAAAAAAATCTCTATGTTTTTCTCGCCTTGTCGATCTTATCGAAACACCCTCGATATGATTGACTTGCACTGTCGATGTCCTCGATACCTTAACGATATTATAGATAAGATGACCAAAAATGTCCAACAACTAAATATTCATCTGGACGGATTTATCGATGTATCGATACACTTATCGATATCATCGATAAAAGCACTAATTCTGTCCAGCAACTTCACATCATAACTGGACGAATTATCGATGTATCGATACACATATCGATATCATCGATATTCAAATCTCGAGACCATCGAGGGTGGCTCGATAAGATCGACAGGTAGATTTCCAGCGCCCCTGTTTTTTAATAAAAATCTCAAAATTCTTCGATATATCGATGACCATCCGATATGATCTGAATTCAAATATCGATAAGATCGAAGGTCCATCGATGATATCGATTGTGAGCGCGCATTTCTTACAGCAGTTATTTCAGGTTGTTTTTAACTATGATCGGGGGCCCTTTGATTTAATCGATATTCAAATATTGATGATATCGACACCAGATCGATTGCATCGAACAAAGCCATAAACTGTCCAGCAAGTTCAAAGATAAATCAGCTGGATTTATCGATGCCTCGACTCTGATCTCGATATCATCGACATTCAAATTCCGATGACCTCGACGGTTCCCCCGATCATTTATGAAAACCTGAAATATCTCAAAGTCAAGTCTCTCTCATTTTTTAAGTGTCGATGGATCGAACCTGTCATTGATGGAATTGGAGTTCGAAATTTGATGACATCGACAATAGCTTCGATTCATCGACCAATTGGCAAAGAGTTTCAAAAGCGTATGACATCGAGTCCGAGTCATCGAGCAGACCATCAATGCTATCGAGAGTATATGCTCGATGACATCGAACCTACTCGATGATATCGAACTCTGTCATAAATGTGACCGTTTTATATCCGTTGGAGCTTTTTTCCTATATATAGAGGACTTGTCTTTTATTGCTGTAAGAGAGAAAAGAGAGAGCTTTTGTATGTTTTAATTTACATCTTATACCATAAGCCCTTTCTCTCGAGGGAGTTCATCCTCCAATCCACCCTCACCATTGATATTCAATAGAGTGGATTGGGGAATGAACTTCCACATTCAAGGATCCTTCAACTACTACCTTAATGACAAATCATTAAGTTGGGATGCCTTGAATGCATAAGATTGGAACTACTCTACCTTCCTTATAAGTAAACCTTTAGAGAGTAGGATTCCATCTTAACCTTGACCCAACCCTGAGCCTAGTCTTGGTATATCTTTTGTGTTGCGGATAAAGGGAGCAGACGACTCTTCGTCAACAAGGAGGAGGAGGTCTTCGGCATTGTGCTTAACGAGACTCATCAACTTATCTATAAGTATCTAAAGTCCAGGAGGACACTTGTGATCATTCCTTTCTAGGATTGGGTCTTAAGTGGTTCTCACCCTTTGAAGTCCTCAAGGAGGCCTCCGGCGGGAGTGTACGTTGTGGGTGCGTTGTGTGGACCCTTGCTCTATGGAGAGCATAAACATCTGGTTAGGAGTGAACTAGTAAAACTCCTGAACCGAGTAGAAACCTCTGGGTGCATTGTGTGGACCCTTGCTCTATGGAGAGCATAAACATCTGGTTAGGAGTGAACCAGTGAAACTCCAAGGTTAGAGGTGAACCGAGTAAAAACCTCCATGTAAAGGTTAAAGGTGAACCTGATTTAAAACCTTAGGTTTGAGGTAAACCTTAGGAAACCTCCTTAGTGAAATCTGGTACACTCAAGGGTAGAGTGCGACAGCAGGGAGTGAAGTAGACTTATCGTCGACCCACTATAAAATGACTGTGTTTGTGATTCCTTTCTCTGTGATTCATGACAATGCATTCATATTCGTATATCTCATCACATCTCTCTCTCACACACACACACACACACACACACACACACACACACACACACACCACTACATGAAAAATGGTAAAAAAAAAAAAGGACTGATTTAGAGACGGTTCTGGACCGTCTCTAAAATCGCTTGGTTTAAAGACGCTTTAGAGACGGCTGTAAACCGTCTCTAAAATTTTAGACGGCCCGTGACCGTCCTTAATATTGTCTTAAAAATTTGAACGTCCGCAAATCATTTAAGACGGTCGTTGACCGTCTTATATGGGTTATCTGAGATGGTCATTGGCCGTCTGCATTAGAGACGGTCCTTGACCATCTTATATGCGGTCAGCTGAGACAGTCACTGGCCGTCTGCATTAGAGATGGTCATTGGCCGTCTTTTACTTGTAATTTGAGACTGTCAAAGACCGTCTCTATTAGAGACGGTCCTTAGCCGTCTTATAGCCCTGTCAAAGACCATCTCTATTAGAGACTGTCAAAGACCGTCTCTATTAGAGACAGTCCTAAACCGTCTCTAATGCTCAGGTAAAAAATTAAGAAGCTCAAAAAAATAATGAATTTCAAAAAAAAAAAAAAAAGTTGAGAAGCTTAGAAAAATAATTAACAATGTTTAAGAAAATTTTAAATTTTGAAAAAAAAAACTATAATTTTATAAAAATCTAGATTTTGAAAAAAAAAAAAATTAAGAACTTTGAATAATTTTGAAAAAAAAATTGATAAAAAAATGATATTTTGAAAAAGAAAATTTAAAAAATTAAACAAAATTGTGAAAAAATTGACAAATTGTGAAAAAATATATTTTTTAAAAAAGAAAACTAGATTTTGTATTTTGACAAGAAAAATTAAAAAGTTATATAACAAAAGTGAGATTTAAAAAATGATATTTTGAAAAAAAATTAATTAAATAAAATTGTGAAAAAATTGACAAATTGTAAAAAAATATATTTTTTTTTAAAAAGAAAACTAAATTTTGTATTTTGACAAAAAAAATTAAAAAGTTACATAAGAAAAGTGAGATTTTGATGATGTGTTGTATATCCTTGTCACCCCTATGTTTCTTCAACCCATTTTTGAGTCAGGTATAAAAAATTGTGTAGATTTAAATTTTAAGTGGACCACACCACTAGAAAGAATGATAATATAGTACGTTGCTATTAAAAATTATAAAGAGCCCATCGTAAGGTTTTAGTAATGTTTATTTGCAATCCAACTTGTTGATAATGTAATTAAAGAAGATCTAGATGAAGGTAAACTACAAAAATCAAATTGATCCAAAACTTTTGTGGCCTTCAAAAGGTTTTTAATAGTTATTCATCATTGTTTTGATTGGTATGGCCCACCTGAGATTATTGAGTTCTTATGATTTGAAATCACATCCTAAAATATGATGGAAAAATATATGGACAGTGTCGATATACATATAATATATTAAGGTGGACCCTACACAGTTAGAGTAACACCCATGAAGGAGTTACCTAAAAAGTGAAATGGTACTATAAGGTCACCTCATGGGAACTTCCCATGAGGTTAACCTGTGTGCGCTCCACCATGATGTGTGTAGAACATCAACACCATGCATTTGATGTGTCCCTAAGTCCAAAAATCAGTCATATATGAAACTCAGGTGGGTCGTAGCATCTAAAACTATGTGAAGACATCCCTAAAACATATAAAAACATTTGGTGGGGCCCACATGAGTTTTAGATGTGTGTGAAACTTGGTTTGACTCCTCATCCAAGTGGGACACATATAATGAATGGGCTGGATCTATGAACCACATCTAGGTTGGGCCCAATAAATGATTATGAATGTTTTAATGGGAGGGTAACCCTCTCAATTATAGTATGTGGTGTGGCCCACCCAAGTCATGGATTGACTTTATTTTAATCTTGTGGCCCACCATGGAATGGTGCATCTGATTGATGGGGCAAATCCAAAGTTCAAGTGGACCCACCATAGAAAAAAGCGGGATAGTGACACCCACTATTGAAACCTTCTTAGAGTTTGTCATGATGTTTATTTGAGATCCAATCTGTTTATAAGTTAATACAGACATGGATGCAGTTGAAACTTGGTCTGATCCCTCATCCAAGTGGGACACACATAATGAGTGGGTTGGATATGTGAATCACATTTAGGCAGGCCCAATATATGATTATGAATGTTTTAAGGAAACCTTTCTCTACTACATTTAGGTGAGTTACTCATTACCTTTACTAGAATAAACTCTATGATGTCTACTGTTATTTATTTATTTTATCCACTCCATTCATCCATGTTAACAGATAATTTGAGGTTTAAAGAACAATAAGGAAGCATATCCAAAGCTCAAGTGGACCACACCACAGGAAATAGTGTGATTGAACCTCTACCATTTAAAATTTCTTGGAGGCCCAAGGAAGGTATCAACAATGGAAATCATTATTCTGCACTGTTTTGTGTGGCATGGTCCACTAAAGTTTTGGATTTACCGAAAATTTGGGATCAACACACACCGTTCATCCATTTTTCGAGATCATTTTATAGAATTATCTAAAAAATGAATCATATCCAAAGATTAAATGGATTACACCACAAATGAGGGGAACAGATTTGCTACTCCCCCTAGACAATCCAAGTGCTAGTGGTTGGTGCTGTGTGGGCCCCACCATGATGTATGGCCCCACAAATCATTTTTTTATTACTTTTGAACTAGTTGGATTACAAATAAACATTACGACGGGTCTTAAGATAGTTTCAACGGTGGGAATCACCCTCCTGTTGTTTTCTGTGGTGGGGTCCATTACAGATTTTTATCTGTCTCATTCTTTTGCTCGTGACTTAAAATGATAGCTCAAAAATGGATGGACGGTGTGAATATAACAAATACATCATAGGTTTTTATATTTTTTTAATATTATATATATAGGAAAAAGGTACAATGCCCTCGAGCTGATTTTAACGTCCCATGAGGTCGAGCTGTGTGGGCCCCACCATGATGCGTTTTGAACATCAACACCATCAATCAGATGCACCATTCCATCGTGGGCCTAGGTCTCAAAAATCAAGTCAATCCGTGACTTGTCTGGGCCACACCACATACAGAAGTTGAGAGGTGTCATGCACCATTAAAACATTCATAACCATTTTTTTGGGCCCATCGAGATGTGGTTTGCAAATCCAGCCCATCCATTATGTGTGTCCCACTGGTATGAGGGTTCAGACCAAGTTTCAGGCACATGCAAAATTTAGGTGGGTCCCACCAAGTGCTTTTATATGTTTTTGGCATGTCTTCACATGATTTTAGATGGTATGGCCCACCTGAGTTTCGTATATGGCTAATTTTTGGGATATCCCATAATTTAAAGGGAACGCATCAAATGCACGGTATTGATGTTTGAAATGCATCATGGTGGGGCCCACATAGCTCGACCTCATGGGACGTTAAAATCAGCTCGAGTGCATTATACCTTTTCCCACATATAAATATATATAGGGAGAGCTCATGGGAACTTCCCTTGAGGTCGAGCTATGTAGGCCCCACCGTGATGCGTGTCGAACATCTACCCCATCAGCCAGATGCACCATTCCATGGTGGGCCTGGGTCTCAAAAATCAAGTCAATCCATGACTTATGTGGGCTACACCACATACAAAAGTTGAGAGGGGTTACCCTCCATTAAAAAATTTATAATCATTTTTTGGGCCCACCCAGATGTGGTTTGCAAATCCAGCCCATCCATTATGTGTCCCAATTGAGAGGGGCTACCCTCCACTAGTGTTTTCTCACAATGTGGTCCACCCAAGATTTATTTCAGGCTCCTTTTTTAGGATTGATGACAAAATGATGTATAGAAATGGATGGACGGTGTGGATGAATCAAATCGATGATGGTGGGGCCCATAGAGCCATACAAGGTCCAAAGCTGAATTTAACATTTTTTTGTTTCTGGTTTTCACTGTGAGTTTTGTATTTAATGTAAATTAATGGTGACTTATTTGTATTAATATTGGCTAAGATACAGAGTTATCCAGACCATCTAAATAATCGATATAGTTGTAAATGGTATATACTTATACATTTTTATTATATAATACAATCTTAAACATCTAGAAACCGGTCCCATGCATCTACGACCGTTAATAGATTTTATGATATTATTTAGTGGAAAACTCACAAAATACGGATTTGAAAATGTTATCTTATTTGAAAGAGGATTCCCAAATCCATCGGGCGCCTATTTTTCCTCTTTTCCTCTTTTCCCTGCTTCATCTTCCATCGACAAATCCTCCATTGAGCGTCATTCAAACTGCGATTTCCATCGACAAATCCTCCATCGAACATCATTCCAACGCCCCCTTAGATTTCCTCTCTCTCTCTCTCTCTCTCTCTCTCTCTCTCTCTCTCTCTCTCTCTCTCTCTCTCTCTCAGCATCATCTTGGAGCAATCATCCCCGGGCCGCCCGAGTCCTTCCAATCCTTCCACCAATCAGAGCAACGTGAAGGTGGGCAAGGCCAGCGCCAGAGATAGAGATCAGCATCAGAAGATCTAGTACTTACGACAGGGCGACATCATCGCCATCCCTGGTGTTGTGGCCCACTGGACCTACAACAATGGGGAGACCCCGATCGTCTTTGATAAGAATGATGTTGTTGGGCAGATGTAAGGACTTACTGTAATTATTGTGTGCTGTTTGGGCAGATGTTGTTTCTACTTCATTACTAACAATTGAACTGTCATATTCTGCTGATACTAAGATCCTTGTTGCTATGCCAACTGTGGTTAAGGTATCATCTTCCCAACAAACATTGATGAAACTATGCACCTAAAAAATATAGCAGCTCGTTGTTCATCCCTGGTATGGTGGTTGATTATTTTGTATTTGTTTTAGATAATATTGATTATGATTCTCAAGAAATTTGTTTCTATGGAGTTAAGAGATATGCTGTTATTTCTGACAATGCATTGGAGATGTTCTCATGTCCCACTGACAGGTGATTTATGATGCATCTCCACATCAACCTTAAATCTAATTCTGGGGAGTTCAATCTATGATCTCCCTGTTTTGAATCTATGGTTTTTACTTGATTCTGATTTATTTTTATTTTTTCCTTTTTGTTTTCTTTTCCATTTCTAACACCTTCAAATTTGGACTACTCACTATTTACTTTTGACCATCTACTTGATAGGTATCAATCGGATAGTAAAGATTGCTTTATCAGTGTGATTTTTGAGATGCTCCACCCATAATGAGTTATGAGACCCACAATTTCGATGATCTGTATAGCTGCACATCAGATGTTTTTGGGTTAGATTTGGGTAGTTTTGGATATTCTATTTATGTGATTTTAGTGTTGTAGCAGGTAATTAGATTTAGGCAGTTTTGGATATTCTATTTATGTGATTTTAGTGTTGCAACAGGTAATTAGATTTGGGCAGTTTTGGATAGTCTATTTATGTGATTTTAGTGTTGCAGCAGGAAATTAAATTGTTTTGGGGGTCTTTGTTATTGACCCAGAAGATATTGACAATGGCTTCAATGGACTAGTTTTGCATCTTTCAACGGACAATATCCTGGCTTATTGTCTATTCAAGCTTCTAAACGAGGTGGGTGAGATTATGTTATGCATTACCAAAACATCTGTTGGACGATCCATGTATTTCCTTTTGTGACAAGAGATTAGGTAAACAGTGGGGTGTGTACTAACAGGCTAACCCAAAACATCTTCCTTTTTCCTTCCTCTTCATTCATTTTTTTTTGTTTTTTTGCTTTCTTTTTTGGTTGTGTTGTGTGCGTGCGTGTGCACACGTGCCAGGATGTACATTAGCCAATATGTGCACAATGCATACTGGTTTCAACTGATACTTTACACCTTGCTGACATATGAGATTGAGGGGATGGAATCATTAACTGAAAAGTAAGCCAAAGATCTTAAATCAACAATGTAGTGAATGCATCCACCAGAGTTGCATAGTTAACAGAAGCTTTGTGTTATCAATTATTTTTATACATAATTGAGCTCAAGTGTGGTATGGGTATGGGTTAGGAAATGCTTTGTTGACTGAGATTGAATGCACGATAACTAAGATCTTAGCATGCCTAACCAGATATTCATTCTGGTTTTGTTTTCTTTACATGCTTCTTTCTTGTGTTGCAAGCATGATTGTTCCAATGCTTGAAGCTGTGATAGCTACTGTCCATGTTAAAAAGCTTGTTGTACATTTCCATGACACGCATATGGGAAATCTCTTTCAAATATTCTCATTTCCATCCGAGTAAGCAAAACTTGAATAAATTTGTTGTACTAATGCAAATTGGTCAATTTGTGAAGATAGTTTCTTATTTGATATGTGGCACAATACTAAATGATTGAGAAAAAAATGGGAGTTAGGAAGAGGACTGCTGGGATTTTTAAAAGTTCAGGTACAGTTGGAATTATCCAAAAGCTTTGGCACTTGTTTATGGATGCTTGGCCATTGAACTCTTGATTCTTGTAGTATTCTTTTAAACACCATAATAGCTCTCTTATTAGAAAATTGATCACCTACAACTGGAAGTATGGTATAACGATTCTTTCGTATTCTAAGTTTTTTATTTTTACTTTTTTCCCTTGAAAATCTTTTATATTTTCAAGAGAAAATGTTTATAGGAATGGATTTTAAGCTAACCTACAGCCAGTTGTCGGTGCAGTCTTTTTATTTTACAAAAAAAAAAAGTACTTATTCACTTGTGCAATTCTTTGGTAGTTATGGAACGTTGGCTTTGTACCTTAGCTTGTGGCTGCATTTGCCAAGGATTTCCAATCCATGCATCAAGTAGGCCCCACCATATGGATGACATGAACCCTGACCTTAGATGGATGACAGCCATAGCATAAAATTTCTCAGATGGGAATTTTCTAACCATTTGATTATTTGACTCCTTTCCTTTTGAGTTTGGACATGGACGGCCTCAACTTTTGAATCAAAGAATTGCCCCTGTGGAATGCATGTGATTTTGGGTTAGAGGATATTTGTTGGGCTTTTCTTGATAAACAACCCAGATATCCCATGTGTGCCATGTTGGCATATGTGGGACACCAACATTTGGCGGTTGCAGATGCACATCTATAGGTAGTATTTTCCCAAGCAATTCTAACATGAGAAAACATAAAATCTCAAAGTGATGCTGTGGTTTTGTTGGTCATTGGGTGACATTGGTTATGTAGCCAACCTCATGAAAAGAGAGCATATATAGCTTTGGTTTGGTTGTTATTGCAAAGATATATCACACTCATCTCTCACAAGAGAGTAAACAAGGGAGTACCAACTAGACCCCTTGTAGTGTTGGGGATTGAAATTCAGGGCAGGGATTCTCCCATATCAATCATAAATGGCCATGGGCCAGGTTTGGGTTTCAACAGCAATGTTGTTGAACCTTAGACTTGTCCGGCATACTTAATAATCAAGTCTAATTTCAGGCTCATGCATAGTCTTTGGGACCAACCCACATAAAGAGTGAAGTGGTACAGTTTAGGAAATAGCTCTGTTCTTATCTGCCCACACATTGTCAACTACTATTCTTCTTGGGGCAATTATATCATGGGGTTTTCTTTGGCCGTTCATCAATAAACGTGCTGGTGATTGGAACCTGGATAACCTTGTTATAGCAATGACTTCAAAGGTCTCTACGGATACAAGCAATAGTAAAATCATTTTTTTGGTAGTGAATGTATAAATTCCACCAATGAAGTTTGCTAAAGAAACATATTGATGTATAAATTCTTATTATTTTTTCCTTTACTTTCTTGTTTTTTTTTTTTTAAAGATCTAGATGAACTCATTTTGGATATACTAGTCAATCTCTAGTTTTGAACCTTTGATTTGTGACCTCTGGTAAAGTCTGCTACTGAACTTGCTTCAAGAGGCCTTCCAATGGATGAAGTTGAAGCAACGGCTGTTGTAGGTCTTCTACAGTTTGTTGATATCTTGCAATCTAGCATGAAATCAGCACTCAAGGAAGACCTTTGCTGGTGTGCTGCAACCCTTTCCTTTTTCAACAAACAGGTGATGAGTTCTCAAATAGAACAAACATGTGCACACACATACCAATAATAAAACAATACATGCATAAAGAATGCAATTTAAGCAAGACAATAAATAACTAGCACTGCCACTGTATATGCACCGTCCTATTTCTAGTAGTTATTATGCTGTGATTGACACATACACATATGCATAGAGATAGGTGTACATATACATATACACATACACACATTTCCTGTGTTATATTGTTGAAGCTTTGTTGCTTATCCCATTGTTGAATAGGGGATTGAGCTTTTTCTACTTGAACTAAAAAAATTTCAACTTTTCCTGAAGCATGAACATGAAAGACAACCCCATTTCCACTTCAGCAAACTGATTATTTCTATTCATTTCAATAGCACATCCAAACACATTATAACCAGTGCTAAAGATTATATGCTAAATTCTGTGTTTTGCCTATTTTTATGAACTTATGGCTGTACATGTTTATAGGGATTTTACTGGGACTATTTATGTTAATGCCATTGAATATTTCTACCTTCTGTTTTTTCTTTCATTTCAAATGCCTACCTACTACTGTGTAAGATGTCTAACATTGGCTCAAAATTCCTTGAGGTATCAAGATTTATTTCAAGGCTTCATGTGCCTAAAGAAACTACATCCATGTATTAACACTTTCAGCCCTTGCTAATTTCATTGAATCATTGGAGTGATATCTAACATTTGTTCTCTTTTGAAGAATCATGAGTGTAACATGTCACTCTTTTTTTTCTTGAATTTTGTGACTTTATGGTGTTTTGTAATATTCGTTTTCTTCAATCCTTACAAAATTGATGTTCTCTTATGGTTGTTTGCATGGTTGTCCATGTTTTTGTATTCAATCCACTCTATCTTATATCTCATTGTAGAGATTACTGATTTTTTTTTTTATCTGGTTGCATGCTTACAAGGGCCTAGTTGGTTATAGAAGTGTGTTTAGCAGTGATACACATGTCATTTGGAAACAGATGCTACCCTAGTGCTGCAACTGAGTCTATTGCCACTTCATTTCATGATCTGTGCAACTAACAATTGTTCAATCATGAACCGATTTTGTCCATTCACCTTGAATTCATTGCATTTTTCCCTGTCTCTTGCATGTATATGGCCTTGTCTCCATCGATAAAAAATGGTAGGCTTACCCTTACATTAAATGTGGGATGCCAACATATATTACATAGTTACAAAAAAAAAAAAAAATTGTCTTCTCTGCATCATTTTAGTACACAATTCTAGGCTTTAGCATACAATTGGTCCATGTTCGTAGCTTTTAGTTCTCAACAATGTTATGTACAGAGGATCTCACCAAGTTGGGGGATGCTGGAAAAATATATCATGTCTTGCAATCCCATCCATCTAATTTTTAGCCTACAGATGGATGATTAAAAAATAAACTATAGCCAACATTTCACATGTACCCGAAAGCACACCTATTTGATAGGTGGGATTATGTGATGAACGTAATCAGTCATCCAGAAGTTTGCCAGCCCCATGTGTAGCTCTTTCCACAAGCAGTCTGCAAGTAGTTTATTCAATCATGGAATGCATTTGAAAGTAGGTAAGCAGTTTATATTCAATCATGTAACCCCATTTGTAGCTCTCTCCACCGCTTGCCTTCTTTTCTTACAGATCTTTTTGGTTGCATTTGGAAGTAAAGGTGATGCATCTTCTTATTTATTCAATCATGGAATGCAGGATGTTGCCGTTAAGGTTCTTACAGATCAGGACTTTCATGAGGATCAACTGAATGAATTTCTAAGGAAGGTACGTATTTGAAACATTGCTAATAATGTTCTTTGAAACCGTACCTATTTATGTATCCGAATGTGCATCGGAGCTATCCGGATGTTGAACGGGGGCCCCTGGAAGGTGGGAACTACTGTTATGACCATGATGAAGCTGTCCAAATCTCCGCTATTTTTATCATATAATTTCATTGTGAACAGGGAACTACAGTGAGAGTAGAATTTGGTGATTCCACCACTACTGCAGATCCTTCTGATGCCCACACAATCAACCAGTCCTTTCCCAACATATGGTCAGTCGTTGGTTCACTTCCTGAGAGTAACTGCCAAGGTCTCTAAGGCTCAAATCGTCGCCAACTTGACAGAAAGACAAATAGCATCAGTGGCCACAGATTGCAACCTGGATTTAAACAAGGTTCGAGGTGCCGTCAACAATAATAATAGAACCTGATTTTATTTAAATGATCTTGATAATCCATTTTATTTAAATGAGCAGACCCAGATGTGCGTCGGAGCTATCCGAATGGATGATGAATGTATTTGCGAATGGATGATGAATGTATTTGCGAATGTAAATGAAAATAAAAAACTTATAATATTAATATATATATATATATGTTATCAATGGAGGATACCTTGTTTAGGGGGACATGAAATTCTTGTAGCTTATGGTATGGTGCCCCAATATTGGTTGTATGTTACTAGTATGTAGTAGATAATACTAGGTTCAATAGTAGATAATACTAGAGAATACCTAAACTTAAACCCACACTTATAACTTATAACCTAAACCTAAACCTAAAACCCAAACGTAAACCCGATCTCGAACCCGAACCCGATTTTCTAAACCTAAACCTTAATGTATTATCAAATCCCTAAACTGTAACCTACACCTAATCCTAATCTCAACTCCCTAACCTAAACCTAAACCTAAAAACTTGAAAACCCAAACCTAAACCTAAACCCAAACTCGATCCCGATTTCCTAAACCTAAACTTATCACCTTAACCTAAACCTATTCTCAAATCCCAAAACCTATAACATAAACCTAAACCTAAACCTAAACCTTAACCTAAACCTATAACCTAAACTAAATTCCATAAACCTTAACCTATAACCTAGCCTAAACTTAAACCTAAACCTATAACCTTAACCTAAACATAAAACCTAAATCTAAACCTATACTTATAACCTAAACCTATTTTTATAACCTAAACCTATTCTCAAATCCCAAAACCTATAAGCTAAACCTAAACCTAAACCAAAAACCTAAACTTAAACTAAACCTATTCTCAAATCCCAAAACCTATAACCCGAACCTAAACCTAAACCTTAACCTATAACCTATAACCTAAACTTAATTCCCTAAACCTTAACCTCAGTAACCTAACCTAAACCTATAACCTTAACCTAAACATAAAACCTATACTAGTAACCAAAACCTATTATTATAACCTAAACCTATTCTCAAATCCCAAAACCTATAACCTAAACCTAAACCTATAATCTAAATGTATTCTCAAATCCCTAAACCTAAACCTACACCTAATCCTAATCTCAAATCCCTAACCTAAACCTAAACCTAAACTTGAAAACCCAAACCTAAACCCGATCCCAAACCCAAACCCGATTTCCTAAACCTAAGCCTTAACCTATTCTCAATTCCCTAAACCTATAGCTTATAACCTAAACCTAAACCTAAACCTAAACCTTAACCTATTCTCAATTCCCTAAGCCTATAGCTTATAACCTAAACCTAAACCTAAACCTTAACGTAAACCTAAACCTATAACCTAAATGTATTCTCAAATCCCTAAACCTAAACCTATACCTAATCCTAATCTCAACTCCCTAACCTAAACGTGAACCTAAACTTGAAAACCCAAACCTAAACCCGATCCCGAACCTAAACCTGATTTCCTAAACCTAAACCTTAACCTATTCTCAATTCCCTAAACCTATAGCTTATAACCTAAACCTAAACCTTGACCTAAATTTAAACTAAAACCTAAACCTAAACCTATAACTTTAACATAAACCAAAACCTATGACCTAAAACCTTAACCTATAACCTATAACCTAAACTTATAACCTATAACCTAACCTTAACCTATAACCTATAACCTAAACCTAAATCTAAAACCTAAATGTATTCTCAAATCTCTAAACCTAAATCTAATTTAATCCTAATCTTAACTCCCTAACCTAAACCTAAACCTAAACTTGAAAACCCAAACCTAAACCCGATCCCGAACCTGAACCCGATTTCCTAAACCTAAATCTTAACCTATTCTCAATTCCCTAAACCTATATAGCTTATAACCTAAACCTAAACCTAAACCTATAACCTAAATGTATTCTCAAATCCCTAAACCTAAACCTACACCTAATCCTAATCTCAACTCCTTAACCTCAACCTATACCTAAACTTGAAAACCCAAACCTAAACCCGATCCCGAACCCGAACCCAATTTCCTTAAACCTAAACTTTAGCCTATTCTCAATTCCCTAAACCTATAGCTTGTAACCTAAACCTAAACCTTAACTTAAATCTAAACCAAATCCTTAACCTAAACCTAAACCTAAACCTATAACCTTAACCTAAACCAAAAACCTAAGACCTAAAACCTTAGCCTATAACCTATAACCTAAACTTATAACCTATAACCTAACCTTAACCTAAACCTTAACCTATAACCTAAAACCTAAACCTAAACTTAAACCTAAAACTAAATGTATTCTCAAATTCCTAAACCTAAACCTACACCTAATCCTAATCTCAACTCTCTAACCTAAACCTAAACCCAAACTTGAAAACCCAAACCTAAACCCGAACCCGAACCCAATTTCCTAAACCTAAACCTTAACCTATTCTCAATTTCCTAAACCTATATAGCTTATAACCTAAACCTAAATGTATTCTCAAATCCCTAAACCTAAACCTACACCTAATCCTAATCTCAACTCCCTAACTTAAACCTAAACCTAAACTTGAAAACCCAAACCTAAACCACATCCCGAACCCGAACCCGAACCCAATTTCTTAAACCTAAACCTTAACCTATTCTCAATTTCCTAAACCTATAGCTTATAACCTAAACCTAAAACTTAAATGTATTCTCAAATTCCTAAACCTAAACTTACACTTAATCCTAATTTCAACTCCCTAACCTAAACAAAAACCTAAACTTAAAAACGCAAACCTAAAGCTGATCCTGAACCCGAACCCGATTTCCTAAACCTAAACCTTAACCTATTCTCAATTCCCTAAACCTATAGCTTATAACCTAAACCTAAACCTTAACCTAAACCTATAACCTAAAACCTAAATGTATTCTCAAATCCCTAAACCTAAACTTACACCTAATCCCAATCTCAACTCCCTAACCTAAACCTAAGCCTAAACTTGAAAACCCGAACCTAAACCCGATCCCAAACCCGAACCCGATTTCCTAAACCTAAACCTTTACCTATTCTCAATTCCCTAAACCTATAGCTTATAACCTACACCTAAACCTAAACCTATAACCTTAACCTAGACTAAAACCTATGACCTAAAACCTTCTTAACCTATAACCTATAACCTAAACTTATAACCTATAACATAACCTTAACCTAAACCTAAAACCTAAACCTTAACCTAAAACCTAAAACCTAAATGTATTCTCAAATCCCTAACCTAAACCGACACCTAATCCTAATCTCAACTCCCTAACCTAAACCTAAACCTAAAATTGAAAAACCCAAACCTAAACCTAATCCCAAACCCGAACCCGATTTCCTAAACCTAAACCTTAACCTATTCTTAATTCCTTAAACCTAAACCTATAACCTAACCTAAACCTAAACCTATAAACCGCACTTATAACCTAAACCTATAACCCAAACCTAAGCTTAAAACCTAAACCTAAACCTAAAATAAAAATGTATTCTTAAATCCTTAAACCTAAACCTACACCTAATCCTAATCTCAACTCCCTAACCTAAACTTAAACAAAAACTTGAAAACCCAAACCTAAACCCGATCTCGAACCCGATTTCCTAAATCTAAACCTTAACCTTAACCTATTCTCAATTCCCTAAAGCTATA
The DNA here is from genome assembly GCA_030180095.1 of Magnolia changhungtana. Classification (NCBI taxonomy): domain Eukaryota; kingdom Viridiplantae; phylum Streptophyta; class Magnoliopsida; order Magnoliales; family Magnoliaceae; genus Magnolia; species Magnolia changhungtana. Next base: position 2,897,449 of record JASAUF010000118.1, read on the forward strand.
ACCTAAACCTTAACCTTAACCTAAACCTAAACCTAAACCAAAACCAAAACCAATAACCTAAACCTTAACCTATAACCTATAACTTGAACTTATAACCTATAGCCTAACCTTAACCTTAACCTAAACCTAAAACCTATAACATATAACCTAAACCTAAAACCTAAATGTATTCTCAAACCCCTAAACCTAGACCTACACCTAATCCTAATCTCAACTCCCTAACCTAAACTTAAACCTAAACTTGAAAACCCAAACTTAATCCTGAACCCAAACCCGATTGCTGTAATAATGTAGCCCAATCACATGGCAACAAACAAGAATGTATCCCTTTTAACACATGCCCCTTTTTACAAAGCTTTAATTTTTGTTGTTGTTTCTATTAACTTGAATTGAAACACTTTTTTACATTATTTGCTTGCATTAGTTTTATTTTAATGATTAGTTTTATTTTAAAAAAGTGCCCACTTTTTTGGAAGAAGTTTCTACAATTCTTCATGTTTTGAATTATAATGTTTTGTTGGTTGAATTTTTTTTATTAGATGAAAGACAGAAAATTGTTGCTGATTTTTTTCCTTTTTTATTTATGATGTTAAACTTATATGTATTTATGCGTGGATGAATGTAATGTGGATAAGATTATTTGTGTTTGGATGGATGTAGTTTATGTTTGGATGGATTTACGTAGGTTGAGTTTAAATGGATGGATGTGAACCGTCTCTTATAATAAATATATTATATAATAGGTGTATACCAGGAAGAAATACGATGAAAAATATTGTAACAAGTGCATATTGACCGCCTCAAATTTGAAAATGTTTTAAGGGTCATAAGAGACGGCTTATAGCAGTCCTTTTAAAGGACGGTCCATGACCGTCCTTTGAAGGCTCATAAGAGACGGTCCATAGCAGTCCTTTGTAAGGACAGTCCACGGCCGTTCTTTTAAAGAACGGGCCATGACTGTCTTTCAAGGGTTAGAAGAGATGGGTCATAGCTGTCCTTTTTAAGGATGGTTCATGACTGTCCTTTTAAACGACGGTCCATGGCCGTCCTTTGAAGGCTCATAAGAGACGGTCCAGGACTGTCCTTTTTAAGGACGGTCCATGACCATCCTTTTTTTATCAATAAGAATGACGGTTTTCAACCGTCCTTTAAGTAATACGACGCCTCAAATTTTGACGGCCCATATGACGGTCCATGACCGTCCTTTTTGGTCATTTGAGACGGTTTTAGACCGTCCTTTTTTCGCTGTTTTGGCATAGTGTACAGTCACATCCAACATAGACTAAGTTGCATATTGCTATATTTTGATTAGTTTGTGATTGGATCCTTTACTTGGCTTGGAAGCCAGTAGAGTTACATTTGAGTAATCCTGAAAGTTGCATACATGATAGGATTAATGTGATAGGATTTTTAAATAACTCATAAATCTTTAAAAAGTCCTATTCACCCCCCTCTAGGACATATTGGCATATTCCGACTTCAACTCAAGCGGTCTTCACCGCTATTTCAGCATTCAACCCCTTCACAACACCCTGCCCCCGAAAGCTCACAGCATGTCCAAGTTGAAGACCTCCCCCACAAAAGAATGAAGATTACAACCAAGAGATCCTCTTTTTTTTTAAGGAACCTGTCCCCTTAACGATGCAATTTTCTTATAGAATATCCAACCTAGCTAGCCCCATTCACGAAGCTATCATAATGGGAGATATAGAGAGGCCTCCTTGAGAAGGGCAAGAGTCGGACTGGGAGAACTAGCTAAAAGCTACTGCAAATCTTCGAACAGATAGCTCTCGGCCACCTACTAGAGAATCAACTCTGCCTCCCTCCTTTTCAAAAAAGAAACAATAGAAGAGTAAAGGGCAACAACTCCAAGAGAAAAATAAGGAGTTTAATAAGAAGATGCTCTAGAACACTTGGGACAGTGTAAAAGTCCACCAAGAGATGACCAAGTTCAATAGCCCGTTCAAAGATGAAATGGTCATCATCCCCATGAATCTCTACCGCCATCTGTCAATTCTTCATAGTCATGAGCCTATTGATCAAATGACACACAATAGGATCATCTTCACAGGCCACTAGATTATGAAGGAACCCTAGATTCTAGAAGGTTTTTTGACAAAGAGAGGTTTCCGTTAGAAGACAGGCAGAATTTCCTCGATGCAATTCTTACTACCATGTTATAAGCCTCACCATCTCTACCCCCACTCACTATTTCGAGAACATACAACAACACTTATGCATCAAAGAGTCCTTGTGGGGAACGAAGGAGTTTAGGACTTGAGGCATTTTGTCTTCACGCTATTAGAGGCATTTTGTCTTCACGCTATTATTACAGCGCATGGGCTCAAGCGATAATTAAGAAGCATTTGGATGTCTTGATCAGGATTGATCTGTTGAATGCTATCGAAGTTACGTCCAAACATTTCTACAAGGATACAACTATCTTTAATGGGTTTTTAAAATATCGGTTCCTGACAACCAACTCTTTTTATCTCCCGCTAGGCGAGGTCAGCCTTACTTTGTGGGATCTTTACCGAATGGTAGGCCTTCCTGTAACAGGCTGCTTGTTCAACAAGTATGTGCCTACCAATGAAGAATTGGCGCATTTCTCTCCCACAAACCGCCATTCGAAGATCTCGAAAACCACTATCGAGCTTCTTTAAGAAGTGACTAAGTTTTCGGACATCCGCAAAGTCCCGCACCTCATCTGGTTGGCTCATTTCAAATGTGATCTATGGTACATTCTTTTACTCCTTCCTACTTTTCTTAAATTTTTTCATATAGTGTGTGTGTGTGTGTGTATGTGTCTGTGTTTGTGTGTGTCTGTATATATTACCATTCACGTAATGACTATATTGCCTTTTTTTCTTATCTTCACAGTTTCATGGGTAAAAACTCTTAAGAAATCGATGTTCTTAGGCATAAAATCAAGGGCCCTAGCGAGTACTTTCGATGAGCTAGTCGCCTTTCTGACTTACTGGTTGAGCTTGATAGTGCTCCCAAGTTCAAAGTGGGGGGATTCCATCAAACCGGCTCTCTTTATGGTCATGGGAGCGATGGCAGAGGGCAAGATATATTCATTAGCCCCTCTAGTCCTTTACTCGGTATATTATGCCTTCAGAGATGTTGCTACTCACTGTAAAATCCTAACAGTTAGTGCTTCCTCAGCATACACTCCTTGGCACTATTATGCGGGTTGGCTTGGTGTTTACTTTCCATGGACATTAACGAGCCAGAGAAGGCCTACATGAACCTGGATCACCTCCCTCTTTGGCACTATCAAGGGTGTAAAATGATAAAGTAACCACATGACTGGATCATAGATAAAATCTAAAGGACTAAATCCATCGATTTCTTTCAGTTTCCTCTCTCCAACGTCCCTGAAGACAAAGAAGTTGTTGATGGCAATTCTATTTCTCCCAATGAGCATGCATTCTTCATTTGTATTAGATCCAATAGCCTTCCATTGAGGGAAATCAGTGAATTTTAGCGTGAACCCTACTATCCAAGTAGGTTTGCTCGTAAATTTGGCTTTAATTAGACAGTCCCAGAAGATTGTGGTGTTGTTACAAGAATTATAAGGAGCTACAACGTTGGGCCGTATAATTGGGTGTTGATATGGAAAAAGTTATTGATTATGTGCACAGGATCGTACATCACAACATCGGGCTACAATCACTCAGTTCAAGCTTCCTATTGTTGGATGCATTGGTGGGCCCACCAATTCTTTTTGGTGAACAATTGTCATTTAGTGAATTACCCTGTATGGGTTCCCCCGCCGAGATTAAGGAACTACAGGCCTGACCAAGGGATCGGTTACATCGTAGGAAAGGATCATGCCTCTACTCCTGGCCAAGTTTACCTAAAGATCTCTTTAGAGGAGCCTATTCGTGAGATAAAACCTGCCAACACCTTAAAGGGGTGGATCGCATATGACACCCCTTTAGAGGAATTACAAAGGCTAAGAGAAAATCTTGAAATGGCCACAACTCTAAGCCCGCTAGGAAGAAATGATGCTCCTTCAACTCAAGAACCAACAACAGCCCTTTACATTCCAACTACAGAAACTTATCTTTAGCTCCTGTGGCAAGTATATCCCTTTAGATTTTTATATCATACCGTCTTTCTTTGCAGACAGTACTTTCTTACTCTATTTTCTTTACACCGCTATCTTCTTTATTTTTCTTACAGTTGTTCCATTTTCAAGTGGTTCAGCAAGTTCTAATTCAATAGCCACGGCATCAGATTTTCTTTTGTTATAGAAGATTCCTCCATATAAACTTATCCTCATCAAGAACGCCCTGTCTACTATGGCATGCATGTTTAAGGATCAAAAACAATGGCCTTTTCTCAGCGATGCCTAAGCAATTTTGGACAATTATCCAAGGTTGGCTAAGATTAATATCTCATTGTTGCACTATTCTTTGATCCATTTATGTGCTTCGCTGTGGCAACCAAAATCAATACCTAATATCATCATCACTCTGAAAACTCTCTATCATCAAAAGGAATTGTTGCTTCTCAAAGATAAGATATCTAGGAATATTGTTGTAATTTCCAAATATAAAAGAAAGTGTGATTCACTCTGCGAACAGGTGAAGACTTCTGAGCATACCTTAGGGGCCATCAATAAGAAGATTGCTAACCTTGAAGCTCAGAAGCAGGCTGAAGAATTAAAGCTGAGTAAGGCCAAGGCCGATATTACTGACAATACTATCATAACGGAACTCAAAGAGTCATAATTGTTAAAGGATCAGGAGACTACTACTTCCTTGGAACAAGATCTTGCTGGCATTCTCAATCAAGCTAAACTCATAATTGAAGCTAAACTTAATACAATTGTGACTCAAGTTCAGTCCAAACAAAATCTGTAAAGGTTTATGCTCACTTTGGGCATTTCTGAGCAAATGTAATATCTCAATGTTTGCTATATATCAATTATATATGTATATATTCATGAAATTTTGAATAAGAATTTCGGCAATATCTTAGAATAATTGTTGAATACGAATGGCATGAGTTATTCACATATTTCATCATACAGTCGTAGATATTAGTTTCTTAAGAACTTATGTCTTAATAGCATGTTATCATAATTAGAGATATAATATGATGATGATATAATCATTAATGAAAAGTTTTCTTCTTTTTATCAATTCACACTTTAATTGCATATTTTCATAACCGAAGATAGAACATGACGGTAACATAATTCTTGCTTGTTAGCATGCGCTACGCAGTATTCTCTTTAATGGCCAAAGCTATCTTAGGGTTTAATTAGTATCCCTATAGTGCCATACACAATTTAGGCTCTTGAGTATTTGGAGCGACCACATTTTAGCCTCTTAAGTATTTGGAGCAACTACCGTTTTTTAGGCTCTTGAGTATTTTGAGCAAGTAAGGCTTATGCAATCATGAGTTCGTTGAACACCGTAGCCTAGGTAGTCCACACACTGCGGTCCATCAAATAAGCCCATTAAAGCTACTGGGGCGGTGAACTCGGTAAGAATTATATGCAGGGTTGGCCTCAGTAACTCTCTTAAGTTTGCGGGGTTCAGAAGGCTACCTATCTGGGTATCAGGTCCAAGCCCTCCTATCCATCATGAGGGGGGAGCTCATATAAAAGTCAACCATTTTTTATGAGTTTCTACTGAAATTAAAACAGGAACCTGGGGGGACTTATGTATGGTTGGCCTATCTATGGATGAACCAAAGAGCTCACATTGCAGCCCTCTTTTTCTTCACATGCATGACCCGGACCATTCATAGGGGGCATTTTCTCTCACTCGTTCACATGGCACTATCACAGAGCGATACAGGCAGCATAGGTCTCATGCGTGGTTGGCCTTAATGGGCTTTGAAGCCACTAGGTCTCTCCACTGCCCACATAGATCTAAGTGTGTGATTGGCCTTCACGGGCTTTTTAAGGCCATAGGCTCTCACCGTTGCCCACATAATGTTCAGCGAATCGATAATATAACATACGTCTTACCAGCTGGCTCTTACCATTGTCTTGCATAATAAATCGCCAATATAATATAGGCCTTATGCGTGGTTGGCCTTCATAAGCTTTTAGTCATTGGCTCTCGTCATTGCCTTACATAATAAACTGACGCTGATATAACATAAGTCTTATGCATAGTTGGCCTTCGTGAGCTCTTAGCCGCTGGCTCTCACTGCTGCCTTACATGGTATAAGGTAAATCAACAATATACTCAACCAATGACAAAATCAATTTGGCAATAATCAATAATAATATCAATTTGGTGATAATCAGCGATAATATTAATTTGACAATAATCGACGATAATATCAATTCGAAGATAATCGATGATAACATTAATTTGGAGATAATCGGCAATAATATCAATTTGGAGATAATCTACGATAATATCAATTTGGAGATAATTAATGATAATATCAAGTCAGATATAATCGATGATAATATCAATTTGGCAATAATCAGCGATAATATCAATTTGGAGATAATCAACGATAATATCAATTTGGAGACAATCTATGATAATATCAATTTGGTGATAATCGGCAATAATATCAATTTGGAGATAATTGGCGATAATATCAATTTGGCGATAATCGATGATAATATCAATTCAGAGATAATCAGTGATAATATCAATTTGGCGATAATCTATCTAAGACCATAATAATAACTTTTCTCAGTAGATTATAAGAATTACTAGCTGGCCATAATAATATTACGGTCATGCTTCAGCCGTAATTGCCATTTGGCAGCATTATTGTTATTGCCGATTATCGTCTTATTAATGATTATTGTCCTAGAAGACCGTCAATTATCTCTTTAAAGTCACACAATTGGTGATTGTATCCCTCTTGATAAAATAAGACATTGAAAGTTATACTTTCTCGAAAATAGTAAGCTCTAGTGGAGACATACTTATAAACTTGTTCCTCTATATACCCATTCCTCGTTCCTGCTTTATCAGAGAAGGGTGGTTAATAATAATACATGGAAGATACATGGCTTGTCACATTAGGATTTTTTGCAACATTGCGCTTGTTGTTGTCGTCATATAGCCTATTCTACCCCCTTTTGATTGGGCAAGATTTTCCTAGATAACCTTCACAATAAAAAATTTTCACATTTCAAGCATAATATCTTTTAATAAAATAGGCATTGACGAGTATCCCGATGCCCTACCCATTCTGGTTTACAACCCAATAAGCCTCGTTGAAATAAACTTCCGTTAAAATATATGGGTCCTCCCATTTAGGATCAAACTTGCCCCTATTCCTGTAAGTAACCACAATGGGCCTTTTCAGTAGTAGCACCATATCACCTTTCTTGAAAGAGTGATGCTTGACTTTCTTATCAAAAGAAGAGGATATTTGCACTTGATACAACTCTAGATGTTGTTGTACTCCTAGTTGTTTCTCGTCCAGATTATCTAACTCCCTAAGCCTTATCTTGGCATTTTCATCTTCCCTTATTAACTCGCGTATTGCCACCCTAAGAGACATGTACAACTTACGTTTCAATTGGCACGACGGCCTGGACTCCATAGACTAATGAATACGACGTGACTTTTATCACCGTTCGGTGAGTCGTTGGATAGGCCCACAAGGCTTCTTGTAACTTTTCATCCCAATCGCATTTATTTCCTATGATGATTTTCTTAAAAATTCTTAATATCGTCTTATTAAAGGCTTCCGCCAATGCATTGGCAGGCGGGTAATAGAGCATCAAGAAAGAATGCTGGATGCCGAACTTTTGGCATAGCTTTTTCATATTTATGTTCTTAAAGGGAGTGTCATTGTCAGCAATAATTATTTTCGGAACTCCATGCATGGCAAATAAAATAGGCAACAACCTTTTCTTTGACATTGCGTGGTGCAATTGCTTTTGTCCATTTAGAAAAATAATCCATCACTGCTAGAATATATTGATGTCCCCTTAAGGATGGCGGATTGATAAGGCCGATGACATTCAACCCCCAAACCGCGAAGGGCAACAAAGTCACTGACTGATGCAGGTCTTCTGGCGGTAAATGTATAATATTGTCGTGCACCTAACATTCATGACATCGTTTGGTGAAAGCTATTGTATCTTTAAACATAGAGGGCCAGTAATACCTCATGCGATATATACGGTGAAATAAATTTCAACCGGCTTAATGAGCCCCGTATTCTCCCGAGTGGGCTTCTTGTAAGACATAATCGGCTTTCTTGCAAGACATATATTCTCCCGAGTGGGCTTTCTTATTTCGAATTATTGCATTCTTCTCCTATTAGAATCCTCTAAGAAAAGAGAGGGCTCTTTCTTTTTTCCCTGTTCATCGCAATAGGCCAGTAGGGCTTCCAAAGAGTTTTCTCACATAACAATGTATAAAATCAAGGGTTTACCTTTTACAGGTGTTGTCAGCACTAGTGGCTGTTTCAATAAATCTTTAATGGAATCAATTGCATTTTGACAAGCTTCGTCCCATACGAATTTTACTCCCTTCTTCATGAGGTGAGCAAACGGATGGCATATCCCTACTAAGTTCGAGATAAAACATCAAATATAAGATAATTTTCCTTACAAAATTTTCAATTCTTTTAACGTTTTCGACGATGGCATTTCTTGAATAACCCTGATCTTTCCTAGATCAACTTCGATTCCCCGATGCCTGATAATAAACCTAAGGAACTTGCATGACAATACACCGAACACGCACTCTGTTGGGTTCATCTTTAATTGTTTCTTCTTGAGCCGGTGAAAAACTGACGATAGATGCTCACGATGCTCTTCATAATCACCAGATCGAACCACCAAATCATCAATGTAGCATTCAACATGCTTGTGTATCATGTCTTAAAAAATATTCTGCATGGCTCTCTAATACGTGGCCCTGGCATTTTTTAGCCTGAACAACATGACTTTGTAACAGTATATCCCTAGGGATGTCCCAAATGTTGTAGCCTCTTCGTCTTTGAGTGTCATGTGTATCTGATTGTACCCAGCATATCCATCCATGAAGGACATAAATGCGTACTTTTTTATAATGTTGATTAGTAACTATGTTATGGGCAGCGGGAAGTCATCTTTCGGGCATGTTTCGTTCATATCTCTGAAATCAACGCATACGCTGATTTCTCTGCTCTTTTTCTTTACTGGGACAATGTTAGATATCCATCTAGGGTATTTAACTTCCCTTATAAAACTGACTTTAATTAGTTTTGAAAGTTCCATTGTTCGTCAATTAACGCGAAGTCTGAGTCTTAGAATCAAGTGAGCCCCAAATGGAATAGAAGACTGAAGACTCAGCATGTTGAGAGGTTTAAGTGCAAAACAAAGGTAAATTAAGCCTCAAGAACCTAACCAAAGCCTCCATTAATAATACCCCTAAAACATGGACCATACTTGACCAAAACCATCTAGGAACATCCCTTGATAAGTATGATAAAAGTATAAGTTAGTAGCCAAAAGAGTTAAAAGAATATATGGAAATTCTGTTATTGTCGATGTCATCGAAGTGAAATCGAACTGTCTTCGATGTCATTGAAGATAGCTCGATGACATCGAGAATGAGTCATAACAGTCCAGAAACCAACTTGAAAAATCTAGAAATTCTCAATGACATCGAACCCCCCTTCGATGTCATCGTGAATGGCTCAAAACTCTTCATCAAGCTTTTAAGGTAAATGTATATGTGTTCGATGACATTGAACTAGGTTTGATGACATCAAGCTTAAGCTTCGATGTCATCGAGCTTGAGTTCGATGACATCGCATATGAGATCAAAAAGTCTAGAGATTTTTCAAGAAAAATCCAGAAATCTTCGATGCCATCGAAACATAAGTTTCGATGTCATTGAAGATAGCTTCGTTAACATCATAAATGAGCACAAAGTGTCCAATGAACTTTCAAGTTAAATTTGGTTATCTTTGAGAACATCAAAACTCCTTCAATGACATCGAGATTCAAATTTTGATGACATTGAAGGACTGTTCAATGTCATCGTAAATGGACCCATTTAGTCCAGCAACCTCAAGCCATTTTTTAAGAAAATCTTGATGGCATCGAGTCATCCTTCGATGACATCGAAAGACTTGATGACATCGAACAGAATCTATCCAGCAACTATTCAAAAATCCTGTTGCAGGGTTCGATGAAATTGAAAAAGGTTTAATGGCATCGACCTGATAGTTTTGTGCCCGATTTTTTTTACCGTTGAGATTTTACACTATAAATCATTTAAGATTGCTTCCAAGGTTTTCAACTGAGCATTTAAGAGAGCTTTAAGAGAGTTGTTGCGAGATTAAATACCCTTTCTCTCAAGCCTTGTTTCCTCATATGAGTTCATCATTCAATTCATAGCTTAAAGGCAATCATTATGACATTCACTACCTGGATTGAACTATGAACTCAGGCCTTCATTGATGATCCAGAAACTCTCTTTAATGGTAGATCTTTAATCTTAATACATTGAATGTTTAGCTTGGAGAATTTGTTCTAGCTCATGAAGACCCATCATTAAATAGATCGAATTTACCCTAAAACCCTTATACTACTAACCTCGGCATCAACGTTAGAGCATCTACAATTGGTTGTGGTTCAAGAGAGCTGAAGACTCTTCATCAACTTGGAAGATCTTCATCATTAGTGTTGAGCGGGGATTCACAATCCATCTTATGTTTGAAACCTTTCCTTGTGTAGGATTGGGATTCAGAGTTTGTTGTTCCTCAAACTTATCAAGTCCTTTTGTAAGCCTCCAAAGGGAGAGTACATATAGTGTCATTGTGTAGGACTATTTTGTAGTTCTTGTGTAGAACGTGTTGTCATTATGCAGAAGAAAAGGGTGAGCTCTCAGTCCTAGAGGGGGGGTGAATAGGACTATGCCAAAAATTTTAAAAAAAATTACTGAACAGAAATAATAAATAACTAAATTAATCGCAGATCTCAATCGTAATAGTATTGAAAAATTGATTCAAACCTTTATTCAAAGGATAACCTTACACCAAAATAAATGTTTATGGTAGGATAACCTGATTTCTTGAACGTAGTAAGGATCAAGATCGCAAACTAAAACAAGAAGCAGAATAATAGAATCTATCTATTACAAGCGTTCACCACATGAACATGAAAGAAGAGATTACAAACATTCAGCACACATCTATCACATACATCATCATCCACCTCAAACACCAAGAGATATAGTGGTTCAGTGCGTACACCAACTGTTCTCAAACAGCCACACCTACTCCACTCTCAATAATCACAACCCACATGATATTGGCGTTCACTGTGAAATAAGGTTTTCTCAGGTTCACCTTAAAACCTAAATAGTTGTATTTTTAATTGGGCTTACATAATCAAACCCCGCACTGAGATTTTCTGGCTAATCTCAGTCAAAACCACTACAGATTTTTTCTGGCTAATCTCAAAAAAACCAAAAGGCAAATAAAAAGTATTTATCTTCTTCTTGAAGATGTTGCTTGATGTAGCCCATAAAACCGCTTTGCTTGATGTAGATGTTCAATGTCCAACAAATATAATCAAGGGTTCTAGGTTCTAAATAGATTTTAAATTATCTCAAACCTTGGGCTACGTATTTGAATTCCTTGGTCTCAAAGGGTAGAATAAAAACTCTCTTTAAAAGAAAATCAAATTCACAATAGAGATCAAGGAATTACAAAAACAAATAAGTTATTTAAAAGATCTAAAATTACCGAACTATAGCTTGATAATGATGGGAGCTTTTCTCTCAAAGTGGAAGTTTTCTGTAGCTTAATTGAATGATTTGGAATGAGAAAAGACCTCTATTTATAGGCTGAAAAATGGTTCCTTCGACTGGTCTAAGGTCTCCTTCAACTAGTCTTAGATTCAACAAAATTTTAAAATTTCTGGCCCGATCGAATAAAACCGACCTACGACTAGTCGAGTGGCCTGCTCGACTGGTTGTGGGATGCAACAATATGTTGCTAGAGTTTGAGTCGAGCTCCCCATGACTGGTTGAGCAGATCACCACGACTAGTCGAGCAGGGTGCTCGACTAGTCAAGGATCTACCAGAAAAACTCAAAATTTGTGTTTGAAACTTGTACTGGTCGAAGCAATTCCTGGACTGATCGAACCAGAACCAGGACCAATCGAACATAGGCTAGGACTAGTCAAATTTTAACCTATTCAAAGTATAATAACCCATAGATAATATGCATAAGAAAGGACCTAAACATAAGGTCTTTTCTTTTTTAAGGTCACTTATACCTAAATCATTGGACATTGAACTCAAATCTTCAGTAACTTCAGATCTTCTACTTGAAGTAGATTCGTATTAGAAGCTTGAACTTGAAGTAGACTCACTTTAGAAGACTGATCTTAGTAGCTTGATCTTCATGTCTTGTACTTCAAACTTCATATGATGATGATCTTGAAGGTGAACTTTCCATCATATTTCACTTGAAGGTGAACTTTCCATCATATGAACAAGTCACACTCTAAATTATTTTGTCTCACCGAAATTTGACAACAAAGGGTGCTTAATACATCATAGCACTTACACAGGACTTGTCAAGTGCCTTGTGCAGGCAATTTTAGTAACCTTGGGTAAGTTGTGAAGGTTTATGGTTAACCTGATTTAAAACCATTGGATAATGAAATCCGCTACACTCTAGAAGAGAATGGGTCAACCGGGAGTGGAGTAGGCACGTAGCCAAACCACTATATATCGCTGTGTTGTGGTGAATGCCTTGCTTCATGTTTTGTGTGAATTGATTATCATTCATTCTTTATTCAATTTTTGCACAATACATGTTTGATAAAATAACACTTCGATATATGTCGCTATCCTAATTTCGTTTGAATACTTATTTCTGTTTAATCATCTCTACTTAATTGTTTAGAATTAAGTGTTTGCAAAAAGAGTGATTAAATTTTTAAAAACTCATATTCACCCCCCTCTAAGATGTATGGACATATATCTAAGCTTCGCTTATAATGTTTAACCACAATTTCAATTGGTATCAGAGTGAGTTCCTCTTGAAGGGTTTAACAACCTAGAGGGAGATCCCTGTTGAAGTTGGAAATATGACTAAAGGAGGGGGGATCCTCGGTCACTCGACCACTAAACTTTGATTGATCCAATTATGCATATTGGAAAGCTAGAATGCATATATTTCTTAAATCAATGGACCATTTAGTTTGGGATATTATAGAGAGTGGGTATGAGCCACCTTTGGAATATATTGTATTTGAAAATGGTGTCACCACATCCAGATTAAAATAGAAAGCTTTTTGGACTGACTATGAAAAATAATAGGTCACATGTGATGCCAAAGCAATGAATCCAATTTATTGTATTGTTTCACAAGAGGAATTCAAACGCATATTTATGTGTGAAACATCGAAGCAAGCATGGGATTTGTTCGAAACTACTAATGAAGGAACCAACATAGTAAAACGTTCAAAGCTTCAGCTCCTAACAGTTCAATTTGAGAATATAAAGATGGAAAGCATGAAACATTTATGGAGTTTTACACCAAACTAAGTGATATCTGTAACTCTATGTAAGCACTAGGAGAGAAGGTTCCGGTACCAAATTTTGTAGGAAAAAATTAATATCCCTACTAGAATGCTTCGTTTCGAAAGTTACGACCATTGAAGAGTGTAGAAACATAGACGAAATGAAAGAAGAATAACTCATAAGTTCTCTACAAATGTTTGAACTACACTTCAAAACCCCAACAAAATCCAAACATACTATCATCGAAAAATCAAAAAACAAATGTGAATCTGAAGATGACAATGAAGAAAATAATGATGATGAGGAAGGGCCTTTGTCGGCCAAACTGTTCAAAAAATTCTTCAATAAGAACCCAGGAAAACCATTCAACAAAAATGGGAAGTATCCTGACCAAAAGCGTCATATTAGTAAATCACCAAAAACGTCAAAGGAGCCCAAATGTTACAATTGCAGGAAATATGCGCATTTATCTACTAATAGCCCCTCAAAGAATAAAAATAAAGGGAAGGTTATGGCAGCCACTTGGGATGACACTTAAGACTCAAATCCTGAATCTGAAGAGTGTAAAAGTGATGGAGACCAAGGCTCATTGAGAATTCTCATCCCAAACTTGGGGGACAGTGAGGAGATAAAAGAACAATAAAAAAAAAAAAAAAAAATCACATCAGAATAAGAAGAAGAACAAGAGGAAAATGACAACATACAAATTGCCTATGACCAACTTTACACTAATAGCTTGAGAATTCTTAAAAAGCTTGGTCAGGAAAATGAATAAAATAAAAGGATGAATAAAGAACTTGATGAAGCCTTAGCTCTAAATGAACATTTGGCTGATGATCTACAAGACTACTACATTGACAATGCCGAACTTGAGCAAGAAGCAGTTGATTATGACTTCGCCTTAGAGGACTCAGATAAGAAAATTAAGGATCTAGAATCAGAAATCAGTAAACTAAAAATTGAAATTCAAAAACTGAAACTAGAACTAGAAAAATCAAAACATTGAGCTGAACTTAGCCGTAGATTTTTCCAAAGCGATGAAAAACTACAAACTTTTAAGCTTGGGCAAAAACTCTAGGGACAAGAGAGGACTAGGGTATGAAAGTCACAAAACCAGCCCTTTTCTTGCACCACCTTGTGGTGAATGTAAGGCCCGTGTCCTAGTCCGTACCATTCTTTAGACTCTTGTGATCCTCCCCATCGAATTTCGGCAACCCATGACCTGTAATCGGCATTTGTGAGCGACCCTAAGTCGCATCCTGTAGAACTATGTTGACTAGTCTCGAAACTTGTACTCTAGCGACCGCGTTGTCGCCACAATTCCAACGTCGCTTCTTGCGCGCCGATGCGATACCCAGGCCAGAAGTTATGGGCCCCGCGTTCATTTCAAGGAAAACACCGCACATTCCAAATTCTGAGAGAATCTCTACCTAAATATCACATCAATCAATCAAGTACACATCCCATCACAAGTCAAGTACTAACCCATACCCTACCCATCCCTCTCTCACCCAAAAATCAACAACACCCATACCTTTTCATCCCATCTCTTACACAACACCACTCCACCCATCACTCACACATCACTCACCCATCCCCTTTTATCCCATCACCTCTCTCTCTCTCTCTCTCTCTCTCTCTCTCTCTCTCTCTCTTTCTCAATCAATTTCCTAAGCAAACCAAGATAGAGCAACCGTCCAAGCTTCCCAAAGAGAAGCTAAGTGTGGCCCACTTCTGTAATGCTCCGACTTTTCAGGACCCAAGTATACGACCCGTTTCCCAAAAACCCGAGTGTTAACTTATAGAGAGACAAATTCCATCCATATTTTTTTCTTTCATTCAGAGTTAGCAGTTAGCGTAATATGGACAATCGAATGTCAAGGAAAATTTCATTATCATTCAAATATACAGAAAACTGCCCATAATGACTTATACAAACCGATGCCTCTACATTAACAGTTTCATGAGTTATATACATGAAGAATAATAGAAAACAGGTAAATGTAAGCCGCAAGACTATACAACTCCTCTTAGAAAAAGTGTTATACATCCCTGGCACTTGTACACTGCTCCACATCAAGTCTGAACATATACATATATCATCTAGGCTACCTGTTTTACCTGTACGGTTATATATTTGATGGATGAGTGGCCAACTCAGTGTGAATTCCCCTCAAGATTACACAGCGCCACATTAGGTAAGCATATTTATAAAACAAAGCATACAAAATAATACATGATGCAGGTCTTATTATGTTTATGGATGCGTGAATGCAATCATCGCCCCGGGGAGTCTCATTCGTGCGGACAGTGGGCTCGTCACCCATGCAATTATCGACCTGGAAAAAGCATCCAGTCGGACAAATACGTATATCATGTACGGTAGCAATATATGTTGGTCTGTGCCATGTATGCATTATTAGCCAACCCGTTATTAGTCCAATTACAACCAGCCATTTTAAATAAGCTCAAAGGTCACTACGGAGGCTTGTCACCAGCGTAGGCCAACAGCTCTGGCATAGGTCTCATACCACCATTCCCGGCTCATGAGACCACTATCTTAGGATGTTTAATGGAAATCCGTCGACTAATGGCCAATCATATTTCAATATATGTAGCTTATCATCTCATGGTTGTACGGTATAAAACATCAAACCCATATAGGAAAAATACCCTAAATAAAGCCACATAGGGAGATATCAAAACAAGCCACATAAGGCAAAAATCAAAATAAGCCACATAGGGCGAGTATCAAAATCATGCGATAAAAGACCATCCTTGTAAACCACTTAGACACAACAATCGTGGATGGTAGGCCCACATCAATGATCCATCTAGACCACCACTCAATAACCACTAGGTCGAAGGTCCATTACAATCACCATCAATCGAGTTATATCCCAAGTATGGGTGTATATTTGTAAGTGGAGGTTTCCCACTAATGTACCAGTTTAAATCCCAAAAGCAATCCACAAGTAATCCAATAACATGATTTAAATATACAGGATAAACATTAAGCATGTGAAGTAGCAACTCAATTCCAATAATTAACACATGTGATTATAGAATGAAAATATCAATTATAAATTAAAATAAAACTATAACTTAAGCTAATGGGGAAATGGAAAACTTAAGGGGAAGAAATCATCACCTTATACTTTGAATTGCCAACTGATGTTGCCAAAAGTGCGTACACCCTTAGAATTGAATCCTGCCATGGATTGTGAAATTATACGAGAGATCAGGTTTCTACAAGGTATTTATGGTTAAGATTAAGATAACCCAAGGTATGGATTACCCGTTTTTAGGGTTTTGATGTAGAATTAGGATTTTTATCCTAGGGTTTAGTCTTTAACTTAGATTCTAGGATTCAAACTCTACTTGGTGCATTAGTTAAAATTAAATCTTAATAATTACAAGAATACTCTTAGCGTTAGTGTTATAATTTATATTAGTTAATATGTTAATAAGGATAGTTCATAAGTTCATATTTAAATATACCAACATTTTCTAATTAATGACTTATAATCTCTTACATTATACAAGTAATAATAATAATAGTTTTACCTAACCATGATATAATAAGGACTAGCACCCAACAATCATATTAACAAAAATTATATTAATTCAATGAGGAAGGTGATCATATTATCTAATGACGATGATTGTAACTATCAATAATAATGCTTAAAGGTGAAGAATAAAACACTTATAGTTAACCATTGTAATCTATCTATAATAGCTAATTATAAGTGATTCACTAATGGTTGATCATGCTTAATATTAATACCTTATTAATGGTAATTATGGTAACATGGATAACTATAATCGAAATAAATTCAATATAGAAGGAGGAGGTGGACTCACCTAAGCCGACTCAGTTCGAGTTGAGTTGACTCGGCTCCACTTAACTGCTCACCTTTCCCTTTCTCCTTCTCTCTCTTCTCCTCACTTAGAGAGGTCCAGCCAATGGGTCAGTAGGCTGACTTAGTGAGTTGACTTGGTTTGAAACCGAGTTGACTCGTTCCCCCTCATTCCTCCTTCATGCTTCTCCCCCTTTCTCTCTTTTCCAAAGTCCTACAAGCCATGGGCCATACAAGGCCTGAGTGAAACTACCCAGATGCACCTGCCCTCAACCATGACTCGGCGAGTTGACTGGGCTGGGCTAGGACAGCTGCACACCCCCCTCTCCATCTCTTTTCTTTTCTCCCTTCGTCTCTTCCCTGTTCTCTATTTCCTTCCTTCCATTTCTTTCTCATTCTCTCTCTCTCTATCTGCTGGAAACATCCAGCAATGGGTGTTGAGCTTGGCCTGACTCAGCCCAACTCGACTTGGTTAAGCTACTGCAACAACGCATCCACCTTCTTCCTCTCTCTTGTCTTTTCTCTTTCTTAATCTTCTCCTTCTTTTCAGTTAGAGAAGTCCAGCAACCTCTGGACTTGACCCGGTCACATCCCAAACTAGCCAGACCCGATCCGACTCCATCCGTTAATCAGTTGAGGGCGCGGTAGCTGTGGAGAAGAGGGGTGCCGTTAATGGCAGCTCTGACTTCCCTGCTTCTTCCTCCAATCCAATCCTTAGGGATGGTTCGTTTAGTCCCCAGAAAGCTTGTAAATAAGATTCATCAAAGCTTGGTGGAGGATAGACCGGTGGGTTCGAATGGAGGGAGAAACGGTCAGTTTCTCTTTGTGTTGCCGCAAGAACAGGAGGCAGGGTGTTTCCTCTCCCTTCTTGTAGGGATTCCAACGCCCTTTAACTGGTGAGATTCGTGCCAACGCATGACACGGAAGGGCTCTAATCATGCCAGTCTATTTTCTTGAAATGGAATTCCTTCAACAGTCTTTTCCTTTTGGCGAGGGGTTGCCTGCCTTATTTTGGCGCAGGAAGAAAAGCTGAGATGACTACTATGGGAGGTCGGGAATTGTAGAGAAGGGCTCTCATGCAGATTGCTCTTGCGGTAAGGAGAAACAGAAAGGATCCCTTTCCAGAAACCTCTGAACATGCACGCACCCCACTCGCGCCATTCGTTGTGTTCATGCACGTGTGCGTGGGTGCGTATGGACGGCGTGGTCAGGGTCGAACGAAAGTCCCCTACCAGATGGACGGTCCGGATCGTCTCAAGATGGCCCATGTAGGTCCCCATGGTCTGATTTAGGTGCGGCTGAAAGCACAGCCCCCATTGTACGTTGGACCATTTGCATCTACGGTTGTACACGTGCACATGTGCGTGGGTCTTTGTGAACACTTGGGTTTAGGTTACTTTTGAGGGGTGCTCGCGATGGACAGCTCCAATCGTCTTGATGATCGGTCATGATGGCCCACCAATCCAACTCACGGATGGCCCTATTTCAAACCGTCCGTAGGCGGGAACTGAGAAGGGAAAGAGAGGGAAGTCTCTCTTCGGGGAATTTTCGAGTCAAACCCGATTGACTAGTTCTCCCAGTCAGGTGCAGTGCTGATGCACCTATTCCCTGTGTACATGCACCCTAGAGTGGGGCCCACAGTGACGTTTGTGAGAAATCTACCCCGATCATCGGGTTCCAATGGTCCAATTAGGACTATCTGACCTGAGATGGGACAAAACCAAAGCTTTGGTGGGCCATACATCCTGCATTCTGAGTTATCCTATTGACATTTATTAATCAAATGGTTTGGTTGATTTCAATCCGTATTCCGATGGCCAAAAGGGTCTTAGGAATTTGTTTAGACAGTTAGGAGGTTTATTTATGAGTTTTCCCTATTAATTCCCTTATTATAAACCTTTTGTAATATAAATTATTATTTATTTTCTCAACTTACAATTGTAGTGCCTACTTTTAGATAGAATTGTCCTTACGGTATATCAATCCTTATGAGTCATGTACCTAATCCTTAGCTAACTTTAAGTGTTGAGTGGGACACACTGCATGGATGTCTAATTACAAATATTCGACATTCCGACTATTCAACCAATCCAACGGTTGGATCGATCCATGTCTAGTTATCAATAACCATGGGATCTTAAAGAGTGTCGAGGTGTAATCTAGGGGTTGATTATGAGGCCAATTAATCTAACTTATGTTCCTAAAAGATGGATCATCTAACACAACGTTATAAGCCTAGTGTATGGTAGATTTATATGATTCGAGCCCTAGAATGTCGGGGCACTTTTTTATTTGACTAACATGGTGATCGAAATCTTTAAAATAGACTTCTCTGGTGAAGTGATGGTCCATCTTACCAGTCAACAGATGGATGACTCGATTTATAGATGCAGTTTCCTTCAAATGGTCGGATTCTTTCCAAATCTGACCCACACTGAAACAAAAAAGTTGCCTGACTTTCTTAAAAGGGTAATGAATGGTAGTTTCAGGTGGTAGGATAATTTAATCATCATGGACAATGGTCGATTGTCTATTAGCAGTTGTAGATCAGCTTAACTGTGGATCTGAGTTACAATGATTAACCCATGGTTCCCTAAAGGTCCTATTAGTGTGATCAAGTGACATGCCAAGAGACAAGACGTCATGGTCCTGATGGCTCAAGCTTCAATGCCTAAGAGGTGTGGTTAGGTCTAGACTAAAATGAATGTGAATGTTCAATGAACTAGTTTATATTACTAAGTTAGATTTTCACGATAATACCCGAGAACTGAAAGTACAGGGCGTTACAACTTCCTACCCCTAATCTCCCATCTCCACCCTTCAGTCCTCATCTTCCACCATCAAAGAGAGAGCTTAGGAGCTTAGTATTCCGAGGAGCTAAGAAGGACCGAAACCGATGGGTGATCTTAGGATTTCCACCGTTGAATTTTATTTGAGGGCCCACTTGTGATGGGACCCACTTGATGTATGCATTGTATTGAGTAAAGAGAGGGCCCATAGTGACGGGGTCCCTCCCCTCCTCATGTTTCTCTCAAATTTTTTCTCTATCTCTCTCTCTCTCTCTTTTCCATTTTCGTGGACCCCGCTGTGTAGTATGGGTTTTATCTCCACCGTCCAGCCCCAACCGTCCAAGAAATGGGCTAGACGGACCATGTTTTGCTGGGCGGGCTGCTGTCTAGCAGCAGCTCCTAACAAAAAATATATATATATAATAAATTATTATGGTGGGCCCCACGTGGGACCCACCTGTTGAGGAAGGAGATTGGCTAGTGTGCCTACAACAGCTATATAGCTGTTGTAATAACGTCTACCAGTTCTGGGTCCCATCTCGAGGTATGTGTTATACCGTCGATCAGCAGGGGTCCCACCCTACATGTGTGTCCAGCACCGTCCAGGCTACTGGACGGTGGGACCCCACTATTATATGTGAGTTTTATCCTAGTTGTCTGTCCGTTTTGAACGGGCGGGGCCCACATTGATGTATGTATTATGAATCCACACCGCCCATCCGGACGATGCAGTGTGGGCGCAGCAAGATGTATGTGTTTCTCCAAGCCGTCCATCTGTCCAGGATAGTGGGACCCACCTTGACGCATGTATTTTGTCCCCACAGGGTCCATCTGGACGGTGCTACTATGGGACACACTGTGATGTATGGATTTAATCCACACCATCCATATATTTTTTTGGCAGGATAGTGGGACCCACCCACACGTGCTGCACATGTGGGGTGGGGCCCACCTTGATGTATGTATTCTATATTCACACCGTCTATTTGGACGGTGCTATATGGAGCCAACCGTGATGTATGTGGCTTACATCCACGTTGTCTATCTGTTTTAGACTATGTGGACCCCTGCCTTGATGTTGTGTTGTATACCACACCATCCATCTGTGTGTGGTCCACCTTGATATATGTATTTTCTATACAAGCTGTCCGTCCGCGGCCCACTGATGTTTTATTTAAACCAACATGATTTAAATGATTTTTAAACTCGCAAGTATACGAATCAAATGTAGATATGGTACGTATTACGAGATCGTTCCCATGAGGACTGATCGTCACAACTCAAATTCACAATTCTTCTTAACTAATCCAACAAATAATGGAGTGAATTACTAAGCACAATTCTATGAAAAAATAATTGGAAACAGGGAAGAAAATTCAATCAGAGAAAGAGCACTAGGACTTTCGAATCCACCCCTAATTATCCTAACCCTTGTTTTGTCTGTTGATTCACCTTGATCTAGATTGATACCACTTATATAGAGAAAGCACAATCTGTGTCCTTAATCGGGCATACAGAATGTCTAATTCCTTTAAGCAATGCCATGAATAACACATCCCATGTCCTTAGCCGGGCACATGGAATGTACAATTCATTAAAGCACCCTGTTTCTTCCTCTATAGGAAACCTGTTCTTGATCAGACCCAAGCACCTATAATAAGCATCCAAACATCATCCATATATATACTTTGGTCAAGTTCATAGATGGAGAAGTATAGAATTTAAACCAATCAAGCCCACTTAGAGAAAGAAACAAATCAATTAATATTCAAAGTAAATTCAACCAATACAAGAGCTGATCAAATTAGGGGCTTCATCTCAGCCCTAGCTAAGAGATTAATGACCCATAAAATCCATTAAAAAGATGCATAACCAAAATTCATAAAAAGGAACATCAAACCAATCGATCTCTCTCTTCTTTCTTCTCTTCCTTCTCTCCCTTCTCTCCCTTCTCTCCCTTGCTCCAGATCTGAAATTTCCTGTTTCTGAATGCCTTTCCCACGTCCAAAACTCCACTTTTATAGCTGCTGGATGGCTGGAGTCGGTGGCAGAGTTGTAGCAGAACATTGAGTGCAACTTTTCGCAGCCATGATCGGTGGGCCCCACAGAAGTATTTTTTAGAAAATCCACCCCATCCATTGGATTCAAGATGAAATTTCAGTCAAGAATGGGTGGTTTTGAACGTCCATTAACGCAACCCAGAAAAGAAATCACGAAGAGATCAGTTTTGAACATTGCAGAGCAGTCCGTTTGTGGCCTCTGTATCATGCACGTGTGCACGCATGAGAGCAGAATATGAGCATGGTTTTGAAGCTCTTGAAGCCCTCTACACGATGAACGGGTTGGATCGGCCGGAAGGATGACGTACGGGGCCCACTGACTTTCGAAAAAACGGACAGCGTCTGTTCGTTACGCGGACGTGAAAATGACAGCTGTGGTGATGGTGGGGTCCGTGAACCAAATCTTCAGCGAAATCCACTCCGTTCACCGAATTTCTCTCAGAATTTCGGTCGGAACTACATAATTTTTCTCCGTTTTGGTCTGGGCCACAGAAGATCTCATTACACCGTCCATTCCATGTTTGAACGGCTAGATTTCACTCATGATGATCATTTGCAAATCTCCCACCTAGGCAGTGATAATGAGCTTCATTTAGACCTGATGGACGGTCCGGATTGGTGGTTTGATGGACGATGTGGACCCACAACCGACGGCAAGTTCGCCGTTTGCGGACGCTGGAACGGCAGTTGCCGTTTTGACGAAGAGGGCGCGGTCAACATTCAGTTTGACCGAAGCGGCGGTGCGGTGCACAGCTGGTGCAAGTGTACAGTGTACACACTCCTCATACACAGGCCCTACCGTGATGTTTACGAGAAATCTACAGCATCCATCCTCTTTATCTCCTTGATTAATGGGTTGGGACCAGAGTTGACGCATATCCTGTTATCAGGTGGGCCCCACTTACTGAATTAAGGGGCTGATCTGGCCGTTGGAACACTTCCTGAAATATCCAGAGGTTGAAATTTAATATGTACAGTTAATTTATGGCCCTCATCCCATATATGAAGTTTCGAACTGATCGGATGGCGGGAACCATGTGATCTTGCATTCTGGACCAATTTCGGGCCTCTTTAACGTGAACGGCTTGATTCCCTCGGATCTTTGACGTATAAATTCTTCAATCTTGATCCTCTGAAGTCCGTTCCTTGCTCTGGTGACTTCGGAACATCAAATCCACGCCTTTAACATAAATTTTCAATTAACACTCCTGATTTCATCCTGTAACAAAAAACATAATTAATACACTCCATTAAGCCTTATCATGTACGTAAATTTAGGCAATTACTTGGTCTGATATGCAATATTCGACCTTGATCACAACCCCCAACCAGCATTTTGCTAGTCCCGAGCAAAACATGCGAAAAGTAATTTCAGAAGTAAAAGGGTAATTCTTGTAAACTCGAGTGACTTATGAATAAATAGTCAAGATGTGATCATTCTATGATTCATGCATGGTGAGTGGAATTTTCCCCCGGAATCAAGTTCACTGTAAATTTCATAATCAAGTTCAAAATATTAAACCATTAATTAGAACAACTCTAAACACCGAGTTCCATGAGTGTATAGTGTAATCTCGGCTTACAATCATTAAAAGATCCAATTATCAATTTCATGATATCTTTAGTAATTTGTGACAACCAAACCTGAAACCAACACTAGCATTTTAGATCATCTTTTCGTTCTTATCAGCCTTTGATTTCCTTTATAAACAGTGGTGCCAAGGAGAGGAATCAAATCTGCACCTATAGGGAGCAAACCTATGGTGAAGATTCGTCGCCATACTTTTTCTAAATGTTAATCATGGGAGATCAAATCTACACTTATAGGGAGCAAACCTATGGTGAAGATTATATGACTTACCCCTTTCAATTCTTCTTTATAAACTGATGCTAAAAAATTTATTTTTCAGGCTGGTTCCTTTCATGCTTAGAGATTACGATTACCAAGTTATCATTTAATATCGAACTGAAAACTTAATGTGTAAGCGACATCTGATATGTGAGATCATGGCTCAATCAATGTTTACAACTTCTAATTATGGATTATCAATTCAAACTTAACTGTGAAATCTACCAGACATCTGAATCCAAGAGTCATAAATTACTCACATTCTGTATCTTGTAATTTCAAAATCACAACTATCCTTCAAAATCACTTTGAATTCAATAGAAATTCCAGAAAAAATTTTAAAATTTTCACAAATTTTGCTCAAGACCAAGAAAAATACTGATTAGGTAACCTAATCTCCCACCCCAACCTAAAATCTACATTGTCCTCAATGTAAAAGAAAGAATCATGCGATGCACATGGGACAATGAAAATAAAAGAGGAGTGATGGAGGATAGTACCTGGACGGAGAATCAAGAAGCTTTCAAAAATATCAGCATAAAAGCGAGTCATCACAAGAGAGAAATCAGTAAAATACAAAAAAAAAAAAAAAAAAGATCCTACCTATACCACTTTCGCAGGTGCTCTCGATTGCATTTAGCGTATGCAACAAGCCTTTAAACCCCTAGATTACCCCTAGTGGACGAGTTGTAGTCTCGTGAGGGTTTGCAGTAATGTTACCCACAAACATTGAAGTAACTAACTAAGAAAAAACAATATAATCAAACAAAAGGCTGGGTTGCCTCCCAGGAGCGTTAAGTTTAACGTCTTCAGCAAGACAAGAACGGACCATGAATGAACTAATCTTTATAACCAGGGTCCGCCAAAGAAATTACCTCAACACCTTAATTAACCAATCCCAGACAAGTGATGTGAGTTCCCGTGAGCTGTGCTATCTGCAATGAGGCAACTGACATTGTCGTCAAATACTTTAAGGACTTCTGCTCGAACGACTTCTTCCATGTTAGGATCACGCTTCCTTTGCATTTCACGCGACATTTCCACAACATGATCCATACATACAGTGGGGCATACTCTCTGTATTTCTGCTATCTTCCGTTCAATTGCTGCCTTATATGCTCTAAGAACATTAAGCAGCCTGATCGCCTTTGTCTTCTCAGAGTTAAAAACTGTGCTGTCAGGAAGAGTCTCCGAGGGATGAAGAGGTTCCACTTTTGCTCTCCATTTTTCAGTCTCCAATATAGGAGTAGAGTCGAGCAGTGCATTGACTTCGTAGATGGGACTATCGATGTCAAAATCCATTCCATATTGTGCTAAGCAGGTCTCAAGTGGATCTTCAAAAGATTTACGGAAGGAGTCCTGCACTAGACTCTCTATCATGTCCACTTCAGATATGTCATCCAAATCATGGATTGTTGTCTCCGCATTAAAGACATTGAGTTTAATATTCATGTTACCAAAGGACAATTTCATAACTCCATTCCGGCAATTTATAATAGCATTAGATGTGGCCAAAAATGGACAACCCAAGATGACTGGGATCTGGCTATGAAGATTCTAGACAAAGCCGAGTATCTATAACTATGAAATCCACTGGAAAATAAAATTTATCAACCTAGATTAATACGTCTTCAATAACACCCCGGGGCACCTTGACAGATCTATCAGCTAGTTGTAATGTTACTTTAGTCGGTTTCAACTCACCAAGTCCTAGCTGCTCATAAACCGAATATGGTAACAAATTGACGCTCGCCCCTAAATCAAGCAATGCCTTCCCGATCTTATGATCTCCTATGCCGCAAGAAATAGTGGGAGCTCCTGGATCCCTAAATTTAGGAGGGGTGTTATGTTGAATCATGGAGCTGAGCTGCTCTGCAATGAAGACCTTCTTATGAACATTCTACTTACGCTTTTGAGTGCATAAATCTTTAAGAAACTTAGCATAAGCAGGGACTTGCTTGATAGCGTCAAGCAACGGGATGTTGACTTGCACTTTTTTAAACACATCCAAGATTTCATCAAAGTTGTTTCTTTTCTTTATTGGTGCCAGACGTTGAGGAAAGGGTGCTTTGGGCACGTAGGGTGGCACATTAGTGGCTCTTGGAGAGTCAGAGAGCTTTTGGACTTTGGATGCATTGGTGTGACTCTCTGCTTCATCTTGATCTTCTGTTTTAGAATTTGATTCATCCCTAGGCATCTCTATTCTGTTATCAATCTGCTTGCCTGACCTAAGGGTAGTGATCGATTTGGCCTGTTCATGATATTGCCCTTGGTTGGAATTAGAGCCAATCTCATACTGTCCCTTTGGATTAGCCTCAGGTTGGCTAGGGAACTTGCCCTTCTCTCTCTCACTCAATGTGGCAGCTAGTTGACCCATTTGTACTTCCAGCTTGGCAATGGATTGTGCATTTGCATGTAAGCTTTGCTGGTTGGCTAGTAAGGTTTGTTGGGTGTCTTTTTGGAATTGGAGAGAACTCTGCATAAAAAGATGGAGTGTATCCTCAAGAGATGGTTTCCTTGATTGTGTAGGTAGTTGTTGATATTGCGGAAACTGTTGAAGTTGTTAACTGCCAACTTGGAGGTGCGGTTGCATGGGAGGATTTCCAAATGGTCCTCCTTATTGTGGTCCTTTTGCCCAAGAAAAATTTGGATGTCTAGCCCACCCTGGGTTGTATGTGTTCGAGTAAGGATCATTCCCAGGTTTTTGAAAAGTGTTCATAACATGTACTTGTTCAGAGAGAAGTTCTGGGGATGCTGCACCAGATGGACAAGACTGCATAGGATGGGCAGGACTAGAACATATGGCACAAGCCTTGGCTTGAGTTATTTGTGGAGGTCCATTATTTAATACCAGAGCATCAACTTTCTTTGTCAGGTTATCAAGCTTGGCGCACAGCTCTGGCATGACTCTTATCTCATATATACCGCCTCTCTTTTGTGGTTGGGGACTTCTGTCACCTTTATTTGAATAGTCCCATTGCTGGGAATTTTCGCACAATGTTTCAAAGAAGTTCCACGCTTCAACATCACTTTTGGTCATGAATGACCCTCCACTGGTGGCATCAATCATGCGACGGTTCTGGGGTGTCAGACCGTCATAGAAGTATTGAACTTGTTGCCATTTCTCAAAACCATGGTGAGGACATTTAAGAAGCAAGTCCTTCCATCTTTCCCAATATTCATGAAAGTGCTTGCCCTCTTTTTGTGTGAAGTTAGTAATTTCTCTACAGAGGGCATTGGTTTTGTGAACGGGGAAGAACTTGTTTAAGAACTTCTTAGATAGTTGGTCCCATGTAGTGATAGATCCAACTTCTAGAGAATTCAACCATGCTTTCGCCTTATCCTTCAAAGAAAAAAGAAACAGGCGTAGGCGGATCGAATCGTCTGAGAAGTTTTGGAACTTAAAGGTGGAGCAAATGTCTAAGAATTCTTTCACATGATGATATGGGTCCTCCTTGTCCAATCCGTAAAAGGATGGCAACAATTGTATGACTCCAGGTTTAAGTTCAAAGTGTGCTGCCGTAGTGGTTGGCAACACTATGCATGAAGGCACATTAAATTAGACAGGAGCAGAATAATCTCTGAGAGCTTTAACTTCATTCTCATTCGCCATTTCAACAGAATTATTTCTCAATCTTTCACGAAGTGTTCTTTCTATTTCAGGATCAAACGGTGCTAGTTCTATATTCAGAGATCTACGTCCTAACATAAACTAAGTTACTACAATGTAAAAAAAAGAAAACTAAACTAAGATGCAACCTAAGAGGAGTAAAACTAGAACAAGATAAAATTATGTAAGCAAGGATTGGAAGAAAGAACCCGAAAAAAATGAGACGATCAATGTCTGAAGAATAGGGAGCTCCTCCTTCACTTCCAATTTGGAGATCTATGTTAGAATCCACTTAGAAATTTATGTTAGGACCCTACAAAACAGGAAATAGGTTAGTTTCTAAAAATAAAATAAAATAAAAACTTTAACCTAAAGTTAGTAAAATCCTAAGACTATGAATTATGATAAGAGAGAATCCTAAATTCAATTTGGAACGAAACAGTCCTCGGCAACGGCGCCAAAAACTTAATGTTTTATTTAAACCAACATGATTTAAATGATTTTTAAACTCGCAAGTATACGAATCAAATGTAGATACGGTACGTATTACGAGATCATTACCACGAGGACTGATCGTCACAACTCAAATTCACAATTTTTCTTAACTAATCCAACAAAAATGGAGTGAATTACTAAGCACAATTCTATAAAAAAAAAAATTGGAAACAGGGAAGAAAATTCAATCAGAGAAAGAGCACTAGGACTTTCGAATCCACCCCTAATTATCCTAACCCTTGTTTTGTCTGTTGATTCACCTTGATCTAGATTGATACCACTTATATAGAGAAACCACAATCTGTGTCCTTAATCGGGCATACAGAATGTCTAATTCCTTTAAACAATGCCATGAATAACACATCCCATGTCACGCCCCGAACTCGGAGACCGGGCTCACAAAATTCCCGATCGCCGAATCCGGCGCCGACAGCCTCCGTAGAACCCCATTCTCGGCTCCCGGCGCCCATACGCCAGGTTCCGATCCTGGGATGCTACAAGGAGGATTTCTAATAATCCATTTGATTCGTAATGAGCATAACCAAGCATAACCCACGAACAATAAGCACAAGAACACCATCACAAAATCCACTATGAACAAAAACTTTGAATACAGTGCATAGAAAGGGAAATACAAGGTAGTGCAAATAACAAAAACTCCAAAAGCTCGGCGGCACGCTCCAACTGTGGTGAGACTACAACTGCGTCCTGGCGTCACCTGCACGCATCAATCGTGCATAAGCTTATAGAAAGCTTAGAGGGCGGTGTAAGTGTGTGCGAACGTGCTCAGAATGTAATGCCGGAGTAATGCGAAATCATGCTGATGAGTACGAAATGCAACTAGCCGTACCAAGGCTATGCAGTACAAGATGTGAATGCTATCGGCCATACCAAGGCCATGCGATGCAATATGTAAGACAAGCATGTCAATCCTCATACCAATGCAACTCCTCACTAGAGCATCAAATCAGTACGGTTCTCGGTATGGATAATCAGGGGTTCAATACACTCCAAATGGCACTGTCTCTCTCCAAGCAAAGACACGGTCAAGTGAGCGTAAGAAACCTCACTATCCGCCCGGCCAATAGTCGCCCAATACCTATGCGGCACGTCGATAGCGAACCCATTTCCGAGCCGGTCAAACTCGCCCCTAGTAATGTCCCCCGCTTCTCGGGCGAGTAAGGCCACCACTCCTTTCCAACCGACCACGACACGGTGGGAGACGCGGCCTCATGGTATTCGGCCCTCGTGCGCTCATATGTCCAC
Organism: Magnolia changhungtana; assembly: GCA_030180095.1. Classification (NCBI taxonomy): domain Eukaryota; kingdom Viridiplantae; phylum Streptophyta; class Magnoliopsida; order Magnoliales; family Magnoliaceae; genus Magnolia; species Magnolia changhungtana. The sequence goes on from JASAUF010000118.1 coordinate 2,926,866, forward strand.
TCGGTCTCGACGTTGAAGTCATCCTCTGGTACCATCGAGTTCAGGGACTCTCACCCAGGGACATCTATGGCGCCCCAATTGCTTAGAACAAGATTTTCCGGTATCCAACCAGCCACCCACGATATATCTGTGGAGGCTATGGCCCTGATGTCGCTAGGGCATATCTCAATCATACAGATGCAAGTGCATGAATCATACTACCAGACATGCATCAATCCTGTGCATACCGTGCACTCATGTAGGGCAACTCCACATATCAGGGAGCCCATAAACAGTCTGCCCGAAGGCATATGCTATGATCAAACACTCCTCATCTCAAGCATACATATGATGCGTATGATCATGAATCATGGGCTGTGCTAAACATGTTATAAAGCAATAAACTATCCTCTCAATGAAGATGGGCCTATATGGTCTACTTGAAACAGATACGGCCTATCAGTGGCCTTAGGGAGAGTTATAATGTGGACATCGAACCAACATTACTCTTACAATGTGGACGTCAAACCAACATTGTCCCCAAGGCTCGGCTCACCTCAAATACTATTAAATAAATCCTGCTGGAATCACACATTGCAATGTGCCTTAGGTACATCCCACTGGGCCCTAAATACATCAAATGGGCCGTATCTCATAGGCCTTATATTCATCAAGTGGGCCACCTCAATGACTCTCACCAATGGGCCCTAGGTACATTGCAATGGGCCTTCATCCATAGGCCTGAGAATGTATTAAAATGGGCCCAATCACATAGGCTTTATGTGAATCAAACGGGCCTAATCACATAGGTCTCATATTTATCAAAGTGGTCCTCAACAATGGGCCACAAATACGTCAAATGGGCCTTATACGTGGGCCTATATATATCAAGATAGGCCCCAACAATGGGCCTATAAATACGTCAAGATGGCCGACATATATGGGCCTATATATATACCAAAATGGGCCTCAACATGAGCCCATATACATGCCAAGATGGGCCCATATACATGAGCCCATATATCCAAGTGGGCCTCATATGAAGCCTACTATAATGTTTATTTTCCTATCCAATATGTTGGTAAGGTTACATGGATAGGGGCCCACTGAAATGTTTATTTGCCAACTGACCTGTTGATATGGTCAGGGCCCACCGTAATGCGGTTTGCAAATTCAGCCCAGTCATTGTGGGTCCCACTTGAAAGAGGGTTCAGACCCAGTTTCAGCCGCACCAAATTTCAAGTGTGTCCCACCGTCAGGGGGAGGCCCACCGTAACGTTTATTTGCCATTCAACCTCTTCATAAGGTCACATAAGCTTGGGGCCCACCGAAGTGGGGACCACAAATCCAGCCCAGTCATTAGGGGTGTCCCACCTGGCTGACGGTCCAGACCAAGTCTCAGCCACTTCCAAAATGCAAATAGGCCCCACCAAGTGCATTTATATGTTTCAGGCATGTCTTCACATGTTTTTAGATGGTATGGCCCACCTGAGTTCCGTATTTGGCTGATTTTTGGAGGGGACCCACTTCAAAGAGTGGCCCACCTCATGGACGGTTTGGATTTCAGAAACACATCACTTGGGGCCCACTACTGGAGCCGTGGGGCACAGCTCTGCTCGTCGCCGCCAACCATGCGCAGCACATGCCACCTTTCTTTTTCTTTTTCTTTTTTTTTTTTTTTTGTTTTGGAGCCCGCATCAAGAAGATCCAGCCCATCCATTATATGTGTCCTACAAGTCTGGCCGTCCAGACCAAATTTCAGATGCATCCAAATACCAAGTGGGTCCCACCGTGTACTTTTATATGTTCGGTATGTCTTTACATAGTTTTAGAGGGTATGGCCCACCTGGTGATCAGATCACCTTAAGGCTTTGGCTCAACGCCTAAAATGATGCAAGGGTTGATATGGATGGCTTGGATCATGGTCAAACATCAAGGTGGGGCCTGTATGGATGGCCCATCCCAACTTCTTTTTTTTTTTTTTTAAGCTTGAAGTACACACCAGGCCAGCGGCCTCATTTCAACCCGTCCAGCGTCTCTGGACGCTGGACGGCATGGATATAATACAGACACCATGGTGGGTCCCACATGTACGTGGCCTCTATTGTGTCAAGGTGGGTCCCGCATAAACGTGGCCACCTGATTCGGATCAACCTGATACTTATGTTTTCCTTCCATCCGGGCCTGTTAATGGCTGAATGGGGTATATCCAACACATTCATCCGGTGGGTCCCACATGAAATATGTGATTCACGGTGGGCCCCACACACCCCTTCACCATCACTACCATTCAAAGAGAGAGAGAGAGAGAGAGAAAGAGAGAGACGGTGATCATAGAGGGACCCCGCCACTATGGGCCCCTCATGGATACATTACATACATCAAAATGAGTCCCACCAATAAGTGGGCCCTCAAATCATGAAATTAACGGTAGGAATTCAAGGATCACCCACCTCTTGCACTCCTTCTTACTCTCCTAGCCTCCTATGCTCCTTAGCTTGTCATTTGACGGTAGATGATGAACTTTTGATGGTGAGGATGGTGGATCAACGGTTGAGATGGGAGATGAGGAGGTGGGCCACACTTAGGATTTTGGAGAATTTTTTAGAAAGCTTGGGGTTGCTTGGACGTATGAGAGGGAGAGAATGGGAGAATGAGAGAGAAGAAAAAGAAATAAAATAAAAGGAGAGGGAGGGATGGAGGGATGATGTCATGGGCATGGGTAGAGTTGAAAAAGAGAGAGAGAGAGTGGACTTGGGCTTGCTTGTGTAAGAGAGAAGCATGGGTTGTTGTACTTGGGTAGGTGTGACTTGACATTGATTGATTGATTTGATTGATGGGACATCTCGTAGAGATTCCCTCGAGATTCGCAACGTGCGGCGTTTCTTCGAACTGAACGCTGACTGGCATCTTCTAGCCTGGGTATCGGGTCGGTGCGTGAGTCGCGGCGTTAGAATCGCGGTGACGGCGCGGTCGCCAAGATACAGGTTTCGAGTCGAGCCGACTTCGTCATGCGAGACTCGGCTTAGGATCGTGCGCAACATCGGAAATGGGTCGAGGGTTGCCGGAATTCGACCGGTAAAATTGCAGAAGCCGACCGAATGGTACGGTTTAGGTTACGGGTCTTACAACTCTCCCCTCCAAATAAAAATTTCGTCCTCGAAATTTACACAATCATCGCAGCTAGTCATAACTCATAATAGAAGAGGAAACAAGGCATCGTCATATAAAATCGAAGACAGTGTACAAGATACAGCACAAGATCAATCATCAAAGAGATGGGGATAGCGCTCCCGAATCTCAGCCTCGCGCTCCCAAGATGCCTCATCAGTAGAATGGTGACCCCACTGAACCTTCACTAGGGGTATGACCTTGGTCCGGAGGACCTGCTCCTTCCGATCAAGGATACGAACTGGCTGCTCAATGTAAGAAGCGTCCTCACGAACCTCTAACGGCTGCCAATCAATAACAGGAACGATGTCTGACCCACACTTCCTCAACATAGAGACGTGGAAAATGTTGTGGACGCCAGACAACTGAGGTGGCAAGGCAAGCCGATAGGCCACAGCGCCAATGCGCTTAGTGATCTCGAAAGGTCCTATGAATCTCGGGGCAAGCTTGCCCTTCGCTCCAAATCGAACTACGCCCTTCATGGGCGAGACCTTGAGATACACATGGTCCCCTACATCAAACTCCAAGGGACGACGTCGGCGATCAGCAAAACTCTTCTGCCGACTCTGAGCTGTGCGCATCCTCTGCCTGATGATATCAATAGCCTCTGAAGTCTCCTGCACAAGCTCGGGACCTAGGAGACGCCGCTCTCCAACCTCGGTCCAACAACTCGGAGATCTGCACGGTCTGCCATACAATGCCTCAAAAGGAGCCATGCCAATGGTCGCCTGATAGCTGTTGTTGTACGCGAACTCAGCCAATCGCAGATGCTCATCCCAGCCTACCACCGAAGTCAATCGCGCAGCCCGAAGCATATCCTCAAGGATCTGGTTGACCCTCTCGGCCTGGCCATCGGTCCGCGGATGATACGCGGTACTAAGCTGCAAATCAGTCCCCATCGCTCTCGGAAGCTCCCCAAACTGAGACGTGAACCTCGAATCTCGGTCAGAAACGATCGAGACTGGAACGCCATGCAGTCTCACAATCTCCTCGATAAATAACCTCGCAAGCTGGTCCATAGACAAGGTCGCACGCATCGCGAGAAAATGTGCCGACTTCGTCAGACGATCCACAACAACCCAAATGGCGTCATGACCGCGCTGAGTCCTCGGTAAACCCATAATGAAATCTGTCGACACATGCTCCCACTTCCACATCGGACGCTCAACGGCTGCAATAGACCAGGAGGTCTCTGATGATCGGCCTTGACACGCTGGCATGTGTCACACTCGCCACAAAACTGGTAATCTGGCGCTTCATCCCCGCCCAGAAATACGTCTCCTCATATCACGATACATCTTCGTCGAGCCGGGGTGGATAGAAAACCGCGATCGATGTGCCTCGGCCATAAGATCTCTCGCGCAACTCGGGAATATCCGGACACATAATCGGCCTCGAAACGAAGTCCACCATCGCACCCATCTCGCCAACTGCTCGACTCTCGAATCGATGCCGCCCGCTCGATAATCCTGTAACGACTCATCTGTCTGCTGAGCCTCGATCACCCTTGCGACAAGAGAGGGTTGAATCGACAGACTCGATAGCTGGACGATAGAAGACTGCAGACCAAAATCGAAGTCGTACTCTACTATATCCTCGAGCATCCTCCACTCCTGAATCATCATGTGTGCCACTAGTCCTCGCGGCTGACGACTGAGGGCATCCGCCACCACGTTTGCCTTGCCTGGGTGGTACTGGAGGTCAAAATCATAGTCCTTCAAAAGCTCCATCCAGCGTCTTTGTCTCATGTTCAGCTCAGACTGGGAGAATAGATACTTCAAGCTCTTGTGGTCAGAGAAGAGCTCGAACCTGACCCCATAGAGATAGTGTCTCCACACCTTCAGTGCGAAGACAATCACCCGCCTCCAAATCATGCGTAGGGTAATTCAGCTCATGGACCTTGAGCTGACGAGACGCGAAAGCTACAGGCCTGCCGTGCTGCATTAGGACAGCACCCAATCCAATACGCGAAGCATCAGTAAATACAACAAATTCATCACTCCCAGAGGGAAGAGTGAGGACAGGAGCGGACGTCAGACGGTCCTTCAGCTCCACGAATGCCTGCTCACATGCATCAGTCCAAACAAAATCTGCGCCCTTTCGAGTCAACCTGGTCATTGGGGCCGCGATACGGGAAAAGCCCTCTATGAAATGCCGATAATAGCCCGCCAAACCAAGGAAACTGCGGATCTCGGACGCAGTCGTGGGCTGGTTCCACTGACGCACTGCCTCAACCTTCGAGGGGTCCACAGCGACACCCTCCCTCGTCACCACGTGACCGAGGAACTTCACCTCCTCCTGCCAGAACTCGCACTTCTCCAGCTTCGCATACAGCTGGTGGGCACGGAGGGTTTGCAAAGCGATCTCCAGATGCTGCATATGATCATCACGGGTCCTCGAATAAATCAGAATGTCGTCGATGAAGACCACAACAAACTGATCGAGGTATGGACGGAAGACCTCGTTCATCAACTGCATGAAGATCGCGGGTGCGTTGGTCAGTCCGAAGGACATGACCTGAAACTCAAAATGACCATAACGCGTCCGAAAGTCGTTTCTCGGGATGTCCTCCTCTCGGACACGAATCGATGATAACCGTAACGCAGTCAATCTTCGAAAAGAAGTCTGCACCCTGCACCGATCAAATAAATCATCTATCCTCGGGAGTGGGTACTTGTTCTTAATCGTGACCCGGTTGAGCTCGCGGTAGTCGACGCAGAGCCTCAACGAGCCATCCTTCTTCCTGACGAAGAGTACCGGCGCTCCCCAAGGCGAACTGCTCGGACGAATAAATCCAAGCTCTCGCAACTCGTCTAACTGCCGCTGCAACTCATGCAGCTCCATCGGTGCCATACGGTACGGGGCCTTCGAGATAGGCGCGGTACCAGGCACAAGATCAATCCCGAACTCAATATGGCGTCGAGGCGGCAATCCCGGAATCTCCTGAAACACGTCGGGGAAGTCGCAGACAATCGGAATATGATAGATACAATTAACAACGGGCTCCACAACGGCGCAGGACATCAAGCATGACAACGACTCTCCTCGGGGCTCGGCAATAAACTGAAACTGTGGCAAGCCGGGTATGCAGAACGTGACTATCCTCGCGGAACAGTCCATGATGGCGTGGTACTCGGCAAGCCAATCCATGCCCAAGATGACATCGAAATCGTCATCGGCAAAGACAAATAAGTCTGCAGGTAAGAATATATCACCGACCAAAACGGGGCAAGACGAACAAGAACGGCCCAACACCGTGGTCTTCCCCAATGGCGTCGATACGGCCAACCCTCGCTAGAAAACTCGGTCGGCAATCCGGTCGATCGACAAAAATCCTCGAGACATGAATGAGTGCGGCGCCGAATCAAACAATACTCGGGCGATGCATGAAGAGACAGGGAAGTATACCCTCAACGACTCCTCCCGAGGTCTCGTGGGTCCCGCCGAGCAAAGATAAAACCTAGCTCGAGCCGGCCGGGGAGGTGCCTCGTCCCCCTCGAGGTCCCCGGGTGCCGCCGCCTCCCGCGGCCGCCTATGCCGCCGTCTCTCGCCGCTCGGGGCCTCGTGGCCGAGGTGGCTGAGGTCGCTGCTGATGGGGCCGTCGCTGTGCGAGAAGGCTGCTGCTGTGGTCGCGGCTGTCCTGGAGACTGCTGCGGCCCTCTAGACTGCTGCAGATGAGGACGGGGGCACTCAGATATGCGGTGTCCAGAACCGCCACATCCAAAACACGTCCCTGGAAACAGCTGCTGGGGTGGCGCAGAAGGTGCCGCTGACGCTGCTGGTGCTGCTGGTGTCACTGGTACTGCTGGTACTCTAGCGGGTGGATGATCCCTATACCTCTGTGGTCGTCGATGCTGCTGAGAGCTACTGGACTGGGCTGGCCTCTTTCGGCCTCTCCTCTGATCTCGACCGCTCTGAGAGTCAGCCCACTCAGTCTCGTAGATCTGGGCCCTCCGTACTACCGCCTGAAAGGTCGGGAGCTCGTGCCCAATAACACGGCCTCGAAGACCGTAACGTAAGCCGCTCTCGAAACGGCGGGCTTTCCGCCCCTCATCATCAACCATATATGGCGCATACCGTGACAGCGCCACGAAGCGAGCTGCGTACTGCGCCACGGACATATCTCCCTGAACTAGAGTCTCGAACTCTCGTGCCCTCTGACGACGAATGTGGTCAGGGAAGTACTGCTCCTCGAATCGGCTGATGAAATCCTCCCATGTCCAGACATGATCAGGTCCTCCGACACGGGTAACAGAGGTCCACCAGTGCTCTGCCTCACCCTGGAAAAGGAATGTGGCCAATCGGACTCGCTGCTCGGTCGTACATGACATAATATCGAAAATCTTCTCCACATCGGAGCGCCATCTCTCAGCTGCTGTCGGATCTGACTCGCCCTGAAATCGTGGAGGATTCATCCGTCTGAACTCGCGGAGAAGGGCACTCGCGCGCTCCGCTCTCGCCCGAGTTCGAAACAATCAACCGGGCGTACGCCGCCCTCGAAGTGCGGTACACACGGCCAGTAACATCCGGCCAGTAATCGCGAGGCACTCACAGGCACGGTCGGATCCGCACCGGCATCAGGCGAAGGAAAGTCATCCTCAGGCAGAGGGGCAGGAATCTCTGGGGGTGGAACGGGATGCGCGTGTGGTAAGGCCGGAGCCTCAGGTGGTGGATCGGGGCGCGCTCGGGTCGCTCTCCTGGGCGGCATGTCCTATGGAAAAGATAAGGCGCCAATAAATTTCGAGAATCGCGCATTAGGGAAGTCAAACGAGAGGTTTCGCACTTGGAACCTAACCGCTTTTAAATCATAGCAAACATGTGATGCCGTTCTCGGTTATTCCCAAGTTATGCTCTGATACCAACTTCTGTCACGCCCCGAACTCGGAGACCGGGCTCACAAAATTCTCGATCGCCGAATCCGGCGCCGACAGCCTCCGTAGAACCCCATTCTCGGCTCCAAGCGCCCATACGCCAGGTTCCGATCCTGGGATGCTACAAGGAGGATTTCTAATAATCCATTTGATTCGTAATGAGCATAACCAAGCATAACCCATGAACAATAAGCACAAGAACACCATCACAAAATCCACTATGAACAAAAACTTTGAATACAGTGCATAGAAAGGGAAATACAAGGTAGTGTAAATAACAAAAACTCCAAAAGCTCGGCGGCACGCTCCAACTGTGGTGAGACTACAAGCTGCGTCCTGGCGTCACCTGCACGCATCAATCGTGCATAAGCTTATAGAAAGCTTAGAGGGCGGTGTAAGTGTGTGCGAACGTGCTCAGAATGTAATGCCGGAGTAATGCGAAATCATGCTGATGAGTACGAAATGCAACTAGCCGTACCAAGGCTATGCAGTACAAGATGTGAATGCTATCGGCCATACCAAGGCCATGCGATGCAATATGTAAGACAAGCATGTCAATCCTCATACCAATGCAACTCCTCACTAGAGCATCAAATCAGTACGGTTCTCAGTATGGAGGGGTTCAATACACTCCAAATGGCACTGTCTCTCTCCAAGCAGCACAGTCCAAGTGAGCGTAAGAAACCTCACTATCCGCCTGGCCAATAGTCAGCCAATACCTATGCGGCACGTCGATAGCGAACCCATTTCCGAGCTGGTCAAACTCAGCCTAGTAATGTCCCCTGCTCTCGGGCGAGTAAGGCCACCACTCCTTTCCAACCGACCACGACACAGTGGGAGACGCGGCCTCATGGTATTCGGCCCTCGTGCGCTCATATGTCCACTCGGTCTCGACGTTGAAGTCATCCTCTGGTACCATCGAGTTCAGGGACTCTCACCCAGGGACATCTATGGCGCCCCAATTGCTTCGAACAAGATTTTCCGGTATCCAACCAGCCACCCACGATATATCTGTGGAGGCTATGGCCCTGATGTCGCTAGGGCATATCTCAATCATACAGATGCAAGTGCATGAATCATACTACCAGACATGCATCAATCCTGTGCATACCGTGCACTCATGTAGGGCAACTCCACATATCAGGAACCCATAAACAGTCACGGCCAGAGGGCAAAGGTTATGATCAAACACTCTTCATTTCAAGCATACATATGATGCTTATGACCATGAATCATGGGTTTGCTAAACATGTTATAAAGCAATAAACTATCCTCTCAATGAAGATGGGCCTATATGGTCTACTTGAAACAGATACGGCCTATCAGTGGCCTTAGGGAGAGTTATAATGTGGACATCGAACCAACATTACTCTTACAATGTGGACGTCAAACCAACATTGTCCCCAAGGCTCGGCTCACCTCAAATACTATTAAATAAATCCTGCTGGAATCACACATTGCAATGTGCCTTAGGTACATCCCACTGGGCCCTAAATACATCAAATGGGCCGTATCTCATAGGCCTTATATTCATCAAGTGGGCCACCTCAATGACTCTCACCAATGGGCCCTAGGTACATTGCAATGGGCCTTCATCCATAGGCCTGAGAATGTATTAAAATGGGCCCAATCACATAGGCTTTATGTGAATCAAACGGGCCTAATCACATAGGTCTCATATTTATCAAAGTGGTCCTCAACAATGGGCCACAAATACGTCAAATGGGCCTTATACGTGGGCCTATATATATCAAGATAGGCCCCAACAATGGGCCTATAAATACGTCAAGATGGCCGACATATATGGGCCTATATATATACCAAAATGGGCCTCAACATGAGCCCATATACATGCCAAGATGGGCCCATATACATGAGCCCATATATCCAAGTGGGCCTCATATGAAGCCTACTATAATGTTTATTTTCCTATCCAATATGTTGGTAAGGTTACATGGATAGGGGCCCACTGAAATGTTTATTTGCCAACTGACCTGTTGATATGGTCAGGGCCCACCGTAATGCGGTTTGCAAATTCAGCCCAGTCATTGTGGGTCCCACTTGAAAGAGGGTTCAGACCCAGTTTCAGCCGCACCAAATTTCAAGTGTGTCCCACCGTCAGGGGGAGGCCCACCGTAACGTTTATTTGTCATTCAACCTCTTCATAAGGTCACATAAGCTTGGGGCCCACCGAAGTGGGGACCACAAATCCAAACCCAGGTCATTGGGGTGTCCCACTGGTGACGGTCCGGACAAGTCTCGACCACTTCCAAAATGCAAATAGGCCCCACCAAGTGCATTTATATGTTTGAGCATGTCTTCACATGTTTTTAGATGGTATGGCCACACGAGTTCCGTATTTGGTGATTTTGGAGGGACCCACTTCAAAGAGTGGCCCACCTCATGGACGGTTTGGATTTGAGAAACACATCACTTGGGGCCAACAATTTGGAGCCGTGGGGCCTGGCTCGTCCGTCTAGCCAACCATGCGGTAGCGGCGGCCTTGCCATGGCACGCCACCTTTCTTTTTCTTTTTTTTTTTTTTTTTTTTTTTCGTGGAGCCCGCATCAGTAAGATCCAGCCCATCCATTATATGTGTCCTACAAGTCTGGCCGTCCAGACCAAATTTCAGATGCATCCAAATACCAAGTGGGTCCCACCGTGTACTTTTATATGTTCGGTATGTCTTTACATAGTTTTAGAGGGTATGGCCCACCTGGTGATCAGATCACCTTAAGGCTTTGGCTCAACGCCTAAAATGATGCAAGGGTTGATATGGATGGCTTGGATCATGGTCAAACATCAAGGTGGGGCCTGTATGGATGGCCCATCCCAACTTCTTTTTTTTTTTTTTTAAGCTTGAAGTACACACCAGCCGGCGGCTCTTTTCAACCGTCCGGCGTCTCGACGGGCGGCATGGCATGAATATAATACGACACCATGGTGGGTCCCACATGTACGTGGCCTCTATTGTGTCAAGGTGGGTCCCGCATAAACGTGGCCACGATTCGGATCAACCTGATACTTATGTTTTCCTTCCATCCGGGCCTGTTAATGGTGAATGGGGTATATCCAACACATTCATCCGGTGGGTCCCACATGAAATATGTGATTCACGGTGGGCCCCACACACCCCTTCACCATCACTACCATTCAAGAGAGAGAGAGAGAGAGAGAAGAGAGAGACGGTGATCATAGAGGGACCCCGCCACTATGGGCCCCTCATGGATACATTACATACATCAAAATGAGTCCCACCAATAAGTGGGCCCTCAAATCATGAAATTAATGGTAGGAATTCAAGGATCACCCACCTCTTGCACTCCTTCTTACTCTCCTAGCCTCCTATGCTCCTTAGCTTGTCATTTGACGGTAGATGATGAACTTTTGATGGTGAGGATGGTGGATCAACGGTTGAGATGGGAGATGAGGAGGTGGGCCACACTTAGGATTTTGGAGAATTTTTTAGAAAGCTTGGGGTTGCTTGGACGTATGAGAGGGAGAGAATGGGAGAATGAGAGAGAAGAAAAAGAAATAAAATAAAAGGAGAGGGAGGGATGGAGGGATGATGTCATGGGCATGGGTAGAGTTGAAAAAGAGAGAGAGAGAGTGGACTTGGGCTTGCTTGTGTAAGAGAGAAGCATGGGTTGTTGTACTTGGGTAGGTGTGACTTGACATTGATTGATTGATTTGATTGATGGGACATCTCGTAGAGATTCCCTCGAGATTCGCAACGTGCGGCATTTCTTCGAACTGAACGCTGACTGGCATCTTCTAGCCTGGGTATCGGGTCGGTGCGTGAGTCGCGGCGTTAGAATCGTGGTGACGGCGCGGTCGCCAAGATACAGGTTTCGAGTCGAGCCGACTTCGGCATGCGAGACTCGGCTTAGGATCGTGCGCAACATCGGAAATGGGTCGAGGGTTGCCGGAATTCGACCGGTAAAATTGCAGAAGCCGACCGAATGGTACGGTTTAGGTTACGGGTCTTACATCCCATGTCCTTAATCGGGCACATGGAATGTACAGTTCATTAAAGCACCCTATTTCTTCCTCTATAGGAAACCTGTTCTTGATCAGACCCAAGCACCTATAATAAGCATCCAAACATCATCCATATATATACTTTGGTCAAGTTCATAGATGGAGAAGTATAGAATTTAAACCAATCAAGCCCACTTAGAGAAAGAAACAAATCAATTAATATTCAAAGTAAATTCAACCAATACAAGAGCTAATCAAATTAGGGGCTTCATCTCAGCCCTAGCTGAGAGATTAATGACCCATAAAATCCATTAAAAAGATGAATAACCAAAATTCATAAAAAGGAACATCAAACCAATCGATCTCTCTCTTCTTTCTTCTCTTTCTTCTCTCCCTTCTCTCCATTCTCTCCCTTGCTCCGGATCTGGAATTCTCTATTTCTGAATGCCTTTCCCACATCCAAAACTCCTCTTTTATAGCTGCTGGATGGCTGGAGTCGGTGGCAGAGTTGTAGCAGAATATGTAGTGCAACTTTTCATAGCCATGATCGGTGGGCCCCACAGAAGTATTTTCTAGAAAATTCACCCCATCCATTAGATTCAGGATGAAATTTCAGTCAAGAATGGGTGGTTTTGAACGTCCATTAACGCGGCCCAGAGAAGAAATCACGAAGAGATCGGTTTTGAACATTGCAGAGCAGTCCGTTTGTGACCTCTGTATCATGCACGTGTGCACGCATGAGAGCAGAATATCAGCATAGTTTTGAAGCTCTCGAAGCCCTCTACACGATGAACGGCTTGGATCGGCCGAAAGGATGATGTATGGGGCCCCCGACTTCACAAAAACGGACGGCGTACATTCGTTCTGTGGACGCGAAACGGCAACGGTTGTGGTGATGGTGGGGTCCGTGAACCAAATCTTCAGCGAAATCCACTCCGTTCACCGAATTTCTCTCAAAATTTCGGTCGGAACTACATAATTTTTCTCCGTTTTGGTCTGGGCCACAGAAGATCTCATTACACCGTCCATTCCATGTTTGAACGGCTAGATTTCACTCATGATGATCATTTGCAAATCTCCCACCTAGGCAGTGATAATGAGCTTCATTTAGACCTGATGGACGGTCCGGATTGGTGGTTTGATGGACGATGTGGACCCACAACCGACGGCAAGTTCGCCGTTTGCGGACGCTGGAACGGCAGTTGCCGTTTTGACAAAGAGGGCGCGGTCAGCGGTCGGTTTGACCGAAGCGGCGGTGCGGTGCGCAGCTGGTGCAAGTGTACAGTGTACACACTCCTCATACACAGGCTCTACCGTGATGTTTACAAGAAATCTACACCATCCATCCTCTTTATCTCCCTGATTAATGGGTTGGGACCAAAGTTGACGCATATCCTATTATCAGGTGGGCCCCACTTACTGAATTAAGGGGCTGATCTGGCCGTTGGAACACTTCCCAAAAATCCAGAGGTTAAAATTTAATATGTACGGTTAATTTATGGCCCTCATCCCATGTATGAAGTTTCGAACTGATCGGATGGCGGGAACCATGTGATCTTGCATTCCGGACCAATTTCGGGCCTCTTTAACGTGAACGGCTTGATTCCCTCGGATCTTTGACGTATAAATTCTTCAATCTTGATCCTCTGAAGTCCGTTCCTTGCTCTGGTGACTTCGGAACATCAAATCCATGCCTTTAACATAAATTTTCAATTAATGCTCCTGATTTCATCCTGTAACAAAAAACATAATTAATAACTCCATTAAGCCTTATCATGTACGTAAATTTAGGCAATTACTAGGTCTGATATGCAATATTTGACCCTGATCACCCACCGTGATATATGTGTGTTAAATCCACACCGTGCATCCGCGAGGACCATATGATGTATATCCACACTGTCCACATGGGACGTGGGCCCCATGAGATGTACGTGTTTGACCCAAACTATCCATCTGATGGGGCCCATTTGGAATGTGTAGGGCCCACCTTGATGTGTTGTATGTGCCGCTCATTTGATGAGGCCCGATGTGATGTAATTGGGCCCAGGCATGAGGCCCATTGAGATGTATTTTTAGCCCAAGTGAGAGGCCCATTGTGATGTATTTGAGGCCCAGATATCAGGCCCGATGTGATGTATATTGGCCCATATGGTGAGGGCCGATGTGATGTATGAGAGGCCCATGGATGTGGCCCATTGTGATATATTTAAGGCCCATGGGATGTGGCCCAATGCGATGTATATAAGGCCCTTGTATGAGGCCCAATGTGATGTATGTGAGACTCATGAGTGAGGCCCAATGCATTGTATGTGAGACCCTTGCGTGAGGCCCAAAGTGATGTATTTGAGGACCAATGTGATGTGTGATTCTACCATGATGTATGTAATGATGTTTATAATGAGCCATGCCCTAGGAGCAATGATGGTTTGATGTCCACATTGTAAAAGTAATAATGGTTAAAGGTCCACATTGTAACTCTCCCTAAGGCCCGTTGTTAGGCCCATTCTCACCTCCCCTTGGTGGGCTAACCCAAACCGTTGGGCCCCCTATGATCGTTAGGCCTATTATTAATATGAGTAGGCCGTCTAGGCCCATCCTTGATATGAGGAGAGTACATTATCATTATATAACATGCTTGGTATAGCTTCACGATCCATGCCTATACGCATCATATGTATGCTTGATATGAGAGGTGATTGATCATAGCACATGTCATTAGGAAAATTATTATGGGACTCCCTGATTAGAAGAGTTGCTCACATGAGCGTGCGGTATGCGCAGGATTACTGTATGACTGGATAGTATGATTCATGCATCTTACATTTGTGTGATATGATTTCTGTACGCCCTAGCGGCATCCGGGTCATAGCCTCCACAAGCATGTCGTGGATGGTAGTATTCGACACCAGAAATACTGTTACTAGCTGCATCTCCCACTATGTCGTGGTCGCCCAAGGGTAAGGAAAAATTGCTAGGCTGAGTCTAACCAGCTCGTAAATGGGTCCGCTATCGACTTGTCAGATAGGTATTGGCAGCCTATTGGATAGGTGGATAGTGAGGTTTCTTACACTCACTAGGACTGTGCGCCTAGGGAAGGGGCAGTGCCATTTAGAGTGTACTAGACCCCGGTGATTATCCAGAGTGAGAACTATACTGATATTTGATGCTCTAGTGATGGCTGCATTAATATGTGGATTCGGATGAGGATTAGTATGTTTGAGTTGCATCTCGCATCTCATGGCCTTAGTATGGCCGACATCATTCATACCTTACATCGTATGGCCTTGATATGGTCGATAGCATTTATGCCTTGCATTGCATAGCCTTGGTACAGCTGATCGCATTTATGGACTTACCAGTATATTCTGCATTACTAAGATATTACATTCTAAGCACACTCATATATTGCGTACACACTTTCACCGCCCTTTTAGCTTTTTATAAGCTTATCCACGATTGATGTGTGCAGGTGATGCTAGACCGTAGCTGAGCAAAGCAAGAGCGTGTCGTAGAGCTTATGGAGTCTTGATATTATTATCATTATATTTCCCTTTCTGCGCATTGTATCTTAAAGTTTTGATCATAGTGGATTTTTGTGATATGTTCTTATTATTGTTCGTGGGTTATGCTTATTATGAATCAAATTCATGTTCAAAATCCTCCTTGTAGGATCTCAGGAACAAAACTTGGTATATGGGTGCTGGGAGCCAAGAATGGGGTACTACAGAGGCTATCGGCGCTAGATTCGGTGATCGAGAATTTTGTGGACCCAGTTTGTTTGGGGCGTGACAGTGAATGCCTTGTTTCATGTTTTGTGTTAATTGATTGTCATTCATGCTTTATTGAATTTATACACAATACATATTGATAAAATGCCACTTCGATGTATGTCACTATCCTAATTTTGTTTGAGTACTGATTTCTATTTAATCCTCTCTACTTAATTGTTTAGAAGTACGTTTTTACAAAAAGAGTGATTAAAATTTTGAAAAGTCCTATTCACCCCCATCTAGGACGTTTGGACATATCTCAAAGCATTGCTTATAACGTTTAACTGCAATTTCAAGTTTGTTTACCTCTTCCCTCTATCAAATGTATTAAGTTGGGATGGTTACGCCTCTGCGCCTGCTTAACTGGCTTTTTATCTTTAGAAATGTCAAGTTATTGCATTGCCACTGTCGGTTCCAAGCCAGGCATTTCTATACACATCCAGGCAAATACATTTCTATTTCTTTTCAATAACTCGACGTACTGGTACACCTCTTCTTTTGGCAAATCGGCGCTTATATATGTATTCAGAGGTTCATCTTCTATCCCCAGGTTTATTTCTCGCAATGCATCAATGGTTGGTTATCCACATCTTCTATTTGTTCGAGTGCTATTTTGGGATATTTTATTTCTTCATCGTTACTTTTGCCTATTTTGGGAGTCATTTCTTGATTGACTGCTTGACATGTGTGAGCCATATATACTTGCACACATGTAGGGGATGCCCCCAGTCCGCGAGATTCTTCTCATTTCTTTTCGTGTACATTGATAAGGACCTGAATAATCTTGCCATTGTTTAGTGATGTCAGCTCATCATAGTCAAACCCCATGCTTTGCATAATCTTTCTACTGGCTAGACTATATCTTTTTAGGTCTTCTGCTAGGAGTGAACCACATACCGTCATTTCACTCATTTATCCTTCTTTTTCCTTTTTTGGTGGAGTATAAAATATGATCGGCTTTGGATTAGCAAAGATGGGTTGTACACAAAATCTGTTTGACATAACAGAGAACGGTTTACTCCTTTTGACTTTCGGTGTTGGCACTGTATAATTCGATTGCAGAACCTTCATTTGTTCTGGCGATAACAATGTCAGAGGGGGTTGTCCTGGTTACATCAAATGCTTTGGGATGAAGTAAAATTTCTTCTTCTTGCTAGCTGTCACACTTGATTCTTGATTTTTTGAATGCCCATTATCCATTCCTTTAGACAGCTTTACCTGTGCAGCTTTCTTTTCTATTTCATGTGCTTTATCACCCTTTGATGATGAGTCCTCTTTATTTATTATTTTGCCTTTCTCCGTTGCGAATTCATCGTAATAGCTTGCATCTGTGAAGAAGGATTCTGCCATTGTTTATGGCTTTGGATCGGTCATGACTGTATGTTGAAGACCATTTCTGTAATATTTGAAGCACTGATGCAATGTGGATGGTACAATACCATATTAGTGCATTCACGACTGCCCCAAAAGGAGATTGTACATGGTTACCACATCAATTACATGGCACACAATGTTTGTGACCAAGTCATAGATTTTTAGTACCAGCATGATTTTTCCCAGTGCTCTCTGACCGTCTTGATTGAACCCTTGAATCATCATTCCGCTAGCACATAGATGCGAATGATGATATCCTAGTTTGCCAAGCATGCTTAGTGGCAACAAGTTCACGGCGGAGCCATTATCCAACATTATGAGTTTAACTTGCTTCTCACAAATGCATCCAACGATCATTAACGGCCTATTATGTTCTTTTTCCCCTAATGTCAGATCATCGTCGGAGAAAGTAATAACGGAACAAGTAATGCCTTTCTTACACCGTCGTCTGATAGTGCCTGAATCAATGTCTGGAAAAAGTCCTTAAACAGACGCAGCACGTCATATATACTCAATTGGGCAGGAATCCCTTTTAGATGGCTTACGACGACGTAATTCACTTTATCAGCTAATAGAGCCTCATCGGATGATGCTCTGTTTCTTTGATTTTCTTCATTATGTGAGGGATCTCTTCTTTATGACATTCGCATAGTCTTATCTTGCGTTACTATAAAGTCTTACCTTCATGAGGGGCTGGCTATCTTTTTCCCCAAGTGCAGCGTGATCGTCGTTGCTTTATGCGCATTTTCTAATGGGGATCCAACTGACTCCATCTATAGGTTTATAATAACTACATTGCAGCTATCGCTCTCTTGTCTAACTCGTGTGCATGGCATAAGTTGCTTTCGTTTAGCCCCTTCATACTTAAGTTTTTCATAAACTGCACATGAGCGACACATATCCCATGTAGACACCATGTTTGTTATCACCTTCCTTCCTCGCTGTCTTTCTCTATCATTATCTTGCCTCGATTCATCATTTTCTGCAGTATATTTTTTATCATGAAGAAAATTTCAGTCAGATGTCCGAGCATGCTATAATAATGACAATAATTCTTTTTTTTCGTCTTCCTAACTTTTTCTAGCTATTTTGGTTGGGGCAATTTGATCATCCCAGCTGCTAATAACTGATTCTCCCAGAGTCTTCCATCGTTCGATGAATTTTTCTACTAGCTCACCTTCTCGTTGTAGTATGGAAGCTAGCTCACTTAAGCTAACGTCTCTATCATACAAGAAGAAGTTTGCCATAAAGGCATCTTGCATTTAGTCCCAGGTACATATGAATTCTGGTGTTAGGCCTGTATACCATCTAAAGGCATTTCATGTCAGTGACGATCTGAACAGCCGTAAACAATATTGTGGGACCGTAGAAAAATTGCCCATGGTCGTGATGAAATGCATCAGATACACTTTTAATGATCCGCCTCCGTCGAACTCTTGGAAATCTAGATACATGAAATTTGTTGGAAACGATACATCTTTGACTTCATAAAGATATGGTGCATGGAAACGGAATCTCCCTATGTGTTCTCCTTCTCTTTCTATCCTAACGACTTCAGCCACCACTTGTCGTATTTCATCTTATGTTATTGTGCGAGCTGTGGGTGTCGATCCATGCAATCTTACCCTAGGAGGCTATGAACCTTTTGCTTGCTGCTCGTTCCCATGTGGACAATGCTTCTCTGAGATTTTGACATTCCTCCATCAGAACGGTTTGTGTGCAAGCCATCTCAGCTAATCTTTCATCTATAGATAGCGGCTAAGTCTGATTCATCCCTACCATATAAACAGTTGCTTCTCCACTTCCCGATTGTCCAGTCATCAAAGGAGAAAGAGGATATTTGTTGCAGAGAAATTCAGAGAGAAGGATACCTTATTAGATCTATTAATACTCCCGCGTGATCCTAATGATTTGGGCAGGGGCATGTCTGGTTTCCATCTGAGCAACGGAGTTGTCATGATAAATTTTGAGGATGATGGCTTATTCATCATAAGAGACCTCCCTTTTTCTTTTCAAGTCCATTGTGGAGCTGTAACCGGGAGGGCGGAAAAGTCTTGTAAAGCAAAAGGAGTGGTCCAGTCTATCCCAGATAGAGTGGGGGTGGAGCCAACACAAGGTTTTGTCATACTATATTACACGTAACAAACTCCCTGTTTGTCCGTAGCGTGATTGAACTTCTTATTGGGGGAGACCGGGTCTTCGCTCACTTGGACATCACTACTATTCACTCTTCATCATTATTATGTGTTATTAGTGAAGAAGATACCACTCTGGCCATTGCCCATGTCTTGTTGTTTTCAGTCGGAACCGACTGAACCTTCTTTACATGGCTCTTGGGCAACGATCGCGCACTATCAACATAATCAACGGAAAATTTGTTGGGCGTGAAGTAGAAGACTACGTTAATCGGATGAGAATTCATTGTGATTTTGAAAAAGTAAAGTTACTGAAGACAAAACAACGTGTCAGTAATTTAAATTAAAGTCAAATGTACTTTGTTGTGGAAATGAAGGGGGATGTTCCCATTAAGAGTCGCCATTTTGGGGCCATTATGGCACCAATTAATGATAATAAATGTCCCTCTAATTATCTTATTACTAGTATTAAACATAAATATTCCAACCAAAGATTCTGGGTTCGATCCCCAATGGAGTCACCATTTTATTATGACAAGAAACAAAGTATTGCAGATTGGAATGTTTATATTCAATGATAACAAATGAAGATGGAAGAACAAATATCCTCACTTATTTTATTAATTCTAAATTTGTATTACATCCCTCATATTTCCCTTGATTCCAAAAGAAAGTATATTTTGTCAATGTAATGAAAGGAAAGAAAAGCAATTCAATAGTGATTTTAGCAACATTTTGACTTATGAAGCGTCCGTCATAATGACAGAGGAGTTGCGTGGGTTCGAAACCCCCTGTTCCACATTGATGTACGTAGAATACATGCATAAGGGGTCAACTCGCGGGAGATTCCGATCTCGTGGTAAGACTAATCTAGCATGAAGATACAGATGCTTGGAGACTGCTTATTACGCGGCCACACAAGCATTCCCTGTTGGGTTGTTACATAATAGGCTCATGCCTTTACCTTCTTCTTCTTATTCTTCACTCCTCGCATATCG
The DNA here is from genome assembly GCA_030180095.1 of Magnolia changhungtana. Classification (NCBI taxonomy): domain Eukaryota; kingdom Viridiplantae; phylum Streptophyta; class Magnoliopsida; order Magnoliales; family Magnoliaceae; genus Magnolia; species Magnolia changhungtana. The sequence continues at coordinate 2,947,148 of JASAUF010000118.1, forward strand.
CATCATGGAATACCTAAAGACCGCTCTGAAACTCTTGAAGAAACTCTAGAATTCTTCTGACCTCTCTAGAGCTCCTGACATGTGAATCCCTAAAATGAGAGAGGAGGGGGTATTTACAAGCCTCCACACCTGTGAAGAACTAAATCCATGCAACTTAACAATGTTGCGCAGATGTACAACATATCCCTGTTACGCTATCGCGCAACAAGCTTCCTACCCGATCCAAGCAGTCTACCAAAAACTAGCCTTTCTAGCCCCTTCTGTTCATTTCACAACCGCGTAACTTACCTTTATTACGAGGTCATGTGGCAGAGTCATTTTACACTATGTTCATCATCATCATTCAATTTATTTTTGTGCTCCAACACAGCCATCATTCATTAGGTCCGCCAAGCTTCAGCACGTATATGTAACATCTCAAATTTTCATGGCCAGAGTTTATACTCATGCCAGAGGAAACCGGGAGTTAATAATGCAAAGATTTTGATGTCTCAAAGTCTCACCTTGATTCTCTTTTAATCTAGATCACATCCAATTACATTCATAAAGGCAATCATTCACGAGAGTAAAATCAACTGTATTTATCATTCCATAATAAGATAATTAAATAAATTTGTCAAATGCCCTCTCCATGGGAGCTTATTACATTACCAAAGTATGCAGCGAAAATTAATAAAACTGAATCATAAATCTATCTTCCTATTTATTCAGTATAATCCTCCACAAGGAGATGGTCATCTAAGTCTTCTATCTGTACGTCACCTGCATCATCTGTATGGTTGGAGAGAGCCAATACCCTACTCATAGTGATGGTTATCCCTTAAGATTAGTAATAATTCAAGAGATTCATAAAAGTAATGTAAAGGTTCCGATACATCTTGTACTCCACTACTACGAGAGGTATCAGCATGCGCAACCAATATTTATGAATACATGCCTAGCAAAGTGTGTACGGCTCATCATACATAGTGATCATCACAATGTGGAATACAATTTATAGAAAACCCGACTCGCCCCACATCCCATAACTACGGAGATTAGCCGGCGTGTCCAACGGTAACATGGATTTATGTGAATATCTCAATGTGACACAACAACGTGATTGGGGGATTTACATAACACGATATGTTCATGGAACGACTATTTATGACATCCAATCCCAAAAAGTGATGTAGCACGCCTGGTGATTTACTTACATCAATTGTGCACCACGCCAACCAACCCATGGAATTATGTGCTGACTAAGAGGGTCACTACCTATAACGCATTACATCCGTGATAAATATTTGAATCATTAGTTTTGATGCCTCTAACACATCACTTGCATTAATAAAGAAATAATTCAATTCATAGGAGTTTTGGAATTCCAAGGCACATGTCTAAGCCATAAGGTTAGATAACACATGGCTAGTAAAATAAGGAGCAGAGTAGCAATGAGTGGCAATGGCCAACTCAACAAAGAGGAGAGTAGCAAGGGCTAACTCAACAAAATTGGAAAAGGTAAGGGCAAGGCTTGTATCCATCGCCCCACATAAAAATAATATAGTTCACTTATAAACAACATACCCTAATTCTCAAAGGGTAAACTGAAAAGGCCAGCTTTAAGTCCTAGAGAAGAGTGAATAGGACTATGCCAAATTAAAAAATAAATGCGGAATACAAAGATAGATAGCACAATCAAATAATAAAATATCACAAGTAAATAGCAACCTCAATGCACTAGTCTTGAGAGGTTGATACAAACTGAGTACTAAGGGCAACCTAACACCAAAAACCAAAGGTTATGGCAGGACGACCTTACTAGAACGTTTGTAAGTATCAAAAACCCAAACCAATAAATAGGCAAAGGAAATAAACTAAGTTTTTACGACATTCACCACAAGTGCATAAAGTAAATTACACCATTTACCATAAGTACATAAAGTAAATTACAACATTCACACATATAAACAAATCCAATCATCCACCACAACTCCAGGAATTATAATGGTTCATTTGTGTGTACACCAACTATTATCAAACAGCCACACAACTACTCCACTCCCAATATCCACACCCATGGGATATTGGCTTTCACTATGAAATAAGGTTTTTTAAGGTTCACATTAAAACCTTCGCAATTGTGTCTTTCAAATGGGCTTACACAATTACAAAAACCCCATAATGAGTTTTTCCCAGTTGAATCTCACAAACCAAAATGCAGATAATTAAATTGTACTTATCTGAAGATTCTTCTTCTGATGAAGCCCGGTAGAACCAATTTGATGTAGATGAAGATGTTCAATGTCCAGTCTCACAAGTGAAAGGGTTCTAGGTCTAAATTAATTTTAAATTAAATCAACCTAGGCTAGCTTGATTTGATTTTAATCTCGAAAGAGGGTAAATCACAATTCCCTTTTTTAATGAAATAGAGTTGAATGGAGATCACAAAATCAAATAATAAAAGCTATTAAAATGAATCTAAAATGAGCACAATATAGCTTAACAAATGCAAGAACTTTTCCCTCAGAGTGATGGCATGATTTAGCTTGGAATGAATGAAAAACTCTGAAATTTGTCCTCTATTTAAAGGTGAAAATACTGTTCACTCGACTGGTCTAAGGGTCGATTCGACTGGTCGAAGGACCAACCAATTTTTAAAATTTCTAGTGCGATAAGATAAGATCATTACTCGACTGGTCGAGTGGCTTTCTCAACTGGTCAAGTGGCCTGCTCGACTGGTCGAGCAATGCACTCAACTAGTCGAGTGGGACTAAAAAACCTTGCTGCGCTTTGAGTCGAGCCTGCACGACTGATCGACCACTGTTTACTCGACTGGTCAAGCAGTCTCCACGACTGGTCAAAGGTCCAACAAAAAATTCTAAAAATTCATAACAAATCTTGGACTGGTCGAGAAACTCTTGGACTGGTCTAATCAGAGCTTCGACTAGTCGAACACAGACTAGGACTAATCGAGAAAATGACCTATAAACTTATGAAATGACCTAAATAAAATATGCAATGAATATGACTCATCTTATGGTCAATCTAGGGTCATCCATACCTTATTTGTGAGTTTGAACAATTGAAACATCGTTCGCTCGGCTAACTCAGTCACTTGAAATACTTGAAGCTTGTCTTCAAAATCTTAAACTTGAGCTAGAACTAGGGCTTGAGTTCTTGAGTTTTTTAAGGTACTGAACTTGAAGATTAAACTTGAACTCGAGCCTTAAACTTGTACTTGTACTTGAGCTTGAAATCTTGAACTTCGACAACGCTCTTCAACTTGAATACGTAGAAAAGTTCGATGACGACGTGGACAACTTTAAAATGCACGAAGTTGATCTATTCATCTCATCAACACATAACACAGATTCTAAATGATTTTGCACAACAAAATTTAACAACTCTGGGTGCTAGATTTACAATATAGCATTTACATAAACAATTATTGATGGTAAAGTAAACAATTATAGGGAAAGTATCATAGAGACACAAAAGTGTAACATGAAGAGGGCAGGTAAAGCATATCAAATTAAATTATTGTAAGCCTAAAGGAGTCCTTTACCTCTAGTTGTCTGGCGGTCTTTATTAACTCGAATGTTGAGAGTTACGCCTCAAGATTTAGTTTTACCCTATTTTGCACAGATCAAATTGTTAAGTTCATGGTTTAGTCTATAATTTTATCTAGGTTAACAAAGTTTGGTAATCTTAGAGGGGATCTTGATTTCTTTTGTTTCTACCTTAGAATTTCCCAACGTTTCTTGCCAAATTATTCAACTGAAGCGACTTATTTTTGTTACGAAGAATTTGCCATCTCTGTTGTTAGGAAAGAAAAGTAGAAAGGATCGGAAGAAAAGATTAATAGGTAGATACTAAACCTGCTAGATTCGGCGCACCTTGTTACTAGATTTCTGGCGTTCGTCCAGTCCTTGCGTCTCGTCCCCTTTCTTCTCGCATTCCTTTCCTTCTTCCTCTCTCCCTCTCTCTTTCTTGTTCCTTCTCTCTCCTTCTTTCTCTCTCGTTTCTTCTCTTTCTTTCTTCCTTTCTTGCTGGCATGATTTTGAGCATGGGAGTGTGTGGTATTTATACTAATCAGGACTTCTAGAGTTTTCTGCGTATGCAAAACATGCCCTGTGCAATCGGACTACGTAACTGTGTGCGGGCATCCGTTTTAAAGTGTTTCTTCTTCTCTCCTTCATTCTTTTCTGATGGATCTGGAGCATTCTTTAGATGGGGCCCATAGGAGGGAGGTTGTGGCTATGTTCTTGGGTGCAAGAACATCCAATTGACCGATCAACAGTGGCCCTATAGCAAGGTTTGCTCAGATGAAATTTTCAATTTTGCGGTTACCTTTCTTAGAAACCGAGGAATGTCAATCCCTCCGGACTCCTTTCTTCCTTCACTGTCGATGTGGATGTGGTTAGAAATCCTCCCTCTTAGCTTTGGAGAGATCAGATCGGAGCCAGGGAGTTCTATTTTGGTTTTCTATGTGAGAGTATTTGAATTGTGTTTGGTTTCTGGCGCCGTTTGCGGAAAGAAAAACGGGACGAGTGCAGAAGGTTTTGGTTCGTTTCTTGTTGGAGTTCGTGGGGCCCATCCCTACTACTCCTTTGGAAGATCCGCTTCATTCATCAGTTTGGAAGAGGTTTCAGTTAACGGCTCCAAATTTGGGATCGATCCGTGTTATGGTGGCCCCCGCGGTTGATCACGGTGTGTATCATGCTCTATCATTCACTGAGCCTTGGTCGGAGGTGGGGTCTGCATGTGATGGATGGTCCAGATTACCCTAATGGATGGTTATGGTGGGCCACAACACATCCCAACGGATGGTGTCTGTTTGTCTAGATGCGGGCGGGAGATGCTTTCTTTTAAAAGAGTCAGGTCAAACTCCCTTTGACCGTGGTGCATGTGTGCACTCCCTATGCACACGCATTGTCTATATGTGCGACCCACGTGTGGTCTAAGGTAAATCCACCCCGTTCATTTATTTTGTTAGCTCTCATTAGGGCCCATATTAGATCGAGAGGTGGATGCGAGTCTTAGGTGGGCTATGTTAATGGATTTATATCGTAGTCCAAAGTATGGGTCGTTACAGTATAGCCCGTAGAATCCCACCACATGCAATTTCAATTGGTATCAGAGCAGGTAGTTCTTGAAGGGCTTAACCGTCCTGAGTTGACCCAAGGAGGTTAAAAATGATGGTTACCCAAGATGGGTGTGTTTCGACAAGAAACGAATGCATTTAATTTGGGAGAATTATTTTACTCAATAATTAACAAAAGAAGAATGAAGAGAACAATCATAATATTTATTTGTTCTGAATCCATTTACATCCTTTATCTCCTTTGATTCCAAAGTAAAATATTTACACAATCCAATACAAATATTAAATGTCCTAATTGTATTGTTAATTTCTATCCTCAGTATGGGGATATCGTTGTGCTGGAATAATGTTCATCCTGATTGATTCCAAGCTTTTGAGAAGATACTTTGATCTTTCAACCCAGATTCATGTCTCTTTCGACCCCTTTAAGATAAGTGATTTTCTCTGAAGCCGACTGTCCATTAATAGACTCATTGTGCGCACATAATAGACTCATTGTGTGAACATAGTTGTTGTGCGGGCCACTTATGTGGATCAGTGGTTGTGCGCCCTGTAAGACCTGTATCCTAGACCGTACCGTTCCGTAGGTTCCCGCAGTCTTTCCAGTCAGATTTCGGCAACCTTCGACCCTTAAACGGCGTTGCGCACGACCTTGATTCACATGTCATTAATCTGATTCGACCCCACCCGAGACCTGTACCATTGCGACCATGTCGTCGCCGCGGTTTTGATGCCGCGACTCGTGTGCCGAGGCGATACTCTGGCCAGGAGATGTAGACCAACATATGGTGCGAGAAAAACGCCGCACGTTGCGAATCCCAAGAGAATCTCTACGAGTTGTCACATCAATCCATCAATCCATCAATCTCAACATGTCAAGTACACATCAACTTTTCACCTTTTCCCAAGCAAGCCTCAAAGTCAAAAAGTCCTTACACAAGCCATGCCTTTCTTACACAATGGCCAACAAAATCAAAAAGGTGCTCTTACACCCATCACTACCACATCCATCACTCCATCAAACATCACCCATCTCTCTCTCCCTTTACAAGTCTCTCTCTCTCACTTTTCAAAACACTTTCCAAACAACCCCAAAACCCTCCATACGTATGAGCCTCTCCCTCTCTTTCAAAGCTCCAAGTGTAACCCACTTTCCATCCCAAGATCTCCCATCCTAGCTATCCATTCCTCATCTCCTCCATTGGAATCAAAGCTAAGGAGCTAAGGAACCCATAAGAGCAAGAAGATCGAACGGTGGGTGCTTGATAAGAGTAGTTTTTCATGTTTTTAAGATGGGCCAAGTGAGGCCAACCGATCAATGGTTTGGATCTCACTTGGGACCCTAAGATGTGGCCAATGGCCCGCTTCGATCATCATGATCATTCCATGATGGGGCCATTCTCCATGGCCCCCATCATGATGTTTATTTCCTTGCTTTAGATAGGTCATCTAGACCGTCCATATTGGTGGGGAAAGGATCTCCATCATTGAGTTTCAATTTTGATGGGCCCACATGCTTTAGGGCCCACTTAATGTATGATTTATTGCAAGGGAGGGCCCATAGTGGCGGGATCCCTCCATCCTCACCGATCTCTCTTTCTCTCTCTCTCTCTCCTCTTTTTCTTCTTCCTTTTGTGTGATGAAATGGCCATGTGGCCCACCCTGTTGGACCCAACCATAAAGCATGTTTTGGCTCCAACCCATTTGTAGGTGGGGCCCACTTTATATGTGATGTTCCACACCCCTTAGCCATGTAGTGGCCCACCTAAGCATGGCCCACATAAGTGGACGTGCAACGTCAGGCCGTCCAGCGTCTAGAGACGCTGGACATCAAAATGAAAACACAAATATTAGCTTGCTTTAAGCTTTTGAGGTGGGATACTCATGTAGGCCCCACCTTGATGAATAAATTCAATTTGTGCCGTCCATTTCATCCTCCATACCATTTTAGGCATTAAGATAAAAAATGAGGTCCATCCGACCTTCAGGCGGGCCATGGCCTGTTAAATAGTAATTCCTACCGTTGAAAGTCACCCTGACAGTTTTATGTGCCAAAAAATATTGGATATTGGACTCGTTTGGACGGTCTTGAGCCACAGGGTGCAATGGACGGGTTGGATTTACTTGATGTGGGCCCTACCTGTGAAAAACCATAGAAAATAACATTTCAAAAAAATAAAAATAAAAATAAAATGATGCAGCAGCCGCTACAGCACTGTTGTTGTGTCAGACGGCAACAGGCGCTGCCTGTGCCAGCCGGCGGACGGACGGACGTAGCCACCCACGGCTCCTGCCATCGGCCCCACCATGATGCTTATTTTTCATCCAAGCCGTTTATTTGGTGGGCCACCTCCTGAGGTGGGCCCCCTCCAAAAATCAGACCGATCTGAGTCTCAGATGGCCCACACCAAAGGAAACAGTGCGAATTGAACTGCCTGCCATTGAAACGTTTTTGGGCCCACAGAAGTTTTGGATCAAGATAAAATTTGTGTTTTCCTTTCACTCATGTCCGTGTGACCTTATCAATCGGTTGGATGGCATGTAAACATTACGGTGGGCCCCACGTGGAGCCCACATGATTTGTGTGTTTTATCGGACGGTGGAGCCCACAGTGTGTGCGTGGGTGCATGCGTGTGTGTGTGCGTGGGTGCATGTGTGGGTGTATGCGTGGGTGCGTGTGTGTGTATATATATATATATTTATGTATATATATTTATATATATATATATATATATATATATATATATATATATTATATTGTATATATATTATATACATATAATATATGTATATATATATATATATATATATATATAAATATATATATATATATATATTATTGTGTATATATACAAATATATTATATTATATTAGGTAATATACCGGATGGTGGGCTTTCATGGGCCCATCCAAGCCAGCCAACCATTTTGAAAGCTCAATTTATGGCATAAGCTAAAGAATGAGTCAGATCCCTAGTTCAAGTGGGCCCACTTTGATACATGCTATGAGGCCCATCTTGGTTTATTTGTGGCCCATCAGTTGAGGCCCACTTTGATGTGAATGAAAGGCCCATGAGACTAGGCCCATTCAATGCATTCTAAGGCCCATGGGTTATGGCCCATTGCAATGTACATAAGGCCCATTGGTGAGGCCCATTAATGCGGCCTATTTGATGAATGTAAGGCCTATGAGATACGGCCCATTTGATGTATTTAAGGCCCAATGGGATGTACCTAAGGTCCATTGCAATGTGTGATCCCAACATGATTTATGTAATGATGATTACGATGGGCAATGCCTTGGGAGCAATGTTGGTTTGACGTCCACATTGTAGAATAATGTTGGTTAAATGTCCGCATTATGATTCTCCCTAAGGCCTATTGTTAGGCCCATACTTGTAAACCGTCTAGGCCCATCTCCTTATGAACAGCATCTATCCCATATAACATGTTTAGTATAGTCCCATGATTCATGATCATACACATCATATGTATACTTGATATGAGAAGTGACTGATTATAGCATATGCCTTCGGGCAGATTGTTTAGGGGCGCCCGGTTAGGCGGGGTTGCCCCACATGAACGCACGAGACGTACAGGATTGTTGCATGACTGGATAGTGTGATTCATGCATTCGCATCATCTGATATGGTTACTATACGCCCTAGCGACATCAGGGCCGTAGCCTCCACAGGCATATCATGGTTGGCAGGATTGGATACCGGAAATTTTATTCTGCATGGGGTGCTATAAATATCCCTGGGTGAAAGTCCCTAAACCCTTATGATACCAAGAGGTGCTCCAGCATCTAGACCGAGTGGGTGCATGAGCGCCGATGGCCGATTACCAAGAGGCTGCACTTTCCACTGTGTCGTGGTCGGTTGGAAGGGGGTACGGCCTTACCCGCCTGAGAGGAGGGGGCAATGCTAGGCTGAGTCTGACCAGCTCGAGGAATGGGTCCTCTATCGACGAGCCGAGCTCGATATTGGCAGGCGGGTAGTGAGATCTCTTCCACTTACCTTATTGTGCGCGATGGGGTGGCAATCTGGTTTAGAGTGTACTAGACCCTGGTGATATCCCAGATTTTTAGTTGTACTGATATGTGGACTTAGATGAGGATTTGCATGCTTGAATTACATTTCGCATCTCATAGCCTTGGTATGGCCGACATCATTCATGTATTGCATCGCATAACCTTGGTACGGCTAATGGTATTCATGGATTCACCAGCATGTTCCGCATTACTCTGATACTGTATATCTACATTACTACCATGCGCACACACTCTCACCAACCTTTAAGCTTTCTATAAGCTTATGCACGACTGTTGCGTGCAGGTGACGCGAGGACGCAACAGCGATGAGGCAAGAGCGCAAAGCAGATCTTTTTAGAGCTTTTTGTCCATTCTCATTGTATTTCCCTTTATGCTTATTGTACTTGTAAAGTTTTTTATCATAGTCGAAATGTGATGGAGTTTTTAGTTATTGTTTGTGGGTTATGTCTTTAGTTATGCTTATTACGAATTAAACCGATGTTGAAAATCCTCCTTCTAGCATCCCAGGATCCGAACCTGGCGATGGGCACTGGGAGCCAAGAATGGTGTTCTACGGAAGCTGTCGGGACCAGATTTAGCGATCGGGAATTTTGTGAGTCCGGTTTTCGAGTTTGGGGCGTGACAGAAGTTGGTATCAGAGCATAACTCAGGAATAACCAAGAACAACATTACATGTCTGCTATGAGTTAGAATGATTGAGTCCTTAGTCCAGATAGCTTAACAATCTTTATTACTGACCCTTAATGTACGTACCTTCGAGAGTTTCTAAGTTGATAGGCACCTTCGATCTTCCTGTAGGACATGGCGCACCAGAGAGTGACCCGATAGATCCCCGTACCACCACCTGAGACTCCCGCATCACTGCCTGAGACTCCCGCACTACCACCTACGATGCCCATTCCACCACCGGGGATTCCTACTGCCTATCCTGAGTATGTTTCTCCTCCACCAGAGACCGGCGCGGACTCGACCGTATCTGTGATGCCTCCCAGTTGCAGCAGATGTTACAGGCTGTGACGGCTGCACTTCAGGGGCAGGGCAGGCACCCTGTTGTTTCACCGGAGCAGGCCGAGCAGGAGCGCCCGAGCGCCCTCCTTCGTGAGTTTTGACGGCTCGATCCCCCACGTTTCCAGGGTGAGCTAGACCCGACGGTAGCTGAGAGATGGAGCGCCGATGTGGAGAAGATATTCGAGACGATAGGATGCACGACCGAGCGGCGAGTCCGATTGGCCGTATTTCTTCTCCATGGTGAGGCTGAGCACCGGTGGACATTAGTCTCCCTAGCAGCAGGCGCTGATTTTATGTGGACATGAGAGGATTTTGTGGATCGGTTCGACCGACAGTATTTTTCTGATCACATCCGACGACAGCGAGCATTGGAGTTTGAGACCCTGGTGCAGGGTGATATGACAGTGGCTCAGTATGTGGCCCATTTTGTAGCGTTGTCTAGATTTGCACCATATCTAGTAGATGATGAAGGGCGGAAAGCCCGCCGATTCGAGGACGGTTTGCATTACGGTCTTCGAGGACGTGTCATTGGGCATGAGCTTCCGACTTTTGAGGGAGTGGTATGGAAGGCCCAGATTTATGAGGCTGAGTGGGCCAGTTCTCAGTCCGATCGCGGTCAGAGGAGAGGCCGGAAGAGGCCCGCTCCTTCCGGTGACTCGTAACAGCATCAACCGAAGCAGCAGAGGCGCACAGGTCGCCCAGCCTTCCGAGCACCAGCAGCACCTCCAACACCACCTCCGAGGCAGTTCACTGGTACCTGTTTGGGGTGTGGTACGATGGGGCACCGTATGTGGGAGTGTCCCCGCCCCTAGCAGCAACAGTCGAGAGGTCCACAGTAGCCTCCACCGCAGCAGCAGCAGAGAACTCCACCATAAGAACAAGCAGAGACCCACACGAAGAGCGCGGCAAGCAGCCCCCACCACCGAGGTCACCTTATCAGCAACATCAGCACCAGCCTCTGAGGCCGTAGCAGCAGAGGCAGCAGTTTCGACCGCTTCAGTGACCCCAGCAGCAGCAGCAGCATGCCCAGAGGGGACAGGTACCTCCCCAGCCGGCTCTGGCTAGGTTCTACGCGGCTCAGTAGGATCCGCAGTCATCTGGAGGGGTTGTCGAGGGTATGATTTTAGTCTCTGCATACGCTACACGTGTGTTGTTTGATTCTGGTGCATCGTATTCTTTTGTGTCCGAGAGTTTCTGCCGATCGACTGGCTTACCGTTGGAGTCTACTCGTGAGAGTCTATCAGTATCGACTCCTTTGGGGAAGACTGCAGTATTGGGCCGATTTTACTAGTCTTACCCCGTTCTAGTCGGAGATACCTTTTTACCTGCCGATCTGTTTGAATTGCCGATGTCCGAGTTCGATGTCATCCTGGGCATGGATTAGCTTGCCGAATACTATGCCATATTGGACTGCTCCGCGAGGACCGTCACATTCTGTATACCAGGCTTACCGCAGTTCCAGTTCGTTGTAGAGCCCCGAGGAGAGCCGTTGTCTTGCTTGATGTCTTGCGCAGTTGAGGAGCCTGTTGCCGCTTGTATTGATGAGTTGCCGATCGTTTGCGATTTTTTCGATGTGTTTTAGGAGATTCTAGGATTACCGCCTTTCCAACTCACCGAGTTTCAGATTAATCTCGTGCCCGATACCGCACCTATTTCGAAGGCCTCGTATCGTATGGCACCGTTGGAGTTGCAAAAATTGCAGAAGTAATTGGATGAGTTGCCTGAGTTAGGCTTTATCAGTCCGAGCAGTTCATCGTGGGGAGTGCCGGTACTCTTCGTAAAGAAGAAGGATGGATCGTTGAGGCTTTGTATAGATTACCGTGAGCTCAACAAGGTCACGATCAAGAACAAGTACCCGCTCCCGAGGATTGATGATTTGTTTGATCAGCTGCAGGGTGCACAGTTTTTTTCGAAGATTAACTTGCGTTCCGGTTATCATCAGATTTAGGTCTGAGAGGAGGACATTCCGAAGACGACTTTTAGGACGCGTTACGGTCATTTTGAGTTTTAGGTCATGTCTTTCAGACTGACCAATGCACCCGTGGTCTTCATGCAGTTGATGAATGAGGTCTTCCGCCCTTATCTCGATCAGTTTGTTGTAGTCTTCATCGATGACATTCTGATCTATTCGAGGACCCGTGAGGAGCACGAGCAGCATTTAGAGGTTACGTTGCACACCCTCCGCGCACACCAGCTGTATGTGAAGCTAGAGAAGTGCGAGTTCTGGCAAGAGGAGGTGAAGTTCCTCGGTCACGTGGTGACGAGGGAGGGCGTCGCAGTGGACCCCTTGAAGGTTGAGGTAGTGCGTCAGTGGGGCCAGCCCACGACCGCGTCTGAGATCTGCAGTTTCTTTGGTTTAGCAGGCTATTACTGGCGTTTTATTGAGGGTTTCTCCCGTATTGCAGCCCCGCTAACCAGGTTGACTCGGAAGGGCGCAGAGTTTATTTGGAGCGACGCCTGTGAGCGAGCATTTATGGAGTTGAAAGACCGCCTCACGTCCGCTCCTGTCCTCACTCTTCCCTCTGGGAGTGACAGATTTATTGTATTCACTGATGCCTCACATATTGGTTTGAGTGCTGTCCTGATGCAGTACGGGAGACCAGTGGCCTTCGTGTCTCACTAGCTTAAGATCCATGAGCTGAACTACCCCACGCATGATTTGGAGCTGGCTCCAGTTGTCTTCGCACTGAAGGTGTGGAGGCACTATCTCTATGGGGTTAGGTTCGAGCTCTTCTCCGACCACAAGAGCTTGAAGTACCTCTTCTCGCAGTCTGAGTTGAACATGAGGCAGAGATGCTGGATGGAGCTCCTAAAGGACTATGACTTCGATCTTCAGTACCACCCGGGTAAGGCGAATGTGGTGGTGGATACCCTCAGCCGTCAGCCAAGAGGCCTGGTGGCGCATATGATGATTCAAGAGTGGCGGATGCTTGAGAATGTAGCAGAGTATGATTTTGAGTTCGCCCTGTAGTCTTCTATCGAGCAGTTATCGAGCCTGACGATTCAACCCTCTCTTGTCGCAAGGGTGATCGAGGCTCAACAGGCTAATGAGTCGTTGCAGAGTTATATGGCTGATGCAGCATTTGAGAGTCAGACAGATTGGCAGATTGGTACAGATGGTGGACTTCGCTTCAGAGGCTGATTATGTGTACCGGATATTCCTGAGTTACACAGAGATCTTATGACCGAGGCACATCGATCGCGGTTTTTTATCCATCCTGGCTGGACGAAGATGTACCGTGACATGAGGCGACAGTATTTTTGGGCGGGGATGAAGGGCCAGATAGCTAGTTTTGTGGCCGAGTGCGACACGTACCAGCGTGTCAAGGCCGATCATCAGAGACCCCCTGGTCTATTGCAGCCGCTGAGTATCCCGATGTGGAAGTGGGAGCACGTGTCGATGGATTTCATTATGGGCTTGCCGAGGACTCAGTGCGGTCATGACGCCATCTGGGTCGTCGTCGATCGTCTGACGAAGTCGGCACATTTTCTTGCGATTCGTGCAACTTTGCCTTTGGACCGGCTTACGAGGTTATTTATTGAGGAGGATGTGAGACTGCGTGGCGTTCCAGTCTCGATCGTTTCTGACCGAGATTCGAGGTTTACATCTCAGTTTTTGAGGAGCTTCCAGAGAGCAATGGGGACTGATTTGCAGCTCAGCACCGCGTACCATCTGCAGACCGATGGCCAGACCGAGAGGGTCAACCAGATCCTTGAGGATATGCTTCGGGCTTGCACGATTGATTTTGGGGGTAGCTGGGATGAGCATCTGCGATTGGCTGAGTTCGCGTACAATAACAGCTATCACGCGACCATCGGCATGGCTCCTTTTGAGGCACTATATGGCAGATCATGCATATCACTGAGTTGTTGGACCGAGGTTGGAGAGCGTCGTCTCCTAGGTCCCGAGCTTATGCAGGAGATGTCAGAGGCTATCGATATCATCAGGAAGAGGATGTACACAGCTCAGAGCCGCCAGAAGAGTTTTGCTGATCGTCGGCATCGTCCCTTGGAATTTGATGTAGGGAACCATGTGTATCTCAAGGTCTCACCGATGAAGGGCATAGTTCATTTTGGAGCGAAGGGCAAGCTTGCCCCGAGATTCATAGGACCTTTTAAGATCACTGGGCATGTTGGTGCCGTGGCCTATCAGCTTGCCTTGCCATCTTAGTTGTCTGGAGTCCACAACGTTTTCCATGTATCCATGTTGAGGAAGTGTGGGTCAGACATAGTTCCTGTTATTGATTGGCAGCCGCTGGAGGTTCGTGACGATGCTTCTTACATCGAGCAGTCAGTTCGTATCCTTGATCGGAAGGAGCAGGTCCTCCGGACCAAGGTCATTCCTTTAGTGAAGGTTTAGTGGGGTCACCATTCTATTGAGGAGGCTTCGTGGGAGCGTGAGGCTGAGGTTCGAGAGCGTTATCCCCATCTCTTTGATGACTGATTATGTGTTGTATTTTGTATGTTATTCCTAATTTTATATGATGATATTATGTCTCTTCTTCCTCACGAGTTATAGCTAGTTGCGATGATTATGTAAATTTTGAGGATAAAATTTTTATTAGAAGGGGAGAGCTGTAAGACCCGTATCCTAGACCGTACCGTTCCGTAGGTTCCCACGGTCTTTCCGGTCGGATTCCGGCAACCTTCGACCCTTAACCGGCGTTGCGCGCGACTTTGATTCACATGTCGTTAATCTGATTCGACTCAACCCGAGACCTTAACATTGCGACCGCGCCATCGCTGCGGTTCCGATGCCGTGACTCACGTGCCGAGGCGATACTCTGGCCAGGAGATGTAGACCAACATTCGGTGCGAGAAAAACGCCGCACGTTGCGAATCCCAAGAGAATCTCTACGAGTTGTCACATCAATCCATCAATCCATCAATCTCAACATGTCAAGTACACATCAACTTTTCACCTTTTCCCAAGCAAGCCTCAAAGTCAAAAAGTCCTTACACATGCCATGCCTTTCTTACACAATGGCCAACAAAATCAAAAAGGTGCTCTTACACCCATCACCACCACATCTATCACTCCATCAAACATCACCCATCTCTCTCTCCCTTTACAAGTCTCTCTCTCACTTTTCAAAACACTTTCCAAACAACCCCAAAACCCTCCATACGTATGAGCCTCTCCCTCTCTTTCAAAGCTCCAAGTGTAACCCACCTTTCCATCCCAAGATCTCCCATCCTAGCCATCCATTCCTCATCTCCTCCATTGGAATCAAAGCTAAGGAGCTAAGGAACCCATAGGAGCAAGAAGATCGAACGGTGGGTGCTTGATAAGAGTAGTTTTTCATATTTTTAAGATGGGCCAAGTGAGGCCAACCGATCAATGGTTTGGATCTCACTTGGGACCCTAAGATGTGGCCAATGGCCCGCTTCGATCATCATGATCATTCCATGATGGGGCCATTCTCCATGGCCCCCATCATGATGTTTATTTCCTTGCTTTAGATAGGTCATCTAACTCGTCCATATTGGTGGGGAAAGGATCTCCATCGTTGAGTTTTAATTTTGATGGGCCCACATGCTTTAGGGCCCACTTGATGTATGATTTATTGCAAGGGAGGGCCCATAATGGCGGGGTCCCTCCATCCTCACCGATCTCTCTTTCTCTCTCTCTCCCTTTTTTTCTTCTTCCTTTTGTGTGATGAAATGGCCATGTGACCCACCCTGTTGGACCCCACCATAAAGCATGTTTTGGCTCTAACCCATTTGTAGGTGGGGCCCACTTTATTTGTGATGTTCCACACCCCTTAGCCATGTAGTGGCCCACCTAAGCATGGCCCACATAAGTGGACGTGCAACGTCAGGCCGTCCAGCGTCTAGAGACGTTGGACGCCAAAATGAAAACACAAATATTAGCTTGCTTTAAGTTTTTGAGGTGGGACGCTCATGCAGGCCCCACCTTGATGAATAAATTCAATCCGTGCCGTCCATTTCATCCTCCATACCATTTTAGGCGTTGAGATAAAAAATGAGGTCCATCCGACCTTTAGGCGGGCCATGGCCTGTTAAATAGTAATTCCTACCGTTGAAAGTCACCCTGACAGTTTTATGTGCCGAAAAATATCAGATATTGGACTCGTTTGGACGGTCTTGAGCCACAGGGTGCAATGGACGGGTTGGATTTACTTGATGTGGGCCCTACCTGTGAAAAACCACAGAAAATAACATTTCAAAAAATAAAAATAAAAATAAACGATGATAAAGAAATGGCCGCGAAGATCTTTGTCGAATGTCGACGGCTAAGAAGTAAGCCGCATGCGCCAGCCGGCGGACGGACGGACGTAGCCACCCACGGCTCCTGCCGTCGACCCCACCATGATGCTTATTTTTCATCCAAGCCGTTTATTTGGTGGGCCACCTCCTGAGGTGGGCCCCCTCCAAAAATCAGACCGATCTGAGTCTCAGATGGCGCACACCAAAGGAAACAGTGCGAATTGAACTATCTGCCATTGAAACGTTTTTGGGCCCACAGAAGTTTTGGATCAAGATGAAATTTGTGTTTTCCTTTCACTCAGGTCCGTGTGACCTTGTCAATCGGTTGGATGGCATGTAAACATTACGGTGGGCCCCACGTGGAGCCCACATGATTTGTGTGTTTTATCCCACCGTCCGCTGGACGGTGGAGCCCACAGTGTGTGCATGGGTGCATGCGTGTGTGTGTGCGTGGGTGCGTGCGTGGGTGTGTGCGTGGGTGCGTGTGTGTGTATATATATATATTTATCTATATATATATATATATATATTACTGTATATATATTTATACATATATTATTGTGTATATATATATATATATATTACTGTATATATATATATATATATATTATTATATATATATATACAAATATATTATATTATATTAGGTAATATACCGTATGGTGGGCTTTCATGGGCCCATCCAAGCCAGCCAACCATTTTGAAAGCTCAATTTATGGCATAAGCTAAAGAATGAGTCAGATCCCTAGTTTAAGTGGGCCCACTTTGATACATGTTATGAGGCCCACCTTGGTTTATTTATGGCCCATCAGTTGAGGCCCACTTTGATGTGAATGAAAGGCTCATTCGATGCATTCTAAGGCCCATGGGTTATGGCCCATTGCAATGTACATAAGACCCATTGGTGAGGCCCATTAATGCGGCCCATTTGATGAATGTAAGGTCCATGAGATATGGCCTATTTGATGTATTTAAGGCCCAATGGGATGTACCTAAGGTCCATTGCAATGTGTGATCCCAACATGATTTATGTAATGATGATTACGACGGGCAATGCCTTGGGAGCAATGTTGGTTTGACGTCTACATTGTAGAATAATGTTGGTTAAATGTCCACATTATGATTCTCCCTAAGGCCCATTGTTAGGCCCATACTTGTAAGCCGTCTAGGCTCATCTCCTTATGAACAGCATCTATCCCATATAACATGTTTAGTATAGTCCCATGATTCATGATCATACACATCATATGTATGCTTAATATGAGAAGTGACTGATCATAGTATATGCATTCGAGCAGATTGTTTAGGGGCTCCCGGTGTGGCGGGGTTGCCCCACATGAGCGCATGAGACGCGCATGATTGTTGCATGACTGGATAGTGTAATTCATGCATTCGCATCGTGTGATATGGTTACTATACGCCCTAGCGACATCAAGGTCGTAGCCTCCACAGGCATATCGTGGTTGGCAGAATTGGATACCAGAAATCTTGTTCTACATGGGGTGCTATAAATATCCCTGGGTGAAAGTCCCTAAACCCTTATGGTACCAAGAGGTTGCTCCAACGTCCAGACCGAGTGGGTGCATGAGCGCCGATGGCCGATTACCAGGAGGCTGCGCTTTCCACTGTGTCATGGTCAATTGAAAGGGGGTATGGCTTACCCGCCCGAGAGGAGGGGGTAATGCTAGGCTGAGTCTGACCAGCTCGAGGAATGGGTCCGCTATCGACGAGCCCAGCCCGATATTGGCAGGCGGGTAGTGAGGTCTCTTCTACTTACCTTATTGCGCGCGATGGGGCAGCAATCTGATTTAGAGTGTACTAGACCTCGGTGATATTCCAGATTTTTAGTTGTACTAATATGTGGACTTAGATGAGGATTTGTATGCTTGAGTTGCATTTTGCATCGCATGGCCTTGGTATGGCCGACATCATTCATGTCTTGCATCGCATAGCCTTGGTACGACTAACGGTATTCATGGATTCACCAGCATGTTCCGTATTACTCTGATACTGTATATCTGCATTACTACCATGCGCGCATACTTTCACCACTCTCTAAGCTTTCTATAAGCTTATGCACGACCGTTACGTGTAGGTAACACGAGAACGCAGCAGCACTGAGGAAGAAGCGCAGAGTAGATCTTTTTGGAGCTTTTTGTCCATTCTCATTGTATTTCCCTTTATGCTCATTGTACTTGTAAAGTTTTTTATCATAGTGAAAATGTGATGGAGTTTTTGGTTGTTGTTTGTGAGTTATGCCTTTGGTTATGCCTATTACGAATTAAACCGATGTTGAAAATCCTCCTTGTAGTATCCTAGGATCGGAACCTGGCGTATGGGCACTGGGAGCCGAGACTGGGGTTCTATGGAGTATGTCAGCACTGGATTCGGTGATCGGGAATTTTGTGAGCCCGGTTTCTGAGTTTGGGGCGTAACACGCCCCACCACTGGTTGTACACCCCACTGGTTGTGCGCCCCACTGGTTGTATGCCGCACAACAGGTACTGCCTGTACCAGAATTCTTTTGAAGTTCGGATCTCTATCTGCTACTCTAGTATTGCTCGAATGAACCAACTATAGGGAGTAGTGGGGTATATATAGACTTCCACACGTGTGAACCCCTCAAGAAACCCATTGTGCGCTCATATCCATTGTGCGGATATACATTTTGTGCGCCGCACAACACTATCTTCCATGATCCTCTATTGTACACCGCACAACACTACTTCTGTTGTGTGCCACCACACAACACCTTCCTTCAATTGTCTTCTGTTGTGTTCCACACAACCAAATAAAAAGATTTTGAAAATCTTCTTTTCTTCTGATCAATTTTATGCCTCAATATATGCCCCCTTGATCCTACATTTTGTTTTCTGTCTTCAACATGAAAATGCAGGATCAACCTTGATAAAATTTACTTTATTCTTTCCTAACGCACAACCACCCTGGAGCACAACGGAATCTGAGCACAACCCAAGCCTAAAAAACTCTATATAAACAAGACTTGGCTCCATACCACTCATTCAGAATCCTCGCTTAGTCTTCTCTATACATTATCTCCTTCCGCACAACACTTCCTTGCGTATAACACCTTTCTACGCATAACTGCACTCTACGCACATTGGAACTTTGCGCACAATAGAACCTTATGCACAACTCAGACTTGCACACAACGGAACTTTTCGCGCATAACTCAGACCCGTGCTCAACCAATCTCACAAAATCAGAACGTCTTGCCTAAAACTCTTCTAAGTGTTTGAATTTCACTAAATCTTCCCCACTTCTTTAATGACTCATTCTAAAAGACCAAATTCCTCCCCAGACAAACATGCCGCTGAATCCTCAAATCCTCAACCGTCAGAAGACCGTCCTTAGAAAAGGACTCGATCAACTGACAATTACACTTCTTTCTTTAAGATACCGGATCCACCAATAATCAATTTTGCCGACCGAATCCAACGTCTTCTTAATCCCATTTGTCATGTCATATTAATGAGGGAACTGGAGGGACAGCCAACAAAGGGTCATGAATCTGACTGGGAGAACTGGCTGAAGTCTGCTACCAACTTTTGAACCGACGATTCTCGTCCTGCTCCTGCCGAATCTTCCCCTCCTCCCTCCATTTCAAAGAACAAGAAGTAGAAGAGCAAAGATGAAATTTTCCAAGAAAAGATAAGAGATCATAATAAAAGACGTTATCAGAATATCTGGGATATGATCAAGTCTCAGGCAAATGTGATCAAATTCAAGAATCCTTATAAGGACGACACTGTCATCATTCCTTTGAATCTTCAACGTCATGTTTCCATGATTCAGAGTCAGCCTTCTGATCACATGATGCAGAACCGACTATTATAGGTAGCATATTTGGTTATAAAAGAACCAAAGATTCTGGAAGGTTACCTTACAGAGAAATGTTAAGTACAGAAGATTGGACAAATATCATACATGTGCTTCCTCACTCCGTGTTATAATCCCCATACTCTGTATCCTACTCATTTCTTCGAAACTGTTCAGCAACGTTTTCGCCATCAAGATTCTCTGTGGGGAAAAGAAGAATTCAGAACATGTGGTCTCCTGTGCCATCGTCAATTCTATAGCTTGTGGGTCAAAGCCATCCTTCAGAAATACAAAGAAGTCCTTATCGCAATAAACATATATGTAGCCATAGAAGCTACCTCTGATTTCTTTCATAAAGATACCATGATCTATAAAGGATTTCTGAAAAATTGGTCTTCTGTGACAAACTCTTTCCATCTACCAATCGGTGAAGTAAGCATCACTCTATGGGATCGAACGGCCGGCCTTCCCATCACAGGATCTTTCCTTAATGAATTTATCCCTCCTAATGCCAAATTCTCTTATGTCGCCCCTAGAAGAGAACCCCACATTTCCACCTCTACTATTGAGCTTTCAAGGGAGATGTCACATTTTCCAAATGTGCACAAAATATCTCCTCTCCAATGGCTTGCGCACTTCTCATGATATCTGCGGTATATAATTTTAATATCCTTTCCCCTTTCCTTTCTTCTCTCTTATTCTTACATACATGTACATGTTTTCTCATACTCTTCCTTTTCTCCTTAGGTTTTCTAGCAGTCATTCTCCAGAGCCAGAATCTGCTCGCCGAAGAATAAGAGGCCCGGCCACTTTTAGCCCTGAAACTGAACTAGCCTCTTTCCTCGCATATTGGCTGAGTTTAGTCATCCTACCTAGTTTGAAATGTCAGATTCCATTTGTCCAACTTTATTCATTGTTGTAGGAGCCATGGCGAAAGGCAAGAAGAAATATTCTCTAGCTCCCCCCATTTTATGTTCCCTGTATAGGGCTTTTGGAAACGTGGCGGCACATTACTCAAGACCAGCAGTTGGAGCTATATCTTCATTCACCCTATGGCATTATTTTTCTGGTTGATTAGGAATATACTTTCCATGGACATATAACGATCCCGAGAAGGCTTACGTTAATCCTGAGCATCCTCCTTTATGTTATTATCTTAAGCGAAAAATGGTGAAGAAAGCATACGAATGGGTCGTTGATAAAATTGAGAAGATGGAATCTATCAACTTTTTTCCATTCTATCTGACTCATTAGGCTGAAGACAGGGAAGTCGAAGACAATAATGATCTGGAACCTATCGAAAGAACCTTTCTTATCTGCATTCGATCTTGCAGTCTGCCTCTCCGAGAAGGAGTGGAATTTTGGAGAGAGCCCTACTATCCTAGTAGGTTTGTAAGACAATTTGGTTACGACCAAACGGTGCCCCAAGTGGGAGAAGAGGTTACCTGTATAATGCAAAGCTACGGAGTCAATCCATACAACTAGGCCCTAATATGAAAGCAGCTCTTGGCCAGAAATTTCAATTCCTACTTCGTTCTTCCAGTATCCAATCATCAAGTGCAAGCTTCATATGCTTAGATGTGTTGGTGGTCAAACCATTATTACTTGGTGTGTAATTCTCTTCCCGTTAACTGTCCCATCTGGATTCCTCCTCCTAAACTGAGGAATTACAGACTGGAACAAGGGATAGGATACTTTATTGAGAGAGATCACGCCGTAACTCCAAGGCAGCTTTGTTGAAAGATTTCTATAGAAGAACCCATCAGAGAGATAAAGCCACCCAATACATTGGAAGGACGGATAGCCTTCGGGTCTCCCTTGGATCTCATAAGACGAGTAGAAAGACAAACCACTCCTGTTGATGAATTTGAGACCCCCGATGCTATTCTTTCTTCTCCGACTTGAGATGCAGAGGGTCAAACCATAGCTGTGGCTCCTCCTACTACAGATTGAACTACGACTGCAATTTCTCCTGCTGCGGGTCAGACTGCTGTTATAGCTTCTCCCATGACTCGTTCACGAGCCAAATCTTTATCTCCAGAAGTCTTAGTTCAAAAAAATCCTTCTCCTTCTCGAGGCATTCGTCTTCTCCCCATAAAGACTACTTATAAGGGAAAATAAATGGTTTCTGAAGAAGATAGTTCATCAGATTATTCTGCAGATACTTCAATCAGTGAAACATCTTCTTCTACCAGCTTCACTGATGAATGGAACATTTTAATAGATGACAATCAAGAAAAGGATGCTAAAGTGGATGTTGGTGAGGAAGGAGAGGTCAGAACTGATATTCCACCCACCGAAATCCAGCTAGATCGTCCAAATACTTCTTCTCCGGTTATAGCAGTTTCTCTTGAAGAGGAACAACTTAATTACGGGGGTTCTAGTTGTTCTCCAAGTGTGAACATTTTCATTTCTTTCAATGCTTCATACTCTCCTTATATTATGGACGCTGCCGAGGTAATTGCATAGGGCCATATTGCTCTCCCAACTATAGCGGAGGTTTCGGCATCTGGAGAAGCCGAAATTCCCTTATCGAACACTTAAGTAAAAGCCGAGAATTTATTTTCTCCTTGGAGCATAGAAGCGAACCAGGATACTGCACAAGCCCCACCAGTTGTTACTACAATTGCTAATGTCCTTGTCCATGTTGAGAAATCCTCCATCGCGCGTCCTTCTCCCATCCAACCAGTTGCTCGGAGTTTGGAATTCTTTTCTGATCCTGTTGATACTCGGACTCCAACAACCTTAGATTCAAGTACTGGGGTCCGTGAACTTGCCCTTAATGTTGCGGTTGCAACTGCAGACATTCATGTGTCTTCTCGGGCAGGAGTATCTTCTATACCAGCCCCTTCTCAAATTGCCCCCAGAGAGGGGACGATTTTTATTCTTCCTATCTTCATATATTCAACTTTAACATTTCTAACTATATCATTCTTTTTCCTTTTCAGCTACAATTGTGTCGTCTTCGAGTGGATCTATAGGTTCTAATTCTATGGCCACGATTTCTGACCGAATTTCTCTGGAGAAAGTATCGCCTCTTATGCTTGTATTTTTCAAGAATGATATTTCTGTCATTGTAAGTGCCGTCAAAGATCCTACACAATGGCCCTTTTTAGACAGTGCCTTAGCTATTCTTGAACATTCGGGGAGGCTGGCCCATATCAACGTTCTTCCTCTGCACGACTCCTTGTCACAATTCTATAACTCTATAAATAATTTGGAATCAGCACAGAGTATAGCTATTGCTCCAGATATTTTGGATCATCAAAGAGAACTAATGTCCCTCAAGGAAAAGATTTCCCAAACTGATGACTAGAGGTGGGCATTTTGGACCTGATCCGATGGATCCAACCTGATCCGACCCGACTCGATACCGTTTCGAACAGAACTGACGGCTTAGATCAGTCTGATCGATTCTGTCCACCCAGATCCGATCGTCTTTCAGGTCAAGTCCAGATAGAGGTCAATCCGGACCGATCCGACCCAAATACCCGAACCGAAACGATTCGGCCCGAACCGACCCAACTCGACCCGGAACGGGTAGTGTAAATATTCTTTTATACTTTTATAAAAACATATACATCCAAAAAGAGCAAGACACTACTCATTTACCATAAATCATCATCCTGATAACAAAAAGAAAAATCACCTTCCCTTAAGACAAAAGGTAGAAGGAATGGGACGAACGTCCTTGAAGATGTCTTCAACGTGAGGAATGTCAAATCGGCGTTCAAAGTCCTCCTGATATTTAGTCTTCCATCCAGGATCGTTGAAATCAATAGATGGATTGCTGGATTTTATTGAAACCCAATTTTTCTTCCACATTTTATCGAAATCTCTTAGCCTTAGAAAGATTGGACTTGAAAATTTGTAAGAAACGTGAGATTTCGTCCCTGAAATGATGGATTTTCCATTGTCGTTCGTCAAAATAGAAACCTCTCTCTCTCTCTCTCTCTGTGAAGGAAAGAAAACCCAAGAAGGACAGAAGGTAGGTATTTATGATTGAAGAAGCAGAGAGAGAGAGAAGGAAATGGAAGAAGAAAAGGGCTGTTGGAAGTTGCCAGGGAGAATTTTGTTGAGTACGGTGATTTCCTATGATACTCGATCAATGGATGACCCTTGATACGCATGCAAAAGAAGTTATAGATATGCCATATATTAACTAAAATTAAACCGACTAAATTGTCGAATCATCTTTCTCTAGGTTAGAATCCAAAAATAAGATTGAATGACCCGAACTAACCCGACCCGACCCGCCCACCATCTAACATCCTCCAGCTGCGTAGGTACGTGTCGTGCCAAGACGAGCACTGACGCTCCTCGATCTCTGAGTTGTACGAAGGGTTCAAAGAATATTAAAGTTACATGGGCCCCACGGTGATGTATTTATTATATCTACACCATTCATGTATTTTAGCATTATCCAAAAAATGAATAATATCCAAAGATCATCTGGACCACACCACAAATAGCAGCAGAGAATGGTTTTCACCATTAAACAATTCGTGTGGTCCACATGATAGTTAGATCTGTCTTTTTTTTCATCTCAAGCCTTAAGACGAGGTCACCAAATGGATGGACGGTTTGGATATAGCACATATCCCATGATCACACCCCTAGAACTTGCTAACGTCAATACAAGAGTCCCAGACTTGCATGAAAACTAAAAAGACGGCACTGCACTTTCGTGCAGTGCACGTCAACAATATAATACCTCCAATGAAATTGCATATATGTTCTTTCAAAGACATGTGGGGCCCACCTTGATGTATATGTTTTATCTAAGCCGTTCATCCATTTTGACATATCATTTTAGGCGTTGAGCACAAATGTGTGGTATATTGAAGGCTGAAGTGGACCACACCACATGAAATAGTTGGATTAAATTCCAACGATCCGAATCTTACCCAACCCGATCCGACTCGGGCAGGGTGATTGAGTCGGACTCGGTTCAGGTTAGGTTAGCCACATATCGGATCGGTCCGAGTCAGGCGACCCGGACTAGGCCCCGGATCGAATCGAGTTCGGATTAAATTACTGTTATTTCGAGTCGGATCGAATTAGGCCTGATCAGATCCGACACGAACCGATGCCTAACTCTACTGATGACCTAATATCTGGCTATGATATTGAACATCAATCTCTTCACAATAGGCTAAAGGCTTCTAACAAGAATAGGGTGATCATCGAAAATCATATTGCTTTTTTGCAGAAAGAGATCGCTTTGCTTAAAGTGAAGAAACAAGAGGAGGAATTAAATATTTACAAGATTAAAGAGGAAATTGAAGTCAATTTTCGTATTACTGACATTAAAAGAACTGAGCAAATAAAAAATAAAGAAGTGGCTACCTCTATGGAGCGAGAACTGACCAATGTTCCTGATCAAGCCAAATTATTCTTGAAGCTGAACAAACCCAAACTGTAGCACAAGTTTGGTTGAAAGAAGATTTACAGAAATATATGACAACATTAAGCATGCCAGAAGATTTGTAGAAATTTTACTTTTGCATGTAATCTCGTTTACCTTGTAATATTGGCAAATAAATTCTAATGTTTTGCTTGAAAAAAATAAGTTTTTGGAATTGTTACCATAGAGTTAATTTTGAGCACATATTGATACAACATTTCCTCTGTTAATCCACATAATCATGCTTTAATCCATCATGTAATATAATGACAATCTATCATAATTGTTAGTACAACATATCCCCTATATGGTATTTATTTTAATGGGCGAGGCTAATTTTGGTTTTAAAGTTAGTCTTACACACAGTTTAAGCTCTTGAGTAGTGGAGCAACCACAGTTTTTAGACTCATAAGTTGTTGGAGTCGGGTCTCACGTGAATGGCCTTTGTAACTCTTTAGAGTTCACTAGACTTATCACAGACAGGGAGTTCATAAACCACGATCCATCAGAGAGTCCCAATGAAGCTACTGAGGCCGTGAACTCGGTGGGACTTACGCACAGAGTTGGCCGTAGTAACTCTCTAGAGTTCACGGGGTGTGTAATGAAAGTGTCCTGGTATGTCAAGTTACGTGAGTGGTGGGTTAGACTGTCTACAGAACTCGATAGGAAGATCAATTCAAGTGTCTGCCTCAACCAGATGTGCGCAAGCTCATCACAGGTGAATCTAAAGCCTCACATCCCATGACCCAAAACACCAGGTAAAGAAAAACCCTTAAAAATGAGTTAGAAATCATAGGGTTTTAGGGTGAGAAAACTTTTTACAAAATAGGAAAATCTCTAAGTTTTCCTCACCTTGTCGATTTTATCGAAGCTCCCTCGATATGATCGACTGCTCTGTCAATGTCCTCGATACCTTAAACGATATTATCGATGAGAGGATCAAAAGTGCCCAGCAACTAAAAATTCATCTGGATGGATTTATCGATGTATCGGTACACATATCGATATCATCGATATAAGCACTAAATATGTCTAACAACTTCACAACATATCTAAACGAATTATCGATATATCGATACACATCGATATCATCGATATTCAAATCTCGAGTCCATAGAAAGTGGCTCGATAAGATCGACATACAAATTTTTGGCGCCCCTATTTTTGAATGAAAATTTTAAATTCCTTCGATATATCGATGACCGTCTGATATGATCTAAATTCAATTATCGATAAGATCGGAGGTCCATCGATGATATCGATAGAAGGCGAGCATTTCTTACAGCAGATATTTTAGGTCATTTTTAACTATGATCGAGGGCCCTTCGATAGAATCGATATTCAAATATCGATGATATCGACACCAGGTCAATTGCATCGAACAGGGTCATAAACTGTCCAGCAAGCTCAAAGATAAATCAGCTGGATTTATCGATGCCTCGACTCTGATCTCAATATCATCGACATTCAAATTCCGATGATCACGATGGATCCCTGATCATTCATGAAAACATGAAATATTTCAAAGTCAAGTCTCTCCCATTTTTCAAGCGTCGATGGATCGAACCTGTCATCGATAGAATCAGAGTTTGAAATTTGATGACATCGACAATAGTTTCAATTCATCGAACAATTGGCAAAGAGTTTTAAAAGCGTATGACATTGAGTCTGAGTCATTAAGCAAACCATCGATGCTATCGAGAGTATACGCTCGATGATATCGAACCTGCTCGATGATATCAAACTCTATCATAAATGTGACTGTTTTATATCCGTTGGAACTTTTTGCCTATATATAGAGGACTTGTCTTTTGTTGCTGTGAGAGAAAGAAGAGAGAGCTTTTGAGTGTTTCAACTTATATCTTATATCTAAAGCCCTTTCTCTCAAGGGAGTTCATCCTCCAATCCACCCTCACCATTGACATTCAATAGAGTGGATTGGGGAATGAACTTTTGCATTTAAGGATCCTCCAGCTACTACCTTAATGGCAAATCATTAAGCTGAGATGCCTTGAATGCATAAGATTAGAACTACTCTATCTTCCTTATATGAAAATCTTTACAGAGTACGATTCCATCATAACCTTAACCCAACCCGAAGCCGAGTATTGGTATATTATCTTGTGTCACGGATCAAGGGAGCAGAAGACTCTTCATCGACAAGGAAGAGGAGATCTTCGGCACTGTACTAAACGGGACTCATCAGCTTATTTGTAAGTATCCAGAGTCCAAGAGGACACTTGTGATCATTCCTTTCTAAGATTGGGTCTTAAGTGGTTCTCACCCTTTGAAGTCCTCAAGGAGGCCTCCGACAGGAGTGTACGTGGTGGGTGCGTTGTGTGGACCCTTGCTCTATGGAGAGCATAAACATCTAGTTTGGAGTGAACCAGTAAAACTCTAGATTTTAGGTGAACCTGGTAAAACCTTAGGGTTAGAGGTCAACCGTGTAGAAACCTCCAGTAGGGTCTTATGGAAGATCCTTGGCCAATGTGCCTAAAAGTGGGTGTGTTGTGTTGACCCTTGCTCGTGAGAGTATAAACAGTCAGCCTCAGTGTAGGTTATAAAGGTTGAAGGTGAACCTGATTTAAAACCTTAGGTTAGAGGTGAACCATGTGAAACCTCCTTAGTGAAATCCAGTACACTCAAGGGTTGAGTGCGGTTATCGGGAGTGGAGTAGACTTATCGTCAAACCACTATAAAATGACTGTGTTTGAGATTGTTATTTTGATTGAGCGATTTGCTTTAATACTTCCATTTCTGAATATCTGATCACTCTTCACACACACCTACATAGTCATATCCATCATGAACTAGACTTTATATTGTGTACTCTTTAAGCAGTTTGTGAATGGATCCTCTACCAGGCTTGGAAGCCAGTAGAGTTATATTTGAGTAATCCTGAGAATTGCATGATCATAGGATTAGTGAAGTAGGTTTTTCTTATAAATTATAAAAACTTTAGAAAGTCCTATTTACCCCCCTCTAGGATATATTGGCATATTCCTTCTTCAACTAGTGCGGTCTTTACCACCATTTCATTTGGTATCAAAGCAGGTCTCTCTTTAAGGGCTTCACCGCCTAGAGAGTGATCTTAACTGAAGTTGGAATTATGTTCAAGAGTGTCCAAGAGGGTGTGACAAACCAGAACAGTTGCCTTGTCATTCACACTGCCCTGAAAGTGGGAAATAATTTGAAATGGTACCTTAATAGTGGATGCTCCAGACACATGACTGGTGATCAAACTCACTTTTGTGAGTATTCAAACTTTGATGGAGGATCAGTCACATTTGGAGATGGAAGCTCAGCCAAAATAATTGGACAAGGAACAATAGTTGTACCAAGTCTCCTAAAGATCAAACATGTCCTCTGTGTAGAAGGTCTAAAACATAATCTCCTTAGTATCTCCTAAATCTGTGACAAAGAACATCTTGTCACTTTCTCAAAGGATGTTTGTAGAATTCTGGATTGTACAGGAAAATCTCTTATAAAAGGGTTACGTACTAGTGATAACTGTTATGTCATTGAAAGTACAAGTGAGAGTGTACTATCCACAAAGTGCAATATGGCTGTAACAAATGAATCCAAACTGTGGCATCAAAGGTTAGGACACGTTCACTACCAAAATTTAGCAAAACTCAGTTTAAAGAATTTGGTTAGGGGACTTCCTAAGATTAGAAAAGAAGAAAAAGTTGTCTGTGGATAATGTCTAAAAGGAAAACAAATTAAAGTCAAACACAAAAGGACAACCACCATAGCAATAACAAAACCTTTGGAATTGCTACATATGGATCTCATTGGACTAACGAAGGTAGAAAGCCATGACAAGAAAAGATATTTTCTGGTGGTGGCAGATGACTACACCAGATTTACTTGGGTCACATTCCTTCGGGAAAAATCGGATGCATTTGAGGAATTTGTGATTCTGGCAAAGCGACTCCAAAATGAAAAAGGGTATGGGATAAATCATATCAGAAGCGATCATGGTGGAGAATTTGAAAATGAAATATTTGAAAGATATTGCAATGAGAAAGGAATTCGTCATGAATTCTCTACCCCAAAAACACCTCAGCAAAATGGAGTCATTGAAAGGAAAAATCGTGTATTGCAGGAAATGAGGCCTGTTATGTTGAATGGGAAAGATATGGCAAAAAGTTTTTGTGCAGAAGCTGTCAATACTACCTGCTACATCATAAATAGAGTATATCTTAGAGCTGGTCTGAACAAAACTCCATACGAATTATGGTTTGGGAAAGTGCCTAATGTGAAATATTTTTGTGTCTTTGGAAGCAAATGTTATATCTTGAGAGATAAAGATCACCTAGGAAAATTTGAGTCTAAAAGTAATGATGGAATCTTTTTGGGGTATGCTATGAATAGTCGTACGTATAGAGTATACAATCTAAGAACCCTCACTATTCAAGAGTCAGTCAATGTGGTAATCAATGATCAACCTCATGAAGAAGATACACCTGAAAATGAATTAGAAGATGATGTAGATTCATGCATAATAGAAAAATCTGACAACAAAACTACATCACCCTGTGAACCTCAACCATCATCTAACACCCCCATCATAAAAGATCACCCTCACGGACAAATTATTGGGGATCCTAATGACGATGTAAGAACTCGACAACAAATTGAACATATCTATAGCCATTTCTGTTTTACCTCAAAAATTGAACCAAAGAATATTGTAGAAGCTCTTCAAGATGAACATTGAATAAATGCTATGCAAGAAGAACTTCAACAATTTCAAAAAAATGAGGTATGGCAATTGGTTCCCAGACCACTTGATACAAATATCATTGGAACTAAATGGGTTTTCAAGAATAAATCTGATAAATCAAGAAATGTGATCCGAAACTAAGTAAGGCTTGTAACTCAAGGGTACTCACAAATAGAAAGCATTGATTTTCATGAAACATTTGCTCCTGTAGCTCGCCTTGAGTCTATCAGAATTCTTCTGTCCATTGTATGTGCACTAAAGTTTAAACTATTTCAAATGGATGTTAAGAGTGCTTTTCTTAATAGAGATCTTACTGAAGAAGTCTATGTTGGACAACCAAAAGGTTTTTCAGATCCTAAGTGTCCTCATTACGTATATCATCTGAATAAAGCCCTCTATGTCTCAAACAAGCACCACGTGCTTGGTATAAACGACTGACGAAATTCCTTTTGGACCATAATTTCTGGAGAGGGAGTGTTGATAAGACTTTGTTTACTCAAAAAACAAAAGATTCACTGCTTATTGCACAAATTTATGTGGACGATATAGTCTTTGGTTCTACATGTGAAGATATCGCATACAAATTTACCAACCTCATGAGATCAGAATTTGAAATGAGTATGGTTGGTGAACTAAACTTCTTCTTAGGATTACAGGTCAAGCAGCTCCATGATGGAATTTTTATCTATCAAACTAAGTATACGAATGATTTAGTAAAAAGATATGGTCTTGAATTTGGTCGCTCTTATCATACTCTCATGAGCACCACACTCAAACTCTCCAAAGATACAAATGACAAGAGTGTGGATCAACATTCTACCAGAGCATGATAGGTAGTCTACTATATCTCATAGCTAGTCATCCCGACATGTCTTTCAGTGTTGGGGTATGTGCTCGATATCAAGCAGATCCTAAGGAATCTCATTTAATGGTTGTTAAGAGGATCATTAAATACATAGCAGGGACTCCATCCTATGGACTGTGGTATCCATTTAAAACATATACCATCATCGCTGAGTACTCTGATGCCGACTAGGCAGGAAATTTAGATGATTGAAAATCTACAAGCGAAGGATATTTCTATATTGAAAACTGTCTAATCTCTTGGTAGAGCAAGAAGCAAAATTTAATATCATTATCTACTACCGAAGCTGAATACATTACCACTGGAAGCCGCTGTGCACACCTCCTTTGGATGAAACAAATGCTGTTGGACTACGGGATTGAACAACACACGATGAGTCTTTTCTGTGATAACACAAGCGCAATCAACATTTTAAAAAATCATGTTCAACATTCTCGGACTAAACACATTGACATCCGTCATCATTTTATCCGAGAACTTGTTGATGACAAGATTATCACATTGGACTATGTTTCCACAGAAAAGCAACAAGCAGACATCTTCACCAAACCGCTTGATACAAATAGGTTTAGTGACCTTCAAAAATCCATTGGGGTCTGCATTCACTAAATCTTAGTAAACTTGAGTCACATAGGTAAATCCTTACACTGGGACATTCATGGTTATACGTTAGCCACAAGTCTAGACTCTTTACATTAACCATGATAGTTTTGAGCTAAAAATGAGTCTTTTGTTGAAATAACTGTTAACTTGCTGCCAATCTTGGGCAGTTGATTTTGGACAGTTGGATATTTTGGTTTCATTTTGGATTATGGCTGAATAGAATTCATATCATTAATGCCATATTTCTATTTTGAGCCCCCTGGTTTATCAAGTTATGGGTTGCATATGAATGAAAATTGCTATATAACTGCTCTAAAATACATCCATAGGTTCTGAAAGTGGTGTTTGTTTAAATTGTATTACCTATTAAACATCACTTGTTCTACTTCTACCTGATTGGTTCTCCCAAGTATTTCAAACTTTAGTCAATATCACCTGAGATATCTTTGTCAATGACTGACAAAAAGGGGGAGAACATTTGCAAACACCCCGAATGGAAAATTATGTATCTATCTATGTTGTTGCAAGTGTTAGGGGGAGCAGCTGCATCAAGCAAGGGGGAGTTGGAGTTTACAAGTCAGGGGGAGCAGCTACTGGTTGTGTACATGGGGTAGAAATTGTAAAATTGTGTAAAAGCATGTACACACAATTTAGGGTGTGTTTGTCTAGAACATTCTAGGGTGTTTTGCGAGTTTTGTCATGTAATTGACAAAGGGGGAGATTGAAAGTGCCCTGGTTTGTCAAGTTACATAAGTGGTGGGTCAAACTGTCTACAGAACTCGACAGGAAGATCAATTCAAGCATCTACCTCAACCGGATATGTGCAAGCTTGTCACAAGTAAATCTAAATCCTCCATCCCATGACCCAAAACACCAGGTAAAGAAAAACCCTTAAAAATAAGTTAAAAATCATAAGGTTTTAGGGTGAGAAAATTTTTTACAAAATAGGAAAATCTCTAAGTTTTTCTTGCCTTGTCGATTTTATCGAAGCACCCTCGATATGATCGACCTGCTCTGTTGATGTCCTCGATACCTTAAACGATATTATCGATGAGAGGACTAAAAGTGTCGAGCAACTAAAAATTCATCTGGATGGATTTATCGATGTATTGATACACATATCGATATCATCGATATAAGCACTAAATATGTCCAGCAACTTCACAACATATCTGGACGAATTATCGATATATCGATATCATCGATATTCAAATCTCGAGTCCATCGAAAGTGGCTCGATAAGATCGACAGGCAGATTTTCAGCGCCCCTATTTTTTAATGAAAATCTCAAATTCCCTCGATATATCGATGACCGTCCGATATGATCTGAATTCAAATATCGATAAGATCGGAGGTCCATCGATGATATCGATAGAAGGTGCGCATTTCTTACAGCAGATATTTCAGGACATTTTTAATTATGATCGAGGGCCCTTCGATAGAATTGATATTCAAATATCGATAATATCGACACCAGGTCGATTGCATCGAACAGGGTCATAAATTGTCCAGCAAGCTCAAAGATAAATTAGCTAGATTTATAGATGCCTCAACTCTGATCTCGATATCATCGACATTCAAATTTTGATAATCTCGATGGATCCCCGATCATTCATGAAAACCTGAAATATTTCAAAGTCAAGTCTCTCCCAGTTTTCAAGCGTCAATGGATCGAACCTGTCATCGATTGAATTGGAGTTCAAAATCCGATGACATCGACAATAGTTTTGATTCATCGAACAATTGGCAAAGAGTTTCAAAAGCATATGACATTGAGTCCGAGTCATCGAGTAGACCATCGATGCTATCGAGAGTATACGCTCGATGATATCGAACCTGCTCGATGATATCGAACTCTGTCATAAATGTGACTATTTTATATCCGTTGAAACTTTTTGCCTATATATAGAGGACTTGTCTTTTATTGCTGTGAGAGAAAGAAGAGAGAGCTTTTGAGTGTTTCAACTTATATCTTATATCTAAAGCCCTTTCTCTCAAGGGAGTTCATCCTCCAATCCACCCTCACCATTGACATTCAATAGAGTGGATTGGGGAATGAACTTTTGCATTTAAGGATCCTCCAGCTACTACCTTAATGGCAAATCATTAAGTTGAGATGCCTTGAATGCATAAGATTGGAACTACTTTATCTTCCTTATATGAAAATCTTAGAGAGTACGATTCCATCATAACCTTGACCCAACCCAAAGCCAAATATTGGTATATTATCTTGTGTCACGGATCAAGGGAGCAGAAAATTCTTCGTCGACAAGGAAGAGGAGATCTTCAGCACTGTGCTAAACGAGACTCATCAGCTTATTTGTAAGTATCCAGCGTCCAAGAAGACACTTGTGATCATTCCTTTCTAGGATTGGGTCTTAAGTGGTTCTCACCCTTTGAAGTCCTCAAGGAGGCCTCCGGCGGGAGTGTACATAGTGGGTGCGTTGTGTGGACCCTTGCTCTGTGGGGAGCATAAACATCTGGTTTGGAGTGAACCAGTAAAACTCTAGGTTTTAGGTGAACCTGGTAAAACCTTAGTGTTAGAGGTCAACCGTGTAGAAACCTCCAGTAGGGTCTTATAGAAGATCCTTGGCCAGTGTGCCTAAAAGTGGGTGCATTGTGTTGACCCTTACTCATGAGAGTATAAACAGTCAGACTCAGTATAGGTTGTAAAGGTTGAAAGTGAACCTAATTTAAAACCTTAGGTTAGATGTGATCCATGTGAAACCTCCTTAGTGAAATCCAGTACACTCAAGGTTTGAGTGCGGTTACCGGGAGTGGGGTAGACTTATCATCGAACCACTATAAAATGGCTGTGTTTGAGATCGTTATTTTGATTGAGTGATTTGCTTTAATACTTCCATTTCTGAATATCTAATCACTCTTCACACACACCTACACAATCATATCCATCATGAACTAGACTTTATATTGTTTACTCTTTAAGCAGTTTGTGATTGGATCCTCTACCAGGCTTGGAAGCCAGTAGAGTTACATTTGAGTAATCCCAAGAATTGCATGATCATAGGATTAGTGAAGTAGGTTTTGTTTATAAATTATAAAAACTTTAAAAAGTCCTATTCACCCCCCTCTAGGATATATTGGCATTTCCTTCTTCAACTAGTGCAGTCTTTACTGCCATTTCAAGCAAGGCTAGCTTAAGGTACCAAATTCAAGGTCATCAGTCCATCAATGAGGTGATAATTTGCTTTGAATACCCTGTCCCCATGATTTACTACTGAAATCAAGCTAAAAATCTTGGGGTATTACGTATGGTTGGCCTATCTATGGACAATAGCCAAAGTGCGCACACTACAGCCCGTTTTTTCTTCATCTACAAGGTCGGACCCATTCACAGAAGGGCATTTTCTTTCACCTTCCCCTGCGACACTGTCTGAAACTATACAGACGGCATTGGTCTTACACATGATTTGCCCCTTTCACCTTTGGCCATTTATGACTTTTGATAGTGATTGGCTTCATCTGCTACCCGCATGGGTCTAAGCATGTGATGGCCTATATGGGCTTTTTAGGGCCACTGGTTTCTCACTGCGGCCCGCATAATTTTAAATATTTTATCAAGAGTAGTAGGTGCATGGTTGGCCTTTTAGGCTTATTCCATTACTATCATAAATGATAGATCGCCATCACTATCACAAAACTTGTGTGATTTTGATGGATCAACAAATAATATATATACATATATATATATAGCCATGTTGATGACAGCATTTACGATAGTGTCTTTAGAGTAGAGTATCAATTTTGATGATAATATCGTTTTGACGATTGACGACGACGATAACATCTTTTTGGCGATAATCGTAATCAACACTTAACAATGATTGGTGATAATGCTGATATGCTTGAATATGCTTGAGAATTTGCCTTTAATTCATTCGTATATGGAAGAATACATGGCATCACCTTTTGAGGTCATTTCATCATTTTGCTTATTCTTGCCCCATTTTGATATAGAAGGATTATACTAATAATCTTCTTGATCAAAACTACTTTCATCTTCAAGGACGATATTTTTTGATGAAACGAGCATTGACCAGTATTCTAGTACCCCATCCATCTTGATCCACAACTCTGTACGCCCCATTGGAGTAGACCTCGATTATTATGTATGGCCCATCCCATTTGGGGTCAAACTTGCCCCCTATTATGTGAGTGACCACTATCGGTCTTTTTAACATCAACACCATGTCCCCCTTCTTGAAAGAGTGATGCTTGACTTTCTTATTAAAGGCGGCGGAGACTCTTGCTTGATAAAATTGCAATTATTGTTGAGCTGCCAGTCATTTTTCATCTAGCATATCCAATTTTGCTAGCCTTATTCTTACATTTTCATCGTCTGTAATTGACTGATGCACTGTTACTCTGAGTGACACAACTTGTGTTTCAATCGGATGATGGCTTCCACACCATAAACCAACGAATACAGCGTTGCTTTCGTTGCTGTTCGGCGAGTAGTCCTGTAAGCCCACAGAGCTTCTTATAACTTTTCGTCCCAGTCACGCTTATTTCCAGTTACAGTTTTCTTCAATATTTTCATAATTTTTTGTTGAATGCCTTTGCTAATCCAATGGCTGGCAGATAGTAAGGTGTCAAAAATGAGTGGTGAATATTGAATTTTTGACACAGGTTTTCCACACCCCTATCTTGAAAGGAGTACCATTTTCAGTGATGATCCTCTTCGGGATGCCATGGCAATATATTATTGCATGTCGGATGAAATTGACGACATCTCTTTATTTGACATTTCGCAATGCAATCGCTTCCGTCCATTTGGAGAAATAATCTTTCACTGCCAATATATATTACTTTCCTTTAGACGAGGGCAGATTTATGGGACCAATGACATCGAGTTCCCAAGCAACAAATGGCTAAGAAGCTACTGACTGAGAAGATCATCAGGGGTATATGTATGACATTTCCATGGATCTGACATTCGTGGCATCGTTTCGCATATTCTATAGCATCCTTGAACATTGTAGGCCAATAATATCTGATTCGATGTATCTGATGGAATAGATTCCGACCAGCTTGATGTGCTCCGCATTCTCCAAAATGAGCCTCTCGCAACATTTGAGTTGCTTCTTGTTTATCTAGACATCGCAATAGCATTTCATTGCAAGACCTTCTGTATACTATTTTGTTAAACATAATGAATATTTCCGATCTTTGCTTGGTTTATTGTCTTTGTACTAAATCTTCTGGCAAAATATCATATTTGAGGTAATCTACAAAAGGCTGGGGCCAATCGTCTATTGTCACCTCCAGACACGATATACGAAGTGCTTCAGCAACTTCATAGATAATTTTTTATGATGATAAGAACCTTCTTTCTTCTATTTTTACCTGAAGAGGACTCCGATCCGGACAGGGTAAAGTTGCTACCAGGCTAGCTAAAGCATCTGCCCTTGCATTCTCACATCACAGCACATGCTTGATTTCAACATGATAGAATTGCTCTAGCAATTGTTTTGCTCTCTGACAATATGGTAAGAGCTCTTACTTTCTTATTTCGAACTCAGTCGTTAGTTGATTTATAATCAACTTGGAATCCCCAAAGATCTGCAGCATTTTATTTTCATTTCCTGAGCTATCTCCATCCCGATGATGAGAGCCTTATATTCAACTTCATTATTTGTGCATGCAGTACCCAATGTGAAAAAATAAGGTAATAAGTTTCACTGAGAAGTAATAAATATCACTCTGGTACCTGCCCCTAACGTTCGAAAAGAGCCATTGAAATACATTTGTCATGGGTTTGGCGATTCAATCATCATAACTTGTTCATCGGGAAAGTCATCGCTGATAGTTTCACTGTCCGCTACAAGATGAGCTGCCAGGAAATCTGCCACTACTTGCCCCTTAACTGCTTTCGCCGGCTCATAAGTGATCGTATATTCTGAAAGCAACAACATCCATTTGGCCAATCTTCCTGATATTATCGGGCTTGTCATTAAGAATTTTATGGGATCCACTCGCGAGATTAAAATTATATCATGGGAAAGGCAATAATGTCTCAGTTTCTGTACCGCAAATATTAATGTCAAGCATTCTTTCTCAATCGAAGAATAATTGCATTCTGCGCCTATTAGAGTTTAACTGAAATAATAATTTCTTTCCCGTATTCATTCACTTGTGCCAATAGGGCCCCTAACGAATTCTCAGCTGCAGATATATATAAAATGAGTGGTTTACCCTTCATAGGAGTTGCCAATACTAGAGGTTGTTTCAGCAATTCTTTTATTGAATTGAACGCATTCTGACAGGACTTGTCCTAGACAAATTCTGTTCCTTTCTTCATCAAATGAAAAAATGGCTGACATCTTCCTGCCAAGTTTAAGATAAAACGGCGAATGTATGTCAACTTTCCTTGTAAAATTTTTAATTCTTTCAATGTTTTCGGAGGCGGCATATCTTGGATAGCCTTGGCTTTCCCCGGATCGATCTCGATTCCCCTATACCTAATGTCGAAGCCGAGGAATTTTCTTGACGATACTCCAAATGCACATTTAGCCAGATTCATCTTCAGTTGTTTCTTTCTGAGTCGACGGAAGACTGAAGTCAGATGCTCACAATGTTCTTCATGGTCATTTGATCTGACTATCAAATCGTCTACATAACATTCAGCATGTTTATGCATCATGTCATGAAAGATATTCTGCATTTCTCTTTGATATGTTGCACCAGCATTCTTGAGACCGAACAGCATAACTTTATAGCAATAAATTCCCAATGAAGTTATGAACGTTGTGGCTTCTTCGTCTTCAGGAGCCATTTTTATTTGGTTATACCCGGCATAGCCGTCCATAAAGGACATGACAACATGTTTTGTCGTACTGTCTATTAACAACTTAGTTATCGGCAATGGGAAATCGTCTTTCGGGCAAGCTTCATTTAAATCCCTGAAATCAACACATACCCTGATCTGTCCGATTTTTTCTTCACCAGGACAACATTTGATATCCATTTAGGATATTTAACCTCTCTAATGAACCTGACTTTTATCAGTTTATTTATTTCTTCTTCTATCAAAGGAATCAGGTCTGCGTGGAATCGCCTTTGCGCTTTTTTAATCGACCTTTTATCTTTAAAGATGTTCAATAGATGCATTATTATTGATGGTTCCAGGCCCGGCATTTCTGCGTATGTCCAAGTGAACACATCTTTGTTTTCTTTTAAAAGCTTGATATACTGGTCAGCTTCCTTTTCAGGAAGGCTGGCGCTTATGAATGTATTCCGTGATTCTTCTTCTATTCCTAGATTTATTTCTCGCAAACTATCAATTGTCGGTTGCCCCTTGTCTTCTATCTTCTTTGGAGCTATTTCAGGATGTTTGATTATTTCAGAATCTATTTCTTTTCCCAAGTCGACTACAACCATATTCACCGAAGACTCTCTCCCTAATCCTCGGAATTTCTCTCATTTTTTCTCATTGATTCCGATTGGAATTTGAATTTCTTTCCCATAATTTAGACCAATTGGTTCTTCATAATCAAAACCCATGTTTTTCATGATTTTTCTGCAAGTTGGACTGTACCCCTTGAGATCTTCGAATGTCAGTTTTCCATAACCCGTATTGTTTTCGGCCCTTTCTTCTAT
The DNA here is from genome assembly GCA_030180095.1 of Magnolia changhungtana. Taxonomy (NCBI): domain Eukaryota; kingdom Viridiplantae; phylum Streptophyta; class Magnoliopsida; order Magnoliales; family Magnoliaceae; genus Magnolia; species Magnolia changhungtana. The sequence goes on from JASAUF010000118.1 coordinate 2,986,590, forward strand.
TTTTACTTCCAAAAGGACGTAAAATTCAATCTGTTCTGGGTATTTTGTGCTGGATTTGACATGAAATCTTTTCGGAATAGCCCAAAATGGTTTGTTCCTTTCAACATATGGCAATGGCACTGTATAGTTTGATTGTAAGATTTTCAGCTGTTCGGGTGATAATAAAGTTAATGGAGGCTGTCTCGATTGTGTCCAGTGCTTTGGTACGAAGTAAAATTTCTTTTTCGCATTCGTTGTCCTAGACAATTCTGTCTTTGTGGTTTCTTTTCCTATCACCTTCATATGAGCATTTCTTGGGGCTTTATGTTCATCATTCTCCTTTTCTTCCTTTTTAACGTATCCATCATAGTAATTAGCATCGGCAAAAAAGGCTTCAGCTTCTGTATACGGCCTTGCATCAGCTATTACTTTATGTTGTACCCCATCCTTGCAATATTTGAAATACTAGTGTAGGGTAGATGGTATAATGCCATACTGATGCATCCATGGTCTTCCCAAGAGGAGGTTATATGTCGTCACTGCATTAATAACATGGCAAACAACATTTGTAGTTAACTTTCTTATTTCCAGCATTACTGTAATCTTACCAAGCACACGATGCTCATCTTGGTTAAAGCCTTGTATCATCATTCCACTAGGGCGTAAATTAAAGCAACGGTATCCCAATTCATTCAACATCATTAATGGCAGTAGATTCACTACGGACCCATTATCCAGCATTATTCGCTGGACCTGTTTACCACGAATATGTCCTATGATCGTCAATGGCCTATTGTGCTTCTTATCGCAGGTTAAATCATCATTAGAAAAGGAAACTATTGGCATGCAATCTTCCTGCTCCTTACACTCTACATTTTCCATTTCTATAAGTAATGCTTCTCTGACATCACTGTCGGACAGGGCCTGAATCAAGCTTTATCAGGAATCTTTTAACAATCTTAACGCATCATAAACACTTAATCGAGCCGGTATACCTTTCAAGCGACTTGTCACATCATAAGTCACTTTCCTTGTTTTACTCTTTTCTTCTTCCCTGTCACTGCCAAAATAATTCCTGGTTACTTCTCCTTTTGCTGTTTCAGCTTTCTATCTCGGTGGACTCATTACCCTTTTTCCTAATCGTAATGTAATTACTGCGGCTTTACCCGTCATTTTGTGATGCTCTTTCCATGTTCTTTCGTGAGTATGTTCTTGGGCAATTAATACATTCACCATTGCTTTTGTGCCTCTCTTTCTCGATTATTATCTTATCTCAGTTTATCATTCTTTGTATTATGCATTTTAGTGTGAAATAATTTTCTGTTGGGTGTCCTATCAGACGATGATAGCGACAGAAATCTCTTTCCCTAGTTTTTTACTGCTTCTTCAGGGCGTTTGGATGGAGGTAATTCTATTGTACCAGCCCTCAGCAATTAATTCATCATAGGGACTACATCTTCCTTTTTTAATGCAAACCCCTCATGAGAGTTAAGCGACCTGAGCCTTTTATCACTAAATCTGCCTCTGGGACGACTTGATTCTTCTTTCCTTTCTGTCTTCTTTCCTCTTATTTCTCTTGTGTCATGGTTTTTCTTTTCATGATCGACTACATTTGTAATCAACCTATTGGGTCCCCTTCTAGCCGTTTCATAGTGAAATGCTGGCATTTTCCTGGTCATCAGTTCCAAAGCGTGAGCTTTTGTAACTAGATCACGGAAAGTTTTGATATCGGCACTAGTGAGACCGAAAGTGATTCCTGTCTCTATAGAGTTCAAACACATCTTCACATTCTCTTTCTCCTCCGGCAATTGTTTACAAGAAGCTCCTAATGTCTTCCACCTGTCTATGAATTTCTCTACGGGCTACCCTTCTCTCTGTCGTACTGAGGCTAATTCTGTGATACCAACATCACACTCTGACGAAAAGAAATTTGACATGAAGGCATCTTGCATCTACTCCCAAGTCCACATCGATCCTGGCGCTAAACTGGAGTACCATCTAAACACCTTACCTGTCAGAGAAAAACCAAATATTCGAAGGCAGTATTGCTACGCTTTAGAGAAATTTCCCATGTTGGTGATGAAGTGCATTAGATGCTCCTCCAGCGATCCATCTCCATTAAATTTCTGAAAATCGAGATGCTTGAAATTGGCTGGTAAAGGAATATCTTCTACCTCTCTCGGGTACGATGTTCAATATCCGAATCTTCTGATATTCTCGCATTCTCTTTCTGTTCTAACGGCTTCTTCAACTACCTGTCATACTTCCTCTTAAGTTATTGCCCTTGCTGCAAGAGTGGACCCAAGTGATCTGGCTCTCGGTGGTTGGGAGCCTTCAGGTTTTTGTTCTCATCTGTTCATGGTACCCATCATTAGAGGAACCATCATATGAGTTACATTATGCGCGAGGGTTGCTAAGGCCTCTCAGAGATTTTGGCATTCCTTCATCAGCGTTCTCTGTGCATGTGTCATCTCAGTCATACGATCCTCTGTAGTTGGCAACGAGTCTTGACTTGTTCCGGCCATACATACGGTAGCCTCTCCATTCCCTGATGAAGCTGTCGTCGGGGTGGAATGGGAATATGTTGATACAATGGGGCTCACCAAAAGAGTTTCATTCGATTTTCCTGTACTTTCATAGCAGTCGGTTGATTGAGGTGATGTGGGGGTTGGAGAGCTTGTCAGTAGTGACTTACCTTTCTGTCTCTTTGTCCATTGAACTCCTGCAACTAGCAAAGCTAGGAAATCGCGCGATGTCAGCAGAGGAATGGTTTTCCCAGGGTATATTGCCAGAGGAGCGAGCTCGGGGTTCTTTCTGGCTAGATTTCATGTCACTGGCCCCCTGATTTTTTGCAATGATGGGCTCGTTCTGGCAACCGGGACGTTTCGAGCTCTTGATCTTCGATGTGAAATGATAATCCAATCGTTCCCATCCTCTCGTGCTAACGGTGAGGCAGTTACGACTGCAACAAATACTCAAAATTCCTTACGTCTAACTAGCGTAAACTCTTCCTTACGGTGCAAGGTCTATTTGCGAGCATATTCTATAACAAATCCTGGGGACGTAAAATAGAAGACCGTCTTGTCTGGGATGATTGCCATTAATTGATTATGGTTTTCCCTAGGTTTTCCTGGGTTATTAAAACAACATATATTAGTGCTTAAATAAGATCGTAATTTACTTTGGAGATGAAAGGGAGGATGTTCCCATTGAGAGTCTCCATTTTGGCGTATGTACGACGCTAAACAGTGGTGAAATTTCTCTGTATTATTCCTAAGTTAATATCAAGTAAAATAGAAAATTCTCCAGCAGAGTCGCCATTTGATTTTGACAAGAAACAAATGCATTCGATTTGGGAGAATTATTTTACTCAACAATTAACAAAAGAAGAATGAAGAGAACAATCATAATATTTATTTATTCTGAATCCATTTACATCATTTATCTCATTTGATTCCGAAGTAAAATGTTTACACAATCCAATACAAATATCAAATGTCCTAATTGTATTGCTAATTTCTATCCACAGTATGAGGATATCGTTATGCTGGAATAATGTTCATCCTGATTGATTCTAGGCTTTTGAGAAGATATTTTGATCTTTCAACCCAGATTAGTGTCTCTTTTGACCCCTTCAAGATAAGTGATCTTCTCTGAAGCTGATTGTCCATATAATAGACTCATTGTGCGCACATAGCTGTTGTGCGGGCCACTTATGCGGATCAGTGGTTGTGCGCCCCACCGGTTGTGCGAGCCACTAGTTGTGCGCCCCACCGGTTGTGCGAGCCACTAGTTGTGCGCCCCACTGGTTGTGCACCACACAACAGGTACTTCCGGTACCTGAATTCTTTTGAAGTCTGGATATCTCTCTACTACTCTGGTATTGCTCGAATGAATCAACTATAGGGAGTAGTTGGGTATTTATAGACTTCCGCATGTGTGAACCCCTCACCCCATTGTGTGCTCATATTCATTGTGCGAATATACATTTTGTACGCCGCACAACACTATCTTCCATTCTCCTCTGTTGTGCGCCACACAACACTACTTCTGTTGTGCACCGCACAACACCTTCCTTCAATTGTCTTCTGTTGTGCGCCGCACAACTAAATGATGTAAAAATTTTAAAAATCTTCTTTTCTTCCGATCAATTTTATGCCTCAACAGGGTGTACCGTCACACAAACGCCATATTTTGACAGGTCTAACTACGCCTATTGAAAGGGTAGGATGAGGATCTTTCTATGGTCTATTACCCTATGGTTTGGGCTATTGTCAAATAAGGATGGATGATGCCCATGGAACAAGTCATGGTTGATGGTAAAACTATTAGCGCTCCCAAAGATAAATTCAAATGGAGTGCCGATGAGAGAGTGCAGTATACCTATAATACCAAAGCTCTTAATGATATTTACTGTGCAGTTTCTTCCAATGAATTTAAACGCATCTGCACATGTGAAACTGAGAAGGAAGCGTGGGACATATTAGAAGTCTCACATGAGGGAATTAACATAGTGAAGAGTTCGAAGCTTCAGCTCTTAATGGCCCATTTCGAAAATATTAAAATGAAAAAGACTGAAACTTTCATGGAATTCTACTCTAAATTGAATATATCTACAATTCCATGTGGGGTTTAGGTGAAAGGATTCCGAAAGGGCGTATATGTAAAAAAAAAATACTTAAATCCCTACTGGATGAATTCACTCTCAAAATAACCTCAATAGAAGAGTGTATGAACATGGATGAGATAAATGTAGAAGAATTCTTAGATTCTCTACAAACATATGAACTAAACTTTAAAACCCCCTCTAAAGCAAAGAAACTTACTATCTTCAAAACATCTCATAATAAGCATTCACATATGCTTAAGATAGTTAAATCTAAAAGTGATAGTAATGATAAGGATGACGATGAGGAATTCGAAAAAAAATTAAGAAATTCCTTAAATTAAGTTGAGGGAAGAGTTATGACAAGAGGTAAAAGATGACTAAGAAACGAAAGAAAAAATCTATTAAACAACCTAAGCCAGTCCAATGTTACAACTGTGAGGGTTATGGACATCTTACCCCCGATTGCCCTAGCAAAACAAGATCTAAAGGCAAGGCTATGGCGGCAACATGAGATGATACGAATGAGTCCGAATCCGCTTCAAAACACTCATCTGGTGTTGAAGACTTTAGTCACTTACATGTCTTAACGTACGACACCACAATGTCCATCCCTAGAGATTTGAGAGACCATAACACCCCAAGAAGGTGATCTTAGAATGTCCATTAGGGTTGTATTGTTAAATCAAAGGATTAAGCCTCATTTATGATCGTGATTGATAAATACGAGGATTTCAACCTCATATTTGTGCTCCATAGTAAAATCTGAAGATTCTAGCCTCATATTGTGCTTATTAGTAGATCGAGGATTAAGCTTCATTTGTCTTAATAGTTTAAACTTTAAAGTTGCTAAATTTTAAATATCACATATTTTTAGCTTCGACTATCATTGGTCATTCTCATTTTAATTGGTATATCTTTTAGATAACTATAATTAGCATGCTCCATATTCTTAATGATTATATGCACCATTTACCCCATGTCAGTATGTGCCTTATAATTAGTAAATTTCTGACTTATAGAGTTGTTCCATGTTATGATTTTATTGGCATATTTATTGGAACTAACTCTTTGTCAAATACTGACAAAAATGGAAAGAAAGATCAATTCTCACTAAAACAATGAATTCTGTTTTTGTATGATTTGTCTGTTCTATGCAAGGATTTATGAAGATAGGGGAAGCAAGTATGGGGGAGCATTGCAAGTGTTACATGTCTTATTTATATCGAGTTGTAAATCATTTGTACTTTAACGTGTAATAATTTGCGTGGTTTTGATATGTCATTAGTATGGACCATGACATGGTATTAGGTTAGGTTTTTGTCATGTAATTGACAAAGGGTGAGATTATTAGTGCACTAATTTATGCACCCTATTTATCAATCATATGAGTCATTGTGTTATATAATCAATTGAGCCCTTGGAAGCTAAAGACCAAATATACAAGTGAAGGTGGAGCATCAAGGAACAAAGAACGGGTACGGGTAAATATAGTACATTTGTGACCCTAACCCTTGACCCAAAACAATTTAAACCTGTATATGATCTTAAACCCAATAGTTAAACATTTTATTGATTATCCCTTAAGCCATGGGAACCTAAATTGACCATGCATAGATTAGCTTTAGATGTCCTGTGTTTCTAAGAAAACTGAACAATTTCAGGAACCTTTGATCCCACCGAACCCACCATCGGTCCAACCGAAAATGGCTAAAATAGGACAGCGTACTAGGGCAGAATTTTGAGTAATTTAGCTACAATAGAGTGCTACCTTCAGTCTCACCGAAGACCACTTTCGATGCTACTAAAGACCATATTTGGTACGACCAAAAGTGCCTAAATCTATCCAGCGGCTTTCCTGTCTAATTCATTTCGACCAATTTCAAAATCAATGCAACTAAACATAACTCGGTGTAACACTCCGAACTTTTCAATACCTGAGTATTAAAAGTTCTCGAGTGTTACCATGAAATTTAACTTATTATGTACATGCGTATGATACCAATCTATCTATCCTAACCTTACATCCATTCTCCGACACGAATCTGACCATTGGAAATAATCTTCATTCATAGATCAAGTCATCTGATCGTTAATTTTGAGATAGGATCATCATATACCTAAGTATTCTCACGTATCCATCATAACCAATCATTCAGTCAACTATTCACCACTAGGTAAAGATATCTAACCATCCACTCTATGTTTGGACCACCTGACCATAGTAATCTAGCTACTTGATCTCAACATCCACTCATACACATATCAAATTGAGAGTCTGATCTGTTCATCTTATTCGTCACTATGAATATGCTTAATCCACTATCAAAACTACAATATGAGAAACTTACACATGTGAATAAGTCACTTGAATCGAATAGTATACATGTTCTACCTCTTAATCACTCCAAAAACTCACTTGTGATCATCCATTTACAAAATTAACCGTACACCCACTTACATATATGATCAGAGTACTAACCATCAAGTTTTTCTATTTTTAACATGTCATCTGACCATCCATTATGTTGATTGATGTATGTATATTCCCTTAATTAGTGTGGTGAATAATTTGTTATTCATAATGATTTAAATGTAACTTCTTTTATAAGAATTACTTAGAAACGTGCCTATAACCATATAGAATCATTAGATTTTCCAAAACTCTCGTATCAGCAATAATTACGAAAATACCATTAACCTATACCCCTGATCACATGGTTCCCACGATCCGTTTGATGTGAAATTTTATACCATCTATATGCATCATAAATTAACTATACATGTCAAAATTTAGCCCTTAGATCATTGTAAAAGTGGCTCAATTAACAAATCAACCCCGTAACCGTTGATTTTGGTGTCCATCAAGTGAAGAAACCTCGTGGGTAGTCGTTGTGGGATATTTTTCTTCATATGAATGACTTAGATTGCCTATAATATGGACCAAGTATGAAATATGAAGACCCCACTTTGGTAGGTTTTTCCTTAGGCGTGAAGTTATCCTGTAAGGCTTACCAACCCCTTATAAATTGGATCTTTCGATTTAACCACTTCCTTCCATCCATCGCAAATCAAATTTGGACCACACTTTGGTCTCATACGACTACGAGGTTATACAAAATTTAGGCCATGATTTATGATCCTATACCGTTGAAGATTGAAACTAGTTCCTTCCTTTTAGTACAAAAGGTAAAATTTTAGATTTAGGCTTTTTTCACCATCAATCAACCACCAAATTTTGTCCAACCATTTGTCTATCCTGATTACACATTTCTCTCAAAATTGGGCCCTGATCATTAAGTATGGATCATTAATTGAGATCAAGTTTGTTTGGGCACCCGTTAGGAGAATTTTTAAGATACGTCAATCTAAATTTTGGATCGCCAAGAAAACCATATACCCCGGCTCTATTCGAAGACCCTGACACAATGGATGAATTAGATTTTAAAAAAAATTGTTAGAAAATGGAAAATTGGAGAAACCCAGTTCACGAGGAATGTGAAGCACACCCCTTTCACACGCTCACTCTTTTTAAAAAGAGGTATACGTTCCCCTCTCCACTCACATGCCGAATCTCCCAACACCCAAGGAGAGAGAGAAAGAGAAAGAAAAAGAAAAAGAAAGAGAAAGAGAAAGAGAGAGAGAGAGAGAGAGAGAGAGAGAGAAAGAGAAGAATAAATTGAAGGAGAAGCCTAAACGCCCTCTTCTTTGTCCATATATATAGTATCTCCCTCTTGCTCAAGCGATGTCATGATTCATGTGGAAGCTTTTCATGTAGAAGCTTTTCTACATGGATATCTACGTAGGGTTTAAATCTAAGGCTAAGGTGATGGATCCTTTAAGCTTACTTTAATTTGAGTTGATATGATTTATCTTGTCTTTTTACATGCTTCCATGTTACTGTGAATCCTCCCTATAATTACTTGATTTACCACCATCAATTATTTATCCTTTAAGAATTCTTGTATGATTTTAATTATGCGTAATCTTTATGAATTTATGTGAAGCTATGGATACAAGCTTTGCTCTTGCATTTACCAATTTTATTGAGTTAGCCCTTGCTACTCTCCTCTTTTGTTGAGTTAGTCATTACTACTCTCCTCTTTTATTGAGTTGGCCTATTGCTATTCTTCTTTTTTATTGAGTTAACTTATTACTACTCTTCTCTTTTATTATGTTAGCCTTGTGCTACCTCCCTCTATGGGTTGGGCATGTGTCTCAGAATTTCAAAACTCCCATAATTCAATTTATTTCCTCATTGGTGCAAGTGATGTGTTAGAGGTATCACAACTAATGATTCAAATATTTATCGTAGACGTAATGCGCTCTGAGTAGTGATTATCTTGGTCGAAGTGTAATTTCATGGGTTTGGGTAGTGGTGCACGAATCGATGTAAGTAATTCGCAATACATGTTACATCACTTTTGGGATTGGATATCACAAATAGTCACTCCATGAATAAATCGTGTCATGTAATTCATCCAACTCATGTGTTGTGTCGCCTCGAGGTGTTCACGTAAATCCATGGTAGCATCGAATACGCCGACGAATCTCCGTAGTTATGGGATGCGAGGCGAGTCAGGTTTTCTATGAATTATATTCCACATTGTGATGATCACTATGTATGATGAGCCGCACACACTTTGCTAGGCATGAATTCATATATATATTGATTGTGCATATTGATACCTCTCGTAGAAGTAGATTACTAAACGTATCAAAACTCTTACATTACTTTTATGAATCTCTTGAATTATTATTAATCTTAAAGGATAACCATCATTATGAGTAGGGCATTGACTCTCTCCAACCGTACAGATGATGCAGGTGATGTACAGATTGAAAACCTAGAGAACCATCTCCCTATGGAAGATTATACTAAATGAATAAGAAGATAGTTTTATAATTTAGTTTTATATTTTTACTGCAAACTCGATAATGTAACAAGCTTTCATTGAGAGAACATTTGATAATTTGTTAAATTCTTTTACTCAAATGAAATAATAAATACAGTCGATTTTATTTTTGTGAATATTTCCTTCATGAATGTAACTGGATGTGATCTAAATGAATATATATATATAGTGTATTTTTAAAGCATCCAATTTATACATTATTAACATCTGGATTTCTTGGGCACGAGTATGTACTCGGGCTGCGAAAATTTAGGATGTTACGCTCGGTGCGACCGAACCTCCATTTGGTGTGACCGAATACTAGTCATTATAGATCCATTGGAGTCTTTTTCTTATAAACCTAGAAACCGGATCTTTGCACAAACTATGGATTTTGGCATTTTAGAGACCCTAGTGCATCCCAAGCTCTACCAAACCTCCTAGGCTCTATCTTAATGAGATTCATGCTCTCTCGTATCAATCTCTTGCAAAATAAATAAGAAATTACTCTTAGCCTTCCTAAGCATTTAATGTGCCCGAAGTCGACAATGAATTAAAGTAAACTAGAAATAAATCTTCATTCAAACCAAATATAAATGAATTGTTCAACAATCAAATCAATAATATGAATCAAAGTAAATTAAAGCATTAAAAATAACTACAAGCTTTACCTCTTAGCCCTATCTAGTGGAAACCAATCAATTTTTCCAGCAACCTTGTCACTTTATCTAGTGGGACCCTTGTCTTGTGGAACCCAGTTACTTTGTTTGGCAACCGTGTCACTTGTGTCGTGGAATCCATCATTTTATCTTACAACCTCATCACTTTGTCTATGGAAACCTTGTACCTTTATCTAGCAATCGTGTCACTTTGTCTAATGGAATCCCATTGCATTCTCAACCCATTCAATAAACCACCACCACCACCATCAAAAGCTTCTAAAAAATATTTGTTATTTGCTAATCAACAAAAAACTTGAATTTACCGGATCCAATGCATGATAAAACATAGACATGAATTAGCAGACTATGTGGGCACGACCGTGACTGTGAGACTCACCTCAATGTATGCATTGTATATCCACACCGTCCATCCATTTTGCCAACTATTTTAGGGCATGGTCCAACAAATGGAGCAAATACAAATCTTAAGTGGACCACACAATAGGGATTGAATTTCCACCATTAAAAGCTTCTTTAGGGCACAAGATTTTTGGATCAAGATGATATTTTTGTCTTTGACCTTGTTAACAGGTTGGATGGCAAATAAATATTACGGTGGATTGTAGGAAATTTTTAATAGTAGGTGTCGAGTGCCAAAATGTGTTGGGGTAAATGTGGTAAATCCAATACTCAAGTGGACTATACCACAGGGGATTACACATTAAGAAGCAAGCAACCCGATAATGTCTCCCATTATTGAAACCTTCTTGGGGTTCAGCGTGATGGTTAATTAGCATCCAACCTGTTCATTATGTCGCATTGACCTAGGGAAAACACAATTAACATCTTGATCAAAACCTTGGTAGCCCTAAAAATAAAAATAAAAATCAACAATAAGTTTTTAATCCTTACTGTGTGGTCCACTTGAGCCTTAAAACAGCCTCATTTTTTTCGCATGTATCCAAAAATGAGATTGCAAAATGGATGGATGGTGTGGATAAACCCATACATCACAGTGTCCTCTCAGAGCTCCTGTGCGTTCTAACTAGGGATGGGAGGAGGTAGTATCCAATCCACGTCCATCATTGCAGCTGGCTTGCCAAAAATAACTCTAGCTTGCGTAAGTATTGAGCAATAAGCTAAAGTGTATTGAGTAAACTTTGTCGTTCCCACCAGGGAAGAATGTGCCTTATCCATGTCGTCCATCAATTTTACCATATCATTTTAGCAGATAAGCTCAAAATTAAAGCATATCTAAAGCTCAAGTAGACCACAACACAAGAAATAGTGGGAATTGAAAACCCTACTGTTGAATACTTCTTTTGGGGGGAGCGCAGAAGTGTTGGATCATGCTTAAATTTGTTTTTCCCTTCATCATGTATGTGTGAACTTAAGAACAGGTTGGATGACAAATAAACATTCTTTTGGTTGTGAGGGGAAGCGGATTGCCCACTGAGTAACTCAGTATGCTTAGCATACTGAGTAAACTCTGTGAGGTTCACCATGATTTATTTAATTTATCCCCTCCGTCCATCCATTTTAACACATAATTTTAGTGCTTCATCCCAAAAATAAAGCATATCCAAAGCTTAAATGGACCACACTACAGGAAACAGTGTGAATTGAATGTCTACAGTTGAAATTTCTTAAGGACCGCAGAAGTTTTTGGATCAAGCTTATACTTGTGTTTTCAGTTCATCCATATCTATATGATCTTATGAACAGGTAGGATGACAAGTAAATATCCATACCTGTATGATCTTATGAACAGGTTGGATGACAAGTAAACATCCATATCTGTACGATCTTATGAACAGGTTGGATGACAAGTAAACATCCATATCCATATGATCTTTTGAACAGGTTGGATGACAAGTAAACATCACTGTGGGTGCAGAAAGTTTTCATCGGTTGAAATCATTATTGCCACTGCTTCCTGTGGTATGCTCCACTTTAGCCTTGGATATGATTAAATTTTGGGCTGATCCCCTTAAATGATCTTTAAAATCGAATGGACAGTGTGGATAAACTACATACACTCAAGATAAGAGCGTACTAAGTAACTCAATACACAATCCGATTTCATTGTAAGGAAGGTTTCAGCGGTGGACATCATTATCCCCATCGTTTTTTGTGGCGTGGTACACTAAGGGCCTGTTTGTTAAATCTGAAAGTCTAAATCTGAAATGTGAATATGAAGTCGAAAACCCTAGATTTAGAACAACCCGTTTGTTAACTAACGTCTGAAATGTTTGGAATATGTTAATCTGACACATTTTCTCTTATGAAATAATCATGATTAAATCCCTACTATTAAAATCTTCATAGATTCAATCAAAATGTTTATTTACCAACATGTTTATAAGGTTTAAAAAAATAACTAGATGAAGAGACCACACAAATATCATCTTAATCCAAAGCTTTTGTAGCTGGCAAGAAATTTTTAATGGTCATTTACCACTTTTTCTTGTACTATGGCCCATCTGAGATTTGGATCTGCTTCATTTTTTGGATCACGCCCAAAAATGAGCTTTCAATATGGATGGATAGCATGAATGTAGTCACATACATCACCATGGGCCTAACGGTCAGGGTCGACCCACCTCAGTGGATCCAGATTTTTATTTTTATTATTATTATTATTTATTTATTTATTTTGGGTTAGCTTGTTAGTACACACACTCCATGTTAGCCACCCCCATTAGGGATCGATACCAAGAGCTCAAGTGTTGAAACGAGGTGTCTCCACTCAGTGGATCCAGATTGCATACTAACGACGTCAATAGCCCCTACCCATTGGACGGTATTGTGTGGCCTCCATCATAATGTATGTGTTTTATCCATGTCGTCCATCCATTTAGACAAATATTTTAGGGATTGATCCCAAAAATGAGGATGATCCAAATCTCATGTGGCCTAAATCATAGTAGACCCAGACATTAAAAGTTGGGTTATGTTTTACGCAAAGGAGAAAGTGCAAGGCAATTTTGGAATAAAAAAATAATAATAATAATAATACATGGAGTGCATTTGCCATTCACCATTAAGCTAGACCTTCATTGCTGAAAAAATTCAGCCAAAATACACGGAGCGCTTTCCATATTCCATGTTAACAAACAAAACTAAACGCCAATTGCATTCCAATTCCGCATTAAGTTAAAATTTTCAGCGTTACCAAACAGACCCTAAGGTTTGGATATGCTTAAAGTTTAGGCTCATGGACTAACATGTTTTGAGAAAATAGGTGAACGAGCATCCATAATACACATATATTATAATGGGCCTCACAGAGTTTGCTCAGTACGCTTTAAGTTACCCGGTACCCAATCTGCGTCTTCTTTCAAACCACACGGTGAGTATCAAGGAGAAAACGCTACTGTCATTGGATGCTAGTTTTGATTTTGATAGGGCCCATTGTGATTTTTATGTAAGATCTACTCCAACCATTAGTAGGGCCCATTGTGATTTTTATGTAAGATCTACTCCAACCATTAGTAGGGCCCATTGTGATTTTTATGTAAGATCTACTCCAACCATTAGATCTTGAGTTCCATATTAGGCACAAAGACCCCAAATATATATATATATATATATATATATATATATATATATATATATATATATATATATATATAATAAAATAAAAAAAAAAAGTCGGCCTGTTATTTTGGTAGACAACACTAAAGGAAAAAGTTGGGAGAGAGACAGCGACCCTTTATTTTTTTATTTTTATTTTTTTACAACCCTACTATGAAATTTATATAAAATCCACTCTAACCATTAGATTACAAATATCAGCTTGATCCAAGACTTTTGTAGCCCCGAGAAATTTTGCAAGACAGATGTTCAATTCACACTGTTTCTCCTAGTGTGGTCCACTTAAGATTTGGACATGCTTTACTTTTTTCTCAAGCTATAAAATTATCCAGTAAAATGGATGGATGGAGTGGATTTTTAAAATCACTGTAGACCCATGGAATTTACTCAGTACGTCATGTTAAGGGCCGCACCGCTCCCATTAAAAAGGTAGCAGAATGTAATTCCCCATCAATGAAGTTTTTTATTTTAATGGTTGGACTAAATGATAGAGGTTTGGTTCATTTTGAATAAGCATTTTTTAACACACGCTTTTACACCAGAGTAGGATTTCACCAATGGGTACCTGAACCATGACCTCATGTTGAAACTCTTGCAAGTCTGCCACTTTACTTGTGCTTTCTACTTATTCAATGGATAATTGTATTTCAGTAAAAAGGTAAAAAAAATTGTTTGGTTTCTAACACCAAAGTACTTTTTAAATCTCTTCCATTAATCTCTTTTCCTCTCTTTCTTCTTCCAATTTCTTTTCTTTTCTTTTGTTTTTCTTTTTTATCTCTTCCATAATCTCTCTTTTTTTTCTTTTTCTTTTTTTTCTTTTTTCTGTTAGCTTGTTAGTACACCCACTGTCAGTTCACACGTCACTGTCAGCCACCCCCACTAGGGAATCAATACCAAGACCTCAGTGTTGAAAGAGGTATCTTTCACTCAGTCTACCACTTGAGCTATTGATCAGGATTCCATAATCTCTCTTACCTTTCGTCTCTTCAAATTTTATTTTTATTTTTTTCAGTTCTCTTTCAATTTTTACTTATTCATCCAGGGTCTACCTTCAACACCCATCATCCATCTTGTGACGCCAGCATTTGATGTGGGTGTTCATTATGTTAGGCTAACCTTGACCCCATCTCGAACGTGAATTGTCCATCACATGGGACCTACCCTTAATGTGGACCATCCACCTTGCAAGGCCCACCATCGATATGGGATATCCATCATGCCATTCCCACTTGGGCTATCCATCCATGTTCAATGCATCTTTTGGAAAGAAGAAATGCACCCAACCACTAAATACCAAAGGAGAGTTGTGTCAACTTGACGAGCTCAAGCCGGCCATAAGTCCGGCTCCACGGCTTAGTGATAGACAGACTGTGTTTCAACACTGAGATCATGAGATTGAGTGCCCATATGGTGTGAGTGTATTTAAATTAATAAATAAATAAGAGCTCAACCCGGCCACATGAGGGATGATACAGTAGAGAAGACGAGACACATAACAATCCTATCCATTTCCCAATGCATATGACCATTTTAACTATTTTTGTTTCCCACCAACACTTCAATGGCAACCAATCAGATAGATAAGATCGCCTAATAAGAGTAATTTGAGAGAGACCATCTTTGCCGGGGCCTTGCATTTGGGTGGATCTGATCGATATATCTTCCTGCCATGCATGCTGTGGAAAGATTGCTATACCACACTAGAGTTCTTTCTCCTCATCTTCCTCATTTTTGTACTGAGTCTGCTGTTTCTACCACCACAACATCCCAACTATCATCACTGCATACTGCTATAGGATAATTCGAGACTATAGCCATTGGATCAGGATCATATCTAATGATCCAAACATTGATTTGATGAAATACAATGATGAAGGTGATTTATTGAAAAATCCTCATCCGAATCAATTCTCTCAAAGCAACTATCAAGAAGATGGTCCATATTCAAGGAGAAAAGGTAAAATAATCAAAGTCCTAAAAGATGAGGTGAGGTCGTCTTTCTTTCCGGCCGCCGTACGGTTCGACCGAGAGGAGCAGTTATCTATGTAATTACGGTCTTTGCTGGCCGTTGTTCCGGTCGAGCACTCTCTTTTCTTTGTCCAATTCCGTCTTACCAACCAATGACTGACCCCATATACTTTATTAGGAGAATAAAGAAGAAAACAGATGAAAAGAGAGAATTTTGGATCAGTATCAGTGAAGAATGATAGAAGAAAATTGAACAAAAGAGAAAAATGTGAGGAAGGGGAGGAGTATCTTTCATATCACACCTCTCCCTAATTTCATCTATTTAAAGGAAAAATATTACAATTGAAGATAAGAGATGTTAGCTGTAAAGCTAAAGCCTATCTAAACTAATTACAAATGATATGGTACACCACGGGTGTACAGTAACAAGTTCCATAATTAGTTATCTACCATCGACGGTGGTACCCATCCAAGGTGTCCCGTATCGGTATCGGTTGGCGTAACGGTGCCCTCCGAAACCGATCACGGATCTGGAAAGCGTAACGGCGATGCGATAAAGGTAACGGCCCGTAACGACGCAATTTTTTTTTTTGTCAAAAAAATATAAAAAAATATGGATTAAATCCGGAATATTATAAGCATTCCAAATATGCATTCATTTATAAATTGGAACATGTTTATGGTGGTGTAACGGTCCACTCTTTGGTGAGAAGTTGTATCGGACTGTCTAATGAATTTATGAACCAGATAACCTGAATTTGACTACAAAATTCATATATTTAATTTTCTAAATATCTAATTTATATACTTAACAATTTGATATCATTTTTCCCAATAGTTCTTTAAAAAAATGAAATTAAATTCGGTGTAGATGGCGTTGCCAATTTGGGGTTGACTTAGTTCCGTTTCCAAAGGCAAAGGTGAGGACTTTGGCAGACCAATCCATGCCCCAAATTAGCCTCAAATTCATGCAATTTATTGACATTATCCCACTTATGAATTGGTGGACATTTATTGGATAATGAATCATGAAAAAAAAATAAATCAAAAGGCCCTATTTTAAAAAATAAGCGTCCACAAATTAACAATTAAACTATTCAAACAATTTAATTTTGGCATTATGAGTTAGCAATTACAATTCATAATTTAATTGGTAAATTTTAAATTAATACGTGTCTTGTGTACAATTTTTTAAGGGGCCAAATTAGGTGGGACTTAGATTATGAAGTGTAGCACACGAGTGTCAAAGTTTTTTTGGCCCCACCCGTGATGAATGTGTTATATCCACACCGTACATCCATTTTGCCAAATAATTTTAGGGCATGAGCCCAAAAATAAGGCAGATCCAAAGCTCAGGTGGACCGCACCATAAGAAACAACAATAATTAAACGTCCACCAGTAAAAATTTATTGGGGGCTACAAAAGTTTTAGATCAAGCTGACATATGTGTTTTCCCTTCATCCATGTCAGTGTGACCCTATTAACATGTTAGATGGAAAATAAACATTACAATGGACCCTAAAAATTTTTTAATGGTAAACATTGTATAACCACTGTTTCCTATACTGTGGTCCACCTGAGATTTGGATCTTACTAATTTTCTGAATCATGATCTAAAATGATGTGGCAAAAAATGGATAAAATACATACATCATGATGGGCCCACGTGGCACGTGTATCATGTGCCATGAAAGTGTGCTGCGTTAACTCCGCGGTGAATGACGTCAACAATTCCTGTGGGTGTGATCATGAAGCATGTGTTATATCTATACTGTCCATTCATTTGACGAGCTGGTCTTAAAGCTTGACACGAAAAAGAATACAGATCTAATTATCAAGTGGTCAAAAAGCATTATCTCCGCTGCTATTTGTGGTGTGGTCCACCTGATCTTTGGATATGATTCATTTTTTGGATAATGATCTAAAATGATCTCTAAAAATAGATTAACGGTTTAGATATAATAAATACATCACTATGGGGCCCATGTAACTTTGATCTCCTTTGAACCGTTCGTACGACTCGGATGTCGAGGAGCGTCAGTGCACGTCTTCGCACGACACGTACCTACAGCAGCTACATACCGCTGGCATGTGGTACACCTGACCCATCCGCTTTAGAGGGGTCGTCTTCGCACGACACGTACCCTCTGACAACGAAAATATAGCTAGTTACTGCCAATCGGCTTCCATTCTTTTCCGACCAAGAGAGGGAGAGTGAAATGAGAGGGAAAAAGAGAAAATGAGAGGGAAAGAAAGGGAAATGGAGAGAGAAGAAGAAAACGAGAGGGAAAGAAAGAGAAAATGAGAGAGAAGGGAAAGCAAGAGGCTGAAATGTTAACTCGAGAAGAAGAAGAAGGAGAAAACGAGAGGGGGCCCGTAGTCAAGCGGCACTGCAAGAATAGCATGGCGCATGGCCATGTAAAGAGACAAGCCGCGCGGCCGAGAAGAAGAAGAAGAAGAAGAAGAAGAAGAAGAAAGGTATGTATTTTTTTTTCTTTTTTCTTTTTTCTTTTTTCTTTTTCTTTTTTTTTTTTAAAACCCTATTTCCGTAACAGTCGTTACGGGTCTGTAACGGCCGTTATGGCCCGTAACGCCCCGAAACGGCCGTTACGGTCACAGAATCGGGGGTGTGCCCGTTTCGACCCCGTATCGCGTAATGGCCTGAGCCGTTACCGTTACGAAACGGCCGATACGGCCGTATCGTAACGGATATGGGACACCCTGTACCCATCTTGTAAAATGATTTTGATCATCGAATACCGCCATATCCAACTGCCATAGCCACATTGAGACGTATTGTAGTATGCGGAAAACAGTGTTTTAGAGGACGCCAATTGCTCCGACTCTCTTTTCCATTTTCAAAGGTACTTGTTTTAAGACCTAAGGCTAGTTTCATAATCACATAGGCACAATGAAAACAGGAACAATTTAAATTTTAGTAGTAGTTTAGATTGAAGAAAATGAAAGCAGTTCAACCAAAAGACAAAGTATTCAAGTTATTTCGTTGGGTATCGATCCCTAGTGGGGGTGGCTAACAGTGGTGTCAACTGACAGTGGGGTGTACTAACAAGCTAACAAAAAAAAAAAGTCATTTTGTTGGGTGGGTGCAATCAGTTGTCCATTCAGCGAAGCTTTCTTGCTTCTAAAACTAGAGAAACTATGTTACTCTGGGAGAGGAGGTGGTTGATACTCCAGCACTAAGAAATTGTATAACTGGAATACGTACAAGTTAAAGGCTTTTATACATATGGATATCAAACATTAATGCATTAGTAATTTGATTATTATTTTTAAAAAACTTGAGGGGTTGAATCAGTTGATAGATAGTTAAAGGATGGCCAAATGAAAACAGTTCCAAATTCAACGAATAAATGCTTACCAAACAGAGATTAGAAACATTAAATGAATTTGAATTTTGAAAAATAGCCATTCTAATGTTGTTAGCACAACTTAGACAGCTGGATTGAGGTGATATATGCAACATGTACAACTTTTTCCCTTCTCTTCTGAAAGGTAATATGTTCGATTTCAAAGCACCTAAGTATCAACCATCCCACTTTGCTAGAGTATCAATTAACTCCTGCTTTCCGCCCCTCCCATGAAACCACTTCATCTCTCGTCAAGTGGGCATGATGACCGTAGCCACTAGTATTAGTAACACAATCTGCAGTGCTTGGCAAGAGGGAACTCCTCTCGTCCATTGTTAGTCAATCTCTTTCGAATCTACAAACGACATAAGAGTGACAATTCCCTATGATGGCAGTTCACCAAATTTCTCAACAAGTTGTTTTCAACCTTGAAAAGGAATATGGCCAATGAGGAAACATGATAGCAATTTAAGTCTCTTTATGATTGAAGCTCGGTATAAAGAAATCTAGTGGCAACTGTTGAGATACAAGAATCAGAAGCCTCACACACCTATTTCTAGTAATCTGGACATTTCATCAGGTGGGCCTGCTAAAAGATTATCCTGATTTAATGATTCTAACTATCAACACACTGCATAGAAACAGACTAAAGAAAACAAGTAGCCATTCAACAGGCCAAAATTACATTATTACATGGTTGGTATTTCTGATCAAACTGAACTTTTGAGATATAGACACGCAAAAGGCCCATGATATTAAGGATCCAGATAAATAACACCCATGTCACTAATACCCCAATGATTTTTTTATTTATTTAGTTTTGTAGTAATCTGGACATTTCATCAGGTGGGCCTGCTAAAAGATTATCCTGATTTAATGATTCTAACTATCAACACACTGCATAGAAACAGACTAAAGAAAACAAGTAGCCATTCAACAGGCCAAAATTACATTATTACATGGTTGGTATTTCTGATCAAACTGAACTTTTGAGATATAGACACGCAAAAGGCCCATGATATTAAGGATCCAGATAAATAACACCCATGTCACTAATACTTTTTATTTATTTTTTTATTTATTTAGTTTTGTATCGGGACTATGCAATCCAGTTTGTGGGTCACTCATAAGCCAGAACACTACTTTCAGACCTGAAGCCATGCCTATATCCCTGTTGTTGGTTAAGCTACAATATAAATTTAGCTCAGGAATCTACAAAATTCATACTCGATGAATATAATAATCTACATGCATTACTTGTAATAATCTGCATGCATTAATTATCATGGTTTAAAGTATCGTCCGAAACCAGAATGTATCGCATGATATGTACTGATATTGCCCGTGATTGATATGGCTGTACCAGCCCAAACCATCCCAATACAGGGCGATATGGAGCGATACAAAGGCCATATTGGTGGTGAATGATACAATACCCAATACGCTGATTCTAAACATTGTTACTTTTATATTTTTTTGAAAAGCGATGATTACTATTGCAAGGCCCAAGCCAAAAGAATACAAATACAAAGAGAAAAAAAAAAAAAGCTATAACCATTGGGGAAAATATTGAAACTATCCTATTGCCTTAAAAGAAAACGCCCATTCCAATACATTTGCTTTAGCCCTCCTAAAGACATCTGATACCAGGCTACAACTATTCCAAAAACACCTATCGGTTCTCCCTTCCTATACAGCCCAAATACTAGCCAACAATGACATCTTCCATAGCTCCTTCCCTTCTTTTCCAATACCTCCCCCATGCCATGCCCGGAAGGACATTTCAATATATCCTAGCATAACCCAAGAAATTCCAAAACCTTGAAGGAACTTTCTCCATTGTTCACTAGCAAATGAACGATGAAGAAAAAGATGGTCCACTGTCTTCATTTTGCATGCACATCAAGCATATATTCGGCAAAACCATATTCCTATTTCTCATATCATATTATCAACTGTTAGAACCTTACTCCTTCCAACAAACCATGTCAAAGCCACTACTCTCTTCTTTTTTTGACGGGGGGGGGCACACTAGCAGGACTTTTTGAAGCAATTTCAGCAACTTGATCATATCTTCCACTTCATTTTCCAACAAATTCCTTCTATATAAAGGCATCCATATCACCTCATTTCTTTCATAGTAGAAGCAACTAGCAACTAAAATATTCGGATCCAAAGATATACCAGCCAACCTTGGGAAAACTTCTTGAAGAGTCTAATCACCCATCCAAACATCTTTCCAAAACCGAATGCTACTACCACGCCCAAAAGAAAAGCCAGCCCCCTCCTTAAATTTCCCATGAAGACCTGTTATTGCTTTCCAAGCATGCATTAGATGGATAAAACACTTACATCCATCTTCCTCCTTCCTCTACCCCATATTTCCTTACTATAACCTTTCTCCCCACTAAGCCACCACGACCATTTTCCTAATAACCCCACATTAATCAATTCCAAACTTCTTATACCAGCTCACCCTTCTTGAAATGGATTGCAAACCCCTCCCAATCCATTAAGTGGAACTTGTGCTTCTCTTCACCTCTCCAGAGAATCTCTCTCCTAATTTTGTCTAAACGGATTAACACCGACTTTGGACAACTATGCACACAGGTTTTTTTTATTATTATTTTTTATTTTTCCCTGAGAGAAACTTGTACACGAGTTTACAAGTTTACAACATCAACTTGTGTAGATATAATATACTAATATTGCCATATTTTATCAACATCTAAGCCTTATCCCAACTAATTGGGGTTTGACAATATGAATCCTTTTCCGCCATTCCACTCTATCAAGGGCCATAACTTCAATTAGTCTATAGGTCATCAAATCTTTTCTTACTACCTCCACCCACATCCTTTTGGCCTTCCACTTACCCTTTTAGAGCCTTTGACATGAATCAACTCACTCCTAATTTGTGAAATTCTTGGTCTCACTTGCACATGCCCAACTACCTAAGTCTACTTTCCCTTATCATATGACCTATTGTGCGACTAAGTTCCCTCGAATTCGTTCATTTCTAATTCTATCCTCCCTCATTTTACCACTCATCCATCGCAACATCTTCACTTCAGCTACACTCATCCCATGAACATTTTCTTCTGTGACTGCCGAACATTTTGTCCCATATGGCTGGTCTTATAGCCATCCTATAAAATCTCCCCTTTAATTTGATTAGTATGCGTTGATCACATAAACTCCAGAGGCACATCTCCAATCCAGGAACCAAGCTAAAATTCTATGTGCCACATGCTACTTGTCGATCTCTTCATTGTCATGAATTATCAACCAAGTTATTGAAAATGGCCACTTTGGAATACTTCTTGATCGGCAATCTTCACTAATTCTTCATTTTCATTCCTGTTGGTAAAATTGCATTCCATATAAACTCTTCTTTAGACTGACTGACTTTAAAACCTTCAGATACTAAAGCATCCCTCCGTAGCTTTGTGTTCACCCCCTCCCATCTCGTCAATCAAAATTTTGCAATCTGCAAACAACATACACCACAAGATCTCTACCGTAAATATCTCGATAGCCCGTTCATAACCAATGCGAAAATTTACAGATTCAATGGCCACCCTAGGTGCAAGCTTACAGTAATTGGAAACTCACTATACTTGTGGTCCTCACATTTGTTACTGCTAACTTGTACATATCCTTAATCATTTCAATATATCCTCTTGAGACAATTTCCCAAGACCCACTATATTCTCTCCAGGCACCATATTGCATGCTTTCTCTAAGTAAATAAGAACCTTATGGAGATCCTCCTCTCCATGTATTTCTCCATCAGCTAAGTAGGAAAAATTTCTCAATGGTTGACCCTCTTGCCATAGATCGAAACTGACTTTCTAATACATTCATCTCATGTCTTAATCTTTGCTCAATCAATCTCTCAAAGTTTCATAGCATGACTCATTAGTTTAATCCCATAGTCATTAGTGTAGCTTTGTATGCCTCCTTTATTCTTTCAAATAGATACCACAATAGTTTTCTCCATTCCCCTGGCATTTTCTTTGATCTTACAGTCTTATTGAACTTAGTCAACCAAAATAAACATCTCTCATGCATTTCTAAACCTCTATTAGCATTACCATCTGGTCTTACGATGATGCAGGACAATTAACCACTTTCTCTAAAAGCTCGAACTGTTAGAGTATGGCGACTTAATCCTTTTTTATCTCATAGCCCAGGCCCCACATCTCATGGGTTAGGACCTCGGCCGAACCCCCTTCGTGGGCCCCAAATCACATGGGCCGCCCACCCCGAGTGTGCCCCCGCATCCCACGGGCTACTCCACTCGAGCCCGGTGTGAAATGCGCATTACTCACCCCTAGTAAGGAGTCTCGAACACGAGACCTCCCCTGTGGACCCCAAATCGCATGGGTCACCCACCCCGAGTGTGCCCTTGCATCCAACAGGCGACCCCACTCGAGCCCAGTTTAAAAATGCCCCTACATTATATGACCTTTCTTGTCTTCATTTTGTCAAAATTTCTTTTACTTCAGATATCCAAATCCTACTAAGTATCTATGATCTTCGACAGTGTTGTCAAAATCATTATCCTATCGCAAATCATAATAAGGGTTGAATCGTATCGAATCGCAAATCCTAAGATTTTTTATTTTCTTAAAAATTGAAGAAAATGTGCAAAATATATTTTTTTTTAAAAAATAATTTTAAAAAAATTTTAAAATAAATCAGAAAAAATAAATAAATAAATAAATAAAAATAAAAAATCATCAATCATCCATTTCCCATCCATATGCACCATTATACCTCCATATCTTGATAGTGTTGGATGATTCTTGTCTTTCCTTTATTTCTTGACCGTAGAATCACATTGGAAAAGTGGCATTCAGTTATGTAGACTGACGAAATTTATTTTTATTTTTTTACTTTTAATCATCATTACCACAACATATAAGTCAACATGATCACAACCATCTATAAAAACATTCAAGATAAGCCATACATCAATTTGGTGTTTCAACCAATTAAGGAGCAAGAACTCATAAGAAAAGGCAAAATATTTAATGTTGAAGAGAATGTCCATCATGTAAACTCCTAATTGACCTCTTCTAAATGATTCATAAAGCCCCCACAATTTAAAAGCATAAAATGAAAGCCAGGTAAAGCTTAAAACAGAAGAAAAGCCAGGTAAAGCTTAAAATAAAAGATAACAAGTACAATTTGAATCTCAAATCGTAGGATTCAAGCCATAGAATCGCAGGATTCATCTAAAAAGGGATTCAAGGTGGGATTTAAATCGTTTTTCTTAAGATTCGACTCAAACAGTAAATCATAAACCGTAAATCGTAGGATTTTGACAACATTGATCTTCGGCCCCATTTGTGTTTATGACGCCTTCTCTTTCTAAGCTCTTAAACGAATCATCATTGAACAACGTTTGGAAATAACTTCTCCACCTTTCCTTGCTATCATCATCCTTAACCAACACCCTTTGTTCATAGCTCTTAATGCATATAACATGATTTACGTCCCTATGCTTCTTCTTTATCATTTTTGCAAGTTTGAATGCATCTTTCTCACCTTCATTTTCCCCAATCTATTGTACAGATCATCATATACCTTAAGTTTAGCCTCACTATTTTCTTAGCATTCTTTTTGACGTTTCTATATTCTTGTAAATTTTTCCCATTTATAGTCTCTTGTCAGGCCTTGAAGCATTGTTGCTTCTCAATAATTGCCTTTTGGACATCATCATTCCACCACAAAGTTTTCTTATATGAGTGATTTTTCCCTCTAGATTTTACTAAAACTCTTTTTGCTACTTTCTAATGCACTCAGCCATCTTATTCCACATAACATTAAACTTAAATACTCCACTTTTCTTCTTCCATCAATTGTTCCTAAATAACACTGTTCTCTAAATTCTACCACCACTTTTTTGGACACCAATTAATTTCACTCTATATTTTCCATCTTTTAATGTAAACATACACAACCATTAACCTACATTGTGCGGTCAAACTCTCTCCTACATTAACCTTGCAGTCTTTTTTACTTTTTGATCATTCTGTCTTCATATGTAGAAAGAAGTGTATCTGGCCAGTAGATGATCCGCTTTTGAAGGTTATTAAATGTTCATTTCTCTTTTTAAAATATGTGTTTATTAGAACCAGATTTTATGCCATAGAAAAATTAGAGAAAGCATCCCCCATATCATCCATTTTCCTAAAACCACATCTTCCATATACCCTTACATATCCACTATTCTCTTTTCCTAAATGACTATTTAAGTATCCTCCGACAAATATCCTCTCTTTGTTTGGAATTCTTTGCATTAGTCTGTCCATGTCCTCCCAAAATTGTCTCTTGATTCTATCTCTTACCCTACTACACGTGGCGCAAACACATTAATGACATTGATTATCTCCTTTCCTAACACAAGCTTTATTAATAATAGCACATTATTTACTCTATTAACATATATAATCATATCCTTCAAATTTTTGTCCACCACTATCCCTACCCCATTTCTATTGTTGTCCTTTCCCACATAACAATGTTTATATCCATCATTTCTATAGCTTTTGCCTGTTTGCACTTGGTCTGCTGCATGCAAGGAAAGTCAACTCTCCTCCATTTTATCGTATCCACTGATTCCATACTCTCACCTATCAATGTTCATGCATCAACGAATCCTATTCTCCAGAAAACTTCTTTACCCATGCTCATCCAAAATGGCATAAGAATCCTCGCCTATTTCGTACTGCAATCAAGCATCATTACAACGAGTCACTTCCAAGGTATGCCCTAGATAACCCTTGCCCATTTCTCATTGCACCTGAACACTAGTGCAGCACGTTGCTTGCATGGTGTTGAAGTCCCTTGATATACATTGATACACCATATTCTAACGGCTCGTTTTAGGCCCGCGCTTTTAGAGAAAGTGCTTGTTTAACATGGTCTCAGGACAGAAGGTCATGTGTTCGAATCTTGGGAGTAGCAAATATGCCTCCGTAATATATTCTCCCACAGGGGGCCATTGCTTATGGTGTGTGAGTGTCCCTCCATCCTTGCCCAATATGTTCCCAAGTGGAGTTCCACCCCGCATGTGTGGGGGAGTGTTAAAATCCCTCGATATACATCGATACACCATCTTCTAACGGCTCGAGCTTTTTTAGGCCTGAGCTTTTAGAGAAAGTGGTTGTTTGACACATGGAATGCCCTAGCTAACCCTTAACCATTTCTAAGTGCACCAAGCTGCCGGTGCAGTGCATCACTTATACAAAACACCCTAGCATGAGCTTACAATGTCAGATTGGAAAGATTCATGAGAGAAACATGTGGCCAAATTTTGTCACTGGGTGCCAACCCGATGCAACCCTCTTTCATCTGGGCATGTGACCGGCAATGAGAGGGAAAAACTCCCACTGGCAGAGTTATACTGTAATTTGTACTCGAGTGAAGATGACCCATATCAGGGTGACTCTCGCTCCAGGTAACTTCAGTCCCAATCACATTAATGTACCCTTTTTTGGGGGGATCAAGGACACTTTTCTATCGCATACTCTGTACAATCAATTACAGCAATGTCTTTCATTTAAAGTAAATACATACAAATTTAACATAAGGGAATGGCCGCAGTAAATGGAATTTAGAAGGGAATGCAACTGGGTTTCATTCTATTTTACAGATTTCAAAAACCAAGCTCATGTGAAAATGGCATGTCACAAAATACCTTTAAATAAGCAAGCTGACATAAGCCTCTAGCCCTTGGCTCGAGAGGCACTGCTTGAGCTTGTCCAGAGCCCTGCTCTCCACTTGCCGGACCCTTTCTTTTGACAATCCATACAGAGCACCGATATTCGAAAGGGACTTCCGCTCGCCATCATGAATTCCATAACGGAACTGAATTATCTGCCTCTCTCTTGGGGTTAGAATGCTGAGGAGGTTGCGCATGTGTCGCCTCATCAACTGTTTAGTGACGCTGAGATCAGGTGGTTCAACCCTGGGATCTGCCGTAATCTCCTGAGAGAATTATATGGTATTGTCAACACCAAAACTGACTCACAAGAGATGTACATTGGGAATCAAGCATACTATATGTTTGGATGTGAATTCATCTATAAGGAAGGCAAAGGGTATCACATGAGTGAGGAGAGGCAGACATACCAACATGGAAAAATGAGGCATGAACCATTCATTGGGTGGGGCTAAACGTGAATATGCCCTGGCCCAAAAAGTAGGCCAGTCGACATGTGCCAGGCAATTGGCAGTATTGGGCCAGGGCTTGTTCATCATGAAGCATCACATCCTCAAAAAAAAATAATAAATAAATAAATATAAATAAATAAATAAATAAAAATAAATAAATAAATAAATAAATCTCAAATTCTGACTAATTTTAATTTGCATGTCCCTGGGGTGGGCTTCTTCATCAATACATTGAATAGATACATGGATCTGCATGCATGGCTATGAAGGTTCTGACTAATTTTAATTCGCACATCCCCAGTGTGGGCTTCTTCATCAATACATTGAATATATACATGGATCCAGTGCATGCATGGCCATGAATGTACAAGGAAAAAGATGTACGCACACACGCACGAGTTGGATGGGGGCTTTATTTTTCTTCTCTTAGTAGTTATTTCAGCAGACTGAAACCAGAATGCCTTTAATTCAAGCATGAGTAGGCCTGTCAACAAGTAGGATTGGGATCAGGTCCTATAGTATCTATACCTGACCCGACCAGTTCAGGTCTGGTCAGGTCCAGATCCTTTCGAGTCCTGATATCATCCTTGAAGACCAGGACCTGCATCCATCTGAGCATGAGTGCCCTTCAAGTACCCATTGGGCATTTGGATCTAGATTTTGAGTTGAGTTTGGTACAAATAGGACCATTTACATAGTTACGCCCAAATGATGGATGGATTAGATCACGCACGCGTGCCACTTTGACATGCATTCTATGTAAACGGGCACTTTTACATGTGTGGCTTACAAAACCTCAATTAATTGTGTTACTATTAACTGGACCCGACTTGGACCCAACCCGACTTTAACCGGGTCCAAGTTGATGGACCCGAACCCAACTAGATTTAAATTTTAACCGGGTCCAAAAAGGTGATACCCAGACCCAACCCAATTTTCTTGATGGGTCAAAAAATGGGACCCAGGCCCGTTAAAATCAACTTTGGTCCATTAGGTACCCGCAGATCCAAGTACCTCCCCTCTAGAAGGGGTGAGCACTGACCGACACAACTACCAAGCCGGCAGACATTCCAAAATAGCATAGTGTGAGAACCAAGCCATTGATCATGTATAGCCCACTGTGAGCATGCCTTAAGACTGAAAGTCAACAGTCATCACATAGGACACCCATGCATCAAGGATGGGCAGTCGATCCTCTTCTGTCCATTTCTCTCATACAACCACCAATGAGTGGACCTGTTCGATTTTTGGGCATGGACACACGATAGGCCCTACCTGATGAAATAGGATGGATCTTGCACATGTGACATGAAGCCCCTGGCCCATTTAACATGAGTACCCCTAGCATTCCCCACATATAGACATGCAGACAACTTTTCCTTGAAATCCAATCATAAGTTCATAACACCAGCAACACTTGATGCAGTCAATGAAAATGATACCTGAAAAGTGACATCCTGGTCTATCCACGCAGGCTGTTGAATCGATACAGGGATTCTAGTGGATAACCGCAGCATTTCGAATTTCTCAACAGTAATGCCAACACATTTGGCCAATTCCTCATTGGTAGGGCAGTGACCTTCTTGAATGTACGATTTCCTGGCATTTCTTATTTTTGTTAAGAGCCCATAGACATTTTCCTGCAGACATAGCACATGAAAAAAAAAAAAAAAACAATATATCAGAGTAAATAGAAAAATCCACTACTCAATAATGGTCTACCAGCTGCTTAAATAAACTCATAATGGAAGGGGGATGAAATCCAACAGCTACAGTTCTATTGCACCTACAGTACTTCCTAGCATAAGTAAAGGGCCTCGGGCCTCATTTCTCAAATTGAAAATCAGTTTCCAAACTGTGATATGACTTGATGAGGATTGAATTGAAGGTTCTAGACTAGATTTTTCTTATTTTTGGGATAGCCATTTATAGCTTTTAGATGGTTCATTACCATTCTATGGTGCTCATCTTCATTTGAAAGGAATTTTACATTAATCTGGGATGGTTCTAGCCAATGGTCGTTGTGGTCATCATGGAAGCAAATGGGAATCACCATGAAGATTGAAGATTTTGATATGACATAGGAGTAAAAAGGATCTCCATGTGGTATGGGTAAACCATTCAAAGCTTTATGGGATCTTGTGATGGAAAGGTAGAACTAGGAATATCAATGGGCTGGGCCAGGGCCAGGCCGAGGGGGAGTTGGCCTTGGCCTAGTCCTGGCCCTAGTCCACTAAGCCCTGGCCTTAATTGGGCTAAAAAGGCCTTGGCCCTAACCCTAGCCCTACAAGACCGGCCCGTAAGGAAAAGAGTGACATTATTAAAAGTTCAAATTAGTCCAAATCAATGGAACTTTTCGAGTATCCCTCCATCCACGGTGAATCCCCTGATATAAATAGCTTGTTTTGGTATTAAATAAATAAATAACCCTCATACAAAACGTGCTTTTATGCTACACATGTACGAATGGGACCACTCGCAAGTATCTTTGAATTGTCTATTCTTTTGTATAACACTGTCCCACTTGATGATTAGATTGGGCCAACAGACCAACAATCTAGCTATTTATCATCGGCCCTGGCCTATCCTGACCTGGAGACCGGGTCTAGATTTCAAGCCCGGACTTGGCTTTTAAACCAAGTTTAGGGGCCCTAGCCCTATAGGCCCAAGCCGCTAGGACCGAGCCAAGCAGCCCGGCCCATTGCCACCTATAGGTACAACGAAATGCTGAAGTGCCAACTATCGTTTGATGAGTAAGCCCTAAGAGAGGCTACACTTTGATCTTGCATGTGTATCATACATCAATATTTCAATGACCTAGAACTGAAGACCATTTAGAACATCACGAAGAAAAAAACTCTAGAAGATAACTAAAATTACATACCATGAACCCCAAAGATGTCTTTGGGAGTAGAAAGAACAAAGGTGTAGTAATTTGTTGATTACAGAATGTCAGTAGAGTGGAGATATGCGGGCCGTGATGTTAGGCCTAGGCTTCCAAAAGATGGCAATGCTAGAGGAGCACATCAAGGGCATTTATAATAGGAAAATAATTTAGAGAATTGGGTTTTTTTTAAGTGTGCATGTGTGTGGATTGGTTGGGTTTGGGGATTAAAATAATGGCAGATAATGAACTTTAACATCCTTAACACTAGCCCTTTAACATCCTTAACACTGGCGTGCCGACAGTTGATAATTTAAGGAAAAGAGGAATGATTCCTCCGAATGTTTGCATGTTGTGTCTTTACGGCGAGTTGTCAGTGGATCATCTCTTCATCCACTGTCCATTCACCTCGAATGTCTAGCGGAGTGTCCTTCATCTGGCAGGGGTTTCCTGGGCCATGCCTAATTCCATCAATGACGTCCTGCGTGATTGGCATATTGATCCAGGAGGGTGGCTTATTAGGAAAAGAAAGTTGAGGGTTCTTCTGGCAATGTTGAGGGCTAAGAGAAATGATCAGTGTTTTAGAAATCCTAAGATTTCTTCGATCAGGGTGTTTTCTAGGGTTATCATTTTGTTGAGGGATTAGGCTTTGTAGTTGTCCAATCTATTGGGGTTTTCTTGCTAGTTGGGGGTTGGCTGTTGTATAGGTTTTCCCTTGCTATGTTGTTTTGTTTGTCTTTTCTTTTCTAGCACTACCTAATAAAATGTTCATCTTTCAAAAATAAAAAACACTGACAGCAACCTTGGCACCGTGTTTCTAGCGGAATGAGACATTTTATGACACCACAATAATCTCTCAAGAGATACACCACTACCACTCCAAAGAAACTCATTTCATAGGGAGGGATTATCCTGAAAAATGCAACGGTTCCAAATACCCCATCAAATGGCATAAGGGATAAGGGACCAAATGTCTATACCACTCATCACAGATGGACCACAACCCTAACTTTTTAATGATTTCAAATATGGAGTAATGGTGTAACCAGCTCACATTTAAGATTCTGGAAAACTCAAATCAATGAAACGAGCGTAGAGCCCGATTCACCTAGGGCTTTACACATTTTTAAAATTTATAATATAAATAATAAATAAATAAATAAATAATATTTGGGAGATGGTGATGTTGCTTATGGGGATTGGAGTTTTAGCAAAGTTCAGGTTAGAAGGTATGTATATAATCCTCGAAAAGGTGTAGAAGTAGTAGTAAGTCAATATTTTTTATGAGATGTTTGTTGATCGGAGATGATATGGCTTTGGGGTAGAAATAGAGAATTGCATAGGGAAGAAAAGAATATTTCTCTAACAGTTCCACTTACTTGACCACCAAACATCATTGATGTAAGACAAAAAAAAAAAAAAAATACATACTATCCCGAATAGATTTACGAAGAAGCTTCAAACCCACCTTGCACATAGATAATGACTAAAATGACAGTTTACCATTTAGAATTCCTTCCCACAAAAGAAACACAATAGCAAGAGGAATCTGAATCTTCCAGTTTTTACGATGGTCACATTGCACAACTGAGATTTTGTCTGCAGCTACAATCCAACCAAGGGATTTCACCCTAGTAGGCATAGGAGCTCCCACGAATTACTAATGAATCATCCTCCAAACGTAATACAATAGAACACCAAAAGGTCCCAAAACTACACTCTTATGTCTACATCTAACCCACCCAAAGATCCAAAAAACACCCCATTCTTTCTTTTTTTATGATTCCTTCCAAACACACTACCTACCAACCATTTTTGTACTCCTATCTTGGATTATCTTATTGTAATATCTTTCAAAACAAAATGATAATAATAATAATCTTATTGTAATCACTTTCACCATAGGGCTCCATTGTCCTAGAAAGTCGATTTGTGCTATGCAACAGAAGGGACAATCTTTCATGACTTTTATATAGTGTTCTTTTGCATAGTTGATTTGAAGGCCATTATTGCCATGTTTGGAATAGATCTAATGCTTCTTTATTGGAGGCTTGGTTTAGGTAGCGAAAAGTCAGATTTCTTAGAGGTGGTGTTGTTGGATATATTATGGACAGCAAGGTATTCCGTACCGGTAACGGTGTCCGTAACGGTCACCACTGTTGCTGATACAAGTATCGGCCATAACGGTCAATACGAGAGCGTAACAACCGTTACGACCTCATAACGGTTGATTTTTTATTTTATTTTTATTTTGCCTGAAAAATTCTTGAAAAATATTTAGAAAATCAAAAATAATGTAAATTTTCCAAATATGTATTCATTTTTTGTTTTGAATATGTTTTTGGGAGCATAACAATCCACTCTTTAGTATGAGTGTTGTATCCGGTAGTCTGGTGAATTTATAAACATGGTTATGTCTCTAATATTTACACATAACAATCAAGCATTAGAACTAGAAATCTAAAGGAAATAAAAAAAAGACATAAATGCCACTTTTTTTACTTTTTAAAGAATGGCCCTCAGAGATTCTGTTATCTGAAATCACTTCAATTTATGGTTTTAATCATAAAAATTATAGTAATAGTAGTCAAAATATGCTATAGAATAATCTAGAAAAGTTTTTGAAATGAGAACGTGGAAAAATGAGGAGAAAAATGGATTTAAATAGTAAAAAAAAGTTGTCATTTTTCAACCGTTATGTCATTATGCCCTGTAATGGCTGTTACAAGCCCGAAAAACCAACTAACTTGTTTCACCCACGTATCGACGTATCGTGTAACGATCACGGCCGTTACATATACGTATCGACCTTTATAGTCGTATCGTAATGAATATGGAACACCTTGGTAGATAGCTTAGAAAGAATGCAAGAACACCATGAGAAATGCCTACTACAGTGTGAGCATTATATTTATTTCCTTGAAATGTCATTCAACAAATTCATTATACATGTGTACGCTAATCAGGTTTGTTGGCTTGATGGACCACATCCCAAAATCAAGGTAGGTGGCCGCCCAATTAGTGGCCTGGGAGTATTAAGGAAAGGTCTATCAAACGCAAATAACCACTTCATTGGCAAAAATTTACAATGGTTGGGTGGTTAGGATTATTGTTTGAAATATCTCCAATATTATCGTTATCTCCAACTTGGCGATACAGATAACAACGGTAATGATATCGATAACACTGGTAGTATTAGAAATTCCAAGCATCAAAAATGTATTGCTAAGTACCACCAACATATTGATATCGCCAATATTTTCAATTGTGTAAATTCCAGGCGTTGCTTGAATTGCCAATGTATTGATATCGCCAATATTTTCGACTGTGTAAATTCTAGGTGATGCTTGTATGACAAGTGTATCGACGATATTACAATAATATTGCCAAAGTAGAGATATCACAGAAAGTTCGTTTATTAAAAAAAATTCTATTTCAATTTATTTTATGAGCGCATTGTTGTATGCAGTTTTCAATTTGTTGTTGCTAATGTTGATAATATCTCAATATTATTATTATCACAACATGTGCGATATCAAGACCACAATCTTTTGTTTCATTTCCTGTTGTTGATGATTTCTCAGAAAAATATCATGAGTAGTCGATATTCCACAACATCGTGGATGTTTAGATGGAAGGTTGGATGGTTAAATGGGATGGATGGGATGGTTAGACTCTTTCTTACGACGACACATGCTTTTAATCCCCCATTAAATGGAAACTTATTGTGTATACATTCTTTTTGCAATTTTTTTTATTCCTAAATATGCAAATATGTGTATTTTAGCATCTCCTAAAGTTTCATTGAAAATCCTACCGTTTTCCTCATGTTTTCTCACATTTCCGGTTATCAACGATATCAATATTGTTTCCATATCCTCGACCAGCGAAACTTGTAGCGATACCCATACTTCAAGCACTGGTTATAATGCAAAGGCATTTTCACACTGGGCTCAAGTGGAGTACCTCGTGGGATGCGGGGACACACTCAAGGTGGGTGACCCGTGTGATTTGGGGCCTACGGGGGAGATCTCGTGTTCGAGACTCCTCGCCAAGGATGATTAATGCGCATTTCACACCGGGCTCGAGTGGGGTATCCCGTGGTATGCAGGGACACGCTCGGGGTAGGCGGCCCATGTGATTTGGGGCCCACGAAGGGGGTTCAGCCGAGGTCATAACCCATGAGATGTGGGGCCTGCGCTATGAGATAAAAAGATTAATTGGCCATGCTTTAACAGTTCGAGCTTTTAGAGCAAGTGTTTAATTGTCCTGCATCAAATTGGTATCAGAGTCAGGTTGGTCTCGTGTTCAAGATTCCTCACCCGGGGTGGTTAATGCAAGGGCATTTTCACACTGGGCTCGAGTGGAGTAGCATGTGGGATGCGGGGACACACTCGGGGTGGGTGACCCATGTGATTTGGGGCCTACGGGGGAGATCTTATGTTCGAGACTCCTCACTAGGGGTGATTAATGCGCATTTCACACCGATCTCGAGTGAGGTAGCCAGTGGGATGCGGGGACATGCTCAAGGTGGGCGGCCCATGTGATTTGGGGCCCACGAAGGGGGTTCGGCCGAGGTACTAACCCATGAGATGTGGGGCCTGGGCTATAAGATAAAAGGATTAATTCGTCATGCTCTAACAGTTCGAGCTTTTAGAGCAAGTGGTTAATTGTCCTGCATCAGGTTAGGATCTCCCAATCACAACAAACTTCAAGCTATCACGGTATCACCATTGATCAATGGCAAGTGACCACCCTGTAAGAGCCACTAGATCAACATTTAAATCACCCAATGTATCCCACACATATGATTGGGTCAAACTCGCCTTATTATGTCTGACATTTAGAACTAATGCCTAGAGGCATTACAAAGAATTCAAATGGTGGTAGCTTTTAGCTCTTGTGCAAGGTCTTGGTACCAGTACCACCAGAGCATGCCCCTTCAAAAAATTTGTGGGTTCAATTCATTCATAACATCATCGTCTCATAGCTATAGCCTATATGGGGTCGCCCAAAATTAAATATACAACATTACAACTAAATATATCAAAATTGAAAATGTTAAGGTTGTTTTTCAGTCAAAATTCGATTTTTGTCGTTAGGTTCAAAGGAGAACTAAATACCCAGAATTAGATGAACTGCTCATCATAACAAATTAAATAAAATAAAAGGAAGAAGAAGAAGAACTAAGCAATTTAAGATTGAATTTGAGCAATCTTACCAGTCTATAATTCACAAATTGAATGTCCTTAGTTGCATGTGAGGTATCGATTAGCAACAAATCTAGAACTGCTTCAACTCACTCCGTTTAGGAAGCACACAAACACGTCCAGATTTTTTTATTTTTTTTAAAGATCAATGAGATTCAGAAATTTTGACAGCTATGATTTAGTAAGGAAACATGCTAGTTAGATGCGATGTTTAAGAAGGTCAAAAGAAAACTATCGAAGCAACAACACGTTAGAAGCAAAAAATGGAAGCTACAAGAGGTCACACCGGCAAGCGGATCGTCCTTGAGTTCTGAACTATAGCCTTCCTGATCGATTGCCGTATCCACCAGTATGCATATGTTGAAAATCTGCAACCAGCTTGGGGTTTGAATTTCTCCAAGCTCTTCATAAGACCCATACTTCCCTCCTGATACAGAAGTTTGTTCACGCTCAGTTCATAAAGGAAAAAAGGAAGAATACGAAATTACTCTTGCCATAAGGTAGATTGAAGTGACATGCAGAAGTAATCTCAGCTTTTAAGCAATACCATTGCACCAAAATATATATGTTACATCACAGTTAGAGTAGCTAGGAGAGATTTTTGAGAAGTGACTTTCCCTGATTTCTAGATTAACTCACATCCTACCCATTATTGTTAAATAGATGTAATATGCGTCAAATAATAAAAGCTGGGATCAATTGAATGTGTATTGAAAATGTTCAGTGAAAAAAGAGTTTTTTTTTTTTTTTTTTTGGTGGAGGGGGTGACCCATCCATATGGTGCTGCCCACAGTTAAGATCACCTAGTGCAAAAATCAACCCAATCCAATCATCTAGTGGGACACACCATAGAAAACAATGCACAACCACCCAAAAGCCTCCAAAATCAAGTGTTGGGGGATATCCAATCTTTCCAACAGCTATGCCCCAGCATGGTGATGGGACAGCCCAAAAATCAGGCCCATCCAATCATCAAGTGGACCACAACTTAAATTTCGAGGGTTTTGAGAGGCTATACATTGTTTTCCATGGACTGGCCCACTTGATGATCAGATCATCCTGGTTTTAGGGGTGTCTCAGCATCATGGTAGGGCACACCTTATGGACAGTTTGGATGTCATACAAACACCACGCAGACCCCACAAAAGCCTGTTCGCAATGTAGTTGTGGTGAAAACATTACCACAATAACATGATTCACACACATAAGAGTTCTGTTGAATTGACACCATGGTAATTGCCAAATAGCCGAGCTGTTTGAGGCCCACCATGCTGTGTGTGTATGCATGCCATGCAACGTATCCAGCAAGCCAAGCCAATTGTCAGGTGGAAATGCCCTAAGAAATCAGGCCAATCCAATCATCAGGTGGACCAACCATAGAGAACGATGGACAACAACCCGAAAGCTCCAAATTCAGTGTGGGGCCAACCATTTCGTGTGTGCCATCCAACCCATCCAAAAGTGGGGCCCCAAGGATGATGGGCGTAAATCCAATCATCATGTGGACCCGACCACTTGAATTTGGAGGTTTTTGTGATGATTTTGCTTCATTTTCAATGGCACGGTCCACCTGAAGATTGATCGGCATGATTTTTGGTGTCCCATCTTCATCATGAGGCAGACCTGAGGCACGTTTTTGACACCATGAACACAACATGGTAGGCCCCACCGCCACACACACACACAGGCACCCACACCCACCCACCCACCCACACAGACAGATATAAGTCCCAAGACAATATCAACTTGATTTGCATATGTAAGAATTACTGCAATTCTATAATACAACTCTCAGATGCAGTTCTGTGAAAAAAATCTGGTCAGTCTTTCTACAAATTTGCAATGGTCAGATGTATTAAAGGACAACCTTTTGCACTGGATGCATGAAGCTTCTGGCAGGAATCAAGTGGTAAATCTGTAAAGTTAAGATTCTCATCTTTTGGGAAAGTTTGGCTAGAGAGAAATAGAAGGATTGTCAACAATAAAAAATGCTCAGCTATGTCACTCATTTTTCAAATTTCTTCTTGTCTTAAAGAGATCATATGCTTGAAAAAGATCATTCTTAGGAATCAAGACATTGAAAAAGATGAAGTTGATTTGCGCATCTTGGGATGAGGTGGTAAAAACACTTGTTAGTAATAAATAAAATCAATATATATGAAGCTGCTAGAGCAAGTGAAGTGAAGATCCTTCCTTCTCTAAGGCTAGCAAATTGTTTGAATTCTCCAGCTGAGCTTGCTCACTTCTTGAATGGATAATTCCTGCTGACGAGTCATTCCCAAGATTCACATTGGTTCACTTTCGATATTTTCAGTCATTCAATGAAGAATCAGTTGCCCTCGTTGCCTCAGTCAGATTTGTACATGAACCAAGCTAGCTCAGTTAACTCGCTCGACTCTGACTCGAAAAAGCTCGATTCAACTCGGTTCGGAGCTGAGTTCGAGCCAAGTCAGGC
Source organism: Magnolia changhungtana (assembly GCA_030180095.1). Lineage (NCBI taxonomy): Eukaryota > Viridiplantae > Streptophyta > Magnoliopsida > Magnoliales > Magnoliaceae > Magnolia > Magnolia changhungtana. The sequence goes on from JASAUF010000118.1 coordinate 3,024,402, forward strand.
TGATTTTTTGAGCTCAAAAATGAGTTCGAGCCGAGTTCGAGCTAGCCCCAGCTCGAATCGAACTCGGATCGAACCAGTTCGGTGACTCGGTTACTTTGATATTGATGTTGCTCACCAAGTGTTTGATGAAATGACTCAAGAAGTGTGGCTGGTGGCAAGGAAGGTATGTATATGAAACCAACACCCTTTTTTTCTTGATTTTTATGTTGCTTAGGTGTTTGATAAAATACCTGTAAAACCATTGCTGCTGTCTCAAATACAGTGAGATTTTGAAGGTGCAGTCCAGGTGTTTGTGAAAATGCTGCAATGGCGAACTCGGCTCGATCTTGGCTCGAACTCGGCTTGAACTGGCCCGAGCTGCTGACCGAACCGAGCCGAGCTGGCCAGTCAGGCTCGAGGACTGAGCCGAACCGAGTTCGAGCTGAGGTCAGCTAGTGGCCGAGCCGAGTCGAGCTGAGGCCAGCTCAACTCGGTTCAACTCGATGTACACCCCTAGCGCCTCAGCTCGACTCGGTTCAACTTGATGTACACCCCTAGCCTCAGTCATATGAGGAAGCAAATTTCTGAGAGGCTTTGACTTCTACAATGGAGCATCAACCACGTTTTTGAGAAATTAACTATATTGCAGAGGCTTTAGCTAGCACTAGTTCATCTTGTCAAGACTCAAGAATCAAGCGTCTGGAGTGAGTCTCCTCAAATTGCCGCTACAAATAGAAAACATGCCTTTTGGGGAATATCAGATTTAGGAAAGTGCAAAATGCTGATTTCTGTCTAGGAATTTTGTCAATTCCTTGTTTTTCTCAGGCGTACCAAGGAGTTACATTTGTTAATTGCTTTTGGCAATACCAAACAAAAATAATAAAATGTTGCCTGTGTAAGGGTATAGGTATGCATATTGATCCGTGCATCTGACTTAAAAAAACTGGCTATGTATTTTTATTTTCAATTGTTAACACATTTTCAAAGTATTTCCACCAAAAAAAAAAAAAAAAAAAAAAAAAAACATACACACATTTTCAAAGTAACTCTATTTCGAAAATGTATTTTAATTATTCGTGATAAAGTAACATACTTGGCTACCACCAAGCCGGACAAGTATCCCATACCAGATTCCCTAGAGGGGGTGGCCAACAGTGAAGTGTGAACTGACAGTGGGTGCACTAACAAGCTAACAACAAAAAAAAAAAGTATCCCATACCAGATGTTTGTTGTGCCCACACATGTATGCAACAAAGCTCACATACATGCCACACATGTGCCTGCATGGGAAGATAGATCCAGGATCCAATCCAACCATCAGAATGGCACCACTATATTGATGTCCTACGCCAAGTATCAGGTTGATCCACTTGTCAGGTGGGACACAGTTTGGAAAACAAACATACAACTTTAAAAAACTTGGCAGAAGTTTTCTAACCCATCCACCTGTTTCCAATATCGGGGCCCAAGTGCTGATTTGACCAGATTTTATTTTTGAGAAAACACGTAAAAGGTAGGACCAACGTGATGGATGGATTACATCTCGCATGTGTGGCATGTACACAAACTTTATTGCACATGCGTGTGCGCTTAGCAAGCTCTCCCATACCATTTACCCATGTCATTCCAAAATGTCAGCAACCAGGACTTGCATGATCCACATACCATATGTAATAAATAACAAGCCAATTTTAAGTGGGTACTTGAACCGTTCGCTAGAAAGGAGCCAAGATGCCCATCTTGTCTAGAACAATGGAAATTACAAAATTGTAAGAGAGACCCTAAAGGCTTTGAAATGTAGAAGCAAATTTTGGATATCTCAAGAAATCCAGGTTTGAAAAATATGCAAAAACAAATGAATTTTGTTTTGGAAAATGTTCCTATAAGGTCGACCTTATCATAAGTTATAGTAAGGTCGAGCCCTGTGGATCTCACCATGATGTGTGTCGGACATCCACCCCGTCCATCAAATGCATCCCCTATTTGAAGCGTAGAGACCAAAATCCAGCCCGATCCATGACTTAGGTGGGCCACATGACAGGAAATAGTTGAGGGAGAACACCCACCCATTAAGACTTTCCTGTTTGTTTGTGGGGCCCACCGAGATATGGTTTAGACATCCAACGCATCGATTGTGCGTCCCTCTTAAACAGGGTGTACCACCAAATTTTAGGCTATTCCAAAACTCAAGTAGGCCCCAAGAAATTATTTTAGATGTTTTAGGCATGATTTTGCATTTATTCTAGATGGTGTAGCCTACCTGATTTTCGAATACGGCTGATTTTTGGGACCTATGTTTAGGAAGGGAGTCACCAGATGCACGGTTCAAATGCCAGGTACACATCATAATGGGCCTGCATTGCCCGCCCTTACCGTAACCATTGTTTGAAGTATCCCCGATATTATCTGTATCTCCAACTCAGCAATACCGATAACACTGGTAGCGATACCGATAACACTGGTAGTATCAAAAATTCCCAAGTATCGGCGATGTATCGCTAAGTATCAGTGATGTATCGCTAAGTATCGCCAATCTAAATTTTGTTTTACAACTGTGTAAATTTCAGGTGTTGCTTGTATTGCCAATGTTTCAATATCACAAGTGTATTGCCAATATTTTTTTACCGTGTAAATTCCAAGGTGTCACTTGTATCGCCAATGTATCAACAATATTTCGACAACATCGCTAAAATGTTGTTTATGGGCGCATGTTTATATGCAGTATTCAATTTGTCGACAATAATATAAATAATATCGTGCTATTATCATTATCACAACATGGGTGATATCGAGACCACGATCTTTCGTTTCCTTTCCAGTTGTCGATGATTCCTTGGCAAAATATTGAGTGCTGTCGATATTCTGAAATACCAATGGATGGTTGGATGGTTGGATGGATGGTTTGATGGATAGATGGGATGGTTGTATGGATAGATGGGATAGATGGGATGGTTGGACTGATTTCTTATGACAACACATGCTTTTAGGCTCCCATTAAATGGAAACCTATTATGTATGCTTCTTTTTTTTTGCAATTTTTGTATTCCTAAATATGCAAATATGCGTATTTTAGCATTATCTTGAAATGTCACTGAAAAATTCCCCCGTTTTCCCCATATATCCCCAATGTTTTTCCACATTTCTTGTTATTAGTGATCCCTGGCCAGTGAAACTTGTAGCGATACCGATACCTCAAACACTGACCGTAACTAACAGTATGGTCGACCATATAGGAATATTTCCCTTAACTTCTAATGCTAGTAAACTTCTCTGTTTCAAAATAATAGGAATACTCCATTCAATTCTAGAAAGAGCAATAAAAAAGGGAGTTCCAATCATAATCCAAAGTGGCAGAGAAATCACAGCTATCATTCCAATCCTCACCTGTAATAAATCCTGAAGGATCAGACCCCGTCCTTGATATTGTTTAGCGACATGAACCACAAGACGGAAATTGGCATAAATCATCTTCTCTCTGCTTCTGTTACCAGAATAAAGGCGTGACTGCAGATCTCGGCAACTCATTCCAATGGCTTCAGCCCATTCAACAAGTGTCGGTTCACGGTCAAATTGTGACTGAAGCCTTTGTTTCACTTCCTCTAATTTCATCAATTCCTATTTAAAAAAGCAGCAGCAGCACCCCAATTTTAGAATCAAACGAACAAAGGGGAAAGCTAAATTGCATGAAAGAAGTCTAATACATGCCTGTATTTGAACAAATAAGTCGGACTCTTCTTTTCCAGTCAAAAGTTGTTTTGTCTCTGGACCCCATAGGAACAATCTGAGGGGATCGTTTGGGTCAAACTCGTAATTTATTTTTTTGCCTTTTTCTATTGCTTTCGAACTAGAAACCTCGTGGGTAACGACTTTTGGTTTCTTTGGAACCCTGCGTTTCTTCAATTTCCTCTCAACAAGCCGCCTTGATTTTACTGTGGGTTGCTTCTCAACTGGAACTTCAACACCAAATTCTCCAGGCTCCAAACTGTTCACAAATTCTAGAAATTAGTGAAAATGATCAAAAAGAAAACGACAGAAAATAACCAAAGATAAAGAAATGAAAGAGCAAGGGAAGGGAAGAAGATAGGAAAGCAAAGCAAACCCAGAGATGAGGGATTCATCAAGATCAGCTGATAAAAAGTTGCAGTCTTTTGCTAAAGAGGCTGCTTCTTTCGAGGCCATCGCCGCTTTCTTAGCAAGGGCAAGAACATCCCAGGGTCTCATAGAATTGGGGCTGTTCTGAGCCACTCCCATTGGTTTAATGTCCAGAACATTATCGGTATCAGTTGCTATAGGTTCCATCGACAAAGGCAACAGCGATTTTTCCTCTCTAAATGACGATGGCAATCTGCAACAAAAAGGCAACGCAACAATGTGTGGGAAAAACATGTAGTAGTACTAAAAACTAGGATTTATATGATCCCTGAACTGAGGATATCTACAATATCCCTGGGTTCTCAGTTTTGTACAAATGCAGCCCCATTTGTGAGTGATCCAGACTGAAGATATAATGGGCCCCAATGAGGATGGACCATGTGGGAAATCTCCTGGATGGGAAAATCCTAACCATTTGATAGGTGGCCTCCTGATAGAAGATAAAGAAAAGAAAGACAGCAGTGTGCACTTTTCAGCTGAAAAGGGACCAAGAAATTGTTCGCTAGGATATTCAATCTTGACAAATTTTGGGGCTGGGTCCAAGCACAGCAGGCTTCCCATGATAAACAGTCTGGATCATGGACCATGGGGCCTCACTTTCACTAGCTGGAAACCTGAGGATACCATGCATATCCTCAGGATGAGGATGGCACAATTCCTCCCATAAGAAAGAAAGAAAAGAAAGGAATGGAAGACTGGCATAAACATTGCCAAACAACAAGAACAGTGACTCATTATCCATAACTAGAGAAAGGAGATTGAGTTATCTTACAAATACCAGAAACCCGGCCAATAAAGCAATTGGCGTTCAAAGTCTTTAATGTATTGATCATATTGATAGCTTCTCTTCTCATCGAAAAATGCTACCCTACTCTCTATCCGCCTCCTATCCAGTGTTGCCTTACAAGTAACAGTTCAACAGTATTAGCAATTATAGTTGAACGGAATATCATAAGTATAAGCAGGTAATCTGTGCTTCATTTCAGGCACCTAAGTACTCACTTTCTGTAGCAAAATGCATTTAGTGGCTTGAGGAGAACATGCATTGTGACACATAACACATACAAAAGGTGCTCATTTTTTGTGCATTCCACCATAGACTTGGAATGAACTAGTACAAAATAATTACGTGTGTGCGTGCGTGCGTGTGCGGCGTTTGTGTGTGTGCGTGCGCGTACCGCTCTTCACCTGCAATTGACTGCATGGGAACTTCACATATGATGCATTCACATGTAGCATATGTCAAATGTGTACAATAACCAAGCTGTGCAAAAGGACTGAACTGAGGAGAAGGCAGCCCCACCATGACAATTATCTGGTGCAAAAAAAATAATAAGAAGGCAGTATGCTGAGTCAGACCATACATTCGGATATATATACTCCCCCTGGAAGCAATACGCCAACTGATCTCCAGCTCGGTTAAAAGAGGATCATGTCAGGTAGGCAAGCAACCGTTGAACTTTTGGCGCATAATCATGAAAGCCAGCTCTGACTAGTTGTGAAAAGGGCCATAAGGCTGTGATGATGATGATACATAGCTGAGGAAGGCTATGATGAGGATGAGGATGAGGATGAGGATAATATATAGCGTGTACCATCCCATTGTATCAAGTGAGTCCTGGTTTAAAAAGTATGGTTGACACTATTTCTTTCTTGTAAAAGTAGATCGATAATAATGAAAAAATCAGATCATAGATCAGATCACCCTAACTTAGATCACACCTTGGATTACCCATATCCCTCATGAATCGCTTAATGGAACTATCCTAACCATAATTTCGTTGGGCCAACAAAATGGACAATTTAGATCAATAATAACAACAAAGCTTCCATTATCAATGCATAGTCCATAATGTGGGTCATTTGGGGATCCAGGAACAGTCAGTGTTTTCGGAACATCATTCAAAGGGAGATCGAAGTTATATCCAAGATTAAAAGGTTGGTAGACAAATGGGCGGTTTTTGTTAAGGCGGCTCCGGCTGCCTTCTTTTCCTATTTGTAGTAGTGTTGGGCTTGTATTCTTTGCGCTTTGGCGCTTTTTAATAAAACGTATCGTCAACTTTCATATGTGTGTGTATGTGCCCCCAAAATCCCACATTGGATCAGCCCACAAATCACTTTGATGAGACAATAACAACCATATAATCAATGGGTGTACAAAATGGAAGGTCTAGATCAACCATAGTTAAAAGGTCGGCTCATCAATCTAGACCATGCATAATGTGGGCCCACCTTGGATTATCCATGTCCCTCATGATTGCCTCGATAGGACGGTCAATATCAGCCTATCAATAGGCCAACAAAATGGATCCCTAGATCAAACATGATAATAAATAAAATAAAATCACCCATCATGTTATACTATCCATACTGTGGTGGGACCCACATTGGATTACCCCTATCCCTCACGAATCACTACAATTAGGCAGTGCTAAGCTAATCCATGGGTAAACAAGACAGAAGGTTTGGATAAATCATAATGAAAAGGTCTAATCATAAACCTAGACCATCCATATGTGGGTCAAAGTCAAACCCAGATTGCCCATGTCAATCAAGAATGACTTGAAATGATGATCTTAACCATCCTATCAAATCGGCCAACAAAATGGGCAGCCTAATCATATTGAAAAAGCACCCTTTATCAATCTAAATTGTCCATGATGTGGAACCCGCTTGGATTGTCCCATGTCCATCAAGAATCAATTTGATTAAACAATCCCAACAATTTGACCAATGGCTAAACAAAATGGAAAGTTGAGATCAATCCACGCGAAAAGGTCCAATCATCACTTGAAAATGTCCATAACGTTAATTTATGATTGACCTTAGATTACATGCCCTCAAGAATTACTTCGACTATCCACGATAAAGGCCCCTAACAAGATTGGTGTTGAAGTGCGATGAGAGAGAGAGAGAGAGAGAGAGAGAGAGAGAGACGCCCTTTCGTAGGGAATGTGTTCCCAAATTTTACTCCAGGTGGCCAAGTTACCTAGGGTTTGGCTCTCCCTAGGAAAAGAACGGACTGAAGTGCCGAACCAAACACACTTTAAGATCAAATCTAGAAAGAAGAAAGGTGTTCCACGGGAATTAACAGAGCCTAAATCTGTGATAAATGGAAAAAAGAATGAAAAGCCATTCCCTACCTTGGTTTTGCAAATCGGTTACGATATACGTCTATATCAACCACCTCCATTGTGTAATACGGGGCTGAACCAGTCTGTTTCAAAGAACATTGACCATATTGGCCCATATTGGCCAATACATACATGACGAATTGCTGACACGACCATAAAGAGCCTATTTCAAAAAATTAATTAATTAATTAAATTTTCTCTAGTCTTTTCACTTTTTTCTTCATTCAACCATGAAGTTATTTATACTAGATTTATGCTTATTTTGGGGATTAAACACAATATTTGAGCGATATTCATTGAAAGTGGAATAAACCGTTTTGGGAAAAATTAAAAGAATGGAAAAACTATAATATTTTTTTCATCTTCTTTTTGTTGTATTTCAATACAAGGGGCCCAAATCTATAAAACCATGCTTGATTTGTGTTCGATTAGGGGCTATTTAGTTGACTTTCCATAGGTCAAGCCAAAAGATGGCATTCTTATCAAAGACTGGTTTGATCCACCATTGTGTACATGTTAAAAACATAACGAAATGATAAATTCCAGTGTTTTACATTTTTTTTCCCTATTTTCCTCCAAGTTTTTCATTTTTTTATTTTTTTTTGGGCAAAGAAAAAATTCCGGCCAACATACTCCATCACTTCTAATACATGCTTGTATGGTCCAACACAGCCCAGTACATCCAGTATATTTTTTGGGCCCGCCCGATATGGCAACCAATACCATTATTTGAAAACTTGTTCCGAACAGTCCATGAGGCAAATCAGATCATTTCCACCCCTAGATTTCTTAGCACTCCTAAGATTGCATTGTGCACTAATCAGAAAAGCCATATCCTCCACAGCCAGTTCTTAGAAGAACCTCTGTAAACATTAACTGGCTGCAAATTTTCCAGCAATAATGCACCAGGCTCAGGTGAAGTGTTTGAAGGTTGATTTGCCATCACAGAAACACAGAAAATCTGATAGGTTGATGCAAATAGGGTGGCAATTCTTCCGAGAAAGAAGAGCACAACAACCATTAGAAGGCGGGTGTCAGCCCCATCTTGATGGCACATCCTACTCCACTCCAGCATTAGCAGGATTTGAGCGGCGTCTCGGCCACATGGCAAGAGCAGCTCACCCCTGCACAACCTTGCATTTATGGCGAGCCTGTAGGTGTGCCACATGGGCATTCTTGGTAGTGGAATTGAGTTGCGTGTCTATCTCGACTTAGAGAGATCAACCAAGTGTCCTTCGCTCGGTGGAAGAGTCTCCTGCTGCAGGACATCTGTCACAATCAATTGAATGGTAGGTGAAAATGGTAATAATTTCTCCAAGCAGTTAAATGGATTGTGGCCTATGGTGGTAGAACTTAGAAGGGGACTTAAAAAAGGCCATCAAATGGGCGTCAAATGGCCAAGGCACAATGGACCTGTGCAGAGGCGTTCCTATCTATTTTCAGCATGTGGGAACAGAAGCATTCCTATCTATTTTGAGCAGGGAGGAACAGAAGCCAATGATGCTGTAGACGCTCTTGCTAAAGAAGGAGCCTCTCAAAGAGAGGTAAGAATCTGAGCTCTTAGATGATCCAGAGTGGGGATGGATAGCCCGTTATGGGTTTCTTTCCTTGTATTTTTCTCTTTTGGTTAGCTACTGTATATCCCATATTTTCCTTCTGTTTTCAATAATGTTTTCATTATCCTTCAAAGAGCATTTAAATTCCTGCACTAGAATCACAACCAGAGGAGCTTGGCACCCTTATCCAAATTCCGAAATAGTCTTTGTGTAGGATATGACTATTTCACTCCAACACTGAATCAGTCAATCTTTTAATCTGTTGTCCTCATTTCATTTCAAGTTCTGGTTCATCGGAATATCATTCACGAGGGCCAGGATTTCTGGCCAACTAAAATGGAGTAATTGATCAACTCATGTTGTGTTTTAAATGTGGATGATAATGAGCCAATGAATATCTTAATTTCTGAAACATGCTAGCATTGACTATCGTCCTTCTATGTTACCCAGGTCCATTATGTATAATCATGATACAGATCAAAGCATAAACTGCATGAGAGGCTTCACAAATTCAACAAAAACAGTGAGCCATCACATATGGGATGAGCAAAAGGTAACAACGGACAGGTTGAACTGTGACCCATAAGAGGTGTCAGTTTATGAACTCCATTGAAGCAGTAGAATAGCTAAATGTGACACGATAGAAGTCTACACAACGAACTGAGTGAAAAGGAGAGGAAAAAGTCAATACATGCATTCATATCTATATAGAGTGACAGATAGACAAACAGAGAGATATTCATCTAAGACAGAAGCCTTACCAGTGATGTTTTATCTTCCCTGCCAATGTGCAAAGGCCTAAAATCATCACGCTGCTCTTGCAGAAGAACGGATGCAGGAAAACGATGTGCTATTGATGTAGTTGGCATAGATGTAACAGCAGGGGCTGCTTGTTCATGAATCATTGGAACTGTAAAATCAAAAGGAATATGCACACTCTGTTTAACATAAAGACAAGAAAGGAACCCATGTATTCTTCGACAGCATGTAATATTTCATCTGGAAAGTAAGGAAAACTGGAACGATAGCTTCTCAAGAATGACCGGAAAAGAAGGCTGCATATAGAACAGAAAATAGATACTCGTCCTAATAGTAGGGAAAACAAATGCCCAGCAATTATCTAGATGTCCCTAACTTTTCAAGTTTCACCAACCTTCATTTGAAATCCCACATCTGCTGTACAGTTCCCTATCACTTAAATTGAAACCTCTTTTGAATATAATTCAAGATCAATCACTGGAAGTGACCATTTTTTTTCTAAGAGAAAACCAATTCAAGTAACTGGCACAAAGACTTACAGAGAATGGAAAATGGGAATTGATCCAGGTGCCAACTAGCTGTACCTTTTTCTTTTTTATTGATATCGGAAATTTATTAAAAAGCCTGTAGGTAAAGTGCTGAAAAAATCCACCAAGGAGATGGATCGACATCATCAATATGAAGAGAAGATCTAGCTACCCTTCTTAGCCAATGAATCAGCTAGGGGTTTGGCCTCTCTTGTGAATTGGGATTAGATGAAAACTGTTGGTTTTATGAGCGTATGGGCCCTGCATGTGGTCATAGTTCTTGGTGTGTGTGGTCCTAAATGTGCATCTTCTAGGCCTTTATGTTATAGGCTTTTAGTCCTTAGTTATTTTGACTTTACTTGTTTTTTTTATTTCCTTTTTTGCCCTTTCCTTCTCTTTAGTGTCTCTTCAATATTACAGGCATATTTGTAATTATACAGAGCTATCTATTATAAAGAAGAGGGGTGGACTTCCGACCCTCGTCTGCTTTTCTTCTCTATCTCAAATTCATTTCTACTCTGACATGGTATCAGAGCTAGGAAAGCTCTCTTGCTGATTTCTCTTCTTATTCTAGCCTTTCTATTCTTGATTCTCTCTTCTTCTCCTCTCTTCTTCGTTTTCTTCTCACAGGGGATTTGCTTTGAGAGTTGCCATGGTCTAGCCGACTGTATAATTTGATTCTTTTGAAGGGGTCCTGTGGATGATTCAGATTTTTTGGCGTGTTGCAGATTGTTGCAGTCTTCTTGTTCCTTTTATCTGAGATCATATTTCTAGTGACTTTTGTGCTGTTTTTTCTTTGAAAAATTGGTTGTTGTCAAGGATTGCCGCAATTCCAGGTTTGGACAATTCTACCTCGGGATTTTCTACAATTTTCTTGTTAAAAATAAATAAATGGTTTATACTGTCTAAAGTGTGCTGGAATTTTTCCATTGAAGTATATTTTGGGTGGCATCAGCTAAGGTTTATTGGAATTTTTCTATTGAAATAGATTTTTGAATTGCACTGGATAGGGTTTGCTGAATTTTTCTATTATAGCAGATTTTTGGGTATTTTTTTCCCCTAATTTCCAGCAACCATATTTTTAGACAGCAATCAAGTTATTAATCTTATTTTTCAACCTGTTTTTTTGCTGCAAGACCCCCTTCTGTGTGTGATTGAGTTTGGACATTCATTGGAATTTCTTATTGCGGTCGTTTGTTCTCCTTGCAATTATTGTTTATAACATTGTTTTGGCATTGGTTGTTCCATATGACTTCGTCATCCACATCTAAGACCGTAGACCCCATCGAATCTAGAAACAAATGGTTAGTTGTTCATTCTGAGAACCCTAGCTTGCATATTACAACACATAAACTGAAGTTAAGTAATTACCTTCAGTGATCTAAAGCAATTGAGACTTGAGATGTTTATTGGAGGCAAACAAAAGTTGGGATATATTGATGGTAGCAGTGTTCGAAATATCGGTATCGCAAAATGTATCGCACCCTTGGGATACAAATACGTATCGGTTATCGCACAGGATATATCATTTGTATCGCATAGTTTATCGCACTTTTTGGGAAACATGGGGAAACATTGGGAAAATGGTTGAATTTTTTAATGAAACTTTGGGGATTGTTAAAAAGGCCCTTAATACACACTTTTAAATCATAACATCTCAAAAAAAAGATGCACATAATAAATTTCCTTTGTATAGGGTCCTAAGCTAAGCGATGTTTAACTAAACTAATGCAACTATATTTAAATTGAATGCATGATATTTATATATATATATCATAGTCATGTACGAAAACACAACCAATTCATTGAAAAGGAAAAGAAGAACTGAATAAGTAAAATTTGATAAATATACATATCAATGATGGAGACTAGTTGTGGTCTAGACCCACATAGAGTTGCGCGGTGGCTCATAATCATCATCTCCATCTCGACGAGGCTGGGCATAGTACTGCTGCTCCACAAATCAACAATATTGTGCCCAGGTCATAGTAGATTGGTACCATTTAAGATACTCTCTAACATAACGCTGGTACTCATCCTCTCTGAACTAAATCAATACGCCTATCCGTAGGTACTGCGTAATCGTTACAGTCTGTAACTAATATAATCTGGGAATGGCACATATGAAGTTCCTTCGTATCCATATTGTTAGATTGGTATCATTTAAGTTACAGTTTAAGGAGATAAAGATATAATATCGTTATCGTAGATAATATCATAGATAATGGAAATGCGAATGGCAAAAAAATGGGGAAACTCAGATAAAACTTCGGGGTATGCCTAAATACACATATTTGCATATTTAGGAATAAAAAAATTACGAAACAATGCATTAAATAATAAGTTTTCATTTAATAGGGCTCAAAAAGCATGTGTTGCCGTAAGAAATCTGTCCAATTGTAATCAAAATGAGTTCATATAATACTTTATGGGGCACTGTAATCAAAATCACTCCAATTGTAATTAAAATGAGTTCATGTAATACTTTGTGGACCGAGTCAACTCTATGGGGCCCACTAATTTATATATTTTTATCCACTCCGTCCATCCACTTTACCATATAATTATAGGGCTTGATTCCAAAGATGAAACATATCCAATGATTAAGTGGACCACACAGCAATAAATAGTGTGAATTTGAATGCCTATTGTTGAAAATTTCTTAGGGGCCATAGAAGTTTTGGATCAATGTAATTTTTGTTTTTTACCTTCATCGATGACTATACGATCTTATGGACAGCTTGGATGACAAATAAAGATCATTGTGGGCCCTAGGAAGTTTTCAACGATAGGAATCATTGTCCCCACTGCTTTTTATGGTGTGGTCCACCCAAGATTTGGATCCGTCTAATTTTTGGGTTCATGACCTAAAATGATCTCGCCAAATGGATGGACCGTGTGGATATAACACATACATCATGGTGGGGTCCACGGAACTTGGTGACATCCAAGCCACCGAGGTCACCACGCCTGCCGCTTTCACTCCAAAGGGACGCGGATTGTTTCTACCCGCCCGGACGTATCCGTCCGTGCAGGATCATGGCCCACCGTGATGTAAGTGTTTTATCATTCCGTTCATCATTTTTCTCGGATCATTTTATCATATGAGCCAAAAACTGAGGCAGGTATAGGGCTTAGGTGGACCACAAACTGGGGATTGAACGTCCACCATTAAGAACTTCTTGGAGCTGGAGAAGTTTTGGATCAAGCTAATATTTGTTTTTTCACTTCATCAACGTCTACATGACCTTCTGAATAGGTTGGATGGTAAAAAAGCATCACGGTGGCCCTTCGGTGGGTGTCATTTTCACTATATCTTCCTTTGGTGTGGTCCACTTCATATTGTGGACCTACTTCATTTTCGTAATTAGATCTTAAAATAATCTAAGAAAAGCATGCAGGTGTGGATAAAATACTTACATCATGGTGGGCCCCATAGAGCCTCGCTTTCCGGACGGATTACCGCCAGCGGGGTAGACGCAATAAAAGGGGACGCGGATTGCGTGTCGAGTAACTCACGCTAAGCGTCGAGTAAAGTCCGTGGGGCCCACCATGATTTAAATATTTTATCCACTCCGGCCATCATTTTTAACAAATAATTATAGGGCTCTAAACCAAAAACTAAGTACATACAAATCTCAAGTAGACCTCACCACGGAAACAAGTGTGAATTGAAATTCTACCGTCCAAAATTTCTTGGGGCCACAGAACATTTGGATCAATCTTTTATGTGTTTTCCCTTCATCCATGTCGTGTGATCTTATGAATGTGTTGGATGATAAATAAACATCACTATGGGCCCTAATGAGGTTTCATGGAAGTCATTATTTCCACCGTTTCTGTGGTGTGTTCCACGTGAGTTTTGGAATTCTTCAATTTTTGGTTCAACCAATGAAATGGAAAAACATATGGACGGTGTGGATAATCCACATACATTCACGTGAGGGCCCAACCGAAGTTTACTCGGACGATAAAGCGTCTTAGGAAGTAACTCATACGCAATCCGATTCTCAGTAAAAGGGTTTCAAAACTCGAAACCCTAAAAAAACTCGAGCAAAAGTCGCCGATAGAAGAGGTTCCAGAAGGGAATCCTACAAACTCGAAAAATCTCTCCAAATTTCTCAAAATTTTGCATATTTTTCGCCCCATTAATTCCGATCAACGATCCTATTCTACGGGTACATACTTTCAAAAGTTTCTTTTTTCCTTTTTTCTCGAATTTACGCACCCCTATATTATCGTCCCTTTTATCGTCAAGAATGAGTCGTCATTCATGATTATCCTTGATAGAGACGTGATTTTTGGTCGACAATCGTATTTTACATTAAAAATCGATAAAATCGAATATTCGCCGATATTAGGAAGAGAAACGAAAAAAGTAAGTTTCGGTGTCGCAACTCCAGCGACACCGATAATATCGGCGATATTATCGATTTTTCGCCGATAATATGAACACTGTTGTTAGCCATATCCATACTGCTACTCATATCCCTACCCATATGCAGAAGTACACTCCTGACCATGGTTGAAAAATGATGTGTCGTAACTGCTGGAGTCACTCGTCACATATCCACTAGGTCCATATCCATGTCCATACTATGGCACAGAACTCGAGCTACTCTCCTGTGTTTGTGATCCGGATTCATGTTGTGGCCTATAACTTGAGCTCTCATCCCTCGTCCGTGATCCAAATCTAGAACCACCTCGCCTGCCACGAACGCTTGTGTCCCTCATGCATTTTGCCAGCAGCTCCTCCTCAAAATCTGAAAGTTTATGAGTCTGCTTTTTCTGCGGTAGCTTTTGACGTGTGTATGTCTTATTATAAACAAGATAGGGTCATGGTTCTCCTGGACGAGAACCATGGTCAAGATCCTGTATGGAATGATCGAAATTCTCTTTCCCGGTAAAAGGGTAAGAGGCCACTTATCCTGACTCCCACCCGCGTCGCCACCATTCCCGTTGCCACCACCATCATCATCATCATTCTTACATTCATCAGAGTCATCGTCACCCTTATCGCCACCATCATCATCACCGGACTCATTTCCCGCATCACCCTCTGACTCAGTCTCGGTGTCAGACAATGTTTCCCAACCACGTATCCCGCGTGATAGTGACTGTCGCAGGCTGCCATCCGGATTCCTCGTCAATGGGTTGAATGCCTCATCAGGAGACCTCTGCTGCTCCACATGTGCATCAACATCAATCCCTTGTGTCTCTACTTCTGCCGCAATATGTGGCTCTGGTCACCCATCCGAGATATCTAAGTTATCCAACCTAACCCACAGGTAAACTAGGTCATCCTCCGTATCCTCAACATATGCATGCTATCCGACCATCATCAGGTCCAATGGGTCTTCCTGCGCTTTTCTTCTTCCTTCCGAGCGGAGCAACCTCTCTCATAACTTCATATTGTAGTGACAATACGCTAGCTTCTGAAGCCTCTCATACCCTATTCTATTACGTTTATTTGTATGTATGAGGGAGAATGTACTCCAATTCCTTTCATAAGGTGACGAGGACATTGTCTGTAAAGCACACGGACAGTCAATCGTTGTAAAACCTCACAGTCAGTCCCATACATGGACCATCATTCGCCTACATATCATAAGATTCTTTCATTATCCTAGATTTTACAAAATAATATATAAGTTAAGTTTACTACAATGACTCACATGCCATCATGGCATTCCTCACCGCAGGGTGACACCCAAACATTCCAACCGCGTCGCGGAATTTAACAATCTATCAATGGCGTATAGCAACCAAAATAAGTATTTAATAATTGAGATGAAGATAAGGAGAATGTAAGTGCGGAACATATTTACCTCACTAACAAAGGTGCCTTTTCAGGGACAGTCGGGAAATAAGTGATCGTACACCTCATGCATAGCCCTCTTTAATGAATTATCTTCGAAGAGGTTTCGACTGTAGTGGTATTTGGGATTTAGGAAATACACTGAAAACCAACATATACACATCAGTACAACCCTCGTTTATTATTGCATATGGAAAAAAAAATCCATATAGGTACTTACCAACCTGATATAGTGGGTGACAAAGCGTCATTTCCCAATGGTCGTCTATTATTGCATGCACCCACATATGTATTAGAAGCTTTAACCATGATGGCCTCTTTCATCAGCTGTATAGATGGATACGACGACCCAATTGACGGATTTGTCTCATTGTCCACCATCCTCAACACCACATAAATGGGCTCTAGAATACCCACAACACCACGCACTTTATCCCAAAATGAATTTTCCAGCACCAGCTCATCGATTCTATAGGTTACTTTCGTCAACCTCTTTTTCCATTCTACGTAATCATGAGAGGCGAAAAGCTCTCGTAACCCCTGTTTGTGTTTGAGAAGGCTACTTAAGGCGATATAATTTGTGGTGAACCACGTCGCTCCGGGGCGCACTATATCCCCACCACACCTCTCGCGCATTGCGACTAATAACTATGCGTGGTTGTATACAAAGTTTGTGATGAGCCGTGCATCAGTAATTACAGTCTTCACCTACGGCCTATCCCCAATCCCCTCCAGTATGAGATCGATGCAATGGGCTACGCAGGGGGTCCAATACATATGATACTTGCTCTGAATATCCTTCCCCGCCTTAACAAATGCACTCCCATTATCCGTAACAAACTGCACAATATTTTTCCTCTACATATGATACTTGCTCTGAATATCCTTCCCCGCCTTAACAAATGCACTCCCATTATCCGTAACAAACTGCACAATATTTTTCCTCCCAACATCTTGCATGACGTTGTACATTAGTTTGTAAATGTAGTTAAAATCCTTGATCTTACTACTCTCATCTATACTCTTTAGGAACACCGCCCCGTCCCCTGTAATAGACCATAAAAAATTTATAATCGACATCTTCGTCGGTCCAGTCCAACCGTCACACATGACGATGCAGCCGTACATCTCCCATGACTGCCGATACGAATCAACGTATGTCTTCATTTCTGTATGTTCATCATCCAAGTATTTCCCCATGATCTGTGCGGGCGTGGGCGGCTGCACACCCTCAACCCCACGCTGCACTTCACTTATCATATTTTTGAAGTACGGACTTGCTGCGGCATTTGCAGGGATTTGATCGTATATAAAAAACTTTGCTATAAATTTTCCAACTTTTTTCCTCACATCCCCTCCACTAAACATTTCCTTTATTTTCTTTTGTGTCCCTCCTGCCTCTTTGTACATCCTCGGATCTAAAGGTAAATCCGGCACCCGTATGCTACTACTCCTGCCCATGCTCCATATTCCTCCCCGCCTACTACCCTCCCCTGATCTACCCCTAACACTCTCCCCTGCTCCACTCCCCCCACCACGCTCATGGATAGACCCCTCAAATCTAGGTCTACTTGTGTCTCACCTCCTATCCTGATCCATCTCCCACTGATCCCATATGGACTCTTGAATTGCGCGTCTGTATTCGGGATCATCATCATTATCGAGATCCACTACATCATCCTCACCTGCATATGGTGGCCGCCCCAACTCCTCCCTAATCTCCATCTCCCGCGCATGTCGTTCATCTTTTGACTTCACATTTTTTTTTCAATATGGTCTTCATCTGTTCTCGCACATCCTGTGGGCACTTACGGTAATCCACAACATTGCGATATCCTCCTGCTAAATGCTCCTTTAAGCGGGTTACCCCACCACTCCTCGATACATGGCCACATAAATCACAAATACTCTCGAATCGATTATCAGGAATGGGCCGACCGTACGTCCACCCTATATCAGGTTGTCTCCCTCCTCTTCCTCCTGACATATTTTATCTGTAAAATAATATTTTATCCACCACTCAGATAGGCCACACCACATGGAATAATGAGATTTGATGCCAACAATAGGTTAGTAATTAGGGGCCACCATGATGTGGGCCTTCAATCAAAGCCATTAATCAGGTGTAAGTCATTAAAATAAAAGGAAGGTACAAAATTCATCCTGATAAAAGAAACTCAGGTGGGCCTCACAACATGAATTTATCAATTTAGAAGAAGTTTTACATCGTTCCCATTGGTGTGGCCCACAATAGTTTTTTAATCAGGCTTATATTTTGTATGTACGGATCATCAGATGAACAGTAGATTTTACATTTATAGCATGTTTTACCCTACAGAGCTATGACTGTTTTATTCCTAGCATGTTTTCACTTCATATAGGTGTGTATATGAACATATCAACAAGTCGGATGGAAAGTAAATGACATGGTGGACCTTGAAGTGACGCACCAAGTTCTGTGGGGCCCACCATGATGTATGTGTTGTATCTACACCGTCCGTCCATTTAGAGATATCATTTTAGGCCATGAGAAAAAGAATGAGTCAGATCCAAAGCTTGAATGCACCCCACCACAGAAAACAGTGGAGAGAGTGACGCCCACCATTAAAAATTTGTAATGGCCACGAAACTTTTCAATCAAGCTGAAATTTGTTTTTTCATTTCTTTCATGTCTGTCTGAACTTATAAACTATAAACAGGATGAATCTCAGATAAACATCATAGTGGACCTTAGGAAGGTTTCAACGGTGGGCGTTCCTCTCCCCACTGTTTTTTTGTGGTGGGGTCCACCCCAGATTTGGATCTGACTCATTCTTTGTCTCATGCCTTAAAATGATATACCCAAATGTATGAACGGTGTAGATATAACACATACATCATGGTGGGCTCCACAGAACTTGGTGAGTCACTTCGGTAGCTAGTCTGGCTACATAACCCGTCAGTATCTTCCGCGCGCGGGGAGACGGATTGGCTACTCCCCCTGACACCGGCCTCATGGCTGGTGGTCGGTGCTCTATGGGCCCCACCATAATGTATTTGTTTCATCCATTCCGTTCATCCATTTCTACGGATCATTTTAGGTATTGATACAAAAAATCATAGGGATATAAATCGCAGGTGGACCACACCAAAGGAAAACAATAATGATTGGATATCCACCATTAAAATCCTCCTAAGGCCCACTGTACTATTTATTTGACATCCAATCTGTTGATTGGGTCCTAAAGACCCAGATGAAGGGAAAAAATAAATATCAGGTTGATCCAAAGCTTTTAGGGCTCCCAAAACGTTTTTAATGGTCAACGTGCATTCAACACTGTTTCCTATAATGTGGTCCACTTAAGTTGTGGATATGGTTCAATTTTGGGCTCAACGCCTAAAATGATCAGTAAAAACGGATGGACGGCGTAGATAAACCATGTGTAATCACGGTGGGCCCAATAGAGTTTACTCAGTAAGATAAGAGCATAACTCAGCACGCAGTCTCATATGAACGCCCGTCACTAACGAGGCAGAAGACGTCACCAAGTTACGTGGGTTATTTTTTCAATCTACACCGTCCATACATTTGAAGATATCATTTTATAGCATGAGCCAAAAAAAGGGTCAGATCCAGAGCTCGAGTGGACCCCACCATAGAAAACAGTGGAGAAAGGTTTCCATGGTGGAAATCAGTATCACCACTGTTTCCTGTGGTATGATCTTAGATTTTTCTAAATTTTGGGATCAACCCTTAAATTAGATGGGAAAACGGATGGATGGCGTGGATGGACCACATACATTAAAGGTGGGCCCAAGTGAGTTTACTGAGTACGATAAGAGCGTACTGAGTAACGCACCATGACAAGCCTTTACCCCATCCGCGGAAGCGGATTGCACACTGTGTACTGAATAAACTCTGTGGGGCCCACTGTCATTCATGCATTTTATCAAATCCGTCCATCCGCTTTATCATATAATTTCAGGGCTTTAAACGAAAAATTAATCATATCCAAAGCTCGAGTGGACCACACCACCTAAAACAGTTTGAATTGAAGTCTACCGTTGAAAAGTTCTTAGGGGCCCACAGAAGTTTTAGATCAAGATGAAATTTGTTTTTTCCATTCATCCATGTCTTTGTGATATTATGAACAGTTTAGATGACAAATAAACATCACTGGGGGCCTTATAAATATTTCAACCGTGGAAATCAATACTTCCACTGTTTCCTTTGGTATGGTCTACTTGAGATTTTGATATACTTTATTTTTGGGCTCAACCCCTAAAATGATCTGGAAAAACGGATGGACGGCGTGGATGAACTATATGACTTCACAATGGGCCCTGCAGAGTTTACTCAGTACAATAAGAGCGTACTGAGTAACTCAGTACGCAATCCAATTTCCCCATCCGCGCCCCTCTTTCACTTTCCCTCTCCTTTTTTACCCCCATCCACACAGTCCGATCCGTCTTTCACGCACGCAAGGGTTCGTCCCCTCAAAATCTTGTTCCAGAAGGAACAGTTCGTCGATCCGGCCTGATTCCTCACCGGAATCTCCGAGAGAGAGAGAAGTTGAAGAAAATGGCAAGAAAATCGTACTTACCTATCGAATGGCCCACCTCCGATCACCGCTACAGCCAGGTACTCTCCGATTTCTTTCTTCTTTTTTTTATAATTCAAATTTTTTTGATTCTCCACAACCCAAATCCGATTTTTATGGTATCTGTTAGTGGTTAGCTACAGTGGGACTCGTGAGTCCCCTGCAATCCACCTGTGACTGTCCGTGCGTTTGTCGATGTCCAACAATAATAGAGAGGAAATCACACGATATCGTCGATATATCATGCGATATCGACGATATATCGGCCGATATCTGGATTTTGGATTTTTTAGTATCTTCCGGGAGTTATCGCGAGTGTATTGTCTCGTGGTGGTGCGATAACGATAATATCGGCCGATAGTATTGATATTTCAAATACTGGATGGTAGTATATCAAAACCCTCTACCACTTATCCCCCATATGTTGAATGGAAATCTAACAATTTTTTGGTTATGTCCTAGCTCTTAGACTCTATGGAACCAAAAGTTAGCGAAGGTCTTTTTTTATATCCACTGCTCGTGAGATTCTGTTGACGGCCCGTGAATTGAATGTTGATCAAAACAATATGGCCTGCATTTATAATAATAATATCTATCATAAGATTAGTCACTTACGACAGGGGTCGAGATTTGCATCTGATTATTATGCCAAAATGTGTGGTACGTGACAGGAATTATAATTTCTTGATGATCTTCACTTTTTGTGTTCTACAAATGCGGAAAAAAATAAATAAATAAATAAAAAGCATTGGGAAGAAACAAATCTTTGAGTTATTAGTAGGTCTTAATACTGATTTTCAATTAGTTCATGCTCGGATTCTTGGATCACCTTCTTTACCATTGCTTAATAGAGTGTATGCTTTACTATTACATGATCAGAAGCGTCGGGTAGCTATCAAGGTATCTCGTATCGGTATCGGTTGGCGTAATGGTGCCCTCCGATACCGATACGGATACGGGGGTGTAACAGCCCGTAACGGTGTAATTTTTTATTTCTTTTTTTGCCAAAAAAATATGGATTAAATTCGGAATATTCTAAGCATTCCAAATATGCATTCATTTATAAATTGGAATATGTTTATGGTGGTATAACGGTCCACTCTTTAGTGAGAAGTTGTATCGGATTGTCTGATGAATTTATGAACCAGATAACCTGAATTTGACTACAAAATTCATATATTTAATTTTCTAAATATCTAATTTATATACTTAACAATTTAATACCATTTCTCCCAATAGTTCTTTTAAAAAATGAAATTAAATTCAGGTAGATAGCGTTGCCAATTTGGGGCTAACTTAGAGGACCAATCCATGCCCAAATTAGCCTCAAATTCATGCAAGTTATTAGCATTATCCGACTTATGAATTGGTGGACATTTATTGGATAGTGAATCATGAAAAAAATCAAAAGGCCCTATTTTAAAAAATAAGCGTCCACAAATTAACAATTAAAACTATTCAAACAAATTGATTTTGGCATTGTGAGTTAGCAACTACAGTCCATAATTTAATTGGCAAATTTTAAGTTAATACATGTCTCGTGTACAATTTTTTAAGGGCCCGAATTAGGCGGGACTCGGATTGTGAAGTGTAGCACACGAGTGTCAAAGTTTTTTGGGCCCCACCTGTGATGAATGTGTTATATCCACACCGTCCATCCATTTTGCCTAATAATTTTAGGGCATGAGCCCAAAAATGAGGTAGATCCAAAGCTCAGGCGGACCGCACCATAAGAAACAACAATAATTAAACGTCCATCATTAAAATTTTATTGGGGGCTACAAAAGTTTTAGATCAAGCTGACACGTGTTTTCCCTTCATCCACGTCAGTGTGACCCAATTAACAAGTTATATGGAAAATAAACATTACAGTGGACCCTAAGAAATTTTGAAATTTTTAATGGTGAGCATTCTATAACCACTGTTTCCTATGGTGTGGTCCACCTGAGATTTGGATCTTACTAATTTTTTGGATCATGACCTAAAATGATGTGGCAAAATGGATGGACGGCATGGATAAAACACATACATCATGGTGGGGCCCACGCGGCACATGGAGCGATAACAGCGTACCGCATAACTTGTACTACACCTATATAGCTGTTGTATTGACATCAGCAAGTCCTGTGGGTCTAATAATGAGGTATGTGTTATATCCAAACCGTCCATTCATTTGACGAGCTCGTCTTAAGGCTTGACACGAAAAATAATACAGATCTAATTATCAAGTGGACCACAATGCAAAAAGCAGTAGGGGATTGAACGTCTACCATTGAAACCCTTTTTGGGATCACAGAAGTTTTAGATCAATATGAAATTTGTTTTTCCTCTTCATTCAGGTCTTTTTGACCTTATGAACGGATTGGATGGAAAATAAACGACCCTACAAATTGTTTAACGGTGAAAATCATTATCTCCGCTGCTATTTTTGGTGTGATCCAAACGATCTTTGGATATAATTCATTTTTTGGGTAATGCTCTGAAATGATCTTTAAAAATAGATGAACGGTGTAGATATAATAAATACATCACTGTGGAGCCCATGTAACTTTGATCTCCTTTGAACCGTTCGTGCAACTCCGGAGCTCGAGGAGTGTCAGCGCTCGTCTTAGCATGACACGTACATACAGCAGCTATATAGCTGGTGTTTGGTACACCAGCCAATCCGCTTCCGATTTCATTTTCCGATACCAGAGAGGGAAACCGAAAAGAAAAGGAGAGAGAGAGAGAGAGAGAGAGAGAGAGAGAGAAAGAGAGAGAGAGGGAGGGAGAGGGAAGAAGAAGAAGAAGAAGAAGAAGGCCCGCAACTGCAAGCAGGGCCGCAGCCACAGCAATCCGAGAAGAAGAAAGAATAAAAAAGGGTATGTTTTTTTTTCCTTTTTTTTTTTAGGCCCATAACAGCCGTAACGGGCCCATAACGGCCGCTACGGTCACAGAATCGAGGGGGTGCCCGTTTCGACCCCGTATCGCGTAACGGTGTTGGCTGTTACCGTTACGTATTGGCCGATACGGCTGTATCGTAACGGATACGGGACACCCTGGTAGCTATAGGTTCCACTATGGTTGTAAAATCTACCTTAATGACATGACAGAAACTTTGATCATAGTGATGCTGATCATGGATGTGATACAGGAAGAGGTGGTTATGATGGTGGTAGAGGCCGTGGACATAGTCTTGGTCGTGCTCGTGGCATGGATCGGTTGTGTACTCATTGTCGCAGACATGAACACAATGTTAATTATTGCTTGGTTCTTCATGGTCATCATCGGGGTAGAGCAGCCAATTCTACTACCTCAGATAGCAGGAACTCTTAGTAATGCAAGAGCATTTTCACATCGGGCTCGAGTAGGGTAGCCTATGGGATGCAAGGACACACTCGGGGTGGGTGGCCCGTATGAAGCAGAACCCATGTGAAGTGGGACCTAGGAGGGGGTTCGGCCGAGGTCCTAACCTATGCGATGTGGGGTCTGGGCTATGAAATAAATGGATTGATTCGTCATGCTCTATCCGTTCGAGCTTTTAGAGCAAGTGGTTAATTGTCATGCATCAAAGTGGTATCAGAGCGGGAGGTCTCTTATTCGAGACTCCTCACCGGGGGTGATTAATGCAAGGGCATTTTCACACCAGCTCGAGTAGGGTAGCTTGCGGGATGCGAGGACACACTCGGGGTGGGTGGCCCATGTTAAGTGAGGCCCACGAGGGGGTTCGGCCAAGGTCCTAAGCCATGCGATGTGGAGCCTGAGCTATGAGATAAATGGATTGATTCACCATGCTCTATCAGTTCGAGCTTTTAGAGCAAGTGGTTAATTGTCCTACATCACTTAGTTTACTATTGGGGAGGTGACACCTTATACAACTTCACATTTGGTTTCATCAGCTAGTGATATGGTTCATCTCTCAGAATCCAAGTATGATGCTTTGTTAAGGGATGCCACTCATAATAAGGCCTCCTCATCCACTTCCTTGGCCCAAAAAGGTAACCCATCCACTATCTTTCATGGTACTTCTGCATCAAGTCCTTGAATTTTGATTCAAGGGCTACCGATCATATGATAGGTACATCTAATTATTTTTCTTCATTTACTCCTAATCTAAATTTAGGTCGTATGAACTAACAAATGTGCCTTAACACCTCTAGTGGGAAAAGGTATTGTCTCTATTTCTCCATCTTTCTCCTTATTATTTGTCTTATTGGTTCCTAATATTACGTCTAATTTACCATCAGTTAGAAAAGTTATAAAAGACTTGAATTGTAGTGTGACTTTTTATCCTAATCGTTGTGTTTTCTAGGATCTAAATAAGAAAAAGCTACTTAGCAATAGACATGAGAAGAATGGTTTATACGTTTTTCATTTAAATACTTCAAGTCATATTAGTGAGTATCTTATTGTCAAGAAGGAAAATCTTTATATCTAGTATTGTAGGTTTGGTCATCCCTCGAGTCCAGTCTTACAGTCTTTATTACCAGCGTCCGTTGAGTCCTAATGATGTCAAAAACTTAAAATGTGAGGCTTATGTCTTAGCCAAACACCGTAAGTTTATTTATCCTCCTGTGGAAAAATGATCTAGTAAAAATTTTTCTTTGGTTCATTCAAACGTATGGGTCGAATTCCTATTACTTATAATGGATTTAAATACTTTGTCTCATCTATTGATGATGCATCTCGTATGATGTGAATTTATTTAATAAAAACTAGAGATGAAGTTAACTCTATGAATTTCTTTAATAAAAACTAGAGATGAAGTTATCTCTATTTTTTAAGTATTCAATAGTTGGGTCAAAAATCTATTTAATATGCATATGGCAACTCTTCATACAAATAATACAAAAGAATATCTTCCCCATACTATGATATGTTTTCTTCAAGAGCATGATATTAATTCTCAGACCATGTGTGCATATACCCCACAACAAAATGGAATTGTTGAAAGGAAAAATAGATATCTTTTAAAAGTCACTCATCTCTTCATTGGTATCTATGTTCATAAATCTTTTTTGTCAGAAGCTATTTTTACAGCCTAATATCTGATTAATCATCTTCCTACTAAGGTTCTTGCTAAACAGTCGCCTATCTAATATTTTTTGCTTTTTATCCGATCTCTAAAATTCCACGGGGGGTCTTTGGATACACGTGTTATGTCTATAATACTGATCCTCTTAGAAATAAATTGTCAAATCAAGCTGTCAAATGCATTTTCATGCAATATTCATCTCCACAAGAGAGGTATAAATGCTTTGATCCAATTACTAAAAAGCGTCATGTTTCTATAGACGTTAAATTTGTTGAAGACATTGCCCTGTCCGAGTTTGATAAAATAGTTTTTGTTCATTCCAAATCCAATAATTCTAGAAATAATGTTGTTATTGATTCCACTAAGTCTAACTGGAAGATATATGAATGAAGGAATGTTCGTAATCGTATTCTTTCTCAAGACAGTACGAAGCATGCTCCTTTGACTACAGGTGTTGAAACTGATAGTGTTGCTACTCGTTTGCCTATCTATGATGATTCATAATTAGACCCTTCCTTGGAGTTACCTATTGTTGTTAGAAAAGCAAAAGGATAGTGCACCTCTCATCCCATTCAACGCTTTATTTCCCATCATTCTTTGTCTCCTGAGCACAAATCATTTGTTTCTGCTCTTAAGTGCTCTTTTTCCACCGTTCTTAAAAAAATTTACGGAGTCGCTTGTTTCTCCTTTGTGACGACAAGCCATGGAGAAGGAGAAGGTAGCTCTTGAGAAACATCATACGTGAGAGATAGCTAAGTTACCAACTAGGAAGAATATTGTGGGTTGTCATTTGGTGTATGCACTCAAGTACAATCCAAATGAACACAGAGCTCGACGTAAAGCCCGCCTTGTAACTAAAAGCTTCACGCAAACTTTTAGTGAGGATTACTCTAAGACCTTGCTCATGTGGCTAAGATGAACTCTGTTCAGGTGTTTATTTCTCTTGTTGTCAATCTACATTAGCCCATGTATCAATTAGATGTTAAAAATGCCTTTTTAAATGGTGAGTTGAATGAGGAGATATATATGCTTCCTCCTCCTGGATTTACTTGAAAGGAGGAGGAGAAGGTAAGTCGTCTAAAGAATGCGATATATGGTATGAAGTAGGCTCCTCGAGCCTAATTTGATAAGTTTAGCAGGGTCGTGATTTTTATTGGTTTTTCCCATATTCATTTTGATTATTCTGTGTTTTTCAAGAGGCATGTGAATGGGACTATTATTGTGAGTATCTATATAACTGATATTCTTATTATAGGTGATGAAGCTAATGGCACTTCTAAGTTGAAACCATATCTGAGCAAGGTGTTTGATATCAAAGACTTGGGACTGCTAAAATATTTCCTTGGAATTGAAGTCTCTCATTCCAAGGGACATAGCATCTTATTTAGTTGTCATAATAAACTTAATATTGAAAGATACTCTTATGCAAATTGGGCAGGTTCTCTATATGATCGGTGATCTACAAAAGGCTATTGTACTATTTTCGGTGGTAATTTAGTTACCTAGAAGACTAAGAAGCAGATAGTTGTTACTTGTTACTAGGTCCAGTGGTAAGGGAGAGTATCACACTATGGCGAATACGTTATGTGAAATTGTGTGGTTGAAAAGCTTTGTTATTTACAATATGCGGTACATGAGTTTCATATATATTAATGATGATGCTATTATAGTCATGTTGATAAATGTTAGCTATTTATTTTACTTATAGGCATTCACTTAGTTATAATGGTATTTACCGTAATTGAGTGAAACTAACACTTTAAAATGCACTTGAATAGGTGATGGTATAATTTATTGGGCACTTTTGTGAACAGATTGTACGAAGTTTTGCTCATGGACCAACTTCCCTTTTGTGATCATTTGTGAATGCATGGGAAGTAATAGTGGGTAGTACATAGTTTCTTTTTATCGATACAAAATGCGTACTTACATTTTGTGCATAGTTTCTTTTTATCGATACAAAATGCATACTTACATTTTGTGCATAGTTTCTTTTTATCGATACAAAATGCATACTTACATTTTGTGCATAACATAGGGTTCGTTTTTTGTGGATAATATACGAGGTTTCTTTTTGTTTGATATGATTCCATTGGAGGAAAGAGTTCCTTTTGTTGAAGATGTTGGAAACACATTCAAGCTTCTTAATGATTTTTATATGACAGTGTTAAGACCTTTTTCCTTTTCATTTAAGATCATCATATGTGATATCTTAACTCTTTAATCACTGAGTTATTCTTGTTGAAAGTGCATTGTTCTTCCACTTCTCTTCTAAATATTTATATTTGGATTTCTTTTTTGTTACGATCATTGAGCTATGTTTTGTTAAATGTGCATAGTTTATGTTATCAGGGTTTATTATTTTGTTTTGATGGATGAACTTTCGTTTTTCTTTCTTGCTTTGGATTGTGAGTAAGGATAGTCCTATTAATAGGTGAGCGATGTGTACATAAATATGGGTCATTTGTTAATTCATCGAATATGATTCATTCCTTTTTCAACGCCCCTCAAGTGATCTTGTGATGATAATAATAAAAATAACTAATAAGGATGCTTTTATTGCATACATAGGTGGAAAGTGCCGACATGAAAAGTGTGATTGATCCAAGATGCTCATCAAGTCCCCTTGGCACATGGTCCTAGTCCAAAGGTCAATCCAACCGACTCATCAAGTGAGCCACATTTGCACATGAGTGTGAACCACCAGCTTGTTTATAACCAACTGTCCATTCATTACTACATGCATGGCCTACCTGAGAAATGGACAAATGATGATCCATCTGTGAGGAACATTCACTATGTAGGACACTCATGAAAAGTCCAGATATGCACATTACTACCATGTTAGCATTCCTTGAGCCATGTTAATAGGACTCGGCGACTGATTAGCATGGCCTTTGAATTCCCGTGTAGGTTACCTTCCACTGTACACATAGCAAGGTGATGTTGAATCAGTACCATTCATGAGGTCAACCTTATCAACATTAGTTTGAACTACAGTTGAAGGTAGGCTATACAAGAGCTTCAATAGATGACTGTACTTAATAGTTTTAAATAGTTTGATAATGCACACACACGCTTGAAGACCCTGCACGCAACCATGTGTGACAATTGCACATATATATGAGATCCAACCTTTTCCATCGTGTGGGCCATACTAACTAGATCTTTGGCTAAAGAACCAGCTTCTTTTACTCTTTGTGAGAATGGAACAATACAAAATATATAGAGCACTAAAGTGTCTTTTTTAGCCTATGGCCCACCTAAGAAAGCAATGGACTGACTTTTTATCCTGTTTGTGTAGCTCACATTTGTTTCCTAGCATGTGATCCACCTAAGAAACACTCCGGCTAGGGTCCAACATAAACATTTCGGGCCGAGCTCAGGCTGGACTGTTTTGGCCCGTCACGGCCTCGGGCCAAGCTTGGATAGATGTTGGCCCGGCCTAACCCGGCTCATTGATAACCCTATTTGGGAAGGTCTGATAGGAAGGGGGCAGGAGATCTTCTGCATCATCACCATCCAGTGAAGGCCTTACCACACAAACAATATAGATAACTCAAGGCAGGCCCCATGTGTACAATATGCCGACCCAAAAGAGAATGCTGCCAAGTTGAGTTGACCATCGTTTAGTTCTGCAGTCACGCACTCAGAAAAAAGCAACCCAAGCACACAACGGATCTGTCCGCCTAATCAAGGGCCCCATGCAATCAGCTTACACTTGGGATTCTGTTTTACCAAGTGCATAACTGCAATTAGCATTCATCAGCAACATTTCTTTCCTTTTTCTTTTCTTTTCCTTTTCCCTTTTACTAGCATTCCTCAATACTGCAATTAGCATTCATCAGCAACATTTCTTTTCTTTTTCTTTTCTTTTCCTTTTCCCTTTTACTAGCATTCCTCAATAACAAATGTTCACATACCCATTCCAATTTCCCTCCTCTTTTTTTCTTTTTTCGTGGCACAAGTGAAAACAACCAATCCAAAACACATACAAAAGCTTGAATAGACCACATACTCATTTCTCATCCCAATGCAAAAACACAGGACATGTGAATTCAATGGCCTCAACCACCAAAACCCATGTGCGTTTGGATTTGCAATCGAATAAAATTGCAATAACTAGTCAGATAAAGTAAAACCCAAATTGCAGTTTTAAGTGGCTTTCAAGTTGAGGAGTACTTCCTCATTATACACAGTAGTTCTTGCAATTCCTCTTGAATAAACCGAAATTTCGCAATTCAAATCACTTGAACACCCAAATGCGGCCTTAAATAATGGAAAGAAGAGGAGAGAGAAATGAGTATGTGGTCCATTAAATGCCTAAAATGGCATACATAGTTACAAACACATGTAATGCATGCATGATCTGCATACATACCTGAAGAGGAGAGAGAAACTGTGAGGTGGGTTTTTGGACGATGGATAGAAGGTGATGAAATCATTCTTCTTCCAGCCTCCATTAATGCCAGTTCCAGAGAGAGAGAGAGAGAGAGAGAGAGACGGAGTTCTACCGAAGTGTCCGTGAGGTTGGCTTGTAAAGAAAAGGAGGGGAATGAGGATGAGGTTACTGATGCGTTAGAAGCCGAGAGTACGGGAATTATATGGTGGAGACTTCTCTCCCCAGTACACGTGGCAGGTTGATGTATTTATTAATCACGTCCGTCCATTTAATGGGCTATATCATAGATGCCTTGTATTTCAAAACATAAGCCCCATTGGAAAATCCTATGCATCCTTATTTCTTCATTTTCCCTACTGATTATTTGACTGTTAACTACTTTTGTTTTGTACCGTTGCTTTGAAGGCTACCAATTGGATGGATAGGATCATCTGATCATTTTCATTTGGAACCATCATCTATCTTCAGTAGGTGTAATTAGATGGACGGTATCAAATGATAGATCTTCATGGATTTAACATGTTCCTGTTCTTGTGCTCTACCGTATTATCATCTTACACCAATTCTGATGGGGAGTTCGGCAGGCGGTTCGGGTGCAACTTCTGCCTGTCCATAGCTCGAACCGGCTGGGGCTGTATGGGACCCACTGTGATGTACGGGTTTATCCACACCGTCCATTCATTTTTTCACATTATTTTAAGTTATAAGCTGAAAATAATATAGATTCAAGGCTTAAGTGGACCTCACAGCGGGGATTAAACGCTCACCATTAAGCAAAAGTTTTGGATCCCGATGATATTTGCGTTTTGCCTCCATCCAGGTCCATCCAGGTCCATGTGACCCTATGAATGGCAAATCAACATTACACTAGCCTTAGGAAGAATTTAATATTGGGTGTCATTATCATTGTTCCTTCCTGTGTGGTCCACTTGAGCCTTCGTTATATTTTGGGTGATGCGATAAAGTGATATGAAAAATTGGAGGGGTGTGGATAAAACGTATATGAGGCTGTTTGGACGTGAGTAAATGGAGGTAAATGGGTGGGATTGGGAGTAAAGGGAGGTAAATAGTATTTGGAATGTGTTTAGATGGAAGAAAATGCATATAAATGAAATGAAATTAAAACAAAGTAAATGTGCATGTAAATTAAATCATTTTTAAGAAAGGATTTGGAAGTAAATGAGATGAAATGCCTTTTTAAGTTTTTTAGAGAGTGGCATATGCAAACAAAGGTATCAATTGCTATGCACATATCTACAATACACATGTCACACTAATGATACTCCAAAACAAAGTAAATATCAGCTACGTTACTAAAATCACACTAAAAGATTGGTCCAAAACGTCTAAGGATGACCATCTAAATAAATGATTCAAAAATATTGGCAAGTTTGTGGTCTACTCGAGACTTGAAATTTTCGTATTTCTTACTAAAGTATATATTTCAATGGGCTTATCATAATCCTTCTATTAAATATTGCATATGTACACTAATTTGGGATATTCAAGCTGATTTGGCATATCACATATATACCTTTAAATATATTGAAATATTCAAATTCATTCCAATTCCCCCCATTTACTCTCATCCAAACTGAATATTTTGACTTCAAATGCATTTCATTTACTCACGTCCAAACACAACTTCGTAAGCCATTTACTCCCAATTCATTTACCTTTAAATCAATTTCCCATTTACTTTCATTTACAAGCTCCCACTCAAGCCCTATTATTACAGTGGACCCTTCAGAGCCCTTGCCTATGCTGAGCTCAGACAGGCAAGGGTAATAACTAATAACCCGTGCCATGAAAAGACGTGTAGGACCCACCTTGAAGTTTATATGACATTCACTCCATCCATTAGTTTCCACAACTCATTTTAGGGCATGGAATAACAAATGAGAAAGATTCAAAATTGGGCTATGTAATGCCCCGAAAATTAACCCCTATGTACTTTGCACAGGATTCGAGTTCCATGGTGTTAAGCAATGTACTCAAGGCTCACTCCTTGTAATTCTCATTCATAATGTATATTTCCATTCATGAAGGTTTGCAAAAGTCTAATTTTGTAGTATGAAACGTAAATAACTAAGTTAAAACTTTAACATCGACACCATGCTCCTTCTTTACTTGGAATACTCTTATGTAAAGAGATCATCACATACATCATTTGTATGGTTGGGGAGGGTCAATGCCCAACTCATAGTGATGGTTATCCTTTAAGATTAACAATAATTCGAGTAATTCATCATAGAGATAATATAAAGTTTCCAATGCACCTTGTATTCCACCCTTACGAGGGCATTGGTATATGAATCAAATCTACATAAATGCATGTATGACATAGTGTGTGTGGCTCATCAACATAGTAATCACCATAATGTGGAATATAATTCATGAAAAATCCAGCTCACTCCGCATCCCATAACTACAGAGATCTGTTGGCATGTCCAACACTACCGTGGATTTATATAATACCTTGAGATGGTGCAACACATGGACTAGAAGAATTACATACCATGATTTGTTCATGGAGTGACTATTTATTATACATAATCTTATAAAAGTGATGTAACATGCGCCATAGATTACTTACGTTGATATGTGCACCACTAAAAAAATCAAAGGGTTTACGCGTCACCCGAGAGGGTCGCTACACAAAGTGCATTACATCTACAATAAGTGCATACAAGTCACTAGTTGTAAGACCATCAACGCATCACTTGCAGAAATAACCAATTACATGGATCGGTATGATTTAAAATCATACCTTACTCATAATCATCACATGGATAACTAATTCATAATACTATATAGGAATCACAATAAAATTCTTATTAGGTAAAACAGAGAGATATAATGTATGAACCAACATAATTCAGTTACGATTGAAGGAGTCACTCACCTCTTGAATTTAATCACACTCTAACATTGCTAGATTTACATATATGCACTATAGTATCCAAATTTAGCACAATTAACACAATTCTAACGGTTAGATCGTCACATTACACAAATTATATAGTTAGGGTCAGAACTTAGGCTAGGGCTTCGTATAGAAGTAGACTTGGGTTTACATTAAATAATGAGTTAATTAAAAAGCTTGAACTAGGTTATTGTACAAATAACTCGAGTTCAATGACACTTTGCAATAAGTCGACTCAGTCCGACTCGTCACCTCTAAATTAGATTTAGCTTGAATCGGGACCCAAAGATCAGTGAATCTCTTCGCTGAGTTGATGAAAGTTCCTATATAGAAGAGACCCGGCCCAAGCATGAACTCGGACAAGTGACTCAACGAGTCACTTTGTCAACTCCAGCAATACAATGACCCCACTCCTCCATTTCGTAAATCATCTCTCTTTCTATGTCCCTCCACTCTCGGTTTCTCCCTCCAGATTCCATGAAGAGGTGAGGATTTTATAAGATTTTTGGGCACTCTTACGTAATGGAAGACACCAAGTCGGCATGTACAGTTTACGTGATAAATTTGCACACAACAGCTTTAGTGGTTGTTTGATTCCAAAAAGTAGTCCAGATCGATGGCTCATTCCCTCTAGTATTATGAGGGATTGTAGACATTCAGGTAGGATGGTTTTGATCTTCGAATGGTGCAAACTTAGTGGTTAATGACTAGCGTTCCAACAGAGGTGATGATCGCTGCTCTAATGGCATATTCTATTTCAGCCAATTTTTTTCGAATCATTTCTTCCGGACAGTCCGGATTGACCAACTGACACTCCCTAGGCCATAAAATTGAAGGTTCAGATGGCTTTACTTGGTGGTTCACGCAAAAAAAAGTTTATGGGTGTTGTGATCTATCGTAAGCTGTCTAAGGATTCTTGTGAGAAAATCGGCGCCAAAACTCTCTTCTTGCATTCGGGTTCTATAGTTGTGGATCCCATATTATCTACGGTTTGGTTAAGATCTATTTTGTGATGCTTTGGATTAAATAACCACCCATCCAAGTTTTTTAAAAAAAGAAAAATAGAAGGAAGGAGAAGTCATGCTCGGTCCTGTTATACATCCATTCATGTTGTGATGAAAGGCTGAGATCTTCCCTTTTGAATGGCCAAGATTTGTTGGAGAGTCCAAGTTGGGAAGGGGAAAGAGATTGAAACGGGAAGCTTCTCTTTTCAAACTTGCTTTCGTGCACAAGATATCTAGGCGTTGTTACAGTGTGTGGAAATTGGCCACTTCCAGTTCAACTGCAGTGGCTAGGTGGGATCCACTATGATGAGTTTTTAAGAAATCCACTATGTTCATCAATTTTTGTAAGGTCATGTTGGGCCATGGTTTCAATATGAAGAAGATTTATCAACTAGGTGGACTGCATGGTCTAACTGAGTGGTAATGATTGCTCACCACTTAGGCCTCTATTGTAAGTTCCACGTTCAACCGTGCCATGCATATGACATTATCTTATTTATGTTTCTACCCTTTTCTATTATCTGTGATTTCGTCATTCGTAACTCTCAACTTCACTATCTGAATGCGTTGAAACTTGACGGAAATTTGTTATTTTTGTGCTCTTTTCAATGCCCCGATTTGGGTCCTGATCTTCCAAAGATGACCAAGATGCTCTTTTAATACCTAACACACTTCGTGCTTTTAAAAAATGATTGTACACATCTAATTGAAACTTTATCTAGTAGTTTGGACATATATCCTAATATCTTCATAGTGATCATTTCATTCTGATGTTTAGGTGGCCTGTTTGGCGGATCCAATTATGATTGATGCTCAGATGACATACTAAAACTAAGGAAATTGGATCGTTAGTCTCCTGATCATGTATCTGGATGATCGTACGGTTAGTTTCATAAATGTATCACAGAAAATGGTTATTTTTATCACGAAACTGTCTTGTAGTGTGTTTAAGTAAGAAAAGAAAATTTCTACATAATAATCCAGACTTTTCCAGACCCAAGTATGGGAAATCTAGGTTTTTTTTTTCCTACACACGCACACACACCACCACACACTCATACCATGTTGGGATTTCACCACCTATGGGTACTCGAACCCTCAACCAGTGTTGAAACTCTTGAGAGTCTACCACTGGAGTAAGAGTACGCTTGCCATTGAAATCTCCTTGAGGTCCATGAAAGTTTTAGATCATGCTCATATTTACTTCTCCCCTTCCTCACTAGGGGCATGCCTTTATAAAAGGGTAGAATGGCACAAACATCATTGTGATTCCAAATGCATATAATGGCACGTCCTCCATCACCATTGTTTTCTTCATTATGGTCCACTTAAATTTTGTATCTTCCTCATTTTTGGGCCCCTGTACTAATATAAGCTACCACAACTAATTGATAGAGTGGTTGTCATACAGACATTGTGTATTAGTGTTTTGTTGTGGGTAGTCACTTATAAATATGAGATTTTTGCCTGAATGATGTGACGTTGTTATAAGAGTGACATGCATGTGTTAGTCTCGAATTCACCCACATAAAACACGTGTGGATTGCAGGCGTGCCAGAATCAATTGGGTCTGATTAAAACTGTGATCACCAAACCCTAGCGTCGAGATAAAGTAAGGCGTGGTCATGAGCTCAATCGTTCGTTTATTCAGCCAATTATCGTGCGCTCATTACTCAGGTGATTGGCGGAGGTTGAGGCTCTTCTTCCAATGAGCTCTTTTTTTCTTGAAAATTTAAGGATTTTTGAAGGTGCAACAATTGTATGGTTGAAACGGAAATGATCGGAGAGAGATAGATGCGAAAAAAGGCATATGACTAACCACAACAATGGGATCACAGGCATGGCTAAGAGCAACATGGTGCTTCCGAGAGCAGGGTGCTGATGAGAGAGGCAAAGGTAATGCCTAATATTACAACTAAAGTCGTCCAAACATATGAGCGTAGGTGGACGAGTTCTTAAGCTAAGGTCTTCCTTTAGATTTGGCACGTAGGCGCAGATGGAAGAGAATTACAACTACCGACTACAACTAAGAGTCGGCCCGATGTATGCATAGGGACAGACTGAGCCTACATCTACACTGAGGGTCCATTGCTACTGAGTAAGGGAGAACTAAAACTAGATATACAGTGTTGCACTAGATTTGTAGTTGGCTTTTTGGATTTAGAGACCGGTCCTTGCTCTGGATCTGCTTTTACTATTTATAGCTTTATGGCGGGAGATTGAAGAACAACCATTAGTCCATATGGCGCCTTTATGTGCAACCAGCTAGGAAAAGAGCGGTTATATTTCATCGATCATGATCTTATCTTTACTGTATGCTTAAAATGTTATGGGGTTAACGTGGCTACAACAACTATTCACCTTTATCCAGAGAAAACCAAAATGTTGAAACACCCTCGAATGGTGAGTGATCCCCAAATCACCGACAATGCATGCTTCTCAAATATCTTTTATGCCACGTGGCCAAGGATGCATCGTTTATCTGATCTGTATGGATTTTGGTACAAACACTGCCTCCTCACATTTCTGCTATTTGACAAAGAATGGCTACAAATGTGGTCTTGTTTTAATACACTGGCCATGTATTAATTTCCCTGCTTCTTAGACAACAAATGGCATTGTTGTCTTTTTATTCTTGTTGTCATGAAATGCTACATGTCACACAGGGAATATGTTTTTATATCTTTGAACACAACTTTTATCTCAGAATTTGTTCTGATCATCATGCAGCAATTAATGCAACGCATGCGGTGGTCGTATGTCACGCCCCGGACTCGGAAACCAGGCTCACAAAATTCCCGATCGCCGAATCCGGCGCCGACAGCCTCCGTAGTACCCCATTCTCGGCTCCCGGTACCCATATACCAGGTTCCGATCTTGGGATGCTACAAGGAGGATTTTTGATAATCAATTTGATTCGTAATGAGCATAACCCACGAACAATAACCACAAGAACACTATCACAAAATCCACTATGATCGAAAACTTTAAGTATAAGGCGTATGAAAGGGAAAATACAATATACTGAAAGTAACAAAACTCCAAAAGCTCGGCTGCACACTCCAACTACGGTGAGTCTACGGCTGCATCCTGGCGTCACCTGCATGCATCAATCGTGCATAAGCTTATGGAAAGCTTAGAGGGTGGTGTAAGTGTGTGTGCAATATGAGCGTGCTTAAAATGCAAGGTCAGAGTAATGCGGAAACATGCTGATGAGTACATGAATGCAGTCAGCCGTACCAAGGCTATGTGGTGTAAGATATGAATATTATCGGCCATGTCAAGGCCATGCAATGCATAATGCAAGTCAAGCATGCCAATCCACCTCCACACATCAATACAGCTCCTCACTAGATCATCAAAATCCGTACAGTTCTCAATCTGGATAATCACCGGGGTCTAGTACACTCTACGCCAGCTTGCCGTCCCTATCCGAACGCACAACTGGGAGAGCGGAAGAGACCTCACTATTCGCCTGCCAATGTCGGGCCCGGCTCGTTGATAGCGGACCTATTCCTCAAGCTGGTCAAACTCAACCTAGAAATTGCCCCCTCACTCAGGCGGGTAAGGTCACACCCATTTCCAACCGACCACGACACAGTGGGAGACGCGGCCTACTAGTATATGGCCCTAGCGCGCTCGTGTATCTACTCGGTCTCGACGTTGGAGTCATCCTCTGGTACCATCGAGTTTAGGAATTTTCACCCAGGGATATCTATGGCGCCCTTATGCTAGAACCAAATATTATCGGTATCCAATCTAGCCACCCACGATGTGTCTGTGGAGGCTATGGCCCTGATGTCGCTAGGGCATACAGTAACTACAATCACACAATGCAAGTGCATGGGTCCACTACCAGTTATCCAACAGTCCTGTGTGAACCATGTGCTCATGAAGGGCAACCCCACCTATCAGGGAGCTTATAAACAGTTCGCCCGAAGGCATATGATATGATCAGTAACTTCTCATATCAGTCATACATATGATGCGTATGATAATGAATCATGGATCTATACTAAACATGTATGTAGGGATGGGCTCTGCGTATCATAGAGATGCGCCTAGACGGCCTACTTACTATAAGTATGGGCCTATCAGTGGGCCTTAGGGAGTGTGATAATGCAGACATTTATCCTTACAATGTGGACGTCAAACCAACATTGTTCCCAAGGCATAGCCCGCCATAAAGTATCATTACACAAACCATAGGGAATCACACATTGCAATGGACCTATATATATATATATATATATATATCTTATTGGGCTCAACCCAAAGGCCTTAGTTTCATCAAATGGGCCGCCTCATATGGGCCTTATATAAATCAAGTGGGCCGCATTAATGGGCCTTAGGTACATTGCAATGGGCCACATCCCATGGGCCTTTGAAAAATCACAATGAGCCTAGCAATGTGGGCCCCATATATATCAAAGTGGGCCTCAACAGCGGGCCATAAATATATCAAGTTGGACCTCTTCAAATGGGCCTTATATACCAAGGTGGGTTCCACTTGAACTATAAATCTACCTCATTTTTTATTTTATTTTTTTAGCCTCAAGCCTTAAGACATGCTTGCCGAATGGTGGACGGTTTGGATGCAACACATGCATCATGGGTGGGCCCCAAAACAGCCCACCAATATATATATATATATAGGAAAAGGTACAATGCATTAGAGCTGATTTTAAGTCCCATGAGGTCAAGCTGTGTGGGTCCCACCGTGATGCGTTTCGAACATCTACCCCATCAGCCAGATGCACCATTCCATCCTAAGCCTAGGTCTCAAAAATCAAGTCAATCCGTGACTTGTGCAGGCCACACCACATGCAGAAGTGGAGAGGGCCATGCACCATTTAAAACATTCATAACCATTTTGAGGGCCCACAGAGATGTGGTTTGTAAATCAAGCCCAACCATTATGGGTGTCCCACTTGCATGAGGGTTCAGCCCAAGTTTCAGGTGTATGAAAAACTCCAGGTGGGACCCACCGTCCACTGGACGGTGTGCATAAACACAAACATCACCGTGGGCTCCACTGTCCACTGGACGGTGGAATACAACACATACATTACAGTGGGCTCCCACCGTCCGCCTAGACGGTGGGGATAAGACACATACATCACCGTGGGCTCCCACGTGGGGCCCACCATAGCATTCATATGCCATTAAACCCATCCATAAGGTCACACGACCTGGATGAAGGGCAAAAACAAATTTCAGCTTGATCTAAAACTTCTGTGGGGGCCAGGAAGGGTTTCAATGGTAGAGTTCATTTCACACTGTTTACTATGATGTGGGCCACCTGAGCATTGGATAGGCCTGAAATTTGGAGGGGACCCACCTCAGGGGGTGGTCCACCTCATGGACGGATTGGATTTCAAATAAACAACAAGGTGGGGCCCATGGCTGGAGCCATGGGTTCCTGCCCATTTCACGCTGACGTTGGCAGCGTCCTGCTGCAGAGCAGCAGCAGGCACTGCCCTTATTATTATTATTATTTTTTGTGTTTTTTTTTAAATGCAGTTTTCCGCGGTTTTTCAGGTGTGGGCCCGCGTCTGATGAATCCATTCCGGCCTTTGGATTCCACAACCCATAACAGATCTATCAAGACCAATATCAGGGCTGTTTCGGCCTGTAAAAAAAATAAAAATAATTTTTGAACGGTAAGGACGCAATTTTCAACGCTATGGCCCACCAGATATTCCGATCAACCTCATTTTTCGGATCATCGCCTAAAATGAGTTGGGGAAAAGGATGGACGGCTTAGATTGGATACAAATATCAAGGTGGGTCCTATACAAGTGGCCCCCTTTCCAAAGCTTTGAGACAAGCTAATATTTGTGTTTTCAAAAATGTCCAGGGAGCGTTCCAGCGTCCCTGGACGGGTTGGGTGCTCTCATGCATGAGGTGGGCCCTGTTCAGGTGGGCCACCAGATGGCGGATGGTGTAGGTTCAACACATATAAAAGTGGGTCCCACCTATAATCAGCTTGGATCTAAAACATGCTTCATGGTGGGGTTTATCCAGGTGGCCACATAGCCACATCATCATCATTTGAAAGAAAATGAAAGAGAGTGAGAGAGAGAGAGAGAGAGAGAGAAAAGAGTGGGACACACGTGTGATGGAGGGACCCCGACACTATGGGCCCTCCCTTGCATTCAATCATACATCAAAAGATAATCATAGTGGGCCATTGGCCATATCTTAGGGTCCCAAGTGAGATCCATACCATTAATCTGTAGGCCTCACTTGGCCCATCTAAGAAAGCATGAAAACTACCCTATCAAAGCACCTACCGGTTGATCTCTTCGGTCCGTTGGAATGTGAAAAGGCCAAACTATATGTCCTAGAGGGGGAGGGGGGTGAATAGGACTATGCCAAATTTAAAATAAAATCAGCGGAAATAAAGTAAACCAATAGCCTTACAATATGAATCAATTCACAATGCTAAATTTTAAATCACCTTGATAAATGAGTATTGAGAGATTGATACAAATTCAGTTCTAAGGACAACCTTACACCATAATAAACAAGGGCTTATGGTAGGACAACCTTATTTCTAGAACTTCTTTTGGATCAAGGACTCAATTTTAATATAAGTAAATGAAATAGCAAGGAATTGAAATTAAATGCAGAAGTATAAATCTAAATTATTACAAGAATCCTCACACTTGCTTAAAATGGAAATAATTACAACATTCACATCCACTTGTACATTCCACACAATCGAATGATAAAAGATATGAAAATTAAGCAAGCATTCAATCCACAAGACAAAGAGTTATAGTGGTTCACTGTGTGTACACCAATGTTTTCCAACAAGCCACACAAAATGTTACTCCACTCTAATATCCTCACACGGGGGATATTAGCGTTCACTATCAAATAGGTTTTCACAGGTTCACCAAAAACCTTTACAATTGTGTCTTTTTCACTAGGGCTTACACAATTCAAAAACCCCTCTTTTCTGAGTTTTCTGGTTTTCCTCAGACAACCAATACAATGAGATTTTTTTGGCTTAATCTCAAATAAAACCAAAAGTAAATAAATTTTACAGAATTGTAAAATACCTGAATTTCACCTTTTCTTAGCAGCTCCTAGTTAGAACCAATCGGAGTAGATGATTGAATGTCAAAGTTCAATTTCCAATACTCACATTCATAAGGTTCTAAATTCTAATAGATTTTAGTTTTAACTCGTTGGGCGTAGCTATATTTGATTTTGATTCCAAGAAGAAGGAATAAAATAATTCCTCTTTTCAAATGAGATTGGAATATAGAAACAAAATCAAATTAAATAAGCTAGCAAAAAGGAATATTAAATAAGCACAATGTAGCTTAAAATAAACACAGACTTATCTCAGAGTGATCACTTGAAAATTCTTGAATTGAATGGAGTTGAAGTGAGAAAACTCTGAATTTTGTGTTCAATTTATAGAAGCAAAAATCGTTCCTGTTGGTCTTGAAACCTCAGACTGGTCGTAGCCTCAAACAGATTTTTGAAATATTGAGCGCGATCTTTGAAAGTCGTTCCTACGACTGGTCGTGGTCGGAGTACCCTACGACTGGTCGTGGGTCACCTACGACTGGTCGTAGATCCCAGCGACTGGTCGTAGGACCAGGATAACATTGCTGGATTTTGAGTCGTAGAATCACGACTGGTCGTGGACAAGTCGAAGCCACACCTACGACCGATCGAAGGACCTCCAGGACTGGTCGTGGGCGTTCCAAAAATTTCGAAAAAATCTTCAACAACTTAGGACTGGTCGTGGAATTTCTTGGACTAGTCGAACCAATGCCAGGACTGGTCGACAAGAGCTAGGACTGGTCTTGGAATAGACCAAACTTATGTAAAATAAACATTTGATTTATGTATCCAAAATGACCTACTTAAAAGGTCAACCTAAGGTCATTCAAACCTGAATCATATCGTATGGATATTGAACTTCAACCATTCAATGAATGTAGTTTGTTTGAACCATATCAGGCTTGAGATCTTGAACTTGTTGTAGCTTCAAACTTGAGATCTTCATCAGCATAACAACTACTTCATGCATTGCTTATTAGTCTTGAAGTCATGAGACTTGAACATCAACATTGTAGCTTCTTGATACTTCAACATGTAGCTTCTTGAAGTATTTATGCAGTGTCTTGTGAAGTATTTATGCAGTGTCTTGAATTCATATAAATCATCATACACGCACAGGACATAGATAGATGTTTACATAGATAGATGTTTTGACACATCACAAATTTGACAACCAAGAAGTATGAGACCATAACACTTACAATCTCCCCCTTTGTCAAATTTGTGACAAAACACCCAAGTAACAATAATACTTCCAATAGACATAAGAGAAGTATAAACAAGTTCACAATAGAGAAACATACATAGATATGTTAAGTAATAACAAGCATAACAAGCATCATTCTCCTATAACAACCCCTGAGAAGCTTAACTCCCCGCTTAACTCCCCCTGAGTAATAGCTTGAGTAATAAATAAATCAATACTTCTCCCCCTTTTTGACACAAAATGACAAAGGAAGAA
This sequence comes from Magnolia changhungtana, assembly GCA_030180095.1. Taxonomy (NCBI): domain Eukaryota; kingdom Viridiplantae; phylum Streptophyta; class Magnoliopsida; order Magnoliales; family Magnoliaceae; genus Magnolia; species Magnolia changhungtana. Next base: position 3,066,801 of record JASAUF010000118.1, read on the forward strand.
GAGCAGCAATAGGAGAAAATTCAAGAAAACATAGTGCATAATCCAAAAAGTCAGTAAGCATGTAAAGTTCAAGAGAAAAATATTACAGACCCATTAAAAAATTCAGTCAGAACCAGAAGAGGGTGCAGGATTAGATGGATCAATTTTATGTAAACCCTTAGCAATCTGCCTCATATATTTGCGTAAATAGAAAAATTGAGTGTCTTGGGTAACACGAATTTGAGCCACCTGCTCTTGAAGTGAATTCAATCTTTCATCAAAATCAGAAGGCTGAAAATCAGGATCATCAGCCGAGTCTGATTCAAGTTCTTCAAATAAATCATCCATATTCACGTCTTCAGGAAGATCACTAGCTTCAGCATTTCCTGCTTCAAGACCACTGCTACCAAGATCCACTTGGCCTTCACCAATTCTAAATTCATCTTGTTAAGATTGGAATTATTAAAAGGAAGATTATGGATGGGTTTTCTCTAGTAGGCATAGCCACGAGCATATGATTTGCCAAAGATAGTCAATAAATAACCAAAGGGTATATCATCTTGTGGCCGTGGATGGTGACGAGACAGAATAATGGAATGACAAATCAAAGACGGTAGACAAATTTTTGCACCGAGACAACAAAATGCAAAACACGAACCATGAAAGCAAAGTGAGTTCGGTTTTATTACGGATCGTGGATAAAGATTTGAGATGAATATCCGATGAAGTACTCGTAATCTGGGTAACAAATACCTTGAGGGAAGTACATGACCTTTATGAGTCCAATGAACATCCAAATGACATAAATCTCTAGTAAGCATTTTTCGTTCGATTCGAGAGACTCGTCATGTAAAATATTAATTGGAATGCTCTCATCATTGACAGGTATTTCCATAATGTCAGCAATCAAATGTCGATCCACTAAAAACATTCCTTCTTGAGTTTCAACTTTAAAAGTAAAATTCTCAAGAGAAAAATCACAGATACATGCAAACATGGATTGGGCAATGGACTGGTATGCAGCTCCACCCCAATGTAAGATGTTCTCCCATCCCACAGATTCCAACAGAGGAAGGATACCAAAAGAAGCAATGTGATTAATATTAACATGACGTTCAACAATAACATTGCGCATACGTAAATCCCGAGCATCAGAAGAATCATTTTCGGGAGAGCGAAGATGATGTTGTACAATAGAGGCTGATCTAGATGAAGATGGACCTCGAGTAGTTTTCTTTTTACCTCTAACATCCATTTTCTAAGAAGGATTTCAAGGAAACAACAGGATGCAAGTTAAAAAAAATGAGGTTTAGATAGAACAGATTTTTCAAGATAAAACCCCAAACTTGCAATGAACGACCAAATAGATTCCACAAGAATGAGATTTGAAACACTAGAAACAAGAATCTACAAAGAAAATGCAAAAGAACTACTAACCTTGAAGAACTATGAAGGTGGGTTCGACCGGTCGTAGCTAGAGAGTTGGAGGGTAAAAAGAAATGAAGAAGAAGAGTCAAAATCCCCAAATTAAAGTGAAATCTCGAGTTTCACGACTGGTCGTGTAAGTGCTCGACCGAAATAGGTACGACGGCCGTGATACTCACGACTGGTCGAGTACGACATAAAATTTACAATTTTTTTAAATAATTTTCAAATTTAAGCAAATAAAACATCAATTTATGTACATTATGATACACCAAATCATGCAAATTCAATTTAAATTGCACATACCGAGATCAAACTTTAATTTATTAAACCTGCTTTTGTCGAGCGATTTAGTGAAAATGTCCGCAAGTTGAGTCTCGGTTGAAATGTAATCCAGATATATTAATTTTTCTTCCACTAATTCACGAATGTAGTGAAATCTAATGTCAATATGTTTAGTATGTGAATGCTGAATTGGATTTTTAGAGATATTTATTGCACTGGAATTATCACAAAATAAAATCATAGAATCTTGAGTAATTCCATAATCGCTTAACATTCGTTTCATCCAAACAAGTTGAGTACATGCATTTCAAAGAAGAATGTATTCATTTCACTGTTGATAGCGATATAGAACTTTGCTTTTGCTAAACCAAGAAACAAGACAATTTCCAATGTAGAAATAACCACCACCGGTTGATTTCCTATCATCAATGTTTCAAAGCCAGTCAAGACTCTGTTCCGGCTAATTGAACATTAGTCTCATGTGGATACCAGAGACCCAGTTTAGTAGAACTTGCGACATATCGCATAATCCGCTTAACAGCAGTTAAGTGAGATTCTTTAGGATTAGATTGATAACGAGCACAAATACCAACACTCAAAGCAATATCTGGTCTACTAGCAGTCAGATAAAGCAAACTACCAATCAAACTACGATACAATTTAGGATCCACATTATTACCTGTAGAGTCTTTTGAGAGTCTCAAAGTTGTACTCATAGGAGTATCATAATTTTTACCTTTCTCAAATCCAAATTTCTTAATTAAACTCTGAGCATATTTGGTTTGAGAGATAAAAATTCCATCAGGTTGTTGTTTTACTTGCAACCCTAGAAAATAGTTTAATTCTCCAACCATACTCATTTCGAATTTAGACTTCATCAAATCTGCAAACTCAACAGTCATGTTAGTACAGGTTGATCCATAAATAATATCGTCAACATATATTTGAACCATTAGAATATCATCGTTATGTTTCTTAACAAAGAGCGTCTTATCAACACATCCCATCTGAAAATTATGACTCAGTAAAAACTTAGTCAATTTTTCGTACCATGCTCTGGGAGCTTGTTTTAGACCATAGAGAGCCTTTTTAAGATGATACACATGATCAGTAAATTTAGGATCTTCAAACCCTGTAGGTTGTTCAACATATACCTCTTCATGTAAATCACCATTCAGAAAGGCACTCTTTACATCCATTTGGTAAATTTTAATCTTCCTAGAACATGCAATGGAGATAAAAAGTCTGATTGATTCAAGACAAGCTACAGGAGCAAATGTTTCATTATAGTCAATACCTTCAATTTGTGTATACCCCTGTACAACTAGTCTTGCTTTATTTCGAATAATATTTCCAAGTTCATCAGATTTGTTTTTGAAAATCCATTTTGTTCCAATAATATGTTTATCTTTAGGTCTAGGAACAAGGTGCTAGACATCATTTCTGACAAACTGATTAAGTTCTTCTTGCATTGCAAGAATCCAGTTTTCATCCGAAAGTGCTTCTTTTACATTAACCGGTTCAATCTGGGATGTAAAGCATACGTAGTTACATATGTCCTCTAATTGTCTACGAGTGCGCACACCAGTGAGAGGGTTTCCAAGTATTTGAGAAGTTGGATGATCTTTAACAGTCCTTAATTCTGGATTAGTTTCACTTGATGGAATTTCTTGTTTTTCAAGAATAAGAACTTCATCATTATTTGAGCTAGGGACAGGTGTATTCAAAAGATCGTCAATCACAACATTTATTGACTCTTGAATCACACCGGTCCTGTTGTTCAGAACACGATATGCACGACTGTTCAAAGAATATCCTAAAAAGATCCCTTCATCACTTTTAGTGTCGAACTTTCCCAAATTTTCACGGTCACGCAAAATATAGCACTTGCTGCCAAAAACTCGAAAGTATTTGACAAAAGGCTTTTTCTCAAACCACATTTCATAAGCCGTTTTATTATTAGATTTACAAATATAAACACGGTTAATAATGTAGCAGGCTGTATTCACTGCTTCAGCCCAGAGATTCCTAGGGAGCTTCAAGCTATTTAACATAACATTTCCCATTTCTTGAAGCACTCTATTCTTTCTCTCGACAATTCCATTTTGTTGAGGAGTTTTAGGTGCAGAAAATTCATGCGATATTCCCTGATCGCTACAAAATTTCTCAAAACCGCTATTTTCGAACTCGGATCCATGATCACTACGGATCTTGCTGACTTGAGAACATTTTTCAGTTTGAATCCGTTTTATAATCTTTTTAACTCCATCAAGTGTTTCTGATTTATCTCTCAAGAATGAAACCCAAGTGTATCTTGTGTAATCATCTACAATAACTAAGATGAACTTTTTGTCACCTCGACTTTCCGTTCTTGTTGGTCCTATAAGATCCATGTGGAGAAGCTCGAGTGGTCTTGTGGTGATATTGGAGTTCACCTTTTTGTGAGAGCTCCTAGTTTGTTTACCATACCGGCATTCACCACAAATCTTGTCTACTTTTTTGCATCTTAGGTAGACCTCTAACTAGTTCACTTTTGCTCAATCAGTATAGATTTCGGTAGTGTACATGTCCAAGGCGTTTATGCCATAATTGTCTCATCGGTATGGACCATATAACACGTTTGTTCGGGGATGAGCTACCATTGCTTACTATATAGCAGCTTTTTGAAGTTCTGCGACCAGTTAATATTACTGAGAACCTTTTTCATTTATAATTTCACAACCTTGATTAGAAAATTTAACATTATGGTTGTTATCGCATATTTGAGATATGCTCAACAGTTGTGTTTTAAACCCTCAACATATAAAACATTTTTAAATAAGGGAAGGTTATAGAGTTGAACCGTACCTTTACCAATTATCTTCGGTTGCTTGCTACATCACATCACCAAATGTGTGACTGATCCATCATCATATCTTTAAGATCGGTGAATAAAGCTTTGTCGCCTGTCATATGTCTGGAGCATCCACTTGCTTAAGTACCATTTTGATGGCTTGTAGCTTTGAAAGCAGTGTGAGCAACCAAACAAGCAACCTTAGGAACCCATTTCAGTACTGTTTTTGGTTTAGGAGAATAATTGGTCTTCTTTTGTTTATAGTTATAAGAGTGGCCTACTGAGTTAGATTTTAATAGCTCCTTAAGTAAATCAACAATTTTTTCAGCTAATGGGTTTCGAATCTGATTTTTGAAATTTATATAGCTGTTTTTGTGTTTTTGAAAAGTTTTTGTATTTTTAGAAAAAACATGACTAGTACCTTTTCCTTTTGAGTTAGAAGTCTCTCCTTTCACAAAATTGGGAGGAGTATTCTTCTGTTTAGGAGATGTGTTTTTATCAAAGCCCAACCCGGATCGATCGCCACATTTTCTTGATCCGGATAATAATTTTTCTAATTTTGGATCTCCTTGGGCATATCTCCATGTGTCCTTCAAACTCAGAAGAGAAGATACTTCATTTTTAAGATTCTCATTTTCAGATTTCAAATTTTCAATTAGGGAGGTTTTGAATTCTAGATCACACTTTGATTTTTCAAAACAATCTGAAATTTGAGATTTTTCTAAAACAAGGGTTTCAAAACATTCTTTAAGTTAAAAGAACTTTTCTTTTTGAAGTTTAAGTTTGACAGCAATTTTACAACTTTCCTTATATAAGGCATTGTAAGCATCTTGAAGATCTTCATCATTTTCATGATCACTATCCAAATTTTCTTCACTTGTTGAATCATCGTGATCGGAAAAGGTAAACTTGGCTAGAGTCATAAGGGCCTTAAGTTCACTGCCCGACTCGGTTTGAATTTTCGATTCAGAAGAGGCTTCGAATCGATGATTCATCCCAAGTAGCCAACATACCCTTCCTTTTGGATCTGTCCTTTTAGGACATTTGTTTGCTAAATGCCCATATTCTTGAGAGTTGTAGCATTGACTATCTTTCAATGATTTCCAAGTTTTAGACTTAGGTTTAGTACATTTCTTTTCATTTGCCTTTTGAAAGTCGACTCTTTTCTTACTTTTGAAAATCTTATAAAACTTTTTCGCCAAAGGGCCATATCATCTTCAGACTTTTCTCAATCAATTTTCTTGAGTAATACTTTTAGATGACTTCAAGGTAATAGATTTACCTTTAGGAGCTTTAAAACTTAATTCATAGGTTTGTAAAGAACCAACTAATTCTTCTACCTTCATATTGTCTGTATCACGAAGTTCCTGAATTGCGGTTACCTTAGAATTGAACCGTTCAGGAAGAGAGCGTAGTATTTTTGCACATACTTTACTTTCTGGGATCTTATCGCCAAGACCCCACATTGAGTTAACAATGTCATTCAATCTAGTAAAAAAGTCCATAAACATTTCATTTTCCTCCATATGAATTTCTTCAAATTTAGTTGTGAGGAGTTGGACTTTAGATTTCTTGACAATTGATGTACCTTCGTGTGTCATTTCTAAAATATCCCAGGCTTGCTTTGCAGTATCACAGGATATGATTCTTTTGAACTCATCCGGTGATAGTGCGCAAGTGATTGCATTTAGTGCTTTAGCATTAACACTACTCTCATTTTTCTGAAGTGTGGTCCATTGGTAATACGGTGTAATTTTCATAGATTTTGAACCATCAACACCAGTTACTTCCATGGTAGGAGGTTTCCATTCAGTCACTGTGGCTTGCCACACACTTTCATCCATTGATTTGAGGAAGATCCTCATTCTGGCTTTCCAATAGGCATAGTTGGAACCATCAAAAGGTGGAGGCCTAGTAACTGAAAGGCTATCAAAATTTGACATCTTTTTATATAGCTTAGAACGTTAGCTCAGGAAATAAATCCAAATAAAAAGCAACAAAAATGAGCTATTAGGCTCTGATACCACTTGAAAAGGCCAAACTATATGTCCTAGAGGGGGGGGTGAATAGGACTATGCCAAATTTAAAATAAAATCAGCGGAAATAAAGTAAACCAATAGCCTTACAATATGAATCAATTCACAATGCTAAATTTTAAATCACCTTGATAAATGAGTATTGAGAGATTGATACAAATTCAGTTCTAAGGACAACCTTACACCATAATAAACAAGGGCTTATGGTAGGACAACCTTATTTCTAGAACTTCTTTTGGATCAAGGACTCAATTTTAATATAAGTAAATGAAATAGCAAGGAATTGAAATTAAATGCAGAAGTATAAATCTAAATTATTACAAGAATCCTCACACTTGCTTGAAATGGAAATAATTACAACATTCACATCCACTTGTACATTCCACACAATCGAATGATAAAAGATATGAAAATTAAGCAAGCATTCAATCCACAAGACAAAGAGTTATAGTGGTTCGCCTGTGTGTACACCAACTGTTTTCCAACAGCCACACAGAATGCTACTCCACTCCTAATATCCTCACACAGGGATATTAGCGTTCACTATCAAATAGGTTTTCACAGGTTCACCAAAAACCTTTACAATTGTGTCTTTTTCACTAGGGCTTACACAATTCAAAAACCCCTCTTTTCTGAGTTTTCTGGTTTTCCTCAGACAACCAATACAATGAGATTTTTCTGGCTTAATCTCAAATAAAACCAAAAGTAAATAAATTTTACAGAATTGTAAAATACCTGAATTTCACCTTTTCTTAGCAGCCCGGTAGAACCAATCGGAGTAGATGATTGAATGTCAAAGTTCAATTTCCAATACTCACATTCATAAGGTTCTAAATTCTAATAGATTTTAGTTTTAACTCGTTGGGCGTAGCTATATTTGATTTTGATTCCAAGAAGAAGGAATAAAATAATTCCTCTTTTCAAATAAGATTGGAATATAGAAACAAAATCAAATTAAATAAGCTAGCAAAAAGGAATATTAAATAAGCACAATGTAGCTTAAAATAAACACTTTCTGACTTATCTCAGAGTGATCACTTGAAAATTCTTGAATTGAATGGAGTTGAAGTGAGAAAACTCTGAATTTTGTGTTCAATTTATAGAAGCAAAAATCGTTCCTACGACTGGTCTTGGAAACCTAGGACTGGTCGTAGCCCAAACAGATTTTTGAAATATTGAGCGCGATCTTTGAAAGTCGTTCTACGACCTGGTCGTGAGTACCCTACGACTGGTCGTGGGTCACCTACGACCGGTCGTAGATCTCTAGCGGACCGGTCGTAGGACCAGGATAACATTGCTTGGATTTTGAGTCATAGAATCACGACCGGTCGTGGGAAGTCGAAGCCACACCTACGACCGGTCGAAGGACCTCCAGGATTGGTCGTGGGCGTTCCAAAAATTCCGAAAAAATCTTCAACAATTTAGGACTGGTCGTGGAATTTCTTGGACTAGTCGAACCAATGCCAGGACTGGTCGACAAGAGCTAGGACTGGTCTTGGAATAGACCAAACTTATGTAAAATAAACATTTGATTTATGTATCCAAAATGACCTACTTAAAAGGTCAACCTAAGGTCATTCAAACCAATCATATCGTATGGATATTGAACTTCAACCATTCAATGAATGTAGTTTGTTTGAACCATATCAGGCTTGAGATCTTGAACTTGTTGTAGCTTCAAACTTGAGATCTTCATCAGCATAACAACTACTTCATGCATTGCTTATTAGTCTTAAAGTCATGAGACTTGAACATCAACATTGTAGCTTCTTGATACTTCAACATGTAGCTTCTTGAAGTATTTATGCAGTGTCTTGTGAAGTATTTATGCAATGTCTTGAATTCATATAAATCATCATACACGCACAGGACATAGATAGATGTTTACATAGATAGATGTTTTGACACATCACAAATTTGACAACCAAGAAGTATGAGACCATAACACTTACAGAATGCCACCCTCCTTGTGCTCCTCTTTGATGGTGGAGATGGGAAATGGATGACTAGGATGATGGATTTGGAATGGGAAAGGTGGGCCTCACACATGCATTTTTTTCTCTCATGGAAGGCTTGTACGTGGGTGCTCTTGGTTGCTTGGAATTGTGGTGTGAGAAAAGAGGGAGAGAAAGAGAGAGTTGTAAGGAGAGAGGGATGGGTGTTATGGGTGAAAGGGTGAGGTGAGTGATGGATGTGGTACTTGACATGTAAGGTGGTGTAAGAGAGAGGGTGAAAAAGAGTTGGCTTTGGAGAGAGAAAGCATGGGTTGCTTGTACTTGACATTGAAGTGATTGATTGATTTGACATTGTGTAGAGATTCTCTTGGGATTGAGAAAGCGCGGTGTTTCTTCAAAATAAACGCCGGCTCACATCTTCTGGTCAGGGCATCAGATTGGTGCGTTAGTCGCGGCGTTGGAACCGCGGCGATGGTGCGGTCGCCAAGGTACGAGTTTCGGATCGAGCTGCCTTCGGTAGGCAGGACTCTGCTTAAGATCGTGCGTAACGTCGGATACAAGTTGAGAATTACCGGAATTCGACTGGAAGGACCGCGGACGTCGAAGGAACAGTACGGACTAGGATACGGGTTTTACATCGTATATACGCTATCTTGTCTTCCTTATTCATTTCTGCTTCATCTTTCTTTATCTTAAATCCCTAATTTTTCTCTTCACTTCACATCATCATAGCTCCAAGGAAATCAAAGCTCTCTAAAATTATAGCATCTTTGACTTCCTCTTTCGCTACTTTGTTGTAACTACTTATTCCTCTTGCTTCCATTGAGGTAATCTTCTCATTTGACCCTAATTCTACCTTGTAACTCGGTCCATTTTTTAATCCCAACTCTTCTCGTAATCTTTTTGATATCATCGATTTCTTCCCGGGCGATAAGGAATAACATTTTAAAATTTTTTCCATGAGTCATTTAATTGGAAGTAGTGGGAAGTGGATAAAATCCCCCGATTATGATTGAAACATCTTGAGGAATGAGTGCATTGGTACCGGTGCATCAAAGAAATTTTCTCATTCAATGGATTGAGATTGGCATCGCCGAATGCATCCAATTGTCAACCTGCAAGATTAAGTCCAATTCTGCTCTTATTCTTGCAGCGGCCTGCTTTTGGAGTCGTTCGACCAAATCTTTTTATTTTCGATGTGGCCCTATGAGTTCGACCATCATGGCTATTTGTGCTTTAACATCTCTACTTCCTTCAAGTTACCAATTCTATCTAGGATGTGTCCCTGACAAACTTTCATTCGATGTTGGTGATATTCATTTATCATATATGACATTCATGGAACGATAACGTAAAACTAAAGGAGAGGTCAACAAAGGAATACTGTGTTTTTCTCCTAATGTTGGTTTATTGGTCACTCCTTTGTGTCAAGGCCAACAAAATAACTAAAGAGTATATTGGTCTAGTCGATTTTCTTGCGTTCTAAAATGCAAGTAGCACTTGATTCTTTCCTTCTTATTCATTTCTATTGTGATTTGTACACCTTGACTTTCAACAGTCCACATTTAGTCAATGGTCCTTTCTGGTTACTCCAATTTTTGTATGGAAGATGTTACAATAACCAGGTTAAATGAGGTCACTATACTTTATCTGTCTTACCACCTTTCGAGCCATTACCTCCAAAAGTTTGGACAGATGCGATGCCTAATTTTTGTATAATGCCTAGGACTAGGATGGGCATTTTGGCCTAAGTAATCAATTCCATTGAAGTGTCCACTTTTATAAAATTGATTAGCATATAGATTATGTCTCTAGTTTAGTTTAATGTAATTAGTGAGCGTGTTCAAGTATTCATGCCCTTTGACTGATATATATTGATGCCATTAAACAATACCACTATGGCTCATAAGCCAAATGCGGTATGTGATTAGGCTTGACATCAAATCTTGAACTATTACTAGAGTGACCTGATGACATTATTGATCCTAAGTTATAAAGTAAGGCAGGGTCTAAAGCTTAAATTTATTGGAGAGTTTTTTAAGCCTTGAAGGTAAGAAAGAATGTTTAGCCCAAATTTGAGCAAAATAAATAAGCCCAAAGACAAACGACCTAATCTTCTAAATCTCCTTCGGACTTTCTTATCCTTAAGAAACCCAACTTCACCACAACAACTCAACACCTACAAGAAACTAATCTTTGATTCACACCAGCCACGCCTTATAATCCCACTATTGTTTGGTGGATGGCCTGTCATCTATTCCATTTGAGTAGCCATGGCAATAAGGCACACACTCCTACTCCATTAATTTTAATGATCATCACCTATGTGACAACATGAGGAAAGATGAGGTTGTTGGGCTAGATAAGAGAATACAATTGGAAAGCAAAAGCTCTTCATTAACAAGACATCATTACATACTGAAATTGTTAAGAAGTGAAGCCACATGCGCGGATTTCGTGTCGCAAGTCCTTTCGCAACTGGGATGCGGAAAGGAGTTTTGCGGATTTTGTGTCGCAAGTCCTTTCGCAACTGGGATGCATAAAAGAGTTTCGAGGATTTCGTGTTGCAAGTCCTTTCGCAACTAGAATGCGGAAAGGGAAGTTGCCAAAACTATAAATTGGGGTCCCTAGGGGTATTCTAGGGTTAAGGTGAATATTGAGAAATATTTCTAAGGTGTAGGCAAGGGATTTTCTCTGTACTTCCAAGGGAGAGGTTAGTATATTGCCTTATAATCTTCGTTATTCATAATGGAAGTTTGCATTCGTGGTTTTTTACCCTAGATTGGGGTTTTTCCACGTATATCTTGTCTTGTGGTTTGTTTTGGATTGCTTTGATCTATTTCTAGTTTATATTTCTTCCTGTTTATCATTTGTGGGTGAGGCCTGAGATTGGATCTAGGCTTACTGCGTTGTTGGCATGCTGCAAAAGACAACTGGTATCAGAGCTATTGGTTTAGTTCTATTGGGAGCGATGGCAGAAGATGGGAAAACTAAAATTGAGAAGTTTGATGGTTCAAACATTACCTTCTGGAAGATGCAGATGAAAGATTATCTATATCAGAAGGACCTCTATATTCCTCTAGGAGGAAAAGAGAAGAAACCAAAAAAGATGACAGATGATGAATGGTTTTTATTGGATAGGAAGGCTTTAGGAACGATCCAACTCTCTTTGTCTAAGAGCGTCGCCTTCAGTATATCCAAGGTAAAAATGACAAAAGAATTAATGGAAGCCGTAGCCACCATGTATGAAAAACCCTTATCATCCAACAAGGTTCATCTTATGAAATAACTATTCAACATAAAGATGTCAGATGGTGGGAGCGTGGCGGAACATCTAAACGAGTTCAATACAGTCACGAGCCAGTTGGAATCCATTGGCATTATTTTTTAGGATGAGGTCAGAGCGTTATTGATCTTATCCAGTTTGCCAGACAGATGGGATGGTTTGGTGATTACTGTGAGCAATTCTTCAGGGTTGACAAAGCTAAAACTTGATGATGTGGCCGGTCTAATTCTCAGCGAAGAATCTAGAAGAAAGGCATCAGGAATTTTAGGGGATTTAGGAAATGCTCTAAACGTTAAAGGAAGAGGAAGATCGCTGAATAAAGGAGATAATAAACACGGGCATTCTAAGTCGAGGAAGAAGTCTAAGGGACCGAAAGACAAAGATGGGTGTTGGCATTCCGGCAAGAAGGGGCACATGAAACGTGATTGCAGGGCGCTTAAGAAACAAGAAGGAAGCTCTCAAGGTAGGAAAGATTCAGTGAATCTATCTGAGGAGAGTGACATAGAGGCGTTGATCTTGTCTCTTGATGCGAGGAATGAGTCTTGGGTTATAAACTCGGGTACTTCGTTTCATGCCACTTCATGTAAGGTAGTTCTGCGAACTATGTATCAGGTGACTTTAGGAGAGTCTACCTAGGTGATGATGAGCCATGCAGTATTATTGGAAAGGGAGACGTTCATATAATTCAGAAAGATGGAACAACGTTGAAATTGAAGGATGTCAGGCATGTACTGAGTTTGAGAAGGAATCTGATCTCAGTAGGGCAGTTGGCCGATACTGGTTATGTGACGGCATTCACCAGTGATTCTTGGAAGATCACAAAAAGTGCCTTGGTGATATCTCAAGACAAGAAAGAAGGTACTTTGTACGTGACTTCAGGATCGTATAGTTCACTCACAGTCACATCAACTGGAGTGGATGGGCAGTTATGGCATCAGAGGTTGGGACATATGAGTAAGAAATGGATGAAAGTGTTATTGTCAAAAGAGAAACTACCAAGGCTGAAGTCTATTAACTTGGAATTCTGTGAGGACTACGTGTATGGCAAGCAGAAGAGGGTAAGTTTCAAGAAGACGGATGCGCTCCAAAGATGCATCTGTTGGAGCTTGTACACACTGATGTGTGGGGACCGGCACAGGTATTATCTCTTAGTGGCTCACGTTATTTTATTTCCTTTATTGATGATGCTAGTAGAAAACTGTGGATTTATTTCTTAAAGCACAAATCTGATGTATTTGATGTATTTAAGAAGTGAAAAGTTATGGTAGAAAATGAGACAGGTAAAATAGTAAAATATCTCAGATCTGATAATGAGGGAGAGTATTGTGACAAGAGGCTTGAGGAGTATTGTGCAGCAAGTGGAATCAAACATGCAGATTTGATTCCAGGTACACCGCAATAGAATGGTGTGGCTGAGCGCATTAACAGGACCATCCTTGAGCGCGCCAGGAGCATGAGGTTACATGCAGGGTTGCCCAAGACATTTTGGGCAGATGCTGTGAATACCGCCGTATATCTCATCAATAGAAGTCCCTCAGCACCATTGGATGGTGGGCTACCAGAAGAAGTGTGGATCGAGAAAGAAGTGAACCTTGCAAATCTCAGAGTGTTCGGTTGCACTTCATATATTCACATTGATGCAGAGCATAGAAACAAGCTGAATGCGAAGTCCAAGAGGTGCACGTTTATAGGCTACGAGCAGCATGATTTTGACTATAGGTTTTGGTATGCAGAAAACAGGAAAATCATCAGAAGCAAGGACGTAGTCTTCAATGAAAAAGTGATGCATAAGGACAGTGTGCAGGAAAATAAGGCCGAAGAAAAGGAATTCGTAGAGTTGGAAGAATTACCGGACACGGGTGTTACAACATCACAGGATGATCATGCACAGGAGTATTATGAGGCAGAGCGACATACACCGGTTGTGAGGAGGTCTACTCGGGAGAGGAGACCCACGGTCCGATATTCACCCTCCTTATATTATCTACTGCTGACAGATAATGGTGAGCCAGAGTGTTTTGAAGAGGCATTACAGTCAGATACACGGGTTAAGTAGAAGCAGGCCATGAATGAGGAGATGGACTCTCTTGAGTCTAATCATACATGAGAGCTAGTCACTCTACCTAAGGGTAAGAAAACTCTTCATAGCAAGTGGGTTTACAAATTAAAGGAGGAGCATGATGGTTCGAAATGGTACAAGGCTAGACTGGTTGTGAAATGGTTTCAACAAAAGGCAGGTATCGATTTCACTGAAATATTTTCACGTGTGGTGAAAATGTCTACGATTCACATGGTCTTGAGTATAGTGGCTATAGAGGACTTACATCTAGAGCAGCTAAGACAACTTTTTTTCATAGGGACCTTGAAGAAGAGATATATATGCATCAGCCGACAGGATACGTGGCACCAGGAAAGGAGAACAAGGTGTGCAGACTAAAGAAGAGTTTATATGGCCTGAAGTATGCCCCGAGGTAGTGGTACAAGAAGTTCAACAGTTTTATGTCGAAAAACGGCTTTAGGAGATGTCATGCAGACCACTGTTGTTACTTGAAGAAGTTTGATACGTCATACATCATTCTTCTTCTGTACGTTGATGATATGCTTGTGGCCGGTTCAAGCATGCAGGACATCTCAAATCTCAAAAGACAACTGTCTAGAGAATTTGTCATGAAGGATTTAGGACCTGCAAAAAAAATCCTAGGCATGAGGATAAAGCGTGACAGGGAAAACAAGAAACTAGTTTTGTCACAGGTAGAGTACATAGCCAAGGTACTTGACCGATTCAATATAGGAGGTTTTAAGCCGCTTAGCCCTCCATTAACCAACCACTTCAAGCTATCTAAGGAGCAAGAGGCAAAGACGCAGGAGGAACGGGATTACATGGCTAAAGTCCCATACGCGTCAGCTATTGGGAGTCTCATGTATGCTATGGTGAGCATGAGGTCAGACATTGCTCAAGCAGTGGGAGTTGTTAATAGGTTCATGAATAACCCCGGAAAGGAACATTACGAAGCTATGAAGTGGATCCTTAGATATTTGGTAGGTACTAAGGATGTAGGGCTGTGCTATGGTGGATCGAAAATCAAGCTACAAGGCTTCGTGGATTCAGATTTGGCAGGAGATATTGACAGCAGAAGAAGTACTACAGGTTATGTCTTTACTCCGGGTAGTCTTTGCGGTCGTTGGGTCTCTCGATTCTGAGAAGATAGTATCTATCAGTACGACAGAAGCAAAATATGTTGTGGCTACAGAAGCATGCAAGGAGATGGTGTGGATGTAAGGTTTCATGGAAGAGTTGGGTAAGAAGCAAGCAGATTGCAAATTGTACAGTGACAGTCAGAGTGCAATACACTTGGCCAAGAATTCAGCCTTTCATTCAAGGACCAAGCATATTGCTATCAAATATCACTTCATACGTTCGTTACTAGAAGATGGATCGATTGCTCTGAAGAAGATTCATACAAGTGAGAATCCTGCGGATATGTTGACTAAGGCAGTCATACGAGAGAAGCTGAAGCTCTGTTCAGCTTTAATTAATCTTCAAGCTTAAAGACGGGGAGGTGATGTACTCCGGATGAAGAAGACAAAGGTTTATGGCGATGTATCTCCAAGTGGGAGATTGTTGAGAAGTGGAGCCACATGCACGGATTTTGTGTCGTAAGTCCTTTCGCAACTGGGATGCGGAAAGGAGTTCCGTGGATTTCGTGTCGCAAGTCTTTTCGCAACTGGGATGCGGAAAGGAGTTTTGCAGATTTCGTGTCGCAAGTCCTTTCGCAACTGGAATGCAGAAAGGGAAGTTGCCAAAACTATAAATTGGGGTCCCTAGGGCTATCTAGGGTTAAGGTGAATATTAAGAAATATTTTTAAGGTGTGGGCAAGGGATTTTCTCTGTGCTTCCAAAAGAGAGGTTAGTATATTGCCTTGTAATCTTCATTCTTCTTAGTGGAAGTTTGCATCCGTGGTTTTGTACCCTAGATTGGGGTTTTTCCATGTATATCTTGTCTTGTGGTTTATTTTGGATTGCTTTGATCTATTTCTAGTTTATATATCTTCCTGTTTATTGTTTGTGGGTGAGGCCTGAGATTGTATCTAGGCTTACTACGTTGTTGGCGTGCTGCGTAACAACAACATAAAGAATGTTACCACATATATATTCAACATATTGCTAAACTAAGAATCAAACATATCCAGCATATATGATTTATAAGCATCAACACACAATGTCTATGAAATCATGTTATTGGAGATATTATAGACTACATCTTATCAAAAGCCATTACTAGCGGCCGGATTGCTGGTGATTGGAATCATCCCAACAATAATATGTAATCGGTGGACCTATACCCAGTGAGATAATGAAGCATGGTTTAATAGCTATTGATCTATAATATTCATATTTCTATGAAAATGAAAATAGATACAAAGCATGGTTTAATAGCTATTGATTTCTAACCTTCATATTTCAATGAAAATGAAAATAGATGCAATGGTCACAAAGACGGGATTTAGGGCAAGGAATCACAATAAACACGGAATAGAGAAAATAAAAAAACCTTCACAAGTTAGATCCCTTTTCACCTTGATCAAGAACATGGTTGGCTATGATACCAATTGTGAGATTAATCGCAAGGTTGCATGTGCATCGATCACACATAAAAGAAAAACTTGTGCATGCCAATTTGATCTGCCATTGAAAAAACTTGGCAAGGAAGATGCTTGTGCACTAATGCACGTCATGAGATTGAACTTGTGCAATATCGTTCATTGAATCAAGGACCTAGAGTGCGAGTGCGCAAACACACACACACATATATACATATATATATATATGTATAGCCTTTTTGGCACTTCCTTAGTAAAAGGATATACTGTTAGAAGTAAACTCACCTTGAATTTGATCACACGAATCCTTTGTATTTATAGAGTTATAGAGTACAACAGTTTGTTTGGATAGACTACAATTTGAATTGAAAACTGAAATTTGAAGTCTTCATGGATAGAAGCTAACCATCCGGAGGTAGTTGTGGTGGAGATGAGGTAGGATTGTTAACATTCTCCCTCAAGCTAAACGGCAAACTATTGATGATGCGAAGCTTGGATTGTAAGAAGTGAAACTAGGTAGATGTTAACCTTTTAGTGAAAATATCAGCTATTTGATCAACTGTACCACATAGCGAATAATAAGATAATCTCGAGCAACTTTTTCTCGGACGAAATGATAATTCACCTCAATATGTTTGATACGAGCATGATAAACATGATTGTAGGCGAGTGAAATAACACTAATATTGTCACAATAGAGAAGAGGAGGATATTGTAGACAAATTGTTAAATCGCGTAAGACCATACATATCCAAAACAATTCCGCAGCTGTGATAGCAAGAGAACGGTACTCAATGCTTGAGCGAGAAATTGTCGGTTATTTCTTAGCAATCTAAGAGATCAAATTAGGGCCAAGAAAAATATCATAGTCATAAGTAGAGTGACGATCATTAGGATCTCATGCCCAATCAACATCAAAATAGGCTTAAAGAGTGAAAGGAGCATTATGGCCTTTATAAAACTGGAGGCCATGTGAAATAGTGCCCTTAAGAAACCGCGGAATACGTTTAACAGCCAACCAATGAGTCAATAGTGGAGCATGCATGAATTGGCATAATTAACAACAAATGTAATATTTGGCCTTGTAACAATAACATATTGCAAAGCACCTACAATACTCCGATATGCATGAGGATCTGATAAAGGATCACCATGGAGCTTGGAGAGCTTAGAGCGAAAAGCAACAAGTGACTTCAAGGGTTTTGCATCTTACATATGTGTGCGACATAAAAGATCACCAATATACTTTGATTGAGTCAAATATATGTCAGTTGAAGTACGAGTAACCTCGATACCAAGAAAATAATGTAGGGGCCCCAAATCTTTCATTTAAAAAAATGATTGAGATCAGACAAGAGAGAGTGAAGGGCCTCACAGTTACTTATATTCATGATAATAGCATCCACATAAATAAGTAAAATAGTAAACTTTGTGGCCGAATGACGAATAAAAAGAGAATTGTCAGCAGTAGAACCAATAAACCCCCAACCCTGAAGATTGGTAGTGAGGCAAATATATCATGCACGTGGGGCCTATTTAAGCCCATACAAGGCTTTGTGGAGTCGACAAACATGACACGACTTAGAGGAATCCACAAACCCTTGGGGTATGTGCCATGTATACTTCCTTAGTAAGAAAACCATGTAAAAAAACATTCTGCGCATCAAGTTGTCGAATAACCCATCCATAATAAAGAGCAACAGAAAGAACTATCTGAACTATAGTATGCTGGACAACATGGCCAAAGGTATCACCATAATCAAGTCCAGGTTGCTAATGGAAGCCTTTGGCAGCAAGACGAGCCTTGTAGTGTTCAATAGAGTCATCAGAACGTTGTTTAGCATTAAAAACCCACTTACGACCTACTAAATTTTGCCTACGCTGAGGTGGAACCAAGGTCCAAGTGCCCTTGTTTATGTAAAGCTTCAAATTCAAGAGCCATAGCCGCACACCACTCAGTCACCTTAATTGCCTGAGAGTAACAAGTAGGCTCAACCAAAACATAGTTTACATGAAAAATACTTGGTAATGGATATCGAGTGGAAACAAGTGCTTTAGGTTTAAAAATGCCGTCATTAGCCCGTGTGCGCATTGAATGAGAAGGAACTGATAGAGGAGGAGGGTGTAGGGAGTTTTTCGAAGGTAAAGAAGAGAGGGATGTGTTTGGAGAGGGAGCAGGGTAAAAGAGGGTGAGGCAGAAGGTGAGATAGTGGGTGGTGAGGATGTAGGGGAGAGGGGAAGTGGTGAGGCAGCGGTGGACATAACAGGATTAGAGAAGTGGTGATTATGTAGTTTGGCAAACACTTGGCTAAGTTGAACATAATCGTTGGAATGACAGTTGGCATGAGTTAGATCCTATCCAAGAGGAACGACCTTTTCTATTGCATCACAGGGATACATAAGTTCATCAAACACGGCATGGCGAGACATGTAAACCTTACAAGAAACAGGATCAAAACATTTATAATTTTTTCCATAGCTAAGGAAATACATGGGATAGTGCGAAAGTTGAGTTTGCTAGGATAATATGGGTGAGTATAAGGGTAGCATTACCAACCAAAACTACGTAAAAAATGATAATCAGGCACACAGTGAAATAACTTTTCATAAGGTGAAAGAAAATTCATCATGCGAGTAGGCATGCAATTAATGAGAAATGTGGTAATGGCAAAAGCATCATTCCAAAAAACACGTGGAAAGATTGCAGTGAGCAAGCAAGGCCAAGCCAGACTCAACGATATGATGAAGTTTTTGTTCTGCCAATCCATTTTGTTCAGGCGTATATGGACAAGAAATGTGATGATTGATGTCGTGGGTTGAGAGATAGGATCGAAACTAATGACTGGTATATTCACCACCGCCATCGGTTTGAATCGACTTAATCTTCATGCCTAACAAATTCTTAACCAATGGTTTAAAGTTTAGAAAATTGTCATAAACCTGATACTTAAATTTGATAACAAAGAACTAACAATAACAACTAAAATCATCAATAAAAGTAACATAATATCGAGCACCATGCAAAGAGGGATCCGAGGTAGGACTCCAAATGTCTGAGTGTATAAGTTCCAACGAAAAAGTAAAAATAAAAATAGAGCGAGAAAAGGGGAGTCTAGAACTCTTGCCAAGTTAGTAAGAGGAATAAATATATGGCTGTCGTATTGAGCCACGAAAAGGAGAGACGAGAGGCGCTAAAGCACAATAAAAGATGGATGTCCCGACTGATGATGCCAAAGAGTAGGAGAGACACATATGGTAAAAAAAAGCGGTCAGAGAGAAACGTGAAATAATGAGAGGTGGAAGCTATAGCGGGTATAGGCTGTTAGTGGTCCGTCCTAGGAAAAAGGATCCTCCCCGACTTGTTATCCTTAACACAAACACTAGAATAATTAAATATAAAAGAACAATTGTTATCCTTGGTAAATTGAGAAATTGATAAAAGATTCTAAGAAATCAAAGGAACATGAAAAATGTTGTGTAAATGAAAGGTAAAGTCAAAGGAATTGTTCATAGAGGAACCAATGCGGGCAATAGGCAAAGCGATACTATTTCCAACTGCAAGAGCATCATCGCCTGCATAATCAGAATGAATGGATATGTTGTTCAAGTCAGAGGTAACATGATTTGTAGCACTAAAGTCTATAAACTAGGTAAAGTATGTCCCAAAGTCATTGCACTTGATAATGGCCATAGCTTGAAGCTTTTGAGGGGGATGGTGGCCTTAAAACAAAAGATCTAATCGATGGAAGCAATTAAGAGCAGAGTGCCCCACTCGATTGCAAATTTGGAATAATGCGATAATAGGACCTTTAGACTGGGATGATTGTCCATTGCGCGGTGCATTAGAGCTGCCCTTGACACCAAAGTGCTACCATGGCCACGTCCATGAAACATAGGTATAACTCGTGGTCCACCACGCAATGTAGAACCACGAGTGGTAGAAAGTGCAACTAGCAATTGGTCACTAGGTGGGCTAGAATAACGGGATTTTAAATGATGTTCAAAAGTGAGAAGTTGGCCAAATAATTCTCCAAAGAAAATCAAGTGAACCTGATTAGCAATAGAGGCGCATACAGGGTCAAACTCTTGACCAAGACCATTTAAAAATTGATTGCACAAATTAAATTCAATGATTGGCTGACCAATTGCCTCAAGCGCATCCGTTAAGCCCTTCATCTTATCAAGATAGTTAAAAATCGAAGAGCCCCCCCCCCCCCAAAGTTTTTAAAGATTCTAAAACTAACGTTTTAACTGTAGAACATGTGAATGCGACTGAATGATATAAACGTTCTCCAATTGTAGCCACAACTCTTGAGCATTTTGACGTCCAACTACCTGTTGAAGAATTTGATGAGTGAGGGTGGCATTGATCCATAACAATATAAGAGAATCACGCTCCATCCACTCCTCATAGGTAGGATTGATAGTGGATATATAGTCACCATTGTCATTTAAAAGAAATTGATCTAGGCAAAGAGATGATCCATCCACAAACAACAATAAATTATTGTTATACAAAATGAGAAGAAACTTACTCTTCCAAAGTAAATAATTTTCCCGATCCATCTTAATTGACACCAAATTTGTTAGATTTGAAATAGAAATCATAGTAGAAGATGCCACATGCAATAATCAAGTATAAGTAATGAAACATTCAAACTTAAATAAACATGATTAAATATATGCGCAAATGACAATACCAAATACAAGCATATATAGTGGTTTGGCTACTTGCCTACTCCACTCCCGACAACCGCACTCTCTCCTAGAGTGTGTCGAATTTCACTATGAATAGTTTTAAATCAAGTTCACCATTAATCTTTACAGCCTTACACAAAGGTCTTAATAATTTATGCTCTTCACACGAGCAAAGGTCCTACACTAAGAACCTACGTTTAGTCACATTGGCCAAGGTCCCATACTAGGTAACTCCGTTTAGGCCCACCAGCCAAGGTCCCACATTAGGAACCTATGTTTAGGCCCACCAGTGTTCACAACCCCAAGTGTAGGGTCGCGATGTAATAATAATCTCGGTAAAACCGAGGTCGAATCCATAGGGGCTGAACTTATGTGTCTTCTGAAAGTGTAATACTCGTATCCTAGCCTGTATTGTTCCATAGGCTTACGCGGTCCTCTCGGTCGAATTTCGGCAACCCACGATCTGTTATCGGCGTTTGTGCGTGATCCTGAGACGTGTCCCATATATCAGAGTTGGCTCGACCCGAGACTTATACCAGTGCGACCGCACCGTCGCCGCGGTTCCGACGCCGCATCTCACGCAGTGAGGCGATGCCCGGGTCAAGCGATGTGGGCCCGCGTTCAGTTTGAGGAAAAACACCACGCGTTGTGAATTCCAAGAGAATCTCTACGATATGTCACATCAATGACATCAATCATAAGTCAAGTACATCTCATCACAAGCCATCACTCACCCTTACCTCCCCTTACCCAAAGCCAAAGTAACCCATGCTTAGCCTTACCTTTCTTACCAATAAGTCAAAAGAGCCCATACCTTCCATCACATCTCCCTTACATCTCCTCTCTTTTCTCATTTTCTCATTTTCAAGCAAATCCCATGAGAGAACCCATGTCTAAGCTCCATGGGAGAGAGAGCTAGGTGTGGCCCACCTTCATACCACCCAATCCCACCATCGAAGCTTCATCTCCACCGTTGAAACTCTTTCCTTGGAGCTCTAGCATGCATTGACGGAAGAAGGATAGGTGGGTGCCTCTATTCTCCTCTTTCTCTTTCTCTTTCTCTTTTGTTATGTGTGATGATGTGGCCGTGTGGCCCACCTAGATGGACCCCACCATGAAGAATGTATGCTAGACAAGCCATTTGAAGGTGGGGGACACTTTTTATATGTGTTCTACTGACACCATCCATCGTTTGGTGGCCCACCCTAGTAGCATGTCTACGGGTGGGGCCTACCTTAATTGTGATATATGCCAGCGTCCAGGGACGCTGGACGGGCTACTCAGTGGAGTGTTAGCGGACAGTGGGCGTACTAGCAAGCTAAATATATATATATATATATATATATATATATATATATATATATATATATATAAATATATAATATAATATAATATAATATAATATAATCTTATCCTTAAGGTTTTTGAGTGGATCACTTGTGAAGGCTCCCACCTTGATGAATGGATTCAATCCATGCCATCCATTCTATTTACCAGCTCATTTTAGGCGTTGAGCCGAAAAAATGAGGCTGACCCAACTGTCTGGTGGGCCATACCTTAGCAAACAGTGATTTTCACCGTTTAAATTTATTTGAATTTTTCTACACGCCGAAATATGCCCAATATTGGGCTTGATGGATTTGTTATGCGCTGCAGAATCCATTGGCTGGACTGGATTCAGCTGCTGCTGGCCCTACCTATGAAAAACCACAAAAATTCAAGTTTTCAAAAAAATAAAAAAAATAACAACAGGGACGCCGCTGCTTGGACGTTGTTCGTGGGCCCATTGCAGGTCCCACTGCGATGCGTGTAAAACATCCACACCATGTATTTTGTGACCCCCTTTAGGGCAGCAGGATCTCTCCAAAACTCAGCCACATACGAAGCTCAGGTGGCCCACGTCATAGTAAACGGTATGATAAAATTCCTGCCATTGAAACCGTTTTCGGTGTCACAGAAATTTTGGATCACTATAAAATTTGTTTTTCCTATTCATACAGGGCTGTGTGACCTTACTAACGGATTGGATGGTAAATAAAAGTTATGGTGGGCCCCACGTGGGACCCACCTGTAGTGAAAGCAGATTGGCTGGCGTATTGCACAGAACGTCAGGGAGTTCTGTGCCCATATGAGTTTTCTATCCATGCCGTCCAGATGCAAGACATGGACCCCACCCATGGTGTATGTGTTTTAGCTACGCCATCCATCTAGGCCTGGCCCTGGATGAGGCAGATGAAAATCTCTGGTGGACCACACGTGGACCACTTTGGGAAGTAGATTGGCTAGGGTACTTCACCCAACTATATAGCTGTTGGTAGCTTTAGCAAGGCATGTGAGCCACACTGTGGTGTGTTTGCTTCATTCACACCGTCCAGATGATTTGGACGGTGCTGGACAGCTTGGATGGTGTAGAGCTGCCCCACCTCAATGTGTGTATTTAATCCACACCGCCCATTTCTGGACAGTGCAAAGAGGTGCCGACCTTGATGTATGTATTTTATGATACCGTCCATCCATATGACGTTGCCCACCCCACATGTGTGGGTGGGACCTACCTTGATGTATTTATTATATCTGCACCGTCTAGCAGATTACTGGATGGTGGCCGCACCTTGATGTATTTATTTTATATCCACTCTATCCAGTCGTGGACCCCACTTGCTGCACGTGTGAGATCCACTGTGATCTATGTATTGCATCCACACATGGACAATGTTTGGGCAGTCCTGATTTACATGGACCATGTGTGGACAGTGACATCCACCATTCAAAACTTTTAAGGGCCACAGTAGTTCCAGTAAGCTGATAATTGCCGTCACTTCATCTATCAACATGTTAACTTACGAATGGGTGAGATTTATGAACAACAGCTTGGTGGGCCCAACTAATGCTTGTGAATGTTTTAATGGAGGCTAAACCTCTTAACTGTGTACCTGGTGTGGCCCACACAAGTCACGAATTGACTTGATTTTCAAGTCTTAGGCCCCACGATGTGTGTGTTATACCCACACTTTTGAGCTATCTTATTGGGCCGTGAACTGTTGAGGGTCAAATATTGCATATTAAACCCCAGTTATAGCATGAATTTACGAACATGAAACCGTTTAACACCTGATTTTAATCGTGTTTGTATTGCAGAGTAGATTTATAAGCGTGGACTGAAAAGAATGCTAAAAGTAGGGATTTAATGCTCTGATGACACCAAAGGCAAGGGAAGGACTCCAGAGGACCAAAATCGATGGGTTTAGACGCCAGAGATCCGAGAAAATCCAGAAACTGAAGCTCAAGTGGCCTGAAAGTCAGCAAGAATGCAAGATCACAGGGTTTCCACCATCCACTCAGCTCAAGACTTCATACATGGCCTGAGGACAACAAATTAACCGTACACGTCAAAAATCAACCATTGGATCTTGGTGGAAGTAGTCCAACGGATAGATCAGGCCATAAAACTTTGATTTGGGCCCCGCCTGATATCTGGATAGACTTCAATTTCGTTACCAACACCTTAAATTGGATGGGGAAAAGGATGGACGGTGCGGATTTCTCATGAACATCTCCGTGGGACCCAATCATACAGAGAACGTACACGGTGCACAAGTGCACCGGCCGTGCACTGAACAAAGCAAAGTCGGTCAGCGTTATGCTGACCGACAATTTCTCTTAGAAATAAAAGACGCAACGACGTCTTCGCTGCCTACGTCGGGGCTCGATTGTGGGCCCCACTCGTCGTTATTTTGAAAGATCAGAACCGTCCATACTCTCCTGAGGGTGGGAATAACCCCACCCTAGCTTTCCTTGTGGTCTCATGCAGTACAGACAGGTAGATCAGCGTTCAAATGTAAGATGGACCGCGGAAGAAAAATGTCAGTGGACCACGTCAAAAATACTCTAAAACCATATATTCCTGACTGGTTTTTCGCTAGAAATTCAATGGACGGGGTGGATTTTCCGTTTGACACTGATTCTGGGCCCCACAAATGTCACAGCGCTGAATGCGTAGGCTCTGTTTCGCAACAGAGCATGCGGGTGGCTGTTTGTGGGCCACCATCACCGATCACAGGTCCGATCCAGACCGTTAATTAGCTCCATGTGGCCCCTATTACTACTGTCAAGGTGGCACGATTCCAAGAAATGGCAGAGAATGGTTTCTGATCGTCCAAACACATGACAAATGGTGTAAAGGTTTGATTCGGTGGGCCGCAGCGTAGGCGATCCAAAACTGACCGTGTCTGAACGGTTTTTCGATGTGGACTCAGTGAACGGATTGGATTTCGCTAATATAGGGAGGAGTGGGCCCCACCATCGTTACCGCGTAAAGATTACACAACCCCTATCGCAACCGGACGCTGTCTGTGATTTGTGGACTGTTGTGGGCCCCACCTGTTGACCAAAATGCTGATCCAACCCGTCCATCATGTTGCTCGTCCAAAAATGCTCTAGAGGACGTTGTTCTTGTTGA
Source organism: Magnolia changhungtana (assembly GCA_030180095.1). Classification (NCBI taxonomy): domain Eukaryota; kingdom Viridiplantae; phylum Streptophyta; class Magnoliopsida; order Magnoliales; family Magnoliaceae; genus Magnolia; species Magnolia changhungtana. The sequence continues at coordinate 3,092,359 of JASAUF010000118.1, forward strand.
CAGAAGCAAGGAAAAACGCCATTTTTTGTAGGCTGCTTTCTTGACTGCGTAACAACGTTTACGCAGGGAGTGCGTAAAGGTTCTTGTGGGTTTTGTCTCAGTGTAGGAAAAGTCGGTTCCCTGGAACCGACCCAACCACCCTCCTATTCATTATAAAAAGCCACCGTTGATGGGGAGTGAGGGATTCAATCAGTTGGCGGGGAACATCAGAGGAGAGAGAGAGAGAGAGAGAGACAGGGAGTAGATTATGTATTTGTTTTATTTATAGTTTTCTTTTATCAGGATTTTCTTGAGATATGGCCCAATCATGTTAGGCTAGACCTCTTAGCTAGGGCTAAGAGGTGAAGCTTGTAGCATGATGAGAGGATTTATACTTGTGCCTTTTATTTAGACTGAATGAATTTTTATTTAATTTTATTAAGGAAATGTTTTTAGTCTTTAATGGTCTATTGTGACTGAAATTACAATGGGTCTGCGATGGCTTTGAGCATGTTCTTTTCCTCTTTATGATTATGACATCAGGAAGCCCTGTTGTTCACCATTGTCTCCTGGGCATGGTTGGATGTCGGTACTCTTCCCAACCTTCATATCATGTTGATTGGTTGTTAATTGGTTTAATTCTGTTATTTGCTTTGTCTCTTGGGCATGGTTTGGTGATGGAATCCATTCTATTTCATATACCTTTCATCTTTTAAACACTATATCAAATAAGTTCAGTTTAAATTCCATGATTCTTCAAGCAGGCATAAGATCTCCCTGATCTCTACAAGTGGATCCTCTGAATCCCTAGTTCCCTTCTTCTGAATTTCTCCTAAGTTTTAGATTATTAATTCACCATTATTCCTTTCATTTTTATCTAATTTAGAATTCATCTCATTCTAGTTCTAGTTCTAGTTGGTTTCAGAATACGTACGAGTTTCAGTCCCTGTGGATTCGACCTCGGTCTTACCGAGTTTATTACTACATCACAACCCTGCACTTGGGGAGTGAACATGGACCCCATTGTGTCATATGGCACACCTGTTGTACATGTTTCATCTATATCATCCACTTATGCGGCCCACCTAGGTGTGTGTATAGCAAGCACATTGTCCATCTGATGGGGCTCATTTGGGATGTGCAGGGCCCACCTTGATGAGTTGTACGTGTGACCCATTTGATGAGGCCCGACGTGATGTAATTGACACCCAGGCATAAGGCCCATTTGATGTATTCGAGGCCCATATGTGTGGCCCATTTGATACATATGAGGCCTATGTTCAAGGCCACTGTGATGTATAAAGGCCCATGTGTAGGGCCCACCTGTTACGTATTCATGGCCCATTTAGTAGGCTCCTTATGATGTAGTGGGGCCCGCGGGTTAAGACCCATTGTGATGTATTTGGAGCCCATGGGTAGAGGCCATTATGATATATTTGAGGCCCTCCTTGGTATATGTATGAGGCCCACCTTGATGTGTATAAGGCCGTTGTTGAGGCTACCTTGATATTTATAAGGCCCATTTGTGGAGGCCTATCTTGATGTATTTGTGGCCATTGTTGAGGCCCACCTTGATCTGAATGTAAGGCCCATGTTATAAGGCTCATTGTGATGTATTCAAGGCCCATGGGTTATGGCCCATTGCAATGTACGTAAGGCCCATTGGTGCAGCCCACTTGATTAAAATAAGGCTCATGTGATGTGACCCATTTGATGTGTCTAAGGCCCATTGGTCGAGGCCCAATGGGACGTACATAAGGCCCATTGAATATGATTCGACCATGGTTTATGTATTGATATTTATGGCAGGCCATGCCTTGGGAGCAATGATGGTTTGAGGTCCATATTGTAAGAATAATGTTGGTTAAACGTCCACATTATGACCTTCTTTTAGGCCTGGTTAGTCTCATTCTCGTCATTCTCTAATGGGTTAACCCAAACGAATGGGCCTCCATTGATATTGCTTGGACCATCATCGGCCGTCCATCTATGGACCCCGCCTTACGTCGTGATCGAATGCTGATTCTGTTTGACGTGACCGATTTACCGATTCCGATTGTCGTGGCCTATTTGATGTATATGAGTCTAAGTATCGAGGCCGATTCCAAGTGTCGATTCTGATTGTTAAGGCCAATTTTGATTGCCGAGGCCGATTGTCGAGACCTATATGATACATACGCGACCCGTAGTTGAGGCTTATTGTGATGTATTTATGGCTTATGGGCAAGGTCCATTGTGATGTATTCGTGGCCTATGGGCAAGGCTCATTGTGATATGTATTAGTCCCATGATGCATGACCCTTTGATGTATTCGGGACCCATGTGTAGGGCCCACATCTCATGTATTTGAGGCCCATGAGTAGGGCCCACCTGTTGTGTATATGTGACCCTCGAGTAAGGTTCATTGTGTTGTATATTAGGCCATTGTGTGAGGCCATGAGCCCATTATATGTTTGGCTCTACGAGGGCCATTCCTTGGGGGCAATGTTGGTTAAATGTCTACATTGTCGAGGCCGGTTGTTTATGTCGGTTATTGATACCAATTATGAGTATGTGACGACATAGCATCATGATACATGCCCATACGCATCATCTGCATGTTTGTTATGAGATGTGGTTGATCATTGCATATGTCATTGAGCATGTTGTTATGAGACTCCCTGATAGGCGGATGTTATCTCACATAAGCGCACGGTATGCGTAGGATTGATGCATGACTGGATTGTATGATTCATGCATCTTGCATTATAATTACTATACACCCTAGCGACATCAGGGACGTAGCCTCCACAGGCATATCGTGGATGGCCGGACGGGGCACCGAAAATTTGTTCTAGCATCGGGCTGCCATAGATGGCCTTGGGTGAAAATCCCTAAAACCCTCTTGGTACTAGAGGACGCCCCAACGTCGAGACCGAGTGGATACATGAGCGCCAGAGTGCCGAATACGAGGAGGCCGCGTCTCCCACTGTGTCGTGGTCGGTTGGGAGGGGGTGTGGCCTTACCCACCAGAGCGTAAGGGGCATTACTAGGCTCAGTCTGACCAGCTCGAGGAATTGGTCTGCTATTGACGTGCCGAATAGGTTTTGGCAGACTATAGGCCAGGCGGATAGTGAGGTTTCTTACGCTCACTTGGACTGTGCGGCTGGGAGAGCGGCAGTGCCATTTGGAGTGTACTAAACCCTAGTGATGACCCCAGAGAGGAACCGTACTTATATGTGGACTTATTGGGCAGGAATTGCATACTCATTCATTCATTCATTCACTATCCACTCGGGCTGGTGGTGCACAACTAATTATTGTGTACCTTTGTATGGCCAGGATTTCGGTTGGGCGCGCGACTGGCCCGAGATGAGGAGTTTACCACATTGAGTTTGACTATCCAAATTTAGGTATGGGACTGGTTTGGATAGAAGTCCCTTGTGATGGAGCCCATAGCCTGCGATACCACGTACTATCATCTCGACTTCACATTCCAGCATGGTCATTATATTCGCACCGCATATTGCATTACATTCGCGACATATGACACTTATATAGTTTAGATACGACGTCTGGTATTTGACCCTTTATGACTCTTCAGTTGTATAGTTGATTTGTATTGCGTATTCTGATATTGTTCTTCAGTTATATAGTTGATTTGTATTACGTATCCTGATATTGTTCCTCATTTGTATAGTTGATTTGTATTTCGTATCTGATATTGTTCCTCATTTGTATAGTTGATTTGTATTGCGTATTCTGATATTGTTTGACTCACGGACTTGTCAGTATTTTCACTTACTTTGATAACGTACGATTCATGACCTCACGCCTATTTCGACATTGCATGATTATGATATTGCATTAAATACTTGGCACTTACCTTGTGCACACACTTACACCACCCTCTAAGCTTTCTATAAGCTTATGCACGATAGATGCGTGCAGGCGATGTTAGGTTGCAGCGGTGTTGAACTTGGAGCGTGCAGTGGTCTTCTGGAGCTTGATTTTTATTTTATGTATTTCCCTTTCAATATTGTACTCAAATGATTATATTAGTGGATATGTGATGATGATGTTGCCTTTGTGAATTGGGTAATCTTGTGGTTATGCTTATTATAAGTTAAATGTACATTGGGAAATCTTCCTTATAGAATCCCAGGATCGGAATCTGGCGTATGGATGCTAGGAGCCAAGAATGGGGTACTACGGAGGCTGTCGGCATCGGATTCGACGATCGAAATTCCAGTGAATCCGATCTCCGGATTTGGGGCGTGACAGAAAGTAACTAGAAGTAGAACTAGAAGAAGATGAAATTCTAAATCTGAAAATTTTAAGAGAATAATTGTAGATTATTTAACTAAAACTTATAAATTCAAAGGTGGGAAACTAAGGTTTCCAAGGATCCACTTGTAGATATCAGGGAGATCTATGCTTGATTCAATGACGCAACTGGAATCAGAGTCCCATCTTATCCAATTGGAAATATCTCATTAAAAATTAAATCTGAACTTCCTTTGATCTAGTTCTCAATGGATGAAAGGTATTAGAACTAGAAGTGATTCCATAAAAAAACATGCCCATGAGACAAAGTAAACAACAAAATTTCCCAATCCACAACCAATCTGTGAGAATTGTGAGAGTTAGGAAGGATTCCATCATCCAACTATACCTAGGGGACGATGGTAAATAACAGGATTTCATAAAAAATATACTCAAAGCTATCGCAGATCTATTGTAATTTAAGTCATAACAAATCATTAAAAACTAAAAGTATTCCTTATAATCAAACTATAATAAAAGAGAGTTCATCAACATCAATCAAAGCAATAGGAAATCACCTATCACGCTACAAGCTTCACCTCTTAGCCCTAGCTAAGAGGTTTAGCCAATCATAGACATGATTGGACTAGTATCTCTTAGAATAAAAATCAAGGGAAGAAACTACTGAGGAGGAAAAAAAACTCTTTGCCAGCCATCCGCTCTCTCTTTCTCTCTCATCTGTTTCTTCCTCACGTCTATCCTCGTCTAGAAAGATTACCAACCGTCTCTCTTTCTCTCCTCTTTATAGGCGTGCCATCCATAGGTCGGCTGGAGTCAAAGAACCGACTCTACTTTCGCACCCCTACTCCTGCGTAGTGAAATAGCAAAACGGGTTGCGTTTGATCCGATTTTGGGAACAAAGGTCGTCCAATTCTCTCAATCTGACTGCATAGGAAGGGTTGAAACTCCCTTATCCGGCTTTTGGATGGTCTAAATTATTGATCCAACCCTGACCATGATTGCGCAACAGCCCGCAGTGGTCGGGCGGCGTTCATGAATTGCGTTTGCACCCACCTGCACTCAGTCTTGCGCTGTGATGCTTGGTGGGGCCATGATCGGAGCTGGCGAGGAAATCCACTCCGTCCATTTGATTCACTTCGGAATTTCGGTCGGAGATGGACGTTTTTTTACTATCCGTTGATGCGACCCATGGGATCTTTTTTTCCTGTCATTCGTCCTGCATTTGAATGTGTGGAAACCATTCTTGTCTTTTCCTTGAAATTTCCTCCTCTAAGCCTTGGTTAGACGGCCTTTGGGCTTCGAATGGACGGTCCAGATAATCCGGACGGACAATCTTAGTGGCCCACAACATTACCCAAACTACGCACATGTGCACCTTTGCACATGTGTCATGGACGTCTAATCCGAACAGTCCGTGTGATGTGGCATCCCATAAAATCCCAAGGGACCAATTTTCACCCCGATATAAAACTTTAATGGGCCATAGCAAAGAGAGATGCAAATCAGGGGAAGAAATTATTTTCTTTTTCCATAGCCCACCAAAGTTTTGGATCAAAGTAAAAGTTGGGCCTTGGGGGTTTCATAGGGTGCTGCATCACGTGAACCATTCAGATTTTGGACTCACATCATATATGATGAGTTCTCAAAAAGCTTGCATGAGTTCTGTGCGAACTGGTGCACAGCTAGCATTTGCTATATATATATAAAACGCCCCAGTTTTCAGAATACTAGTACATGACTTGAATCTTCAAGAACCCAGGAGTTAGCTATTGATAATGACGATCAACCAATAAATTAAAGTGCGATATAACGGGAATAAAATGTAACATAGATATGGCCTCAAAATAGGAACAATATTCCGACCCACTTAGCTGGGGGCCACTTACAAAACCTTAAGTTTTCTTAAATTCCAAATGTACTAAAATAGAATAAATGACTAAAGTACTAATTTAGCCCATAGTAGGCTGTCGCCTCATGCTGCGACTCCTTGTCATATGGCTCCTCCTCGATTGTCACCGCCTCTGTATCCACATCGTACTCGATGTCTCTTGTACCTATGTCCTCTGTACGATTGAACATTGATGAATGAGTGACCAACTCAGTTGATCTTCCCTCAAGATTACACACCGCCACCCTAAACAAGGAATAACATAAAAGCACACAGTTAATCCAAAACACAGTATATGCAGTCTTATTAAATATATGGATGTATGAATGCAACGTCGGCCCGGGAAAAATATCCAGATGGCCTATGTCCCAGGTAAAACATCTAGACGAACATTGGGGTCATCACCCATGGATAAGACTGGTCATCAGCGCAACATTCAGTGTAATCGCAGGGCATGATGATCAGAGTCAATATTACAATTGAATGACTGGTCATAAGCGCAATATTTAGCGTAATCGCAGGGCAAAATGATCCAAGCCATCGTAATATGCCATGTATGCACGACTTGCTAGCCCATTATTAGTCCATTTGCAACCAGTCGATTTAAATAAGCTTACGGTCACCACGGGGAGCGCATGGCCCAGCGTAGGCTGACGGTTCGGGCATAGTGTCTCATTACCACCATCCCTAGCCCATGAGGCCACCGTCTTAGGGTGTGTGTAATACCAACTAACATGGAGTCAATCAATTCGATATAAAGGGGACTACCACTAATGCCGTCTAGGGGTGAAAGGTTGAAATTACTAAGAGTGGCGAGTAAAACATGTCGGCATGAATGGTCCAAAAACGAATAAGACGGTACTTTAAAAAGGTTATGAAGTTCACTCCTAGTCAGTTAAGCGGAACCATGCATGGATGGTAAACCCTATGGTCAAGCACCACACCAAAACCTCCATGTCAGGGGCCTACTTATGTCACGACTAATCTGGTTACACCCCAAGCACAGACTCTCCTTTGCCAGAACTTTCCATGGAGAGATTTTAGCAGTAGGTATGTCATAACAACATATATCACAATATGAAAGGGAAATAAGGAACGACACATGTGTTCCTATCAATATACAACAATTGAATTCACATAAGGTATACGACATAAATGACTAGGTTATTTACTTAGGGTCTGTTTGGGCAAACGACTTACCGCGTATTAAAGGGTATTAGATGGGATAGGATTATAAAATCCCTCCTATTCCATCACTCGGCGTGTTTGGACAGCGATGAACATGGAGGTCTTTCGTCTTCTGATGGATTCGGAGGAGATGGGGAGGGATTGTTGAAATCGTCACCCACTGCTTCAAAGAATAGCTTATTACACACATGTATAGAGCCCAATTCATCTATAGGCAGACACGTGCCAATATGGAGTGCATGTGAAAAATCAGAGCTCTCCATGTGGTTGCTAATAAACAGTGTATTTCACCTAATGGAAAGATCCGATCTCATACACTCAGCTGGGTCACAATGTACAAAAGGAGCTTTTCTTAGCCGTCCATTTGTTTTGTAATCCGTGGCCCACCTTATCTATGAATTAGTATGAACTTCTTCGAAGTATATCTAAACAGTGTATTTTACTTGATGGAAAGATCCGATCTCGTACATATATCCTATGTTAGCACGTGTGTGGGTGTGTAGATGGGCATAGCTACCACATGCGTGTGGAATCAGCAAACCGCCTCTTTTCAGGAAGAGGATTACGTACCGAGTAACTCAGTATGGTAAGCGTACTGAGTAAACTCTGTGGGCCCATATGTTATTCATGCATTATATTCACTCCGTCCATCTCTTTTAAAACATAATTTTAGGGCTTAATCCAAAAAATGGAGTATATCCAAACCTCAAACGGACTACACCACCAGAAACTGTGTGAATTAAACATCTACCGTTGAAAAATTCTTGGGGACAACAGAGGTTTTAGATCAAGCTGATATTTGTGTTTTCCCTTCATCCATGTCCTTCTGATCTTATGAATAGGTTGGATGACAAATAAACATTACTGGGTGCCTTAGAAAATTTTCAACGGTTCAAATCAATAGTTCCACTTTTTCCAGTGGTATGGCCCATTTGAACTTTGTATATGCATCAATTTTGGGTTGAACGCATAAAATGATCTGGAAAAATGAATGGACGGCGTGGATAAACCACATGCATTTGCGTTGGGCCCAATTGAATTTACTGCATACTGAGTAACTCAGCAATCCGATTTCCTCTTGTCTTGATGGTTGTAATACACTGCACCCAAATAGAACACCTGCTGAGCATGGGATTGACATTTACACCCAGAAGCATCCGACCATCCACTGACCGCATTAAATACAACTGACACGGTAATTCCATACACCTTATTACACCCAAAGGCAGTTGCCCAAACAGGGCCTTAAGCAGTTTAGAGAAATCAAAAACCTAAACAATAGTAAGCATTATCATGTCAAATAGATAAATCAAGTAAATGTAGTTTATCATTAGACTAGCTAGCTGTTTACACTACTAAAACTGCTATTCCTAATCCAGTTAGGGATGGAAAGCTTAAGGGGAGGAAAATCATCACCAGACAAGGCGTAGAATGCTCCTAGAGGCAAGTTGCTTTGAGAAGGTGGTGTACTTACACCACTTATGTAACTCCCTACACGCATATACTTACATTAGTCAATGTACCACGAGTTTCAATACGTGAGGGTTGGAAGGCCCCATCCTAAAGTTGTTTGGGCGGAAATCAAGGGCGATCAGGCTTACCAACATGTTGTTCTATTTCCATTAAACTGGGCCCAATCAGTTCCCATTTCTGCCATGCCTAATCATGTTATCAATCAAGCCAAGTAAATCTCTCCGGCCAAGGTGGACCACTGTTTGGCCTCGAGCATGTCGCCCATAAGGAACGCCGCAACTTCACCTCACTATCAATGTAGGCTATCACACATGCCGTCCACAGTGTTTAGGTGGGGGCACGCCATGCCATGTCCTACACGGGCTGCCCCACCAGATTTTCCTTTGAACGTGGCCCGCCCAATGTTAGCAGGGTGCGACCCACCTTTTGGACGGCCGACATTTGGAATAATGCCCTAAAATGATATGGGCGGTCTGGATCCTGAAAAAGAATAATCAAGGTGGTTATCCGATGGTTCCCCATTACCTCGAACATGGTGGTGACCTATCGTCCTCATACGTGGCACTTAGTAAAACTACACAAACTAACCAATATCAATAAGGTCTCCTTAATCCTATCCATCTAACTGATGACTATCAAGTGGATGGTTGAAATTTAAGAATTTTTTGTGGTCCTGATTGTCATGAAATCACGTCACATGGACAGTAAAGTGGTTGCCACCTCCTTTTCCTAGTGATCTGAACTATCACAATAATCTAACTGTTCTTGATTCTATTGACCCAATCGAGCCGTTGGACTTTGCGGTCCCTTGCATCCTTCCACGTTTTGACCCACCTTCAAGATTCCCATCGCAAAAGTCAGGTGGCCCATTCATCAGATCAGCAATCGGTATACGTTGGATATCAACTTACGGTCATTTCTATTGATTTCTCCGAAAACACTTAGTACGTGTTCGGTCTTTTGGGCATTTTGTTGCCGACCGATACTTAAAGCCTACGATAAAACCCCCGACGTCAAGTAGGGGCCTCACACGTGGCCCACCAATCGGTGCGTGGTGTCATAAGGCCCCATAGCCTAAAATATACATGTACTCGGTGTTAGTGAATGGTGCGGCCCACCTGCATTTGGTGAGGCCCACGGTTGATGGACCAATCATTAAATAAACATGTAAATGTTCAAACATTATTCCGACAATTGTGCAGGGGCCCAATCCTCGATGCGGCTATTGGATCGCATTTTTTTGGTGAGGCCCATGCCCTACGCAGCCCACCACCAAAGCAATGCAGCAGTAAGGCATGAACGTCTCCCTCGTTCTTAAAGTCCCACCTTTGCCTTTTTGAAGGCCATCTCTGGCCTTGATTTCTGGCTAAAACAACCCCACCGGAGGGTTGATTTCACGTGAGGACCACTTTGGATTCGGCGGTCGCCAATGAGAGAAATTCTGTACATGTAAATGTTCACAGAAATTTTCTTAACACTTGGTTGCCGACACATTTCCGGATATTAGGACTTCATTGGCCCTTGAGTGTTTTTTCCTTACTCCTTTCTATCATCAACGTCCAACCCATGGCCACTATCATGGCTTGATATCTGTTTGAAAATAGGGTCATGGTTTGGCCCATTTTCAGCTCAACATTCATCTAGCAATCTACTTGGAACAGTGCTCCTCATTAACAGCATTTCAGCTTGAAGTGGAACCATTGATTGGCCCGACTTCGGCCTCCTTTACAGCCCGATTAAGGGCCCTATTCTAACTATTCTCTGGCCTCAGCGTGACTCGATTTTAGCCTGTTCATAGTTCAAACAGAGCTTGGCAAGGACTTGTTTCTCAGCCTAAATCACAGCCATTCATATGGCTGAGTTCGAGGCCAGGATGTAGACATTGATCAGGCTTAGGATCAGCTTGGAACGCAGCCATTAGTTGGCTTGTTTTAGCTCGGATCCATCCCTTGTTTCGGTCCCCAAACGGGTCCCCTTCTAGGCTGGTTTTTCAGTCAGACCAACAGCCATTGATCGGCTTGGTCTAGACCTAGTTCCCAGTCATTGTTCGGTTCAGCCCTTAAGCTTGTCTCGAAGCTCTACTGAGAGTTCAAAACAACACTAGAACGACCTGCATTTAGCTATGAAACACGGCCATTTCTTGGTGAGTTGACGGCCCAGGAAGACACTACCTAATGTTACAAAGAAAAGAAAGAAACAAGAGAACAAGGGAAGAACTTGCTAGGGCAGTTGCTGCCTTCCTTACCTAGCTGAAACGGGGGGAAGAGTGTCGGTTTCTCTACTTTCCTTTTCCTCTTTTTCCTCACTCACTCTCTCTTGCTTGTGGTGCTACTACGGGTCCACACTGACCCATCTCAGCCTAGTTTCCCATAGCTGAGGCGGTGCAGGGTGCACTGAGTTCACCTGGTTAGTCCTCTGCTCACGGCCACACCCTGTCTCTATTCTATCTCTCTTTCTCAACTTGACTCGACCGGATTGTACTGACTCGACTCAATCGGCTTGGGCCGGGTCGACGCAATGTAGCACCGCCTTTGTCTCTCTTACTCTCTCACACTCTTAGCTCTTTGTTTTTCCCTTAACTCAACACTCTTTCCTTTTCTTTCTCTCTCTCTCTTGGCGTGAATCCCTAGGGCTATAGGGCCCTTTATATAGAAGGAGAGAGAGACGAGGGATGGCTGAGATCACATCAACGGTGGACGGCCGAGATCGCCCCAACCGTTGTCTTTCCTAAAGAGGTAAGTTCTCTCCCTGACGTTCTTTTGGCAGGAGTTTTGCTTAGCCATTTGTGGCAAGGAGGAAAAGCACGCCATAGCCGAGAGATGGATGGCTGAGACTACACGATCAGACCGATCGCAAGCCGTTCATCCGATCCCATCATGGCCCCCCTCTTCGGACACCTTCCACGTGCATGGCATGGAGCGGTCGTGGCCCATCTCCCTCGTCCATTTACATTGGGTGAAATGGCTATAGGGTTTTATTAAGCTGGGCCCCATGGAGACTTTGAACAGACCGGATGGTTCAGAAAGCGATCATGGTGGCCCACTTAGGGGCTCAAAGATTGGTTGTCCAAGTCTCTGTTTTGGCGGGAGGGAAATCTGTTTCAAATGCTAGGAGGAGCTCGGTCAAAGCTCAATTGACCTGGCAAAAGGTTTCAGTGCACATCACGCGTCAGTGCATGGGATGCACATGCATGCTGTGTGAGGTTCGTTGGAACGATTACGATGGATCGGACCCGTTCAACCATTCAGTAAGTTGTCACAGGGGTATTGGTCCATGATTTTGGGCGGACCCGAGGCCTAGGTGGGCCGTTACACACTCCTTTGGCCCATTATTGGCCCGTATGATGTGATCCATTGAGTGGATGGGCCCGATTCTAATTTCGATGGTTAACATAGGGTATTGGTTGTGATGAAGGTTCGATTTGCCACTAATAAATGCTCAACCATTGGTGATAAGTGTATTGTAGCAGTACTTATTAATATAAACGCTTTGGTTTATAGTGTTTAGGTAATCTCACCTTCTTGAATGTTGTAAGGCGCGTTCTGGCTCTTGGAGGACCTGGACGGATGGTCTTAATTTCGATCAGGATCTCCATCCTACAGATGTCATGTTCAAGCCAGATGTTTAATCCAATCTAATGTGGATTAAAAGGGTAACACCCGCATACCATTGGTACAGGGTGTTACAGGGAGGGATGCTCACTTGCATGGTAATTCTCACAAGAATGAGAACTTTTTGAAAATTCGTCTCACATGATGTGAGCCCAAAATCTAAACAGTCATGTGATGCGACATCATATGAAAATCAAGGATTATGATCCAAAACTTTAGTGCATATATGTGTGTGTGTGTGTGTGTATGTGTGTGGAAATGGTTCTATGCGGTCGAGCTCATGGGAACTTCCCATGAGGTCTGAGTTGTGTGGGTCCCATCGTGACGCGTGTCAAACATCTACCCCATCAGTCAGATGCACCATTCCATGGTGGGTCACGAGCTTAAAAATCAAGTCAATCCTTGACTTGGGTGAGCCACACCACATACAAAAGTTAAGAGGGGACCCAAGTCATGGATTGACTTGATTTTTAAGCTCGTGGCCTACCATGGAATGGTGCATTTGACTAATGGGGTAGATGTTCGACATGCATCATGGTGGGACCTACACAACTCGACCTCATGGACTGATTGGCTTGGTTCCCTAAACCCGTCCTAATTGGTTTAGACATACGTACATTTACGTATGTCAAATTCTCATCAAACAATCCCAACCATTGAATCATCACATGGGTTTTGCGCACATGTGAAAATCCTATCAATCAATCCTCGCCATCCAATCATCATGTGAGGTCCATATATTAAAACAATGGATGGTCTAAATCATATTGACACATGATTTAAAATAGGCATGTGGTTCAGTTGATGATGGTACTGGCAATGTCTCCATACTTTCTAATCTTCCCCGTGGGCTCTACCTTTTATTTTTTCCCAAAGAAAAATCATATTTTTTATTTTTTACTTTTACTATAAAGTAATCTTTTTAAATTAATTTATGTAATTTTAAAATTACAAATTACAATTGAGTACACCAATACCCTAGTAAATATGGTATGGGTGTTCATTTTAGCCCTAATATAAATACAATTTTTAAGTATGCTAATGCATGTAACATTCATTAGTAGGTATTGGTATTGGGTATCCCTACACTCGGAATTTGGTCCATTGACGTTCTTATTTTAGGGCCGTTTGGATTTGTTTGGGAGCGTTTGATGCCCAAACACTATTTTAAGCAAAACCCTTTTTGTGTTGTGCATTTGGACACCTACATGAGTTATAATGAGCTAATGCACATACCTCTAATCTGCCAGCATGGCAAACAGGTGCCATATTCAAGCCATACATGAGAAGATTACTACCATGTAGATTCCTTGTTGGGTTTTTTCAAAATAAGAAGAAAAGGAATTTTATTTTTGGGAAAAGAATGGTTAAGGCTTTAGTGATTGTTGGTGTGAATAGCGATGCCTCTTGGTGAAGGGAGCATGAATTTGAAATGGAGGGATGCCATTGTTTGAAAGACATCACCAATGATGAAAAGACACCATGGAAGAAGATGTCTTTTCATGAAAAGAGCTTTAAGCATTTATTGTGATTCTATATAAACCCATCTTTGGGTCAATCCGAATTCACAAATTCCAACAATCTCCTCTCCATCTTCTTCTTCTTCACCTTTTTCGTTTTTGGAAAGATATAGTTTTCAGGTGCTAAACTGTAAATAATTTTAAGGCAGTAAATTACAAACAGTTTTCAAGGGGTAAATTATAAAGCATAGAAGTCAGGGTTGTACGCTGTAAAAGTGTGTTCGAGGTGCGGTTTTTCAGTTTTACAGGCCAAAACTCACATTTCTTTTGTTTTGGAGAAGAGGCTTATTGTATCCTGGAAGCGGATTTGATGTAACCCTCTTACAAATTGGTTTAATCACCAGTAGGGTGCGAATATCACTTTAAAGATAGCGACATCGTAATGTGCCTTAAGCCTATCTTTAAGTGATTCATTTTCTATTTTTCGCCTCTAAAATAACAATTTTAAGGCGATAATATGACCTCTTTTATGGGTCATCCTAACTTTGTTCGAATTACACCATTCGACGGCTCAAATTTTCTTCGATGGCAATTGAGGGTCCACCTCTTCCTCAAATCACTCAAGTTGGATCATGTGCTCACTCTAGATCCTCCTTCACCACCATCTGACAATGATACTTTAGAACAAATTTAAAAGAGACAAAATTGGGAGCATAACGACAACCTATGCAAAGGTCATATCTTCAACACTCTTTCCGACTCATTATACGTTGTTTACCATAAAAAAAAGACTGCTAAGGATTTATGGCAGGCGTTGCTCACCAAATACACATCAGAGGATGAAGGTAACAAAAAAATTCCTTGTAAGTCAATTTTTAGAATTAAAATGTTGGATGAAAAACCTGCCTTAATCAAGTACATAAGTTACAGGTCATCATTCGACAGATTATTGCCGATGGCACTAATCCCGACGAATTCTTTCAAGTATCCACAATTATTGCTAAACTTTCACCTATGGAAGGATACTAGAAAATCATTGAAATAGAAAAAAGAGAAAATGTCCTTGGAGGACCTCCTAATGTTTTTTTGAATAAAAGAAGAATCTAAGCTCCATGACAAAAATGAAGAACAACAGGAGGCCCTAAGTAATGCTAATGTAGTCGAGAATAGTGTGAATCGGGAATTAAAAAAGTCACATTTCAAGAAAGATGATAGGCTCAAACTTAATAACCAAGGGTTCAAAAAGAACACATCTAAAAAGGGTCCATGCTTCTTTTGCAAAATCTCTGGTCACTTTAAGAAAGACTACCGAAAATACAAAAAGAAAATACAAGAAAAGAAATGACAAGTCAATATGACGGAAGACATGAATCTAACTGCTGTCATATCTAAAGTTAATATAGTAAATGAGGATGTTGAATGGTGGGTAGATTCTGGCGCTACTAGACATGTTTGTAAAAATTATAACATGTTCAATTTCTACGAATTAGTGGGGGATAATCAAGAACTATATATGGAGAATGCCTCCACATGCAAGGATGTAGGAAAAGGGAAGGTACGTCTTAATCTAAATTCTGAAAAAGTCCTTACTCTGAACGATGTGCTGCATGTACCAGATATTAGGAGGAATCTTATATCAACTAGTCTACTGGCTAAGTTTAGATTCAGACTCCTATTTGAATCCGATAAATTGATTCTGTCTAAAAATGAGGTATATGTAGGGAAGGGCTATGTATCCAATGGAATATTCAAATTGAACCTCATGAATGAAAATTCTTCTTCCATTTATATGCTTGATTCACATGATGTTTGGCGTGCTAGATTAGGACATATTAGTTATCATAGTATGAATAATATGTCTAATTTTAATCTAATCTCTAAGTATACAAAGCCTAATGATAAAGGTGGTATTTGTGTACAATCTAAAATAACTAGAAAACCGTTTCCAATGGTGGAAAGAAAATCACAACTCCTAGACCTAGTTCATAGTAACATATGTGAAATGAGCAGTTTAATAACAAGAGGGAGAAAAAGGTACTTCATAACCTTTATAGATGATTTCTTCCGTTATACCTTAGTATACCTATTGAAGAATAAATATGAGGCACTACAAAAATTCAAGATATACAAGGCAGAAGTTGAGAACCAATTGGACCGAAATATTAAAATTCTAAGGTTGGATAGGGGAGGAGAATATCTATCCTTAGAATTCTTGGAGTTTTGCAAAACTCATGGTATAATTAACCAAATTACAGCTCTCTATTCATCCCAACAAAATGGGATAGCAGAACAGAAAAACAGGTCTCTCATAACCATGGTAAACTCTATACTCAATAATGCGTGTTTAAGTTCAGGATTTTGAGGAGAAGCCCTATTGACTGCCTGTCATATCTTTAATAGGATACCTCACTCTAAAACTTGTAAGACTCTGTATGAACTATGAAAGAATAGGATTCCTAACATTTCATACTTTAAGGTATGAGGTTGTCGAGCCTTAGTTAGGCTTACTGATCCTAAAAGGCCCAAGAAAGGGTTGAGATCTCTTGAGTGTATTTTCATAGGATATGTATAAAATAGTAAGGCTTATAGGTTCTAGTTGTAGAATCTAATCATGTCATCCCGATAAACACTATAATAGAATCTAGAGATGCCGAGTTTTATGAAAACTCATTTTCTTCTATAACTAGAAAAGAGACAAGACCTCAAGATCCTAGTATAAGCAGTAGTTCTTAAAGATCTGATCAAGATATCAGTAATCTCGATAAAGAGGACATAGTACGTAGAATGACTAAGAGGATCATAACAGGTATATCTTTTGGACCTGATTTCTACCTTCTGCTAATAAAATGAGATAAAGATAATATAACAAGGGAAACCATGTTGATATATAATATAGAAAATGATCTGGTAACAATAGATAATGTCCTTAGATCTCAGGATGCTTCTTTTTTAAAAGAAGCAATAAATGATGAGATGGATTTTATATTAAAAAATGGAACATGAAAACTTGTAAATCTGCCACCAGGATCAAAACTAATAAGCTATAAATAGATTCTCAAAAGAAAATTAAGACCAAATGGAACTACATAAATATTTAAGGCTAGATTAGTGGCTAGAGGATTTACACAAAAAGAAGGTATTAATTTTTTTGATACCTATGCTCCAGTAGTAAGGATATCAACTATCTGAGTTTTAGTTGCCTTAGCATCCATTCATAAGTTAGAAATTCACAAGATAGATGTGAAGACAAAATTTTTAAATGGTGACCTCGATGAAGAGGTTTATATGGAGAAACTAGAATATTTTATAGTTCCAAAACAAGAAAATAAAATGTGTAAATTGATCAGGTCGCTATATGGACTTAAACAAGCACCTAAGCAATGACATGAAAATTTGATAAAGTAGTCACCTCATATGACTTTAAGATTAATGAATATGATAAATGTGTATATTCAAAATTCTCTGATAATAAATGAGTAATTATATGTCTTTATATAGATGATATACTAATCTTTGGTACATGTTTAGAAGTTATAAATAACACTAAAAAATTCTTATCATTTAGTTTTAACATGAAAGATATGGGTGAAGCTAATGTGATTTTATGTATCAAGCTATTAAGAAACAATGATAGTATAACTCTATCTCAATCACATTATATTGAAAAGATACTTAAAAAGTTTGATCACTATGATAAAAACCCAGTTTATACTCCTTTTGATTCTAATATCAAGTTAATTAAAAATGAAGGTCGTAGTGTATCTCTGTTAGAGTATTCCAAGGTGATTGGTAGTCCTATATATGCAATGATTTCTACTCGACCTGATATTGCTTTTGCAGTAGAAAAATTGAGTAGGTTTACAAGTAATCCAAGTTTAGATCATTAGAATGTTGTCTCTAGAGTACTCAGATACTTGAGAAAAACTATTAACAATGGTTTACATTTTTCTGGTTACCCTAATGTACTTAAAGGGTATAATGATGCAAGTTGAGTCACTGATTCTAATGAATCCAAGTCTATCAGTGGATAAATTTTTACACTTGGAGGAGCTGCCATTTATTGGGGATCCGAGAAGCAAACTTACATATCTCACTCTATCATGGAATCTGAATTCATAGCTTTGATAGCTAGTAGTAAAGTGGCAAAATGGTTAAGAAACCTGTTATTAAAAATACCATTATTGAGGCCTTTACCACCGGTCTCTATCTACTGTGATAGTGAAATGACACTATCAAAGGCATATAACAAGACTTATAATGAAAAATTCAGACATATTAGTCTAAGAAATAGTTTTGTACGGCAACTACTTGGTGACGGTGTTATAACAATACAATATGTACGATCTATTCAGAATCTAGCGGACCCATTCACCAAGGGACTGACAAGGAATGTTGTTAGTAGAATATTAAAAGAAATGTGACTTAAGCTAATTTCATAGACACCGGATGAGGGAAACCCAACCTAAGTTAATACATTCAATGGGCAAAGTACTTCACAAGAAGTGTCTGAAGCAGCACTGTACGTTTTTTATCTGTCTCATTCCTGGATGTATGTATAGTGCTTGGTACCTGTAATGATAAAAATGAGAATGAGTTGCTATTCTTAATGAGTTCTTTTAAGGGTGCAATAGTTACAGAGGCATTCATAAGGACTCACATATACAAGTATTGGAAGTGGGGCCACTTCCTGATGTTCAAGAGTTTTGGCTACTCTCATGAATTCATGAATCCAGGACAGAGTACAAAGTTGTTAATGTGCTATAATTTTAGAACACATGACAATTGAAATATATGTATGTGTAACATGTCCGGTTGTGTTATATAGAATACTTAGTTCAAGACCGTAGTCACTAAGGATTCTGATTCAACTTTAATTTATTTACACTAAGTGAAGGTTCAAGTCCATAAGACACTTTCTCCTATGCACATATTTTTCTTACATACCCTGACCTCTGTATTTTGAAAAATAATGGGGGATTGTTGGGTTTTTCAAAATAAGAAGAAAAAGAATTTTATTTTTGGGAAAAGAATGGTTGTGGCTTTGGTGATTGTTGGTGTGAATGGTGATGCCTCTTGGTGAAGGGAGCATCTTTTGAATTTGAAATGGAGGGATGTCATTGTTTGAAAGACACCACCATTGATGAAAAGACACCATAGAAGAAGATGTCATTTCATGAAAAGGGGCTCAAGCATTTCTTGTGATCTCAAATATAACATTCTCTATCCAAGAAATAGGTAGGTCCACTAATTAGGTGGGCCCTAATAACTAAAATATTATATATTTGTGAGAAAATTAGCTTTTAGTTTTCTAACCCATTCACATATTTCTACTATCATCCACATCTCATGAGTGGACCACCTTCATTTTACGTTGAGGTTGTTGAGGTTAACGGGCTCAGATTCCTCAGTGACCCCTCCATCACCGATGGGTATTAGTTGGTATGGTCAAAGCTTGGTGGGTTCCATAATGATATGTGCATTTTATCCATGTCGTTCATCTATTTTTACATCATTCCAAAAAAGAGATAGATACAAAGCTCAAGTGAACCAGACCACTGGAAACAATAGGGATTGAATTCCTATCGTTGAGTCACAAAAGGTCTAAATTAAGCTAGCTTTTTATGTTTTCCCTTTATCCAAGTTTATATAACTTTATGAACAGGTTGGATGGCAAATAAACATCACGATAACTCTTAAGAAGGTTTTAACGGTGGCGGTCACAATCCCATTACTTCCAGTGGTGTGGTCTATTTGGGCTTTGAATCTACTTCATTTTTTGGGCACATACACGAAAATGAGCTGGTAATATGAATGTAGAGCCTGGATAAAACACATACACTATGGTATGGCCACATGGCTTTTCCGGAGTTCAGTACAGGAAGTTCACTACAGAATACTAGTCCAAGGTACACATGCTTGGGTATTTCACCCATGTGCCACGCTAGCACATGTGGTGGCACATGGAGGACACGAATTTCTAGAAGTTTCTGCGTTGGGATGCTACGTGGGGCCCACATGATGTTTATGAAAAAATCACCCCATATCATTTCAGGACATTAATTAGACCAAAAAATCAAGTGAATTCTAAACTCAAGTGGGCCGCATGAGAGGAAACAGTGGAGATTCATTTACCACCGTTTAAACATTTATATGGCCACAAAAGTTTATTATAATGTTAATAGTTTTGTGTTTTCACTTCATCCCAATGGGAATGAACTTATAAATAGTTTGGATGGCATATAAACATCAAGATGAGCCTAGGAAGGTTTCAACAGTGGAAAAGTCTTTCTCCAGTTTTCCTTTTTGTATGGCCTTCTTGAGTTTTTGATCCATGTGATTTTTGGTCTCATTTGTTAAAATGATATGAAAAAATGGATGAATGAAGTGGATTTTTTAGAAACATCACGGTAGGCCCCATGTAACATCCTAAAGCAGGTACTTCATGCAAAAGTCTTTCCAGGAAATCCACGTTCGCCTGTGAATTAGCTGACTTGTACACACACCTGGTTTTTGCAAAGCTCATGTATTTGATATATGATGTTTCATGGTCGACGTATGATATATGCAGCTGACTTATTTTATGCTCCTACTATTTAATGGTTGTCCATAGATGTGTACACAAGTTGAATTGAGTCGAGCTTGGCACAACTCAACTAGGCTCAACCACTAGTTGACTTGTCATGCCCCAAACTCGGAAACCGGGCTCACAGAATTCCTGATCGCGGAATCCGGTGGCAACAGCCTCCGTAGTACCCCATTCTTGGTTCTCAGTGCCCATACACCAGATTTTCGATCCTGGGATCCTACAAGGAAGATTTTCCAACATACATTTATCTCTTAAGAAGCATAACCACAAGTTTACCCAAATCACGAAGGCAACATCATCATCACATATCCACTACTATAAACAGTCGAATACAGTGCTGAAAGGAAATACATGAATATAATAAAATCTCCATAAAGCTCGACCTCCACACTCCTGCCTCAATGTTACTGCAACCTAATGACACATGCACGCAACGGTTGTACATAAGCTTACAAGAAGCTTAGAGGGTGGTGTATGTGTATGTAATATATGTGTCAGGCATATAAATATCATAGTAAGCGAAAATACTGGCAAGTCCATAAATACCATCAACCTTATCTAGGCTATGCGATGTGAAGACATAATAAGGAAATGTCATATACCGAGAAAGCAATGAAAATCAACCACGCAATGCGGAGACATAGTAAGCCAAATGTCATATCTAGGCCATACAATGCAGGATCATAGTAAACCCAACGTCATAAGCTAAGGGTGCAATACAATATGCAAATGGAAAAGAAATGATAAAGCTGAAGTATGTAATTGGGATGATAGCACGTGGTATAGTAAGCTGTGGGGTTCATTGTAAGTGTAATTGTTATTTGCCCCTTTGGTTATCAAATTTTGTGGTGTCAAATACACAATCTATATGTGGTGTCAAAAACACAATCTATGTCTTGTGTAGCATGTTGATTTGTATGTTTAAGTCATTGCACTAATGCTACAAGTTAAGAATGGTGATCTACTTCAAGAAGTTCAAGTTCATGTTCTTTGACTACTTCTGCAAGTTTCACAAGAGCCACATCAAAAGGTATGTCTCAAGTGTAACTCAAGATCAAGTACAACTCAAGACTAAAGTATAAGATGAAGTTCAAGCTTTAGAAGATCTCAAGTTCAAGCCACATCAGAGATCTCAAGCTTCATAATCTTCAAAAGTCAACCAACATCTGAACAAATGAAGACTCAATGTCCGTGCTTCACATTTAAGGTTTACATGACCTTAGTTTGACCTTAGGGTAAGTCATTTTGAATACATAATTCATATAGAATATTTTTGTAAGTGTTTGATCTATTCTAAGACCAGTCCTGAACTCTGTTCGACTAGTCCTAGAACCAGCTCGACCAGTCCAAGAAATTCCAAGACCAGTCCTAAGTTATTGCAAAATTTTGAAAATTTTTGGTTAAGCTTCGACCAGTCTTGGAGTCTGCTCAACCGGTCGTAGGAACAGTACCGACTCATTCACGATCAGTCCTACAGCTACGACTCAAACTTCAGCAACTATTCTTGGTTTCTCACGACCAGTCGTGGACACCCTAAGACCAGTCGTAGAACGACTTTATCCGATCGTACTTAAAATTTCAAAATGTAGTTCGACGTACGACCAGTCGTGGTGGCCACATGACCAATCGAAGATGCGATTTCTGCAACTATAAATAGAACACGAATTTCAGAGTTTTTCAAGAATCAAATTCACATAAAATCAAGGCATCACTTTGAGATAAGTTTGTGTTAATTTAAGCTACGCTGTGCATATTTCATATTCTCTTTTGTTAGCTTTATTTATTTGATTTTGTTTCTGCATTTCAATCTAAATTGAAAAGAGGAATTGCTGTATTCCTTCTTCTTGGAATCAAAATCGAATAGAGCTAGCCCATTTGGTTTAATTTAAAATCAATTAGAAATTAGAACTATTTCAAAGTGAGTATTGGACAATTGAACTTCTATATTCGAACTTCTACTCCGATTGGTTCTTCCGGGTTGCTACAAAAGGAGAAATCCAGGTATTTTACATTTATGTAAATCTTTTATGCTTTGGTTTTTGTTTGAGGTTAAGCAAGAGAAATCTCAATCTTGTGGTTATCTGAGGAGAGCCAGAAAACTCAGAAGTAGGGTCTTTTGAATTGTGTAAGCCCATTTGAAAGACACAATTGTGAAGGTTTTAGGTGAACCTGTGAAACCTATTTTCATAGTGAATGCTGATATCCCCTGTGTGAGGATATTAGAAGTAGAGTAGCAATCTGTGTGGCTGTTGTTTAACAGTTGGTGTACACACAGGCGAACCACTATAATTCTTTGTGTTTTGTGGTTTGAATGTTTATTTAATTTCTATCTTTTATCATTCAAAGCTGTGGAATATATGTGTGAATGTGAATGTTGTAATATTTACATTTCAAGCATTGTAAGAATGTTGTAATAGTCTAGAATTTAATTTCTTGCTATTTCCTTTATTTCCTTTCAGTTTGAGTTTTGATATTCAAATTGTTCTAGTAAGGTTGTTCTGCCATAAACCCTTGGTTTTTTTGGTACAAGGTTGTCCTTAGAATAACATTGGTATCAACCTCTCTATTTTAGTGCTTTACATTTCAGTACTGTGATTTATTTAAAGTTCAATCTTTTAAAGCTATCTTATTCTTTTAAATTCCGCTATTAAAGTTTTAATTTGGCATAGTCCTATTCACCCCAAAAAGTATGGGGTCTTGGCGATAAAATCCCAGAAAGTAAAGTGTGTGCAAAGATACTATGCTCACTACCTTTTCAAGTGGTATCAAAGCCTAATAGCTCATTTTTATTGTTATTTGGATTTATTTCCTAAGCTAATCGATCTAAGCTATTTATAAGATGTTAAATTTTGATAGCCTTTCAGTCACTAGGCCTTCACCATTTGATGGCTCCAACTATGCCTATTGGAAAGCCAGAATGAGGATTTTCCTCAAATCAATGGATGAGAGTGTGTGGCAAGCCACAGTGACTGAATGGATCCCTCCTACCACTAAAGTGACTGGTATCGATGGATCAAAATCAATGAGAATATCACCTTATTTTTCTTGGACCACACTTCAGAAAAGTGAGAGTAGTGCCAATGCAAAAGCACTAAATGCAATCACTTGCGCACTATCACCGGATGAGTTCAAAAGAATTATATCATGTGATACTGCAAAGCAAGCTTGGGATATTTTAGAAATGACACACGAGGGTACATCAATTGTCAAGAAGTCTAAAGTCCAAATCCTCACAACTAAATTTGAGAAAATATATATGGAAGAAAATGAAATGTTCACGGACTTCTATACTAGACTAAATGACATTGTAAACTCTATATGGGGTCTTGGCGATAAAATTCTAAAAAGTAAAGTGTGTGCAAAGATACTACTCTCACTACCTGAACGATGATAAAATCCCAGAAAGTAAAGTGTGTGCAAAGAAAATACTCAAGACTAAAGTATAAGATGAAGTTCAAGCTTTAGAAGATCTCAAGTTCAAGCTACATCAGAGATCTCAAGCTTCACAATATTCAAAGGTCGACCAACATCTGAAGAAATGAAGACTCAATGTGCATGCTTCACATTTAAGGTTTGCATGACCTTAGTTTGACCTTAGGGTAGGTCATTTTGAATACATAATTCATATAGAATATTTTTATAAGTGTTTGGTCTATTCTAAGACCAGTCCTGAACTCTTTTCGACTAGTCCTAGAACTGGCTCGACCAATCCAAGAAATTTCAAGACCAGTCCTAAGTTGTTGCAAATTTTTAAAATTTTTTTGTTGAGCTTCGACCAATCCTGGAGTTTACTCGATCGGTCGTAGGAACATTGCCGACTCATTCAAGACTAGTCCTACAGCTACGACTCAAACTCTAGCAACCATTTTTGGTTTCTCACGACTAGTCGTGGAGGCCTCACGACCAATCGTGGACACCGTAAGACCAGTCGTAGAATGGTTTTATCCGATCGCGCTTAAAATTTCAAAATACAGTTCAACCTATAACCTGTCGTGGTGGCCACACGACCAGTCGAAGATGCGATTTCTGCAACTATAAATAGAACACGAATTTCAGAGTTTTTAAATAATCCAATTCACGTAAAATCAAGGCATCATTCTGAGATACGTTTGTGTTAATTTAAGCTACGTTGTGCATATTTCATATTCTCTTTTGTTAGCTTTATTTATTTGATTTTGTTTCTACATTCCAATCTAAATTGAAAAGAGGAATTGCTGTATTCCTTCTTCTTGGAATCAAAATTGAATAGAGCTAGCCCATTTGGTTTAATTTAAAATTAATTAGAAATTAGAACCATTTCAAAGTGAGTATTGGACAATTAAACTTCTATATTCGAACTTCTACTCCGATTGGTTCTTCCGGGCTGCTACAAAAGGAGAAATCCAGGTATTTTACATTTATGTAAATCTTTTATGATTTGGTTTTTGTTTGAGGTTAAGCAAGAAAAATCTCAATCTTGTGGTTATCTGAGGAGAGCCAGAAAACTCAGAAGTTTAGTTTTTTGAATTGTGTAAGCCCATTTGAAAGACACAATTGTGAAGGTTTTAGGTGAACCTATGAAACCTATTTTCATAGTGAACGATGATATCCCCTGTGTGAGGATATTAGGAATAGAATAGTAATCTGTGTGGCTGTTGTTTAACAATTGGTGTACACACAAGCGAACCACTATAATTCTTTGTGTTTTGCGGTTTGAATGTTTATTTAATTTCTATCTTTTATCATTTAAAGTTATGGAATGTATGTGTGGATGCGAATGTTGTAATATTTACATTTCAAGCTTTATGGGAATGTTATAATAGTCTAGAATTTAATTTCCTGCTATTTCCTTTCAGTTTGAGTTTTGATATTCGAATTGTTCTAGTAAGGTTGTCCTGCCATAAACCCTTGGTTTTTATTGTGCAAGGTTGTCCTTAGAACAACATTGGTATCAACCTCTCTATTTTAGTACTTTACATTTCAGTACTGTGATTTGTTTAAAGTTCAATCTTTCAAGGCTATCTTATTCTTTTAAATTTCGCTATTAAAGTTTTAATTTGGCATATTCCCATTCACCCCCCCCTCTCTAGGACATATAGCTAGGCCTTTTCATTCATCACAAGGGACTTCTATCCAAACCAATTCCATACTTAAATTTGGATAGCTAGACACAATGTGGTAAACTCCTGATCTCAGGTTGGTCGTGTACCTAATAGAAATCATGGTCATTGCGAGATACACATAATGATCTAGTTACGCACCATCAGCCCGAGTGGATAGTGAATAAATGAATAAATGAGGCAAATGGTGAGTATGTAATCCCATACTCAGTATGTTCACATGTTAGTATGGCTCATCTCTAGGATATTACCAGGGTCTAGTATACTCTACAATGGCTGCTGCCTCCCTAGCCACACAACCAGCGAGTGGAAAGACCTTACTATCTGCCTAGCCAGTAGTCTGCCAATACTTACCCGGCTCGTCGATAACGAACCCATTTATGAGCTGGTTAAACTTAGCCTAGCTTAAGCTCCCTCACTCAGATGAATAAAGCCACACTCCCTTCCAACCGACCATGACACAGTGGGAGACGCCGCCTACTGGTATTCGGCACCCAGGCACTCATTTATCCACTCGGTCTGGATGTTGGAGTTTCCTCCGGTACCAGAGGATTCTGAGACTCTCACCCAAGGACATCCTATGTGCCCACAGTGCTAGAATCAAATATTTTCGGTATCCCATCTGGCCATCCACGATGAACTTGTGGAGGCCACAACCCTGATATCGTTAGGGCACCAAGTGATCATGTTACACAAATGCGAGATGCATGAGTTATACCATCCAGTCATGCATCAAACCTGTGCGTACTGCGCGATCATGTAGGGTAACTCCGTCTCTTGAGGAGTCCCCTAAATAACTCAGCCCAATGGCAATGCTATGATCAACCATTCCTCACAACGAGCATACAAATGATTCATATGGACATGTATCATGATGTAATACTAAGCATGATCTTAGTGTGTAGCATGATTATCAGATATAACAGGCGACGACCGGTCTTAACCGGTATGCCACTTACAAGAGTAAGGGCTGAACGATAAGCCCTATTAAACATGTAGAAGTCTATATAGAATGGTCCACGATAAACTATCCTAACCTATTTAAGGTACTAACATATCATATATCCTAAGGCGGGGTCCACAAAGGGATAGTGGATCTAACACATACATTGAGATAGGCTCTACACAGTGGATATAATAAATCTGGGCCCGCATATTCTTCCATCTACGGCAAGGGAGGTGATAATGATGTACGAATGTCAAAGATAGGCCTCACACTCATCCTAAGAAGGTAAATGGACAGTGGGGATGATACATACATAATACGAGTTCCTAACAATTAATTACAAGGTAGGTTACATCTCACGGGATGAGTTAAGCTGGTATACAACAAGTGGGCTTCCATGCTCCCTTTATCATGAACAACTGGGCTTTCCTATGAGGGCTCGATACGAATACAAGGCGGGCCTTGGTAGGATCCACACATCCCGGACTATGTAACCCTGCAAACGATCTCGCTCATCATCTAAGTGGGGCCTCGGGTTTGGGTTACTAAGCTTGGACAAACACATGCATCTAGGTGGGCCACATTCCCTATAGAAGGCCTGGTACGAACACAAGATGGGCTCCAAGGCTTGGGTAGTCCTACAGGGTATGGTGGAAAGCATCAATATCAAATGGGGGCCCAACGGTTTGGGATAGCCTAACAAGGGAAGGATGGGTATCACTAGCATCAATGGGGCCCAGTGATTTGAGATAGCCCAATAAGGGAAGATGGGTTGAAAATTGGGTATCACAGTGGGCCCTATAAGGTATGGTTTTCAACGGTGGATGTTTAACCACCACTATTCCTATGATGCGGTCCACTAGGGATTTGGACTTGACTCTCAATGGGTCCACGGCCCTATGAGATCTGGAAGAATGGATGAACAATGTATAAATAACACATATATTATGGTGGGACTCTACTCAAGGTTGGGGTAAAAGAGAGGATGGGGAGATGGGCTTCATGGTGGGCCTTAGGATGGTTCCCAACGATGGACATTTAACCACCGTTGCTCCTAAGGTGTGACCCATTTGGAAATCAGAATCGTAACGGGGCCCTTGGCCCTCCAAATATCTAGGAGATGGATAGACGGTGTGGGCCCATCACTTATACAAGGTAGGCCAACATAAGTCGGCGGGGTTTATGGCCTAAAATGGGTAGACGACGTATGTATAACACATACATTACGGTGGATCTCACACAATCACAACGGGACTCATATAATCACAACGGGCCTTATACAATCATAATGGGCCACATACAATCTTAATAGGCCGCATCTCATGGGCCTAATACACATCACAATGGGCCACATCACATGGGCATGATATACATCACAATAGGCCTCACTCATGGGCCACATATACATCACAATGGGACGTATCTCATAAGCCTCTTACATTGCAATGGGTTGCATCACATGGGCCTAATATACATCAAGTGGGCCTCATCGCATAGGCCACATATACATCACATAGGGCCTCACACATGGGCCATAAATACATCATATTAGGTCTCAACAAATGGGCCAATATATATATATATATATATATATATATATCACATCGGGCCTCATCAAATGGGCCCCAAATGCATCATATTGGGCCTCGCCAAATAGGCCACAAATACATCACCTGGCCCTCATCAAATGGGCCTCATATACATCATGTGGGTCACATCCACGGGCCACACCATCTACACCATTCATCTATTTTTAGAGATCATTTTAGAGTATTTCCCAAAAAAAATGAATCATATCGGAAGATCATCTGGACCATGCCACAAATAACAATGGAGATAATGATTTTCACCGTTTAAAATTCTCAGGGCCCACCACAACATTTATTTTCTATTCAATCTGTTCATAAGGTCACCAAGGCCTAAATTAAAAGGGAAAAATAATTTCAGATGGATCCAGACCTTCTGTGATCCCAAACAGTTTCATTGGTGGACGTTCAATCTTCACTGATTTTTGTAGTGGTCCACCTGATAGATGGCTGGATATAACATATACATCATGGCGTGGCCCACCGTCCAGCCATCTGGACGGTGTGGGCTACATCATATACATCATGGCGTGGCCCACGAAACTTGATGACATTACTATAGCAGCTAGTTGCTGCTTGTCCAACAGATGGACAGTTTGGATGTAACACATCCCTCAGGTGGGTCACACCATCCTCAACTGGATGAATAAAACAGATACATCAAGCAAGCCCACCGTCCAGCTCTGGATGGTGCGGATATTGCACATACCTCATACGTGGGACCCACAGATCTTGCAGACGTTTACAGCAACTATTAGTTGCTTAGGCTGGCCCACCGTCCATCAGACGGACGGTCTGGATAATAACAGATGCACGGTGTGGGTGAGATTCATACATTAGGTGGGTCCCACATGGATGGACCACCCATATATATATATATATATATATTTTAAAACGTGTAGCAGCATCCAGGCTTGGGATGGCCTGGATGAATTTCATACATCAAGTACGGCCCCACACATGGGGTGGGTCCCATCGTCCAAGCAATGGACAGTGTGGATGTTCATCAGGTGGGTCCACACGTGTGGCCAACCTTCTCAGCGTTAAGATGATATGTGCATTTTCCTTCTTCCTCACTCGGCCAAATGGTTGGACCGGCAGCGTGGATAAAACACTTGCATTACGTGGGTCCCGCGTCCAGCCATCGGTCGGTGTACATGAAATCCGTTAATCGCGGTGGGCCGCAAACAGGGGAGAGAGAGAGAGAGAGAGAGAGAGAGAGACGGCGTAGTGGAGGGACCCACCACTATTGTAACGCCCTGAAAATTGGGGGTCGTGTATATACTCGACTCCCAAGTTCCCGGGTGTCACTAATAATTGATTTTTACTATAATTTGTGTTTAATCAAATGTAAAGGCGCAGTGTGGAATTACTTGGAACATGAAGCACAACCACAATTAATCTGCTGAAACGAAAGAAGTTAAATACATATACAAATCCAAAAGAACATAAGTGGGTCGCGCAACGCGTTGCGCAACAAATCACAGAAAGAATGATATATCCAAAAATAAAGTTGAGTCCACTACTCAGCGATCCAGAATCCCGTCTACTGAGCTGATGAAGACCCGCTCATCAACTAAAAATAGGATAGCTTGTCCTCCTTGAATAAGCTCATGCCGCCAGGCTCCTCATACTCCTCATCACCTGCAACTATGGGAGAGGCTGGTTGGTGTTTTAAAACACCGTCCCAGAGTGGGAGTGAGTGATCAACTCAGTGGGTGCTATTAGTCTCAAGTTATAACAGGCATCAATTATATTAAGAATTTAATGAAAAGCAGTCAATTATAAATGTTTAACAATCTTATTAATGCGCATGCATGATGGGTGATATGATGCATGCCTTCACCACAACGCTCCCTCGAGCGACTCTATCTAACGATCGCGTATGACTACACTCCCTCAGAGCGACCTCAACTGCCGAGTCGCTACCCTAGCTAGTGCGATGCAATGCGATGGTATTAACCGAGTTTTTAGTTAAGTCCATTCATCCAGCCGGTTCGAGAATCTGATACACCCCACGTATCAAATGCCCTGAACTAGTTGTGAAGCCAAGGCCTCCCAATGTGTGAGGCCAAGACCCCACGATCCTTGATCCCATCGGGTTCTCCATCCCCGACTTCGAGCACATAGGGAGTGCTGAGTAAAGGGATCGCTCACGGTCACTACGGGGAGGCGCGTCACCCCAGCGTAGGCCGACAGCTCGGACATAGTGTCCCATTCCACCATGTCCGGCTCACGAGACTGTGGATCGATATTCAATTCGTTAACAATGGGCTACAATGGTGGTAGAGTGTTCTAGGTTCCATACATATGTGAGCAAGCATGGTTAACAATCGAGATTGATCAGTAATAGGCTAAACCGCACGAGTCAGGCGAGCACGTGACGAACGACATCGGGTACAATAGACCCATGTAGTCAAACTACTGCCGCCCATACACACCCGCCCAATCCGCGGGTTTAGCCTTAGGATAGTCCAACCAATGGGGCTACCTTTCCACCTCATGTTCCTGACCAATCCAAGGGTTTGAAGATGATTCATAGCATGCTAACATCAAAGTTATCAACTAGCATACGGCATCATGTTACTTATAACCTATCATACAATTCAATATTCCTAACAAGCCTATTACATTATCATAAACAAGTGCATGTGAGAGGTGTGGGTTACTCAAGGAATCAAAATGCACAAAGGCAAAACATCATACATGTCATGAGCAACAACATATGAGAAAATCATACAACACATGAACAAATAACCATACACTAAAGCTTGAGCATGTGAAAGGCATACACACGATTATGAGAAAAGAAACTAAACAAACATACAATTTCATACACCTCCCCAAACAAACACCCAAATCCTAGGGTCTCTCTAAATTCTACAAACGCCTCATCCAACAAGCAAAATCATTAAACTCATGACATAATTGGTGCTGGACTACCTAAGATTAATAGTCCGCACCTTCGGATTCGTTGAAAGCTTGAGAACGACCTAAGAATGAGGGCTTTTGGGGTCAGACGGTTGGAATCCCTAGAGCAACGTTTGTATGTTAGAAATTCATGCCAAATCCCTCTCAATACATGGGTTTCAAGAAAAGAGGGTGAAGGATCTTACCTAAATGATCAACAGAGTGAAAAATGCGGTCTTGAATGAGGGATTCTTCTTGGAGAAGATGTAAGGAGTTGCGGGGTTTGATTTCCTTGGGCCCCACCTTGATCCAGGGTCCACCTTGCTTACCTTCACACTCTCTTTTTTCTCTCCTTGCTCTCTAGCTCTCTCTTTCTCCCTTGGCAATGGTGGTTGTGGTGAGGGTTATGAGATAAGGGTTAGGGATTTATTTACTAGAGTTGGTCCCTTTGGCCTTAAGTATCCACAATTTTCTAAAATAGTCCTCTAGGACTCCCTATTGGTGTTGGGATGGCCCTAGCACCCCTCTGGCCACCAAATTTGGCGCGTAGGTGTCTCCTGACCCGATGAGGGGTCATGTAAAGTTTGAGAACAAACGGATTAACGAAGGTGGGGTTTGAGCATACAGTTCCGACCTTTAAATGGCCCTATGAGGCCCATTTTGGTGATTGGGGTAGTTCTGGTGGCCCCTCGGCCATGAAACTTATAGGATAGGTGCTCCATGGCTCGATGAAGGGCCATGTAAAATTTGAGAGCGATCGGATATAGGGTTTGATATTACGGGTCTGATTTGTGATCAATGGTCACCGTGCCACGATCGGGACCCAGATTTTATGGGCGGGCGTAGAAAAATACATTAAACCTTCACCATAAATTTGGAAGAAATCCGATGGCTGGAAAGCCTGGTGTCTCGATTTTATTTGCAAGTGCCAGATTCCAATTTGGCATTGGTGGGGTACATTTGGCAAGTGCCAAATTCCAATTCTAGGTGTCCATTGGGTCCGTGGTTCGCGATGGACCACAAGCCCAGTGAGATCTTCAGTTTCTTAAATTTTTAGATTTTTCTGACCCTCCTCAGTCACTGGGTGGCCCACACGGGCTGTTGCTAAGTGTAAACAGACTATCTGGCTTGATGGCCCGCACTTTGTCACATCATAACTAGACTGGTTCTAAACTAACCTTGAGTGTTAATAGTCATTAAGTGATATTATAAGTTAATTAAAATTTTTTTAAAGGATTTTTGGAAATCTAAAATAGTGAAAATCCAGGATGTTACAACTATGGGCCCCTCTTCCATTCATTACAACGTATATCAAGTGGGTCCCATTACATGTGGGCCCACCAATCAAAATCAATGGTGGAGATCCCATCTCCACCAAAATGCAAGGTCTAGATGACCTTTTCATGTTAGGACAATAAACATTATGATGGGCTCCATGGAGAATGGCCCCATCATGGGATGAACATATGAATCATGGTGGGCCATCGGCCACACCTAAGGTCCAAAGTGAGATCCATGCCATTAATCATAGGCCCCACTTGGGCCATCATCAAAACATGAAATCTAGACCTATAAAAATACCCACTATTCGATCTTCTTGGTCTGATAGAATGTCAAACTCCTTAGCTCTCTCTTTGATGGAAGATGATGAAGTATGGGTGGCTAGGATGGAAGATTGGGTGGTAGGGAGTGGGCCTCACTTAGCTTATTTTCTCTCCTTAGTTGCTTGGAAATGGTGGAGAATGGAGTGGAATGAGAGAGGAGTGGGGTTATGTAAGAAGGATGAGATGAGAGGAATGGGTAGTGTAAGAGAGGGATGGGTGTATGTAAGAGCGAGTTGACTTATGGGGGGTGAGGTGGCATAGGGTATGGGTTGCTTATCTTTATTGGTAAGAAGGGATGGGAGAGGCATGGGTTGTGTACTTGATTAGTACTTGATTGATTGATGTGATGAGTTATAGAGATTTTCTCAGAATTCGCAACCTGCGGCGTTTCTTCGAAATATACACGGGCCCACGTTTCCTGGCCTGGGTATCATATCGGTGCGCAAGAGAAGCATTGGAACCGTGGCGACGGTGCGGTCGCAATGATACAAGTTTCGAGTCGAGTCAACTCAGAATCACAAGATGTGACTTAAGGTCGCGTGCAAGTACTGATTACAGGTCGTGGGTTGCCGGAATTCGACAGGGAGGATTGTGGGAGTCTACGAAACAGTACGAACTAGGATATGGGCCTTACATGACCTTAGCTCGAACTTAGCTCGGCTCGGTCTTCGAGCTTGACTGGCCAACTCGGCTCGGTTCGGTCAGCAGCTCGGGCCAATTCGAGCCAAGATTAAGTCAAGTTTGCCCATGCAACATTTTAACAAACATATGGACTGTACCTTCAAATTCCCATAGTATGTAAAAAACAACAGCGATTTTACAAGTATTTCATCAAACACCTTGTAGGCAAGGTCAAAATCAAGAAAAAAATGATATTTGTTTTTATACACATACCTTTCTTGTCATTAGCCAACACTTCGTTGAGTTATTTCATCGAACATTTGGTGAGCAACATCAATATCAAAGTAACCAAGTTACCGAACTAGTTCGATCAGAGTTCAATTCGAGTTGGGATTCGATTCAAGTCATGTCGAGCTCGCGCAAGCTTGAACTTGGTTCAAAATTTTTTCAAGCTCAAAAAAATCAGCTTAACTTAGCTCGAACTCAGTTTCGAACCGAGTCGTTTTGAGCTTTTTCGAGTCAAGTAGAGCAAGTTAACTGAGCTAACTCGGTTTGTGTACAGCACTAGTTGTCCATGTTCTTTTTTGGTATGTATTATATCATTAGGTGGGCCTGTATTTCCGAGGGGTACACATCTGACACGGTTTGACTATTAATCGGTGCTCTGCGGGCCCACCATCTTGTTTATCCTATTTTTAAAATCATTTTATGACAAGCGCCCAAAAAATAGGTAGATCCAAATCTTAAGTGGACCACATTATAGGAAATAGTGTTGATTGAACGCTTACCATTAAAAACTTCTTGGTAGCCACAAAACGTTTGTATGATCTAATCAATGAGTTGGATGCCCAAAAAAAACATTACAGTGGCTCCGGATGGACGACGTGGATGTATAATACATACATCAAGATAGGACCCACTACAAGGACCGCACCGTCTACTGTGAGGTCGGGGGCGCACCTAATCTACTCCCATGGATCTCAGAAACGGATTGGTTGCTCCCCCCTGCCATCAGCCCGGTGGCTGATGGTCGGTGCTATGTGGGCTCCACTATGATGTATGTGATTCATCCATGCCGTTTATACATTTTTACAGATCATTTTAGGGTTTGATTCACAGAACAGGAGAGATATAAATCTCAGGTGGACCACACCATATGAAAACAATAGTGATTGGTGTAACGACCCGTAAATTTTCGTACTATGGCTCGAGTACCACCTCGACCAGAAATCATTTAGGATTAAATCCTTTAGAAATTCAACAAAGTTAACTAAGTGCTAAACTCGATTAGCCATGAAATTCGTTGGAATCGCTTTAAATACGATCTGTAAGACCCAAAACTTGCAAAATCATTGACTCTAGGTTACCCTAAAGTTTAGGATCAAACTCATTACCTGGCTACTCTTGGGAACGAATTGAAACTCCGTATTAGGTCTAGGCCGCACATCGGAAGTCCGATTAACACGAAATTAAGGAACTAGGACCGCCTCACTGGGCTTGACCACCATCTCGGAAATCAAGTCCAGACGATGTCCCACGGCCATTCGCTTGAGTCTGGAGCGAGGGAGTGTGAAAACCACTATTTTCTTTACAAAATAAATATCTTGAATAGTGATCGGCACCACTCGCTACATGGATCAAGTATTAAGCAACCAGACCGTCGAATCAGACCAAATTACACCCTCGGATCAAGAAAAATTTCAGGAACATTTACATGTACTTGGAATTTCGGATCGTGGCCCACTGACTGTTGAACTGAAAATGGTCCGCCACGTGTGATCTGGAAATCCGACCGAGATGAAAATGTAATCCCCGTAGATCCATGAGTTGTGAGCTTAAGTCTGACGTTTGGCTCAAGGAGGGCCGCCAGAAACCCTCTTTTGAGCTGGAACAACAACGAAATGCTTATAATAGAAGTACCCCTTGAACAGGAGTATATTCCGGAGAGGTTTTAGGCTATATAAGGGCCTTAGAACAGCCCCTCTCACAGCCATACGAATTTGGGATAAAACCTTAAGGAGAGAGAGAGAGAAAAAGGAGAGAAAGCTTGGGATTTGTGTGAGTATCTTCCTCCTGCTGCTTTCGATCATCACACGGGCTGCACCGCCTCTTTCCAGACACTTTCCCGACGATACCGACTCCGTTTTAAGGTGAGAAACCCTAACCCTAGATTTGTTTGGGTGAGTGGAGGTTATAGGATATGAAATAGCTAACCGGTTTCACTCTCTAGGCGATAAAACTGCCGAATACGGAAGCCCTTCGAGCCTTGCTGATTTCTGGTGATTCCAAGGTGCAAGGTGAGGATTTTAGTGTATAGGTTAGGGTTTTCAACGCTTTCAATGTCAGATAATGATAGATTCATGATCTGCATGTAATTGCACATGTACAAAGTGCTTTCCGTTTCCTGTTTCGATTAAAGATGCAAAATATGGAATTTTACATATGCTAGGTATACGTAGAAATACCATATACGTACACATTTTGGAAATGTGTTTGCTATGATTAATTGTTGTATGATTATATGGTGTATGGATAAAATACCTGATTGGCGAAAGGAATCGCCGTAATACACGTTTACTTATATACACTATGTATGTTGAAATTGCGCATTCTAGAAATACCGCATACGTGTATTTTTTGGAGATGTAATTGTCATGATTATTTGTTGTGTGAATATGATATATACGTATAAAATACTAGTTTGGTAAAGGGACAGCCCTAATACACATTCCGCTAACATACGTCATGTATGTTGAAATAGTGCACTCTAAGTGTTTGTGAAATTGCTTGTGGGTGTAAGTGCTTAAGTGTTTGCACTTTAGGTAGGTGCTGAGATAGAGTTCTCAACTACCTTAGAGTCATGTATGATACCCTCCATGTGGTTGTTTGCTCCAACCACTCACCTATGAAACATATGTATTTATATCCCCATTAGTATTGCGCTCCATAACATGCTTTTTAATATACTTAGTAACTTGTTTCATAACATGCTTTATAATATGTTTTATGACATGATTGCTAGTGTGTTTGGATTACTTTGTTTATCATGCTCTACTTCACATGCTATGGTTGGAAATTAATTGGGTTTAGGACTATGTCCATAGTCCAGACATCCGGTACCAGACTTAGAATCGTGGTTGAGATTCATCTCGCCACACATGATGTGTTTGACGAACCCGTGTCGTACTTCGGTTGGCGATAGTGGTTGGCCACACGAGGTGCTTTTGCGCCTCAACTTGTTGTGAGCTCAAGCCAGCCGAACACGTCAAGTAACCCGTGTGTTTTATGTATGTTCACCATGTTTGGTCGCTTATGCTTGAACCTAAGGTACCAAACTTACCAGTGGAAATCCCGTTAACCATGGTACCTC
This sequence comes from Magnolia changhungtana, assembly GCA_030180095.1. Lineage (NCBI taxonomy): Eukaryota > Viridiplantae > Streptophyta > Magnoliopsida > Magnoliales > Magnoliaceae > Magnolia > Magnolia changhungtana. The sequence goes on from JASAUF010000118.1 coordinate 3,128,946, forward strand.
GATCCGCTAAGACTCATGAGCCGGACATGGTGGTATGGGACACCGTGGCCGAGCTGTCGGCCTATGCTGGGGCCACGTGCCTCCCCGTAGTGACCATTGAGCAACCCAAACTCGTGAGCCGAATACGGTGGTATGGGACACTGTATTCGAGCTGTCGATACTTACGGCGAGAGCTGAGTACGGTGAGACCTGTACTCATGCTGATGGGCGACGAGTCCTCTGTAGTATCTTCGAGTATACTCCAAGGTCTGTGATTGGCGACGAGCCCTTCACAGCAACTAGAGTATGAGTTGAGCCGAGTACGGTGAGACCTGTATTCGAGCTGACGGCCAGCGATTGAGCCGAGTACGGTGAGACATATACTCAAGCTGATGGTCAGCAATTGAGCTGCATACGATGAGATCTGTATCCGTGCTGACGGGTGACGAGCCCTTTGCGATGCCTTCGCGATGTCTCTCGAACCATAATACCGTATGAGATTAACTAGGATTGACGGCCCTAGAATGGATCAAGTTTAGGAATTATACCAGGGAGGTACCCTAGTTTCCCAATACTGCTGTTTGAAATGGACTAATAATAACTCGGTAATCATGCTCATCATCGCACCGTATGTGCCTAGTAGATGTGGAGCACTGAGGGAGGTATACATTCACGAACGTAAGATGATGTCGCATGAGGGTGGTTTGGCAAGGGCATACTTCATCATGTCATTTCATACTTGCATTTAATAAGAGTAGTTAAACTTGTTTGATTGTACTGCTTCATCATTACTGCTTGATTGAATTGATAACATGTTAACCTATGCTTTATTGTTCCACTGAGTTAGCTACTCACTCCCACGTTACGGGACGGTGTTGTATACACCAATTAGACTCTGTCACAGGTATAGACGGCACGTCGGTTCAGGAGGCGGAGCCCGATTTCGACGAGGACCAGGATGAGTTCTCGTTCATGCAGTACTCTGACGGCTTTTCTTAGGCCGACTGCATCGCGGGAATTTCAGGACTCATCTTTTAGATTGTATTTTGACTTTTGACTCAGAAACAGTACATGTATATGGGTACTCAGTTAGTGTTCATACTCTGGTGTTCATGAAATTTTGTTTCCTTACATACCTTATATATACAATTTCAGTCTTCCGCTTGCCTTTATCCAATTGCACTGGAGTATGAATTACTGTGTTGGTATAATCTCATTCATGTTTATTGCTCTAACTCAGACAACATTTAACCATCATTATGTATGTTGCATAAGTGATGCGTTGGAACTCGGGAGTTGAGTTCATACTCGACCCCCGAATTTCAGGGCGTTACAAGTTGGTATCAGAGCATGATTTTGATTAAACCGGACCTGAGTTATGTTCCCACGATGTCCACTGACGCATTACAACTTAGGAGGGTGCGCAAAAATATAGAAACAGTCTTAGGGTCTCCCGATTTCGCCGTTCGGCGAAGTTCATTGAAAATGGACATTTTGATCGAGTTCGTACTCGATCCCGACGGCGCGTATGGATCCTAGACCACTTCTAGACCGTCTATTGACATGTCTAGATCACAATACACCTTACTCAGGCAGTCAAAAACCTACAAAAGTCAGTGTGTGTTCGGGAGTGCCCGAAGGTGCCCGAAATAGAGCGAATCGGGGTCGGAGGCCTACCCACGCTAATCCAGGGGTACCCAGGGTAGGACCCAGATATTTTTGGGGCCCAGGGGGCTGTACAAACGGGGTCATGGGGTCCCTTTTTAAAATTTCAAAAAAATTTTGGCGAGGCCTCGCCGACTTTTGGGTTGGGCCGGGCTCGCGGCCTGGGCCGGTCGAGTTTGGGGGTCCCTACAACCCCCTGCCCTAGCTCCTGTCCTAAACCTATTTCGAAAAATCACACTTCCTTCATAAACCCCCTCCCTTAGCCGTTTTTCCCTCCTACCTTGCTGCCCTCTCTTGCAAATCGCCTCTCCACCTCTCTTCTCTACCAATTTCGACCACATCCCACCTTCCTCCATCGTGGAGTGCTGCCCCCTTCTCCATTTTCTCTTCGTTTCCCTCTTTTGGACCCCCCCCACACGTTGTTGGAGATCCCAAAATCGTGAGAGCTATCTCCCCACCTGTTCTTCCCATTTCCTTTCTTCATTTCCCTACATTTTGCACTCTCCCACGCCTGTTGGGGCAGTGGATCATGGAGAACCAGGGAAGTTAGCCCCTTTTCCCCTATTTCGTCATTTTTCCATGGCCCTTTTTGGAGTTATGGCAGCCATTTTCTCCATCTCCACCATCCTTTCTCTGATGGGCAAGAGAAAGAGTGCAGCTGATGAGGCCAGGCCTAGTCGCCCTATACGATTAAGGCGGCCGCGAGGCACCGCCGCTAGCTCGAGCTTTCCCTGGGAGTTTCGCACGAAGCGGGACCTTGATTCCCGGATCCCTGCCGAGCGGGTACAGTTGGTGGCGCTACCTCATGGAGTCTATGAGGACCGCAGAGTTCTTTTCGAAGTCCAGGTGGATGGTCGGCTATTTGGAGAGTATTATTTGTTTGAGCAAGTGGAGGCGGCCCTCTGGGGTCCGTTATTTGAGGTCAGGGGTCGCGCAAGTCGGCACTTGTCGAGCCTTCTACGCCAACATTCGCAAGCCTACACTAGACCCTTTGCAGTTCCGGCTCTTAGTTGGGGTGGATCTGTTCATCACCATTGATGTGAGGATGATCGCGCGACTTATGAATATGCCCCTTGGTGACGTACATGCTAGCGAGCTGAATTTGGCGACTGCTTGTGAAAGGGATCGTCGCACCCGATACCTTTGTGGTGGCCGACTAGCTGAGTGGCAGCCGAACAAAAGCCTACTAGCGTCCCACATGTCTGACAACTTCTGCCTACTACATCACATCTTCACATACAACCTTTACCCTAGGTAGAGTAATCGCAGCGAGTGCACGCGACTTATGGTTGATTTTCTGTACCAAGTGGGGCAGCGGGTGAACTTGTGTGTGCCCACTTTCGTGTTGCGACAGATCGTGAATGTTGCACGCTCTACACGGTGCTCTGATTCGCTTCCTTTCGGCCGACTCATATGCAAGATTGCACGGGAGTATGGCTATAGTCTGGGGTCGAAAATGCCAGTACCGGTCCACCAGATTGACGAGAATACTCTCAAGCAGATGAAGCTTGGGGCACAGCGACAACGGGCCCGACAGGGGGAGAGCAAGGATGAGATTGAGAGCGATGAAGACAAGAGTGAAGATGGAAGTGAAGCTGAAGAAGAGGAAGGGGAACCTGAGGCTCAGGACACTGAGGAGAGTTCACCTCCTGCGGCTCAGGAGCAGGGCGTGGATCGGGATTCCATTGATGCACGTTTAGCCCGTCTTAAGGAGGGTCAAGCCGCCCTACAGCAGGAAGTCGGGCGGGTCCGAACCAAGCTTGGCAAGGTGTCTCGTACCTTGAAGGCCATCTTGTGTTGTCTGTAGGACAAGAATGCCCCTCCTCCATCGCCTGATTCGGATGCCTAGCTATCCATACTGCTCCTTGTAGTTGTTTTGGTTTTCTCTGTAGTAGGCTTATGTTGCATGTTGATGATGTAGTAGTTAGTTAGATGTTTTAAGTGTTTGGTGTTGTAAACGTATCGACTCGCATGTAATTTCTGTCATGATTCATGTAACTCTGTATTTCATGTATTATGACAATTTTGGGTAAATGAAAGGCATGTAGCATCTTTTACTATGAGATGTGTTGAATGCTTTAAGTGTTTGTATGATGCGTTGTTATGCTTTATCTCACCAATGTTATACCCTATGTTGTATAGGGCATGCCGCGACAGTATACGCGGAGCACGGCACACCTCCGTCTTACTGGCTCTATGGACCAGACTCCTTCTGGTAGTGGCGGTCCTGCGGACCGAGGGTTAGATTCTGATCAGCCTCCTGCTGGTCCTACTAGTGGACTGCCACCTTACACGCCCCGGTTCGTGAGCGTACACGGCCGTCTTCATCGCGCGCGGCGAGACTCACTGTGCTGCTCCACCTACTGATAGGATCGAGCAGTTGATGTTGATGATGCATCGGCGGCGGATGCAACGGAAGATCGGCAGACATGAAGAAGCCGGCAACAGCAGCTTATGGCCACTATTGCTGAGGCCTTATCCCAAGGTGGTAGTGCGACTCCACCTACGACATCAACACATCCTGCTGAGCATTCGGAGCCTCCTACTCGGTTTGAGGATGTGCCTCTGCCCACACCTGTCGCACCTCCTACTGGAGATGTTGGTACACGCGGTTTACTCGAGCGATTTCAGCGCTTGAGGCCTCCCTCATTTATGGGTTCTCACAGACCAAAGAAGACAGAGTTTTGGCTTGACCACATCTCCAAGATGCTACGGATGATGCACTGTACAGAGGCAGAGAAGGTCGAGTTGGCCTCTTTCATGTTTGAGAGGGAGGCCAGTTTATGGTGGGATAGTGTGCTGCGGACGGTCGCAGAGGATTACGTGTAGACCTGGGAGGCTTTTGAGTTCCGGTTCCACGAGAAATACTACCCGCAGACTTACCGACATGAGCGGGAGGATGAGTTCCTACGCCTCAGGCAGGGAGGCATGACGGTTACTGAGTATGAGCACCGTTTCACAGAGTTGGGCCGTTTTGTCCCGACTATCCTCGTCAATGAGCAGATGCGGATGCGTCGCTTCTCTGGAGGCTTGCGACCTGACATACGGTCGAAGATATGCTGCCTCAGTATACCTACCTACGCGGCACTGGTCCACATGTCTATGACGGCCGAGCAGGATGTGGACCGGTTGGCCCGATCGCGTGGTGCTATGGTTGCGAGGCCACGACAGGAGTTACAGAGCAGGCCTATCCTAGGCAAGAGGCCTCGTGCTGATTCGCCTCCCAAGGCCGTGGCACCAGTAGTTCCTGTGAGGCGCCCTATTGTGACCTGCACGTATTGCGGGAAACCGGGACATCCTGCTGAGAGTTGTTTCTCGTGTATGAGGGCTAGTGGATTTTCACCACCGCAGCGGTTGGATCGCCCTTACCCACAGGCCATATCAGCTCCACCTCTACAGACTGCCCCTGCCCATCCTTCCTTCCGACCTCCTGTATCGCGCTTCAGGCCGCCGCAACGGCCCTTGGCTCCTCAGCCGAACCGTCAGCAGCAGGCTCGCGTACATATGCTCGTTGTTAAGGCACCTGAGATGTCGCTTTCAGCCCCGACAGCTTTTGAGGGTAGGCTTATATTCATGGTACTTCTGTTTCCTTGTTGGTGGACACTGGGTCTACTACTTCTATTATTTCTTGTGGGGCAGTTAAACGTCTATCTTTGCGTACTATTCCCACTAAGGGACTGAGACTCACTACGACCACTGGGACCTGTTCGGATGTCACACGGTTATGTGAGGGTTGCTCTGTAGATTTGGGTAGCAGCACAGTGCTCGTCGACCTCATTGTTGCTCCACTATGGTACTACAACGTTATCCTTGGTATGGACTGGCTCGCTAAGATGAGGGCAGAGATAGATTGTGATACTCGAATAGTGACTGCCTATGGATCTGACGGCACAACTTTCACGTTTTCAGTGCAGGTCAGTTGATCTTGCCGTGTTGATTGTTATGCTGTTTTATTAGTGTCGATTGATGGTCCGACATTGGAGGGTACGCCGGTGGTTCGGGAATTTATAAGTGTGTTTAATACTATTCCTGGTTTACCTCCTCGGTGCAAGATTGATTTTACAATTGATCTTATGCCTGGTGCGACGCCCATCTCATTGCTGACTTATCGTATGCATCCACGTGAGATGGAGGAGCTGCAGAGACAGATTGACGAACTTGTAGAGAAGGGTTTTATACGACCTAGTGTATCTCCTTGGGGAGCACCTGTGCTATTTGTGAAGAAGAAGGATGGGTCACTACGGTTATGTATTGATTACCGTAGGTTGAACCAGGTCACGGTGAAGAACAAGTATCCTTTGCCCAGGATATATGATCTGTTTGATCAGTTGAGGGGGGCGAAGTATTTCTCGAAGATTTATCTTCAGTCGGGGTACCACCAGTTGCGCGTGAGAGATGAGGACGTGCAGAAGACAACCTTCAGGACGTGCTTTGGGCACTATGAGTTCCTAGTGATGTCGTTCGGCCTTACGAACGCACCAGCCGTGTTCATGGATCTGATGAACCGGGTATTTTGGCCCTTCCTGTACCGATTTGTCATCGTTTTTATTGATGACATTTTGATATACTCTACGAGTCGGGAGGAGCACGAGGAGCACCTGAGAGCGGTGTTGGGTACACTGGAGAAGAACCAGTTGTTCGCACAGTACAAGAAGTGCGACTTCTGGCAGGAGGAAGTCAAGTTCCTCGGACATGTAGTGTCCAAGGATGGGATAGCAGTGGACCTTGCTAAAGTAGCCGTGGTTCAGGATTGGCAGCAGCCTGGTTCAATTATCGAGGTGAGAAGTTTCCTTGGTCTGGCTGGGTATTACAGGCGCTTCATTCGGGATTTCTCGAAGATTGCTAGGCCATTGTCTTAGTTAACCCCGAAGGACCTGAAGTTCGCCTGGAATGAGAAGGCGGAAGCAGCTTTTAAGGAGCTGAAGGACAAGTTGACGTCCGCCCCTGTGCTAGTATTGCCAGAGCAAGGGGAGAAATACATGATATATACTGACGCGTCTCGCGTTGGTTTGGGTTGTGTTCTGATGCAGAAGGATAGGGTGATTTCGTATGCCTCGAGACAATTAAGGAAGCACGAGGAGAATTACCCTACACACGACATAGAGTTAGCGGTGTCATCTTTGCATTGAAGCTCTGGAGACATTACCTCTACGGAGAGGAGTTCGAGCTTTCTGCGACCACAAGAGCCTTAAGTACATATTACACACGGTGAGACTTGAATATGAGACAACGCCGATGGATGGAGACCTTGAAGGACTTCAAGTTCGAGGTTTCCTACCATCCGACAAGGCGAACCCTTGGGCAGACGCGTTGAGCCGCAAGAAGGCTATAGCATTTGCGGCACCGTTGATGATAGCTGAGTGGAACATGGTTGAGTTCGTGCGGGACTTCGAGTAGAGACTTACTGTGGAGGAGCCATTTGAGTGTGTTGCGCACGTTCGGGTGCGACCACTTATTGACGATAGGGTTATTGAGGCCCAGAAGGGCGATGTGCGGCTGTCTGAGCTTCGAGAGCAAGCTAACGACGCCGAGGACTCCGAGTGGAGAGTTGGTTCTGATGGAGGTCTACGATTCCGTGGCCGCCTATGCATTCCTGACATGCCTGACTTGAGACACGAGCTTCTCGAGTCTGCCCATAACTCGAAGCTTGCGATGCATCCTGGTAGCACGAAGATGTACCGGGATATGAGCGGTCGTATTGGTGGAATGACATGAAGGCCCACATCGCTGAGTATGTGTCTCGCTGTCTGACATGCCAACAGGTTAAGGCTGAACATCGCTGACCTCCTGGACTACTTCAGCCCATGCCCATAGCAGAGTGGAAGTGGGACTTCATCTCCATGGATTTCATATCTGGGCTGCCGAAGACGATGAAGGGACACGATTCCATTTGGGTGATTGTGGACCGGTTGACCAAATCGGCCCATTTTCTCCCTATCAGAGTCACGAACTCTGCAGACGAGCTGGCTAGGTTGTATATCAGAGAGATTGTGCATCTGCATGGAGTTCCACTTGAGATTGTGTCGGACAAAGACACTCGGTTCACATCTATCTTCTGGACTCGTATCCAGGAAGCGATGGGTGTGAAGTTGAAGTTCAGCACGGCGTTTCATCCTCAGACTGATGGGCAGACAGAGCGGGTGAATCAGATTCTAGAGGATATGTTGCGGGCATGTGTGTTGGACTTCAAGGACGATTTGGGATGATTTGTCTTCCTTACGCGAGTTCCCAACACACGGTTTCTAGGCGACTATTGATATGACACCATATGAGGCCCTATATGGTCGTCCTCGCAGGGCACCGCATTGTTGGGCTGAGGTTGGCGAGCGTCGTCTGATTGGCCCAGAGTTGGTACATGCGACTACAGAGAAGGTCGACATTATCAGGCGTCGACTACTTATAGCACAGAGCAGGTAGAAGAGTTACGCCGATACGAGACGGTGACCCCTTGAGTTCGAGGTCGGAGACCACGTGTTCCTCTGAGTTTTCCCTATGAAGGGAGTCCTTCGATTCGGGAAGAAGGAAAAGCTCACACCGAGGTTTATCGGTCCGTTTCAGATACTGGATCGAGTGGGTGCTGTGGCTTATCGTCTTGCTTTGCCCACACCGCTTGCAGCTGTACACAACGTATTTCATGTATCTATGCTAAAGAAGTACGTTCCTAATCCTTCACATATCTCCGATGAGAGCAGGTACAGCTGAGCGAGGATGCTACGTATGAGTTGCGCCCGACGCGTATCCTTGAGGAAGGAGCAAGTCCTGCGTAGCAAGGTCATTCCACTTGTGAAGGTACTATGGACACATCATTCCGAGGAGGAAGATACTTGGGAGACTGAGGCCGAGGTCAAGAAGAACTACCCTCAGATTTTCGAGGAATACGAAAATGTACAAATTTCGAGGACGAAATTTTTGTTTAAGGGGGGTAGATTGTAACGACCCGTAAATTTTCGTACTATGGCTCGAGTACCACCTCGACCAGAAATCATTTAGGATTAAATCCTTTAGAAATTTAACAAAGTTAACTAAGTGCTAAACTCGATTAGCCATGAAATCCGTTGGAATCGCTTTAAATACGATCTGCAAGACCCAAAACTTGTAAAATCATTGACTCTAGGTTACCCTAAAGTTTAGGATCAAACTCATTACCCGGCTACTCTCGGGAACGAATTGAAACTCCGTATTAGGTCTAGACCGCACATCGGAAGTCCGATTAACACGAAGTTAAGGAACTAGGACCGCCTCACTGGGCTTGACCACCATCTCGGAAATCAAGTCCAGACGATGTCCCACGGCCATTCGCTTGAGTCCGGAGCGAGGGAGTGTGAAAACCACTATTTTCTTTACAAAATAAATATCTTGAATAGTGATCTGGCACCACTCGCTTGCGGATCAGTATTAAGCAACCAGACCGTCAGAATCAGACCAAATTACACCCTCGGATCAGGAAAAATTTCAGGAACATTTACATGTACTTGGAATTTCGGATCGTGGCCCACTGACCGTTGAACTGAAAATGGTCCGCCACGTGTGATCTGGAAATTCGACCGAGATGAAAATGTAATCCCCCGTAGATCCATGAGTTGTGAGCTTAAGTCTGACGTTTGGATCAAGGACCGCCAGAAACCATCTTTTGAGCTGGAACAACGCCGAAATGCTTATAATAGAAGTACCCTTGAACAGAGTCTATTAGGAGAGGTTTTAGGCTATATAAGGGCCTTAGAACAGCCCCTCTCAGACCATACGAATTTGGAATAAAACCCTAAGGAGAGAGAGAAAAAGGAGAGAAAGCTTGGGATTTGTGGGTATCTTCCTCCTACTGCTTTCGATCATCACACGGGCTGCACCGCCTCTTTCCAGACACTTTCCCGGCGATACCGACTCCGTTTTAAGGTGAGAAACCCTAACCCTAGATCTGTTTGGGTGAGTGGAGGTTATAGGATATGAAATAGCTAACCGGTTTCACTCTCTAGGCGATAAAACTGCCGAATACGGAAGCCCTTCGAACCTTGCTGATTTCTGGTGATTCCAAGGTGCAAGGTGAGGACTTTAGGTGTATAGGTTACGGTTTTCAACGCTTTCAATGTCAGATAATGATAGATTCATGATCTGCATGTAATTGCACATGTACAAAGTGCTTTCCGTTTCCTGTTTCGATTAAAGATGCAAAATATGAAATTTTACATACGCTAGGTATACGTAGAAATACCATATACGTATACATTTTGGAAATGTGTTTGCTATGATTAATTGTTGTATGATTATATGGTGTATGGATAAAATACCTGATTGGCGAAAGGAATCGCCGTAATACACGTTTACTTATATACACTATGTATGTTGAAATTGCGCATTCTATAAATACCGCATACGTATATTTTTTAGAGATATAATTGTCATGATTATTTATTGTGTGAATATGATTTATACGTATAAAATACTAGTTTGGTAAAGGGACAGCCCTAATACACATTCCGCTAACATACGTCATGTATGTTGAAATAGTGCACTCTAAGTGTTTGTGAAATTGCTTGTGGGTGTAAGTGCTTAAGTGTTTGCACTTTAGGTAGGTGCTGAGATAGAGTTCTCAACTACCTTAGAGTCATGTATGATACCCTCTATGTGGTTGTTTGCTCCAACCACTCACCTATGAAACATATGTATTTATATCCCCATTAGTATTGCGCTCCATAACATGCTTTTTAATATACTTAGTAACTTGTTTCATAACATGTTTTATAATATGTTTTATGACATGATTGCTAGTGTGTTTGGATTGTTTTGTTTATCATGCTCTACTTCACATGCTATGGTTGGAAATTGATTGGGCTTGGGACTATGTCCATAGTCCAGACATCCGGTACCAGACTTGGAATCGTGGTTGAGATTCATATTGCCACAAATGATGTGTTTGGCGAACCCGTGTCGTACTTCGGTTGGCGATAGTGGTTGGCCACACGAGATGCTTTTGCGCCTCATATCGCTCAACTTGTTGTGCGCTCGAGCCAGCCGAGCACGTCAAGTAACCCATGTGTCTTATGTATGTTCACCATGTTTGGTTGCTTATGCTTGAACCTAAGGTACCAAACTTACCAGTGGAAATCCCGTTAACCATGGTACCTCGATCCGCTAAGACTCATGAGCCGGACATGGTGGTATGGGACACCGTGGCCGAGCTGTCGGCCTATGCTGGGGCCACGTGCCTCCCCGTAGTGACCATTGAGCAACCCAAACTCGTGAGCCGAATACGGTGGTATGGGACACGTATTATTTGTCGACTACTACGGCGAGAGCCGAGTACGGTGAGACCTGTACTCGTGCTGACGGGCGACGAGTCCTCTGTAGTATCTTCGAGTATACTCCAAGGTCTGTGATTGGCGACAAGCCCTTCACAGCAACTAGAGTATGAGTTGAGCCGAGTACGGTGAGACTTGTATTCGAGCTGACGGCCAGCGATTGAGCCGAGTACGGTGAGACCTGTACTAGAGATGACGGTCAGCAATTGAGCCGCATACGGTGAGATCTGTATCCGTGCTGACGGGTGACGAGTCCTTTGTGATGCCTTCGCGATGCCTCTCGAACCATAATACCGTATGAGATTAACTAGGGTTGACGGCCCTAGAATGGATCAAGTTTGGGAATGATACAAGGGAGGTACCCTAGTTTCCCAATACTGCTATTTGAAATGGACTAATAATAACTCGGTAATCATGCTCATCATCGCACCGCATGTGCCTAGTAGATGTGGAGCACTGAGGGAGGTATGCATTCGCGAACGTAAGATGATGTCGCATGAGGGTGGTTTGGCAAGGGCATACTTCATCATGTCATTTCATACTTGCATTTAATAAGAGTAGTTAAACTTGTTTGATTGTACTGCTTTATCATTACTGCTTGATTGAATTGATAACATGTTAACCTATGCTTTATTGTTCCACTGAGTTAGCTACTCACTCCCACGTTACGGGACGGTGTTGTATACACCAACCAGACTCTGTCACAGGTATAAACGGCACATCGGCTCAGGAGGCGGAGCCTGATTTCGACGAGGATCGGGATGAGTTCTCGTTCATGCAGTACTCTGACGGCTTTGCTTAGGCCGACTGCATCGCAGGGATTTCAGGACTCATCTTTTAGATTGTATTTTGACTTTTGACTCAGAAACAGTACATGTATATGGGTATTCAGTTAGTGTTCATACTCTGGTGTTCATGAAATTTTGTTTCCTTACATACCTTATATATACAATTTCAGTCTTCCGCCTTCCTTTATCCAATTGCACTGGAGTATGAATTACTGTGTTGGTATAATCTCATTCATGTTTATTGCTCTAACTCAGACAACATTTAACCATCATTATGTATGTTGCATAAGTGATGCGTTGGAACTCGGGAGTTGAGTTCATACTCGACCCCCGAATTTCAGGGCGTTACAATTGGATATCCACCATTAAAATCCTCCTAAGGCCCACTGTACTGTTTATTTGACATCCAATTTGTTGATTAGGTTATATAGACCCAGATGAAGGGAAAAAACAAAGATCATCTTGATCCAAAACTTTTATGGCCCCCCAAAAGTTTTTAATGGTTGACGTTCGATCAATACTGCTTCCTGTAATGTGGTACACTTGAGATTTGAATATACTTAAATTTTGGTCTCAGAAGATAAAATGATCTAGAAAGACAGATGGACGGCATGGATGAAACAGATACATCATGTGGGCCCACAGAGCACCGACCACAGCCATTGGCGGGTTGAAGGGGGAGTTAGCCGCCAATCCGTTTCCGTGGATCTCACACCCTCTATGCCGGCAGTATATGAAAAAAAAAAAAACTCATATGTATAGATGATTATTTTTTTTAAAAAAATCATCAGCTAATGAGCTTTTTTAGCCAGTTTGGAAGATCTCGTTTGATTTGTTGCATTCAAAGTGCATTTGTGTGATTTTTTTTTTTTTTTTTTTTTTTGAGAAATGACCAGATACAACAGTTGTGTCCGAAGTACTGATACAGCAATTCTTTCTTTTATACTGCCAACATGCCACATGTGTGGAATATCCAACCTGTGCGTGAGGTGTACCGTATGAAAATAGACTATCCACTCATTGGGTGGGCCAAACGGGTCATATCACTGTCTGTCCATTGATTTTGATGTTGTGTCCTATTCGATGAGTGGATGATCTTGATTCGCATATCAAGTGACCATCATGGTGTGGCCCACTCTTTTCACGGATTGGATGTTCCATACGTCTTACTTATTGGCCGAACAAAAGAGAACTGCGATGTACTGTATTTCCCGCACAACGTACCACCTGCTCGGGACATCAGAAGCGGACACGGTTTGGCTTGTGTCGCTGACACCAGCCCGGTGGCTAGTGGTCGGTGCTATGTGGGCCCTACTATGATATATGTGTTTTATCCATGCCGTCCATCCATTTTTACAGAGCATTTTAGGTCTTGATCCCAAAAACGAGGGGTATAAATCTCAGGTAGATCACACCACAGGAAAACTCTAGTTATTGAATGTCCACCATTAAAATCCTCCTAAGGCCCACTGTACTGTTTATTTACATCCAATCTGTTAATTAGGTCATAAAGACCTAGATGAAGGAAAAAACTAAAACTTTTATGGTCCATGAAGTTCTTAATGGTGGACGTTCAGTCAACACTATTTCATGTGACGTAGTACACCTAAGATGGGGATATACCTCAATTTTGAGCTCAAACAACAAAATGATCTATAAAAATGGATGGAAGGCTTGGATGAAACACATACATCATGGTGGGGTCCCCAGAGCACCGACCGCTAGCCATTGGCTAGTGGCTGGGTCACTAGCCAATCCGCTCTCATCAGAAACCTTGAAATTGCAGGCCCCACCAGCAATGTCATCCGGTACAAAAATTAGGTCCGTACGTCCATCCATTCATCACGGGGGCCAGCACTAGGAAAAGCACCGAATGCATGTGTACATACATGGAACCTATCTCACAGTCGTGCTTGCAGAATCTCGACAATGAAAGGAGACTCGGTTTCCTCCATTGTGATCATCGCTACGTTGGTTCAGTACGCCTGTTGTATGTTGCCGATATGGTCCCGTAGGCTCTTCAATTCGATTTTCCATGGCTCCCCCTTCTCATCAGTAGCTTCGACCGGGGCTTTGCCTCACCTCTTCCGATCCAGCTCGTGTCGCAAGTCAAAAGGCAGGTAAAGGGACAGTTTCAGAAACGTAAGACGGGATAGGCTTGGCCGAACTACGCTGCTGGCTCGGCTGGGGTGCAGTATGCACGCAGGAAGGTTGGGAATGCCCATGACTAGGCTGCCTATTTTCTTCGTCGACTCTCGGTGCATATTGAGCCTTCATGTAGCCCATGTCTGCCTTCATATCTCTAAATTCTCTTTCGAGGTTATTCAAGCAGCCATTCTTGGTACAAGTCCGTTGGTCGTGCCTGCCTAAGCCAAAGGAGGAGCCTTGATGGCTCTCCTGTGGCTCAGGCTGCATTGGTTGTGTCGTAGGTAGGGTCGCGATCAGAATTGCTATTGGGGGGATTGAGTTTTCTTCTTTCCCCTAGTCATTACAGACGTTGTTGGTTGAAAAACTAAAAACGGCTTAGAATGTCGTTTCCTACAGACGGCGTCAAACTGTTGATGCGGTTTCCGGGCAGACCCTCTTCAACTGACCCTCTTGTACCTGCACAGGTGTAAAAGAGAAATAAAGGAGACCCTGGCTAGTGCAGGAGACTCTATGATTCCTAAGTCAGGAACGTGGTCTTTTTTGTAGGGTAGGGTTTCCAGAAAAGAGACACCAGTCGAATTCTAGGGTAAGAATTAGCATACCTTTGAAGGTTGGGGATACCTCTATATATGTAGTAGAGGGAGTCCGATTGAACGAGGATTCTTCCCGATATCTTGGAGATTCATCCAAATCCAGGATCCTTAGAGATTATCGATCTCCGAGATTACCAGGATCCAATCTTATCCCCTAACGATCTGGGAAGAGATACTTGAGATGTTAAGGAATTATCCGAATTTATAGCTCGATTTTGGGTCGGCTCCCATTGGTGAGCGATGACTCGAGAATAAGCAATGTCGATTTCCTTGATAGATCAACATTCACCATCTTCGACCAATAATTAAGTTGGGGGGTCTGTGTTCCCTTTAGTTGGGCGCTAATGGTCCTTGACCTTGACGAGGGGTGTCACCTGACTTTCAACCGGACGGCGGCCGATCTATGCCCATCCAATAGCTAAGCTATTACTGGGCTACAACCGAGTCGTATCCAATCTTGGGTTGACCAGTAGTCGATCTATAGTCGACCTGTGACCGACCTATGAGTTAGGTCGGTACACGGTTATTCAAATGGGCTAGTAGCCATGTTCTTTGAATGTTTTTACAGTTATATCGACCTCCTTAGAGGTCGGCCTATTTCTGGACGTAGAGGCCTTATCATGCTCGGGTCTCATTGGGCCCATGCTGGTTTATTAGAGTTGGTCCATTCCATAAGCCGACTTATTAACTTGTCCATTTTCCCCCCAACGAATACCTTGCCTGCAGGTTGATTGAGTCTTTCTTGTTTGTGAATAAGCATTCTTTTGTCTTTGATTTATTTTTCTTTTCACCTTCATGTCTTGCCTTGTCACGAGGAATTGTTCTTTCTTGACTTGATTCATCTGATAAAATTGTAAAGGCACCGGGGCCATCTATTCCTTTAGGTAAAATAAAAAATAAAAATAAAAAGATTGGTGGACCACCTAATTCTTGGCTTGACATCAATATAATGGACTATGTGCTATGTTGGCATGCATTTGTCACATACATTCGTGATCTTATACGATTGTGGGCTTAGCCAAGCTTATATAAGAACCCATGGCCAATGGGTGGGCCAACACATCACGTGGTGTAGTTGCTTGTGGTCCTGAATTTCAGTCCTCGAAGCTCTTTCCAACCGTAGGGCCCGTGCCCATCGGTGCGGTCCATGCTAAAGAGAACATCAGTACTACAAAGAGGTTTGTGTTCGATGCATTGAAGATAGCTGCACTAAGAGGTGGACCACCTAACCATTTGGGGTACCACCCGATGCAGATCGAAGCAGTGTCCGCGCTTATATGGCGACCCATCATGATGACATGTGGAGCCGAGGAGAGGCCCACAAGGACATCGGCGGCGATGCATGCGGTGGACCTACGGAGGCGGATGGCGCCACCATTGCCGGAATATTCTTTTGGGAATATTATTGCTCTTGTGGCCTCAGTGGCCATAGAGAGTGAATGTCATGAAGACATGCAACGTTATTTGGAGAGGAAATTAAGGAATGCAACAAAAATAATAAATGTGAGTCACATAAAAGAACTGCAAAAAGGGGCTCCTGAATCAAAGGAGAGGATTGAAGAAAATATTCAGACTATCAAAGAAGCTTTTGTTTTTTTTTTTTTGTTTTTGTTTTTCTAGTTGGTGAAGCTTCATTTATATGATGTGGATTTTGGATGGGGAAGGCCCACTTGGGTTGGCACTTGCACCTTTCCTATGAAGAATTGTAAGGTTCTGATGGCTACAAGATGGTGATGGTATAGAAGCTTGGGTAAATATGGAGGATATTGACATGGTTAGATTTGAACATGGGTCCTTACTCTTGCTCGGGTGGTAGACTCGCAGGAGTTTCAACTCCTGGTCAGGGGTTCGAGTACCCATAGGTGGTGAAATTCCACTAGCGTGAGTGTGTGGGGTGTGTGCGCGTGTGTAAAAAAAAAAAAAAAAAGATTTGAACAATACCAAGGGCTCCTTTTTGTTTTTTTTTTGTTTCCCTTCCATAGAACACCCGTGGGGATCGGTTAAGTAGTTTAAGGGCATTTGAGTTGATTCGGTTGAGGTGGCCATTGATTGAAATTGTTCTGTGATGGTAGGAGGTTGTTCACCTATGTATATAATTTATTCAACTGTTCTTTGTCAGGCTAGCATGTTGTCTAACCGTAACGAAGAGATTTTGAAAAAATCAGACCTATACAAGCATTACGTGAACCATGACTAGAAAATAAAAAGACAACCGTCCAAAAAGATATGAATTCCCATGATGGCTCACATGATAGTTGGGCCACAAGATGTAGTTACTGAATGCTGTTATGATTAATGGATTAGGTTGAAGTGTGTTTTCTTTGTTTGAATATTTCTTACTTCAGTTGGATGTATGAATCTTTTCTCAATGTTTTCGGATTCCTAATTTTTTGGGTTTTTGTTTTTTATTGGAAATGAATTCTTTTTGAACCCCTTCAAAAATTATTTTTTTGTTTGAATTTTATTTCTTGAACTGAGTTAGATTATTATTATTATTATTTTTTGTTGATAGTGCCATTTGTATTATAACTTGTTGATTGTAATCAACCTATGTATTAAGTTATTAAACAATACGATAATTATGATAATGAGAGTTTTGTGCTTTCATTATTGGTTAGGCAGCCGGTGCCAAACTTATGTTAACGTGCATAATGAATGTAAACAATATATAATGAATGTATACAACGGATGATATTCTAAATTAAAGTTATTTGACCTTTATAGTGTGGAATTGCAAAATATGATTAATTGACCCATCCCCAACTAAATGATATAAGGCTTAGATAATGATGATGACGACGAAATTTGTATTGTAATACACTTGTCTTTATAGATGAGAGGGATATCGTGAACATGGAAAGCTACCAAAAGATTGGACAATTGTTGAGCCCATGTTATGTGTGTATGAAATCAGAAAATAAAAATAAAAATCCAACCCATCCATCAAATGCATCACCACATTTTATCACTTGAACCTAAAAATCAGCGTGATCCGTGAATCAGGTGGGCCACAATATGGGGTACAAGTTGGAAGGGAACACCACCCTTGGTTTTTGTGGAGGCCCCGATGGGGGCATATATGGAATCTAGGCCATTCTGACACCTGATCTAGATGAAGGTCAAATTAAAATTTTTTTTTTAAAAATCACGTTGTTTTTCAATTCACTCGGGCTTCTTTGCAAATCAAGGGTGGGCATCCTCTCTCGCATTGTTCCTAGTGTTGTGGCCCACCTAGTGTTGGATTAGCTTGATTTTTAGCACTCAAAGGAAACATGAGGTGATGTACCTAACGGATGGGTTGGATGGTGTGCATACAATCACATGAGCTTAAAAAGTAATTCTACCAAAACATAAACAATTCATGATGGATCTTAACAAATTGAGAAATTAAATTATTGATTAAACCTATTTTGTGTAAATGATCTTGACCTTCCATGTTAAAGGAATTTAATAAATGGTTAATATATGTCAAATTAGTGTCATGTTTGTGGTAGCCCCATGACAAATGTACTAAATCTAATGAACGGTTTAGATTAGTCAATTAGATTTTGAAGTGTCCAATGCAACTAGGAGTATTTCTTTATTTAAATAATATTACAATATGACGTAGAACGTGTCACGGATGTGTTCCTAGCATAGTTGGATCAAAAGAAGGTGGACCATAAATTGACTGTAACTTTTGATTTGGGTGTCGTTACAGGGTGCACAACCTATCAATCTTTACTGGAACAGGTTATCCGAGGTGAACCGACCCACATCTTGGGTCGCATCTGTCCGTTTCATTGGAAAACTCACGCTTTTAGCTTAAAAACAAATTTTTTGAAAAAAAATATATTATTTTTAGTAATTCTAAAATTTTTAATATTTTCTTATTTTTTAGGGTTTTTGATTTTCTTCCTTTTTATAAATAATTTGTAATTATGTTAGAACTCTTTTAGCAAAGTTTATATGGAATTTTTATTTTTAGAAATTAGGCTTTAAAAGAGTTTTAGCATAATTAGGATTTTTGTTAGAGTTGGAAATTTGCTATTTTTGATAATTAAGATTTTTTTTTTTTTCTATACTAATGATGTAGTAGGCACATACATATTCGTCAATTATCAATCAATTTTGAATTTTAAAGAATTTATTTTCTATTTTCTTGTTCTTTTCCCCGTGGATTCAAGGAGTCTCTGTGAGGAGTCTAGAGAAGTTTCGTGGATTCAAAACAGTTATCCCCTGAGGAAGATGGTGGTCGATCTCATGTCCTTCCTTGTGTCATAACACTTTCTTTTATAACATTGATAAAACTTAATAAATGATGAGATACATATTATAAATATTATAATGAATCTAATGCACAAAGCAACTTCTCATGCTATCATCTATTGGCCCACCTTTAACATATCCTATCCGGAAAAAAATCAGTCCGGTCCATTTGTTAGATGGACCACATCTCTGTCAGAAAAATAATTAGTTAAATGGAGATGTTGGATGCACCACATAGCAGGCTGGCACACACATATGTGAAAGATCATATTTGTCCATTTAGGCTTGCGACTTCAAGATCGACGCCGACACTTGCATGGACTTGATGAAGGTTTTTCTAATTGATAGCAGCGGTTTTCATGATTCCATTTGTGATTAAGAAAGAATTATAAATGCTTTTGTCATGTAAAAACTCTTTTTGCTTGTGATAATGATTTAATAACTATAATGAAAGGTGGCAAATGGATGAGCTACTTAGTCCAGCCTGAGCAAGCGCGGCCTATATATAGAGCCAAGTTTGGGTCCTTACCGGGCTAGGCGATCTGGGCTCGATGCTAGGGTTGGGCTGGGCTAGTAATGAAGGGTCGGTGCTCTATGGGCCCCACCATGTTGTATGTGTTTCATCCATGCAGTCCGTCTATTTTTCTAGATCATTTTAGGATTTGAGACCAAAAAAAGGTATATCCTAATCTCAAATGGACCACATTATAGGAAACAGTGTTGAATAATCGTCGACCATTAAAAACTTTTTGGGCCCATAGAAGTTTTGGATCAAGCTGATCTTTGTTTTTTTCCCTTCATGTAGGTCCGTGTGACCTAATCAACGGACTGGAGGTCAAATAAACAGTACAGTGGGCATTAGGAGGATTTTAATGGTGGATATCCAATCACTATTGTTTTCCTGTGGTGTGGTCCACCTGAGATTTATATCCCTCTCATTTTTGGGATCAAGCCCTCAAATCATCTGTAAAAATGGATGAACAGCATGGATGAAACACATACATCATGGTGGGGCCCACAGAGCACCGACCACCAGCCACAGGCCAGTGGCAGGGGGAGTAGCCAATCCCTTTCCAGTAATGAATGGCCAGCCCCGGCCTATTGGCCCGTACGTTTAAGACAGTTAATGATATCCCATTTTTGTAAATGTGTAGTTTAAATATAATTATTAATTGCGGGTCATGTTTCAATGATCTGAACCGTTCATAAGTATAAATTATTGTGAATAGAGAATATCCGTAAAAAAATAAAAATAAAATAAAATTGGACCTATTAAAAAGCTATGATCACTCTGTCTTCTCTCCTTTTAGGGCTGGACCTGGGCCTGGACCGGCCCATTAGGGCTAGGGCAAGGCTAAGTCAGTTTTAGCCTGGCTAGGGCCAGAGTTTAAGGCAGTAGGACTGCACAAGGCCCAACCCTAATGTGGGCCATGGCCACCCCTAGCCACAGCTCAAGTCGCTCATCACATGGGACTCCTTTCCTACAATCATGCTCGGAAAATCAAGCACGTCGGTTCTGAAAACCGACGGTCCATGTTCATCGTACATGTGTGCCTCACCATGTGAGTGAAATGGACTGATTTTGACCCAGCTAATCTACACGGTTGAATCCTAAATGCCATGTCTATGGTGGACAACATTGTTTTTGTCCCATAAATGTTCCCTGTCCTCGTTACCTGATGAGCGGCCTGGATCTCTTATAAGCGAGCAATCCAATGGTGTTTACGAGGGCCCATATTCTACTATATGATGAATGGATTCGATCACTGATCTATGACTCCATATCCAAACGCTAAGTCTTCATGGATCCTATGGCAATCCATCAGGATGTGTTCTAACAAACCCCTTCTTACTAAGCCTGGCAATGGGCTGGGTCTGGGCCTGAGGCCAGTTTAGAGTTTTCGATACAAAAAGCAGGTGGGCCATTGGTATCTGCATTTGAAATCATATGAAATTTTGATATAAAACAAAAGTGGGATATTGATTTTGATACTTGAAAATCCATCCACCGAAAAGGGTGTTTCTCAACTTGATCATACGTGCATCCATCCATCCAAGTGTCATTGGTGTTGTGCTTGGATTCTCATACATAGAACAATGTGAGAAACTAAAACTAGCGGTTTAGATTACTATGGTATCCAAAAATGGTTACGTATGGCCATGATAGTAGTGATGGATACTGTCATTGCTAGAATCTGGTTGAACCCGTGGCTCCACTTATAAGTTGTAGAGTACCTGCACCAGTAGAAAACAAAGGACAATGAGAGCACCAGTTATGATTGGAAACCTCCGATGCCTATAAGTCAGATAAATGAACGTAGAGTACGTGCGGCTAGAATTAGAATTTCTGTACGTACCTTTTACCCAAGGTAGGGGGCATATTTTTAATTTTTCAAGGTAATCTGTGTATCTCAATAGATTTGTCAGATAAGCTGAAAGGGCTCCTATTGGAGTACGAATATACTTTCGAGAATATCTTCGATTTCACCTTAATTGACGTGATTTTTGGATAGAATCTCGTTGAATCATTCCTAACTCAGTACGATGCAAGATTCTCTTCAGACATTTCTATTTCGGAGTTGATGTCAAGATAGTTGGATAGCTCAGTCGAAATGTTCAAGTCAATTAGGGCGGTTTGCTAGACCAATCCCATGGGATTAGGAGGGATAGAATGGATTTTAAAGTAATGATGGTGGTGTCAGTGTTTGTCCCTTGATCCCATGGGTTTGGGATAGCCCATGGGATATATAGCAGCCTGTTTGGACCGTTACAAATGGATGGGCTTGCATCTCCACATCTTCTTATGGTGTGCCCCACTCATTGTTTTATATTTGCTTCAAAACAAGTTAATAGCTGAATGTAAGCTGATGAAAATGATGGAGGGAGTGGATATCTCACTGATATCTCGGTGGGCCCCACATAGTGGTGAACCCTCGCATCCTGGGATTGGCAAAATCCGTCTCAAATTTGGGCGCTGTTTTCGAGGGCAAAGCACATCCTGCCATTCCAAACAGCGGATTTGATGGGGAGGCACAGGATAACCTTCTTAATTCCATCTAATACCATATCCAACGCCCGGCCAAACACGCCTTAATGATTCTCATTACTAAGATATGATCTTGACCAATTTATATCGACAGGTGCGAAGCTCAGCTCAGTTTCCCTGGTGGACGCATTAATGGCTTGGGAAAGTTGGTCCTCTGGTTCTTCACCACGTGTCCCATATGGCGGTTAGTTTGATATTTTCCATAACAAATACCAATACATTAAAAATAATATTAATGATTATAAGAAGTCATCATAATAATGATAGGGTCGTTGCTACCTTACTGATATTAAATACTTTGACCTTAGCCCTTCTGTTTCCGACCCGGCAATGGACGATGACAAAACTAACGGTCAACATCCAACTAGAAAAGTTGCTTCATGGCAAGGCCCAAGTTCACATGTGGTGGCCCACATGATGTGTGACTGATATCCAACGGGTTCGTTACAATGGTAGGTTATGCTCCAGTTGGAAACTATGAAAAGAGGCATATTAGGTTGCGTTAGATTTCAACCCCAGTTAAGCTGGGCAAGTATGGTCCATGTTTTATTAATCAAGGCCATTGATTTGATGGGCCTTATTTCCAGTGGGCCATGTTCTAAAATTTCACGATGTCTCACC
Organism: Magnolia changhungtana; assembly: GCA_030180095.1. NCBI lineage: Eukaryota > Viridiplantae > Streptophyta > Magnoliopsida > Magnoliales > Magnoliaceae > Magnolia > Magnolia changhungtana. The sequence goes on from JASAUF010000118.1 coordinate 3,151,327, forward strand.
ATTGCAAATAGCTTCTGAGCCAATAAATTTTCAAGATTCAAAATTTTTATCCATATGATGTGTTGATGTAAAAGCCTGGTCTACCATTTTCTGACCATCGATTACCTGCACCGGAAGAATATAAAGGAGACCCTGGTTAGAGCAAGAGACCCTCCCTTTAATGCTAAAGTCAAGCTAGGAATCTGAGTCTAGTAGTATTGAGGGATTTTGGGTGAGAGATTATGAGTACCTTTCACCGTATACGGAGTACTTATTTATAGCCTTTTGGAGATGGTGGCGTATATGGTAATGACTCTTGGATGGTGATTGCGTATTACAAAATATATCTTCCTCCGTACATGTCGTAATTGGCTTCCTGAGATCCTCGCGAATATCTCGAAGGATAATCCCTAATATACTGCAAGTGTATTTGATTCCGAGGTGGAGGTCAATATCTAAGGCCGACTTCCAAAGTTGGTTCTCGAAGCCGAGGTCGGTATGTGAGGCCGACCTCAAAAGTTGGTAACCGAGGTCGAGTTCTTTGGTCGAGGTTGGTACCCGTGGCCAAGGTCTGGGTGATTTTTCGGTCATCAAGTAATCCATAGTCTTCGACTCTATTCAATTGGTCAGTCCATTTTTACCCATAATAGTAGCCCCCTACTTCTGAGCATTCTTCAGAGGCTCAGGAAGTAAGTGTGGACTGACACTATGTGACGACTTGCGCTGAAAAAGTCGGGAGGTCGAGAGGTCGGACAGATCAGTAGGGCTAAGATCGATAAGTCGATTGTTTAGTGGTAAATTGCTCATGGCAGAATTAATAGGAGAGACTTTTTTTCCCTTCAACTGAGAGAAGTCCTCAGTCATTCCCATAGTAGTAGGCTAAGTACTCGGAACAAAGACTTACTTGGTACAAATTGTAGATCACGCAGTAGTGTTACTAATTAGTGGTCCGACCTCTTCTCTAAGGGTCGGACGACTGGTTAAAGACTATTTTTCCCTTGCATTAAAGGAAGTCGTAGTAAACCGTGTAATTCGAATAGTCGATAAATTATTTAAAATAATTTCTTTCCCTAACTTGGGGAAGTTCTTTTATTATAGAAGCTCATAAAGTAGTCAAAAACACAATAGCAGAATTATGAACACATTTTTCCCTTTTTAAAAGGGAGGTCGCTCTTATTCGCGTAGGTCAGTCAGTTGACGCGCTCCTTAGTATCTGATGTCGAACGCTGGCCTCGGTCTTGGTCGTCCTCTTTCTTTCTTTTGGTGTTAACGGTAGAAGGCTCTCATTTTTCCATTCGCTTCCTATCCTTAGTTGAGTTATTTCCTCTTCGAGCAGCTCTTCGTGAACTAAAGAGCTCCTTAGCATTGGAATATTTTTTTTAGCTCAGTTAAGTAAATTGGCGAGGGTAGTTTGGGGGTTCTTGCTAATAGAGAAGAAGAATTTTCCTTGTTTGAGGCCGGCTACCATGGCGATCAGAGCTATCTGGTCAGAATATTTGTCGACTTGGATAGCTTCGGTATTGAAATGGATGAGGTAGTCTCTTAACAGCTCGTCCTCCCCTTGCTTGATCGTGAGAAGATGAGCTAATGACTTTCTTTCGTCTCTCCCACCAATGAACTGTGTGAGGAAGGCTTTGCTGAGTTGCGAGAAGGAACTGATGGACCTCTGCTTCAGCTATCTAAACCACCGCCGAGCAGCTCTTGATAAGGTTAGGGAGAATGCTCGGCGTATTATGAGGCCTGAGGCATCATGAAGCTCCATCCACGCTTTGAAGGATTCAAGGTGCTCAGTCGGATCGACGGTTCCAGAGTAGGGGGTCATCTGCTGCGTCCGGAACCTTGGTAGAAGCGGAGATGCCATAATGTTGTTGATGAATGGTGGTTCGATTTCTTCTAACATGACATCTTCTAAGGTCGGTACTTGGGCACGGTAGGCTTGTCTGATGTCGCTGATCTGCCCTTGAATTTTCTTGAGCTCTGCCTCCCAAGGGCCGTCGTTCTTGGTCACTGCTTCGGGGGCTTTTCCACAGCTCTTCCTCTTTGGCGCGGGGCGCAGGTCGAAGTCTGTGAGCGTAGTTGCTCCTGAAGTGTGGGAAAGAGCCTGTTTTGGTAGCTCAGGAGGTTGTTTGCTTTTCTACGAGTTGATCGGTGCTTGAGATGGTGCAGTGGTAGCACCCTCCTCTGCATCGTGACTAAAGGGTGAATTCTGTCTCTCGAGGAATTGCATGAATCAATTCATGTCTTTATTCAGGGCTTCGACTCGGTTCTCCAAGGAGATTAATCGACCACCCCAGGTGCGGGATCGAGGAGCGGGCACTGAGGGCTTAGATAAGGTTGGGCACTCTGCTCAGATGATGATTCAGGAAGAGCTATGATGACTGCATCAATGACAATTAAAGCTTTCTTCTTTCCTTTCGTCATTGTGGTTTTCTGGTAAAATAAGAATGACTTTGATGGCGTTCCCACAGCCGGCGTTAAACTATTGATGTAAAAATCTTATCCACCATTTTTTAACCTTCGAGTACCTGCACAAGAAGAAGACAAAGGAGAATTTGGGTCTAGTAGTATTAAGGGGTTTTGAGCGAGAGATTTTGCGTACCTTTCACTGTAAGCGGGGTACTTATTTATAGCCTTTTGGGGACGATGACGTATATCACAATGACTTTTGGATGGTGATTACGTATTACGAAGGATATCTTCATCCGAACGTGTCGTAATTTATTTCCTAAGATCCTTGCAAATATCTTGGAGGATAATCCTTAATATACTGTAAGTGTATTTGATTCCAAGGTGTTGGTCAATATCGGAAGCCGACGTCCAAAATTGGCTCCCGAGGCCGAGGTCGGTATCCGAGACTGACCTCCAAAGTTGGTAATCGAGGTGGAGTTCTTTGGTCAAGGTTGTTACTCGAGGTTGAGGTCGGGGTGATTTTCCAACCCTCAAGCAATTCATATTCTTCGAGTCTATTCATCTGGTCAGTCCATTTTTACATGATCGATGTTTGACGATTTTTATGGACCATTAATAATAAATAATAATCTTAGCCCTGGTCCATTGATTGAGTGGTTAGGAATTTTCTAAATCGAAAGATTTTTTTTTTTTTTTGGATTCGTTCATCCATCTCAGGCCCAGTCATATCAATAGTTTGGATCTCCGAGACTTCGTCCAATGGCCATGTATGTATGGACTGGTGGATCAAAACACTACAATTCTACTGTAGTAGGCTGTCTGTTTCAATGGAATAAGGAGAGTATTATGCGATGCACCAGTCGAGATAGCTACGTCTTTGTTGTGGGGCTGTTGGAGCTTACATTTTAGAAATCCAGACCATTGGTATGGTCGGCCACACCGTGGATGAGCAAACTCCTCCGCCATATAAAAGTGGCTGGTGTGTAAAAGATCTGGACAACTCGTCCTGTAGGACATTCCATAGGAAACATATTGGCTACGGACACTGCCACTAGCCAATGGCTAGTGGTTCGTGCTCAATGGACCCTACCATGATGTATCTGTTTCATCCATGCCGTCACCCATTCTTCCTCATCATTTCGCGGTATGAGCCCAAAAAATTCAAAATCTCAAGTGGACCTCAAAGTGTTGATTGAACGCCCACCATTAAAATCTCTTGAGGTAGAGAAGTTTTGGATCCAGTTGAATATATATATATATATATATATATATATATATATATATATATATATATATATATATATATATATTCCCTTCATCCACGTCTGTGTGACCTAATCAACAGTTTAGATGTCAAATAACCATTATATTGGGCTCTATGAGGTTTTTAATGGTGGACATGCAATCACTTTTGTTTTCCATGGTGTCGTCCACATGAGATTTATATCTACCTAATTTTTGGTATCAAGTACTAGAGTTATCTTTTAAAATGGATGGACAGCATGGATAAAACACATACATCATGGTGGCGTCCACATAGCACCGACCACTAGCCACCTGGCTGGTGGCAGCGTCACTGGCCAAACGGCGTCCCATTCCATTTCTGAGCGCGGATTAGGTACCACCCCCGCCTGTTCCGAGCTCGGGACAGGCGGCGGCTCCAAGGGCCACTGTGATGTATGAATTCCAGTGGACTACAGAAGTTTGGATCAAAATGATATTTGTTTTTTCCATCTCATACAGTGTATATGACCATATCAACAGGTCGGATGGAAAATAAACCATACGGTGGACCCTTATAAGGTTTCAATGGTGGGTGTCCTTAGCACCGCTATTTCCTGTGGTGTGGTCCACTTGAATCTCGGATATATCTTATTTTCAGTCCAATATTTTAAAATTATATGAAAAAAATAGATGAACAATGTGGATAAAAGTCATACATCACGGTGGCCCCTTAGTGGCCCTCAGTAGGGGTGTACATGTACCAAGCTAGTTCGGTTAGCTTGCTCGACTCGACTCGAAAAAGCTCGATTCAACTCGGTTCGAAGTTGAGTTCGAGCTGAGTTGAGCTGATTTTTTGAGCTTGAAAGTGAGTTTGAGCCGAGTTCGAGCAACCCTAGCTCAACTCGACTTGGATCGAATCTAGCTCGAATTGAACTCGGATCAAACCAGTTTGGTGACTCGGTTACTTTGCTATTGATGTTGCTCACCAACTGTTTGATAAAATGACTCTACTGCGGCTGGTGGCAAGCAAGGTTTGTACATGAAATAAATACATTTTTTTTTTGAGTTTTTATGTTCCTTAGAAGTGTTTGATAAAATACCTGTAAAACCATTCCCTCTGTTTGTAAAACAGTGGGATTTTGAAGTTGCAGTTCAGGTGTTTGTGGAAATACCTCAATGGCGAACTCGGCTCGATTAGGCTTGAACTCCGCTCGATCTTGGCTCGAACTCGGCCTAAGCTGCTGACCGAACTGAGCCGAGCTGGCCAATTAGGCTCGAGGACTGAGCCAAGCGGAGTTTGAGTTGAGGTCAGCCAGTGTTCGAGCCGAGTCGAGCTGAGGCCAGCTCGACTCGGTTTGACTCGATGTACACCCCTAGCCCTCGGAGCCTCTGCTTGTCCCGAGCTCGGAACAGGTCGGGGTAGTACCTAATCCGTGCCCCTGGAAACGGATTGGCTACTCCCCTGCCACCAGCTCTATGGCTGGTGGTCGATGCTCTATGGGCCCCACCATGATGTATGTGTTTCATCCATTTTAACATATCATTTTATGGCTTGATCCCAAAAATAAGAGGGATATGAATCTCAGGTGGACCACGCCACATGAAAACAATAGTGATTAGATATCCACCATTAAAATCCTCCTAAGGCCCACTATACTGTTTATTTGACATCCAATCTATTAATTAGGTTATACAGGCCCGGATGAAGAGAAAAAGCAAAGATCAGCTTCATCCAAAACTTTTATGGCTCCTAAAATGTTTTTAATGGTCGACCTTTATTCAACACTGTTTCCTGTAATGTGGTCCACTTAAGATTTGGATATACCTTATTTTCGGACTCATACCAAAAAATGATCTTTAAAAATATATGTACAGCATGGATGAAACACATACATCATGATGGGCCCACATAGCACTGACCACCAGCCATTGGCTGTCAGGGGGAGTAGCCAATCTGATGTAGAGCGGGTCGCGGACAGTTTCATGGCCAAGATGGATCAGAAAAGGCCCGGTCAGCGACAGAAGTGATCCAGACGTATCTCACAATCTGGAATGAGTTAGCTGACGTAAAATATATGATTTTGGGGTAGAACGAGCTACTTTAGCCAACCAACCCGCTATGTCCGGTTGCGACACTCGGAATTGCGAAAAACCCCTGGATCGACGGTCGTCTCCCTGTTTTAATTTCATTTTTACTATAAATAGTAAGTTTTAGTTTGATTATAACTCTTCATCCGTCGGGCTTTAGGAGTTGCGCCCAACGTGAAAAGAGCTTAGAATAATTAGGAGAACGGTTTGGTGAAGCCAAATAGGACACTTACTATTTTTGGCCGAAAACCATGCATGACTAGTAGACATCACGACCGCCTATAAATAATAAGTTTACTATTTATAGTAAGTCATGAATTCTAGGAGTTTTAGTTATAGTTTGATTCCGATTTCTTTCCTATTGCTTGGTATCCCTATTTAAAGGGTTGTGAACTCGTTTTTATTCATCAATTAATCAGTTTCGAATTTATTAGAATTTATTTCTATTTTCTGCTTTCTTTCCTCGTGGATTCGAGAAGTCTCTGTGAGGAGTCCAGAGAAGCTCTGTAGATTTGGAGTATTTATCCTCATCACGTTCATCCCTGCGTCACAATTCGTTTCCCCCTATGAGAGGTATCCCAAAAGGGAACGCGGATTGAGTACTAACCCGATAGTCTGAGCTCGGCACAGGCAGGGGTTCTGAGGGGCCGCCGTGATGCATGGATTTTATCCACACCGTCCATCCATTTTTTTCATATAAGTTTAGGGTGAAAGCCCAAGTTAGGCAGATCCAAGGCTCAAGTGCACCATACCACATGAAGCAACATTGATGATGACACCCACCATTGAAACCTTCCTACACCTACCGTGATGGTTTTTTGCATTCCAACCGTTCATAAGATCACATAGACCTAGATGAAGGGAAAACACAGATATCATCTTGATCCAAAACTTCCGTGGCCCCAAAGAAGTTTTCAACGGTAAGAGTTTATTCCTCACCGTGTGGTCCACTTGAGCCTTTGATCTGCCTCATTTTTTATGGACGGTATGGACAAAACCAATACATCACAGTGGCCCCTCAGAGCCACTGTGAAGAGAAGCCTAACCACTTGTTATTTCTCCCCTCAAAATGAATGATGAGTGATCATACGCATCATCTCATGGGGCCCACATGCGTAGATGATCGAAAATGCCCATGAATCTGATGCTAAAGTAGGTAGGTATACTTCAGGAATTGGACACTTGACAAGCTACCAAAAGCATGAAACATTCCATCGGTGTGTAAAGCAGCCTCCCTTTTTTTTCTTTTTTTAAATACATCAACATTTTCATTGTAAAGTATACCCACTTTGAAGAATGGAAGCATCCTATATTTATGACTCTTTGGGCCATCCATGGGGCCCATTTTTATGATGCATGGCCCAAATATAATACTGATCAAATAATCTTAGCCATCCATCAGATTGATATCAAAAGATGATTAAAAAAATAAAATGATCCACTGGTTCAAAGCTCATGGGTAAAATCATACGGTTCAAATCATCAGATCAGTTTGAGTTTTGGCCGATCATTCACTGATGATGGTCTTAAAATTTGGGTGATCCAGATTACCATGCATGTTTTCCAGAAGTACGACTAGGGTTGTAAATGGGGCAACGGATACCTAGATCCGACCCATTTGTTAAATAATACGGGTCTAGATCCTAGATCCAAGATCCAAGAACAAACTTAATTGCTAAACAGGTCTGGCTTCCTTCATATTAAGCTCGACCCGACCCAAACTCATTTAGTAAATGGGCGTCTGATTTATGTTAAAGCTGTCTATGTAGTCTTAAATTCATCCTAATCGGATTTTAAACATGATAAAAATAAAAATGCTTGGTAGAGTTGTTAGACCTAATCCATTTATAAATGAGTTTTGGTGGATCTCCTTCTACTCGACTCAGATTCATTTATAAATGGATCTAATAGAGTTAACTCAAATCCGACCCGGATCCACCCATTTGGTAAAAGTGTCCGGGTCTAAAATTTAGACCCAGACTCATTTAGTAAATGGGTGAATTTGGTTTTGACTAAACCCACCCCAAACTCGACCATTTAACAACTCTGAAGTCGTGGATTTTACCAGGCATAAGTGGGGCCACTGTCTGGGGTTACAATATTGTGTATACGTAATCCAATCCGTCGAAATGCTTCTTCCATCATGGATGAAGGGACAGGACGAAAATTAGGCTGTTACGCAGCTTATATGAACCATTCCCTCCCGTAATATTCCCTGTGTTGTAGTCATTACGACAACCAATAGGATGGCTGGTTCACTCGGTGTAATTTTCTAGCCCTATTTCATTATTATTGGGAACACGATTTGGACAATCCTAATCAATCTAGCATCCAACAAGAAATATGTCACAGTGAATCCAACAACAATGAAAAAGTATCATGTGCGTGTCTCCATGTATAGCTCTGGAGACGAAAAGCAAAGATTTCTAGTGCAAAGTGATAATTTTACCCTCCTTATTGTGGGTCCTATGCTTGTATCCATACATGTTACGACACATCCATGATGGGAGATCAAACCAATGCATAGAATAGACAAACCAATGTCCTTATGAGATGTACCTCTGTCCTGCTCTATAAGATAATCAAGATGAGATATCAAAGAGATGGTATAATTAACTTTGGACCTAGTCGAGATCATGTAAGCCTATGTATTGCAACATGAATAGACCATTAGTGGATCAGACGAATCTTACACAATGATCATGTATACGATAAACAGTTGATCATTCATGATGTGTGAATTGAGTAAGAAGTGTTAGATCTCGCATCCGATTCTATAATCCTATCTTGATCATATATATGATAAATAGTTGATCATTCATGATGTGTGAATTGAGTTATAAGTATTGTGAGACTAATTACCTACAGGTGGTGGATTGATTTCATCCAAGACGCGGTGTGAGTATACTAATCTCGCAGGTGATCTTTACGTCTTTATTAATCCACGCTATATGGCAAAGTCGTGATAAGGTAACACTACTTTAGTGTGCATTCTCAGGGTCATGTACACAGACTCGGTTAGATTAAAAAAAAAAAAAACACATTGGAAAAATAACCAAATCAAGATCAGTTCACAAAAATGGGTTAGAGAAAGATTATAGATAATTATGCAATGGTGATAATGCATAAGAGATTTATCTAAGGTGCCAGATCGAATGGAAATTTTATTTTATAAAGAACAATATTTTTAAATGTTTATATTATATTATTATATTATATTTTCAATGGGTTTTAATGGATTAAGTTTGCCAAGATCAAATCTACTCGATTTCAAGAGTAAATAAGCATGCATCGTAATTGAAACATTGCGGTTTGTACGCACACATATGGAACCAAAATGTGCTCGAGTGAGTATGATCAAATCAATGCTCTATGATAAGTGGTTGGAGATTGAGACAAATCATTTTTACTCCACTCGTGAATTTGGTATAATATTACTCCTAAAGTGAATTATAGTCTTAAAGGTCTACATCGGATTCATTTGATTTGAGGGTATATTGGATTTTTTAATTACAAGTGAGTACGATAGTTTATTACACCTTGTTACTACTATAACTTAAGAGATGTCAGAATTGGTTTATAATTAGGATTATTTTTTATTTTATTTTTTTGGAATGATAGTTTATAAATATAGGTATAGAGTTTTGGTTTGAGACATTGCACTCTCTTCTCTTCAATCCCAGCCTTAGAAAAATCTCTTCGTCTTAAAAATCCTACTCTGCCAAATCAAAAGATATGATGGTGTTTAGTGTAATCTTCCCTTGTGATTGAGAAGTACAATCTTCAGTGGACTTTATTTTATCTCCATGCATGTTTCTACGTGATGGGTTTTTTTTGACCCGTCGTCCTTTCACAACTGGGATGGGTAAGTCCTTTCGCAACTGGGATGCACAAGTCCTTTCGCAACTAGGATGCGAAAAGGAGTTTCCTAAAACTATAAAAAAGGGTCCCTAGTGGTTTTTCTGATGAGAAAACACAAGAGGGCTATAAAAGGTGAGAGAGAGAGGGAGAAAGAGAGAGAGGAAGCTTGTAGGGGAGGTTATGCTCGTGGATGATGGTGCAATTATAGCTCCTACGTCCTCGTCGGTGAGATTTCTCGGTTTTGTTTATTCTTTCATTGTTCATTCCTCGCGTGAGTGAAGAAGGTGTAAACATTTTACTTATAGTGGATTGTTGATCTGACGAGGTCCCGTGGTTTTTATTTCGAGGGTTTTCACGTAAAATTCTGTGTGGTGTGTGATTGATGCATTGATTATTTTGTTTATTATCCATAGTAGGGCTAGAGAAGCCCCCAACACTATGTAGTAAAGAAGACAATCATAATTACATATTCGAGGCAATTCTATTTTTAAAACTTTTAAAATTGATATTTTTTTTTTTTAACATTTCAACTTATAGTTCACTCAACTATAACCAAGTAAAAAATGTTATCATTGACATACAAGCATTAAGAAACCTTACACATAGGACACAATTAATTCAACTTAAACTATTGTAATTGTGGGCCATGATTTAAATGGCTCTCAAATTTTTTTTAAAAAATTACACTAATTTTGGTGATGGGTGAACATTTGATGAATTGATCAAGATAAAGACCACTCAATGATCCAAATTCAACAATCAAATTCACATTAATCAAAGGTTAAGATTGTACGACTAATTTAATTTCCAAATGATAATCAATACATGCAACAAGTACAATTTCTGAAATGCAAATTATTACGTGCAACAATTATAATTCCTGCCTGCAAGTGTAGCAGCCGTCACACTCTATAAAAGTATGGAATAACTCCCTTTAAATGTTATTCAACTATCTACATGGGGTCCACCAAATTGTATGTATGCCATAGAACCCGTGCCTCAAGTGAACCACACTATGGTGATGTGATACTCTAAAATATCCAATCTAAATAAATAAATAATCATTAGGTGGGCCATGCCATAGAAAGCAATGGACATCCACTCAAAAACAAGCACTTGGTAGTCTACATGATGGTTTAATTAGCCTTATTTATGGTGGGTCCCACTTTCATTGTAGGTTGACCCTTACAGAGAGATGGGATTCCGTACACAAATGATAGTGAGCCTACAGATAACAATCCCTTTTCAATTTTATATTAAGGTACTAAAATAATATTGCATTTAGGCCACCACATACGAAAACAATTTCATATTACAAACATGGAATGCATGACTTCACATTTATTTATAATCAGGTGTTAGTATTTTAAAGTCACCTTGGGCCCACATACGGTCTAAGTCACCAGAAACTACAGTACATGAGTACTGGTAGATATGGCAAGTGCAACGCATGTAAATAGAGACAGGAATATTTCATTAGATGGGTAATGGTCCAAAATTCGTTGGACAGCTAAAATGAAGAGAATGAAAGCTTGAAATTCAACAAATAAATGCTTATTAATAAAAAATTAAGATTGTTAAATCAGTCTGAATTTTGAATGCAAATCATGGTACGGTGGGCCACAGAGCTCGACCTTATCTTAAGCTACAATGAAGTAAACCTTAGGGGAAGATTTCCCATATAATTACACATACACATAGGGAAAATGTATTATGAGGTCGAACTCATGGGAGCTTCTCATAAGATCGTGCTCTGTGGGCCAACCATGATGTCGAATATTTATCCAATGGTGGGTTATGGGCCTAAAAATCATGCCAATCAATGACTTAAGTAACCCATACCATTTGAAATAAACTAATATATTCCCATTAGTTGAAATCTCAATTGTTTGTGAGGCCCATTAAGATGTGGTTTAGATATCCATCATGTTCAATGCGCGTGTCCCACCAATTGCTTTTAAATGTTTTAGGCATGATTTCACACGATTTCGAATAGTGTGGCCCACCTAAGTTCTGATACAACTGATTTCTATAGGGGACAGATGAGATGAAAGGTTCAGATGTCCAAGAAAAGGAGAAAGAAAGTGGGAGAGAGATCATCAGTTAGGCCTGATCATCGTCCACAAGCCCATCTAACATGTCCAAGATGTGCCCAAAGGTGGGCCCCATGGCCCAGTCCCATCCCTATTCCCACTTCTTCTCTCACGTGCACACGTGCCATACAAGTTTTATTATGTGAAAGCAATAGAGGTTTGTATTTATTATTAATCACATATGATATTAATTTCATATCACAACTATAGGGCACATGACTTTGGCATTTATTTATTATTATTAGAGGTTTGTATTTTTTTTTTTTCTAACCGTTGATCCACGTCTGGTCCACACCTCCAAAAACCATAATACATAAATACAAATAAATCCATTGTCTGGCCTGTTCTAGTGGGCCCCACTTGTATGGACACAATGGTCAGTTTGAAAAAACTTCAAAAAAGCCAAAAATTCAGGTGATTAACTGGTAAAAAGTCCTAACGATGAACGGTCCAAAAATACTGTAGGGCCCACAACTGTAAGGTAGACCACTCAGTTCTGGTACTAATTAATACACGGATGCCGTACACATTGCCAGGCTGGCAGTTTCAAGATAAGCTCAAGTTGCACTGGAACTATGATGGAGATGACTCCATGTTTCTCCTTTTATGGATTCTTGAGGTGGGCCACAGGAATGTACGTGTATTATATTACCACCATATTTACAATTTCTCCACACTCACAAAACCTTTAAGAGTTTTACCATGCCTTACTCCCTATCTCTGCTAGGTGGGGCCCACCGTGATGTTTGTAATAAATTCACCCGGTCTATCTGTATTATTTTATCATTTTCGGACATGAGGTAGATTAAAAACTCAAGTGAGCCATATGAGAGGAAACAATGGAGATTGAGTACCATTGAAATATTCATATAGCTACATAAGTTTAAGTGTCAGGCTAAGTTTTTTGATTTTTTTTGGTTCATTCACTTAGAAATTAAGGGTGTCAACGCTGGGCCCAAGCTTGCCAAAATTGGAATTTTGAATAGGCTTGGCTGGACGCCCATTCAAAACAGTTCACAATCCTGGTCAAGACCAACTGTGTCCCAGGTCGTTGACGGCCCTAGTGGTAATGACCTTATAAATGGTTTAGATGGCATATAAACATCAAGTTGGACCCAACAAGCTTTCAATCATAAGCATTTCTTTTCCCACTTTTCTCCCGCGTGTGTGTGACCCACTTGAGTTTTGGATTTTTCTTTCTTTCTTTTTTTTAAAATCCCATTTCCTACTATAATCGGGAAAAAAACAGATGAATAGAGTAGATTTATCACAAACTTTACCAAACTCCCTGCGAAAGACTTTATTAGAAAATCCACCTCATAGGAAGAATTTGGATTGTGTTATTAGAAAAGTTTTATAAGACCCACCATTATTTATTTATTTATTTATTTTTTGTTTTACACGCACACCGTGGGATTTCGCCACCGTGGGTACTCGAACCCTTGACCCGGTGTTGAAACTCCAGGGAGTCTACCACCCGGGTAAGAGTAAGTACCCGATTATATAAGACCTACCATGAAGTACCTGTTTTATCCAGGTTATCCATCTATTTTTCATGATCATTTTACACCATTCTAAAAAAGAGACAGACCCAAATCTCAAATAACTATTTCACAAAAAACAATGGTGATTAATCGCACACCATTAAAACCTTCCTACAGCTCACCATGATATTTATTTGCCATTCAACCAGTTGATCAGGTAACTTAGACTAAAATGAAAAAGAAAAAAGAAAAAAACACGAATATCACTTTCATTCAAAACTTTTATGGCTCCCATGACATTCAATCACCACTATTTCCTGCACAGTGGTCCACCTAAGGTTCTGATATGCCTTTTTGAAAAAAAAAATCCTGAATAAAACAAACTCATAATGTTGGGCTTGTAAAGCTTTTCCAGCGGCGCACGTTACTAACCTCGGACCAGTGTACTACATTACCCAATCAAAGTCCTACACGTGTTTTTTAACTTGACTTAAATTCCACCTAGACCTTAACAACCGCTTACCAAAAAAATCTCTTGAATTCACCTATCAAATGCACCGGCTCCACTTATCAATATGGGGATTGGATTACGGACGCGGATTGCGTCCTACCCTAATCTGTCTGGGCAGGGCTCTGTGGGGCCCACCGTGATGTAAGTATTGTATCCAAACCTTTAATCGTTTTTATAAGATAATTTTAAGTTATTATACAAAAAATGAAGCAGATAAACAGATCCAGTGGACCACATCAAAGGAAGCTGCAGTGATAATGACATCCACCATTGAAACATTTCTAAGGGCCACCGTGATGTTTTTTTAACCATGAAGTGAAAACACAAATTTCATCTTGATCCGACACTTCTCCAGCTCTCAAGAAGTTTTTTACGGTGGAAGTTTAATCCACAATTTGTGGTCCACTTAAGCCTTGGACCTACCTCAATGTTTGGCTCATATATTAAAATTATCATATAAAACCAATTAACGGTGTGGATAAAATACGTACATCACGGTGGGTCCCACAGAGCCATGCCCGTACGGATTACCGTCCGGCGGGTAGGACGCAATCCGCGTCGGCCCGGACGGTAATCCGTCTAGGCAGGGCCATGTGGGGTCCACCGTGATGTAAGTGTTTTATTCACACCGTTCATTATTTTTTTCAGATCATTTTAAGGTATAAAGCAAACAATTAGGCAGGTAGAGGGCTTAAGTGGACCACAAATTGGGAATTGGTGAGCCGGAGAAGTTTCGGATCAAACTGATATTTGTTTTTTTCACTTCATCCACGTATACATGACCTTATGAATAGGTTGGATGGTGAAAAAACATCACGGTGGCCCAATGTTTCAACGGTGGGTGTCGTTATAACTGCAGCTTCCTTTGGTGTGGTCGACGAAATTTTATGAGAAAATGACCACCGTAGACAAAACCTTTTACCCAGTGGTTTCTATCAAAGAATACAAACTTTAGTTACCAATCTAGACTCGCACGTGCGGATAGCGACTTTGAGGACGAAACTACCCCTCCTTTTCGCTGCGAAGACGAGCGCTGACGCTCCTCGAACTGAGAGTTGTACGAACGGCTTAAAAGATATCAAAGTTACATGGCCCCAGCTATATATTTATTATATCCACAACGTTCATCCATATTTCAAGATCATTTCGGAGCATTATACAAAAAAAAAAAAATCATATCCAAAGATCAACTGGACCACACCACAAAGAGCGGCGGGGAAATTGATTTTCACCGTTAAAAATTTTGTAGGGTCCACCATAACATTTATTTTCCATCCAATCTATCCATAAGGTCACAAAGGCCAGGATGAAGAGGAAAAACAAGTTTCATAATGATCCAAAACTTCTGTGACCCCTAAAAGGGTTTCAATGGTAGACGTTCAATCATCCACAGCCTTTAACAGTGTGGTCCACTTGATAGCTAGATCTGTCTTATTTTTCGTCTCAAACCTTAATACGAGTTCGCCAAAAATATGGACGATTTGAATATAACACATACCTCATAATAGGACCCACAAAAAGTGGTGGGATTACAACAGCAAAAAATTAAAAATAAAAAAATAAAAAAACCGTCGATATATCGAAAATGGTCCCGAATTGTCCAGTGAGTTTTCCTCAAAAATCCTACAATTGTCGATATATAAATAGTTCGTCGATATGTTGAAAAAGGGATTTTACCTTTAGCTACGGATTATAACCGTAGCCATAACTGTACTCAGTGCCACTCTATGAAATTATTTATTATTTTTTTATTTTTTACATGGAGAAATTTATTCTACCTACAATTTTCTTTAATACATATTTATATAAATAGGTATATATAAGCATATAAAATTTTTTTCCCTCTTTTTTTTCATTTATTTCTTTAATCATTTAACAAGAATATCTTCTAAACCAAAATTAGTTACTTGACGTACCATATATGATTTTGGGGTAGGAGAAGCTACTTTAGCCAACTAACCATGCTATTTTCCAAGATTCCATCAGGTCGATGGTAAAAAATCCATTTCATTCAATCCATGATCATTTCTAGGTTGTCACGCTGAATTTCTAGGTTGTCACGCTCAATTCCTACCTTCCCTCGCTCAATTCCTACCTTCCCTCGCTCAATTTCTAGGTTCCCTCGCTCAATTCCTAGCTTCACTCGCTCAATTTCTACCTTCCCTCGCTCAATTCCTACATTGCCTCGCTCAATTTCTAGCTTCCCTCGCTCAATTTCTAGCTTCCCTCGCTCAATTCCTACGTTGCCTCACTCAATTTTAGCTTCCTCGCTCAATTTCTACCTTCCCTCGCTCAATTCCTAGGTTCCCTCACTCAACTACTACCTTCCCTCACTCAATTCCTACCTTCCCTCGCTCAATTTCTAGCTTCCCTCGCTCAATTCCTACGTTGCTTCGCTCAATTTCTAGCTTCCCTCGCTCAATTCCTACGTTGCCTCGCTCAATTTCTAGCTTCCCTTGCTCAATTCCTACGTTGCCTCGCTCAATTTCTAGCTTCCCTCGCTCAAATTTTACCTTCCCTCGCTCAATTTCTAGGTTCCCTCGCTCAATTGCTACCTTCCCTCGCTCAATTTCTAGCTTCACTCGCTCAATTCCTACCTTCCCTCGCTCAATTGCTAGGTTCTCTCACTCAATTTATATGTTGCCTTGCTCAATTTCTAGTTTCCCTCGCTCAATTCCTAGGTTGTCTCGCTCAATTCATAGGTTGTCTCACTGAATTTCTGCGTTGCCTCACTCGATTGCTAGGTTGCCTCGCTCAATTCCTAGGTTCCTTCGCTGAATTTCTAGCTTCCCTCTCTCAATTCCTAGGTTGCCTCGCTCAATTTCTAGCTTCCCTTTCTCAATTCTTAGGTTCCTCGCTCAATTCCTAGGTTTTCTCGCTCAATTTTTAGGTTGCCTCACATTTGAATTTCTAGCTTCCTCGCTCAATTCCTAAAGTAGTTCGGCTCAATTCATAGGTTCCCTCATTTGAATTTCTAGCTTCCCTCGCACAATTTCCAGCTTCCCTCGCTCAATTTCTACCTTCCCTCGCTCAAATCCTAGGTTGCCTCGCTGAATTTCTAGGTTCCCTCGCTTAATTTCTAGCTTCCCTCGCTCAATTCCTAGGATTCCTCACTGAATTTCTACGTTGCCTCGCTCATTTCTTAGGTTCCCTCGCTCATTTCCTATGTTGCCTCGCTCAAATCCTACATTGCCTCTTTCAATTTATAGGTTCCTCACACAATTTGTAGCTTCCCTCGCTCAAATCTTAGGTTGCCCGTTGCCCAATTTCTAGGTTCCTCGCTCAAATTCTAGCTTCCTCGCTTTAATTTCTAACTTCTTTCGCTCAAATCCTAGGTTGCCTCGCTCAAATCCTAGGTTTCCTCGCTAAATTTCTACCTTGCCTCACTCAATTTCTAGGTTCCTTCGCTCAATTTCTAACTTCCCTCGCTCTAATCTTAGGTTGCCTCGCTGAATTTCTAGGTTCCCTCGCTTAATTTCTAGCTTCCCTCGCTCAATTCCTAGGATTCCTCGTTGAATTTCTACGTTGCCTCGCTCATTTCCCAGGTTCCTCGCTCAATTCCTATGTTGCCTCGCCTCAAATCCTAAGTTGCCTTGCTTCAATTTTACGTTCCTCAAGCACAATTTGTAGCTTCCTCGCCCAAATCCTAGGTTGTCTCACAATTTCTAGGTTCCTCACAATTCTAGCTTCCCTCACTCAATTTCTAACTTCCTCGCTCAATTCCTTGGTTGCCTAGCTCAAATCGTAGGTTCACTCGCTCCATTTCTAGGTTCCCTACTCATTTTCTACGTTGCCTCGCTCAATTTCTAGGTTGCCTTGCTCGATTGCTAGGTTGCCCTGCTCAATTTCTAGTTTAACCGCGAAGTGAATGAAATGTATTTTCGACCATAGACCTAATGGAATCTTAGAAAATAACTAGGTTGGTTGGCTAAAGTAGCTTCTCCTACCCCAAAATCATATGTGGTACGTTAAGTAACTAATTTTAGTTTGGAAGATATTCTTGTTAAATGAATAACGAAAGAAATGAAAAAAAAATAATTTATATGCATATTGAGCGATGGACTCGCAAGCTTCCAAGAAATTTGAAGCCATGCAGATTGAGTAATGAAAGATAAGCTTCATTATCTCGGTCTTTCACACCTAAATGTAAAATCTTGTTCAAGCTATGAATAAACCAATGGCTTATCACATAGTAGATATAAGTGTCCCATGCCTAGGACTAAATCTTTCGTAAGGATATCTTAGATCATTGGAAGGACTGGCGTTTTAGATAAAAAACCACTGTCTTAAACGGAATGAGGAAATCTTCATTCGTAGTTGTGCCCCTCCGTAGTTGGAAATGGAAATAATCAACCATGGTCCATAATGATGCAAAGAAGCACACCTGGGTTCAATTTGCTTAACTTCATGGTCATTTCCATGCATTTCACGGTCAATTTCGACGATTCTGTTTAGATTCACAGTCATTTCGATGCACTTCACGGTCAATTCCCTTCACTTTACAGTCATTTCCATGCATTTGACGGTCAATCTCGGCGATTCCGTTTCCAAGTTTTATTGGATTGGTGTTTGTATGGCTCAACCCCAAGACCAAACCCGATACATCCTGCCCAAGCCCAACCTAATGTCGGGTGGGTCACAGGTTGGTCGGGTTGAACCCGCCTAACTTTCAGCCCAAAATCATATATGGTACGTCAAGTAACTAATTTTGGTTTAGAAGATATTCTTGTTATATAAATAAAGAAAGAAATGAAAAAATGAGAGAATTTTTTTTTATATGCTTATATATACATATTTATATAAATGTGTTATAAAAAAATGTAGGTAGGTTGGTGCGTGCATAAATGCCAAGCTCGACTAAGTGCACACCTCAGACTAATAGCCCTGCTCACCAAGCTCGACTTTGGACTGATCTAGGTGGTGGCATTTCAGTTTGGAAAACCGGATTCGGATTTCTTTGTGACCGAAGCACCAAGTTGGTGCGGCAAACGGCCATAGGCCCACCTTAATATGTTTTTGTTATCCATGGACCACACAGTAGGGATTGAATTCCCACCATTAAAAACTTCTTGGGGGCTTCGAAAGTCTGTGTGATCTTATCAACGGGTTAGGTGTGGTTCACCTGAGATTTGTATCTGCTTCAATTTTGGAACCATGCCCTAAAATTAGCTAACAAAATGGATAGACAATGTGGATATACAACACATACATCAAGGTGGGTCCCATGGTGAGGGCCACAGTCTTGAGGGGTGGAGGGCTTAAGTGAATTCCTTGGCTGATAGTTTGGCCATGCTTAGAGGTGGATCCAACCCTGAGTGGGCCATGTGGAAAATAAGAGTTGCCTGAAATAATCCTGTCCACTGTATCTTTGGACGGATACAATGGCATAAGGCTCATGGAATTCATGATAAAACAAAGTGATAATAAGAAACATAAATAGGGAATGATCACACCTTCGAACGTTAGAGTTGTGTGGGGCCTACCATGATGCTTATGTGGAATGATCACACCTTTATGCATAAGGTAAGCCTTTCGCCTTATTTTTGGGATAGAATTATAGAAAGGTTTGAGAGAAAACTATCCTCCTAGAGAAGAAAATTCCTATCCTTTGGAGGAAAATTGACCATCATCAAAGTAACAATGTCGAACTTACACATCTATATTTTTTGTCCCTATTTCAATGCTCGAAAATCTATCATTGAAATAAATTCATAAGGGAATTCTTGTAGCGAAGTGGATCTTCCTCGAGAAAATTCCCATTATTAAATTTTCTCAAGGAAGTGGATCTTCCTCGAGAAAATTCCCGTTATTAAATTGAAGTGATTATAAGAGAGCATATATATGGTCAATTTTGTTCTTCTTGAGAAATGAGTGTAGCGTTTTGCCAATGAGGTAAAGGGTTTATGGAAATCCCCGATTTCAAATCTAAACACGGCATTTCCTATATAAGATGGTGGACCAAAAGTTCTTCTTTATACTCGTTTCTTCTATATTTGAAAAGGTATCACTAAATCAAAATCCTGTATCTGCAGGGATTAGTCTCACTTCAAAAAAGAAGTGGAGACACCTTGTGTCTTCAAAAAAAAAAAAAAAAAAAAATTTAGTTTCTCTTTAGGCAATGGTCAAAGGATTAGATTTTGAATTGATTCTTGGGTTGGGAATAATCCTTTTATGGATGACTTCCTAGATCTTGCAACAATTAGTATTAATATTGATATCTCAGTTCCATCTTGCTTGAACTTTAGTGATGAAGCTAGAAATTGAGCGAGGGAAGGTAGGAATTGAGCGAGGGAAGCTAGGAATTGAGCGAGGCAACGTAGGAATTAAGCGAGGGAAGCTAGAAATTGAGCGAGGCAACGTAGGAATTGAGCGAGGGAAGCTAGAAATTGAGCGAAGGAAGATAGAAATTGAGCAAGGCAAGCTAGAAATTGAGAAATGCAGGCAAACGTAGGAATTGAGCGAGGAAGCAGCTAGAAATTGGCGAGGCAATCAAAGGTAGAATGAGCGGAAGCTAGAAATTGAGCGAGGCAAAGAGGAATTGAGCGAGGAAGCAAAAATCGAGCGAAATTTAGGAAGCTAGGAAGTTGTTGGCAAGGCAACGTAGAATTGAGCGAGGCAACGTAGGAATTAAGCGTTTAGGAAGCAGAAATTGAGCGAGGCAACGTAGGAATCGAGCGAGGAAGCTGCAGAAATGAGCGAGGCAACGAGGAATCGAGTGAGGAAGCCAGAAATTGAGCGAGGCAAGCTAGAAATTGAGCGAGGCAACGTAGGAATTGAGCGAGAGGAAGCTGAGAAATTCGACAGGCAACGTAGGAATTGAGCGAGGAAGCTAGAAATTGAGTTTGCGGGCAACGTTGGAATTGAGAGCGAGGAAGCTAGAAATTGAGCGAGGGAAGGTAGGAATTGAGCGAGGAAGTAAATGAAGCGGCTGAGCGGGAACCCAGGAATTGAAGCGAGGAAGGTAGAAATTGAGGCGGGAAGGCTAGAAATTGAGCGAGGGAAGGTAGAAATTGAGCTGACAACCTAGAAATTCGCTCGTGACAACCTAGAAATGATCATGGATTGAATGAAATGGATTTTTACCATCGACGATGGAATCTTGGAAAATAGCATGGTTAGTTGACTAAAGTAGCTTTCTTTAATTTCTAGCTTCCTCGCTCTCAATTTCTAGCTTCTTGCTCAATTCCTACGTTGCCTCGCTCAATTTCTAGCTTCCTCGCTCAATTCCAACGTTGCCTCGCTCAATTTCTAGCTTCCTCGCTCAATTTCTAGCTTCCTCGCTCAATTCCTACATTGCCTCGCTAATTTCTGGGCTTCCTCGCTCAATTCCTACGTTGCCTCGCTCAATTTCAGCTTTCTCGCTCGATTTCAATTTCTAGCTTCCTCGCTCAATTCCTACATTGCCGCCGCATTTCAATTTCTAACTTCCTCGCTCAATTTTTAGCTTCCTTAAGCTCAATTCTACGTTGCCTCGCCTCAATTTCTAGCTTCCTCGTTCAATTTTGGCTTCCTCGCTCAATTCTACGTTGCCTCGCTCAATTTCTAGCTTCCTCGCTCAATTCCTACATTGCCTCGCTCAATTTCTAGCTTCCTCGCTCAATTTCTAGCTTCCTCATTTGAATCCCTACGTTGCCTCGCTCAATTTCTAGCTTCCCTCGCTCAATTTATAGCTTCCCTCTCTCAATTCCTAGGTTGCCTAGCTCAAATTGTAGGTTCCCTCGCTCATTTTCTACGTTGCCTAGCTCAATTTCTAGCTTACCTCGCTCAATCTCTAGATTCCCTCGCTGAACTCCTACCTTGCCTCTCTCAATTTCTAGGTTCCCTCGCTCAATTCCTACCTTGCCTCACTTAATTTTCAATTTGCCTACTCA
This sequence comes from Magnolia changhungtana, assembly GCA_030180095.1. NCBI lineage: Eukaryota > Viridiplantae > Streptophyta > Magnoliopsida > Magnoliales > Magnoliaceae > Magnolia > Magnolia changhungtana. Next base: position 3,172,847 of record JASAUF010000118.1, read on the forward strand.
ATTTCATATTTGTCCCGCTTCAATTTCTAGCCAATCGCAAGTGATCAAATTGAAAAATAATGAATGAAATGTATTTTCAACCATCGCCCTGATGGAATCTTGGAAAATAGGCTAAAGTAGCTTCTCTTAACCCAAAATCATATGTGGTACGTCAAGTAACTAATTTTGGTTTAAAAGATATTCTTGTTAAATGATTAAAAAAATAAATGAAAAAAAAGAGGGAAAATAATTTTATATGCTTATATATACCTATTTATATAAATATGTATTAAAGAAAATTGTAGGTAAAATAAATTTCTCCATGTAAAAAATAAAATAAAAAAATAAATAAAAATAAAAAATTTTATAGACTGGCACTTACTACAGTTATGGCTACGGTTATAATCCGTAGCTAAAGGTAAAACACCTTTTTCAATATATCGACGGACAGTTGATATATCAAAAATTGTAAGATTTTTGAGGAAAACTCACTGGACAGTTCTGGACCATTTTCGATATATCGACTGGCTGTCGATATATCGACGGTTTTTTTTTATTTCTTGCTGTTGTAATTCCATCGCTTTTTGTGGGTCCTATTATGAGGTATGTGTTATATCCAAACCGTCCATCTATTTGGCGAGCTCATATTCAGGCTTGAGACTAAAAATAAGATAGATCTAAATATCAAGTAGACCACACTGTAAAAGGCAATGGGGAATTGAACGTCTACCATTGAAACCCTTTTAGGGGTTATAGAAGTTTTGGATCATTATGAAATTTGTTTTTCTTCTTCATCCAGGTCTTTGTGACCTATGAATGAACTTAGACGGGGAGGATTTCTCACGAACATCACAGTGGGCCCCCACAAAATTTTTAATGGTCAACGCTCATTCAACACTGTTTCCTGTAATGTGGTACACTTGAGATTTGCATATACCTCATTTTTGGTCGTATACCATAAAATGATATGGAAAAATATATGGACGGCATGGATGAATAGCATACATCATGGTGGGCCCACAGACCACCGACCATCCGCCATTGGCTGGTGGCAGGGGGAGTACCCAATCCGTTTCCGTGAAAGGAGGGTAGTTTCGTCCTCAACGTCGCTTAACGTCGCTGTCCGCACGTGATAGTCTAGATTGGTAACTAAAGTTTGTATTCTTTTATAGAAACCGCTGGGTAAAAGGTTTTGTCTACAGTGGTCATTTTCTCGAAATTTTATCACTTTGGTCTCACAAATCTAATCCGTCCGGGCGGGGTACGAGGCAATCCGCGTCCTTACCTGTTACCCGCGTAACAAGTTAGTGGGTGCTACTCTTACCTCATGGGCCCCACTTTGATAAATGTGTTTAATATCCATGCGGTCCATCCATAATTTTTGATCATTTAAGGATGTTTTCCCAAAACTTAAGTAGATCGAAATCTTTGTTGGACCACACGGTTCGAAAAAGTAGAGAATGACCATTAAAAGTTTTTCCTAAGACACAACTTTTGGATTAAGCTAATTTTTTTAATTTTACCTTCATCTAGTACTGTTTGACCTTATCAACGGGTTGCATGACAAATAAAAATTAGGCATTTGGCTTATAATGGGCTTTGAGGAGTTTCTAACGGTGAGCATTCAATCATCACTGGTTATTGTGGTGTGGTCTACCTAAAATTTGGACATGCTTAATATTTGGGATATTGTCCTAAAATGGGCTACAAAAACAAATGAACGGAGTAGATATACAACATATCATTAAGGTGGGCCCCACAGTAAGGGTAACACTCACTAAGGTGTAACACGTAATCTGTTTCTAGAGTGTTCTCGAGAAATCCACCGGCCTTTAAATTCCAACACTCCGTAAATCTGATTGGTCATCCCGAGCTTCTTTTTGGACTTTGCCCAGCAATATATCTTTCCAGCAAAAGCCTTTGGCATGAAGTTCCTGCGCTGGGAACTTAGGTGGCCCCACCGGGATGTTTGTGAGAAATCTACCCCGTCCATCCGTTTTGTGAGCTCATTTGAGGACTTGAGACCAAAAGTTATCACGATCGAAGAGTCAAGTGAGCCTCACTAAAGGAAAAGGTGGGTAGGGAAACTCGTACCATTGAAGCCTCCCTGGGATCGACAGTGATGTTTAAATGCCATCCATACCGTTCATAACGTCTTTCCTACTGGGATGAACTGACAACACAAATATTACCTTGATTCGGTCCCACAAATATTTCAACCGCGGGGGTTCAATCCTCACGTTTTTGGCCCACTCGAGTATTGGATCCGGCTCCTTTTTTGTCCCGTATATTAAAATGAGCTCACAAAATGGATGTGCGGGGTGGATTTCTCACAAACATTATGATGGGCCCCACCTAGGTTTTCAGGAACTTCGTGCTAGAGGCTTTCTTCTTTATTTTGCTTAGTCATGAATGAAGTGACACTTAGTATAAATATGTTTGATTTATCCATGAAAGTCTTCATGAGCGTGAAGTTGTTGATTAAATCTTCATTGCTTTTAATTGGGGATGATTTTTCCCCAAATAACTTAGACATGTGCATGAGGTTGGGACAACATATACTCAATTGTATGATGAGAGGGCAATAACTATTTATTTCTTAGATGACCATGAAGATAGAATTGATCAAATATAAAATATGTATTCAAATACCCTTTTTGTCTCTTAAGGAACTCTTACATAATTAGTCTCGGTATATGTAACCAATATCAAATCTTTTAAAGATTTGTAAAATAAAATTTGATTTATGCTAACTTTGATATACTTTAAAATTTTCTTTAATACCATGAAATGCTCTTTTCTTTTTTGCATTTCCATGCATTTGATGATCAGGCCAACCACATGCATAATTTGGTTTGGTGAAAGTTAGATATCAAAGACTTTTAAGTAGGATTTTGCATGATGTAGGATCTACCAACTCTTCTTTTGCATTTACACCCAGATCCATAGCACAATTGGCAGACTGAGTGTAGATACCTCGTTTCAACACTTGGTATCAATCCCTAGAGGGGGTGGTTAACATGGAGTGTGTGTACTAACAAGCTAACCACCCCCCCCCCCCAAAAAAAAAAAAAAAAAATCTTCTTTTACATTTCACCTGGGGCATAGAATTATCGGACTCTCTATACTAACGTTTCCACATAATATATCTAACTATGGAATTTGATTAATTAGCTAGTGGTGACTCTAGTAAAATATAATCTCTTTACAATCACGCCCACAAACATTTCCTAATCCATCGTCAGCGTGAGCACGATTCGCCCAAGATAGAGCGTCCCCAAGGGGTTAAGACACTATGGGTGTTTGAGACCAATGATTGGATGACAGGCGAAGCTTGGATATTGTAGCACTCAAGAAGGAATCCAGTGTGGAAGAGGAACTATTTCATGACTACCAACATTACACAGGATGTCGTTAGAATGAAAAAAATCGAAAGTATGAGGTCTTATTACTCTACCCCATCCAAGACCTGGTGACACAGGGATTGGCGTGATGAGGTCGATCACTGTCTTCCTCAAGGGGATAACTACTCCGAATCTACGGAGCTTCTCTGGATTCCTCACAAAGATGCTTCGAATCCACGAGGAAAGATAGAAACTAAAAGTAATTCTAGAAATTAAAATTTCATTAATGGATAATTGTATGCTATAAATGTCCCTATTACATCATTAATATAGAAAAAAAAACTCAAAAATTCGTAGTTACTAAAAATAGCAAAATTTTAACTCTAATAAAAATCATAATTCTAATCAAACTCTTTTGAAGCCTAATTTCTAAACATAAAAATTTCAAATAAAATTTTATTAGAAGAGTCCTAATATGATTACAAGTTATCCTAAAAAGGAAGAAAATCTAAAACTTTAAAAATATGATTACATGTTGATTATTTTTTATGAAACATAGCAGAATATAAGTTTTCTAAAAATCCAAATTTAGTTCATCTTAAGGATCACTACCTTTATCATACCATGTTTTATAAACAAAAACAAACAATTTATTAAGATATCATACCTGTGCATGAAAAAATTGCTCTTGTTGTCACCGTTAATCTCCCAACATAAGGAGCCTCTTCCTAATCTATCACAAGTTTACGAGGGCGAGAAACCGCATTTTTATTTTTTATAGCAGTCCGAGGGTGAAACATACACTAAGGGGTGTGCGCATGTTTGTGGGGAGAAGGAAGGTGGGGCATCCCCCCTTTTCCCTCTCTCTCTCTCTCTCTCTCTCTCTCTCTCTCTCTCTCTCTTGAATAAGATCTTAAATATGAGAAGTTATAGTTTCGGAGGAACACTCATTATGATGCTCTACCACCCTACAACTTTTGGTATATATTACTATGAAGGGAACCTGTTTCCTTCATAATTCATGTACCCAAACAGGCCAAATCCGTCTACTATCCATGATTACTATCCTTGGGCCATCCCATGTCGCCCTAAGGATTGGAACAATAGATCTTAGCCATTGGATATCCATTAAGTAGGTTTTAAGACAAACAAACGATTAAAATTTTAAAGTTAAGAGTTAAAAACCCACAATTAACAAAAGAATCATATTAGTGTTGGTCAACCTTTAAAACACTAAATGAATAGTTCAAACCTCAAGATTAGCTCACGTACGAATGTTCCGAGCAAATTAAGTAGTACCATACTAGATCGCATGAACTTAGATAGGCTTGATGAAACCTTCTAGCCACACTCACTTTTGGTGGCTAGGGTGGCCTCGTAAAGTAAGCAAAAGAAGTATCAAATAGAATTTCTCCATCCACACATCCTCAGGTCAAGGGAGTTGATGGAGCCAATGTAACCTCAAGTATCTTCTAGTTTAGGCATGATGAGCATCTCTGACTAATCACTTGCAAGCAATCTTGCCAATGTAAGTGATCAAGGTCCTAAGCCATGAAACCATTCATAACACACTTAAACACTCATGTGGAGAAGGGCAAAGGCATACGCAAATTGAATTAGGCTCGATGGTGGAGACCATTTATCTCGACACCAAGTTAGTCCCCTCATATATAGCTAATCAGAATACTACGAGTGTGTCCAATCACTTATATTTTCATGGTCAATGCATTAAGATCCATGGATCACATCTCTCTTTGATGTGTTCAATCTCAGGGTGCCTTTGGAGAATAAACCCATAATAGTAAGCATGTTCCACACAAACTAATTAGGTTAATAATTAATCATTTCATACGATAGGTCAAGGACCAACTAAACATTGGTTTTTCAGGGCACTACCCTAACATCATCCACTTTATATTGTTTTCAATTTTATATTTCATATTGAATTCGCACATGTACTGACACTTTGATTTGGTTGTTGGTGGTATATATAAAAAAAAAAGTGTAAGAAGGCCTGTGGGCTAGTTGAATATGGGTTGATTGTTCTTAGGGCGAGTGGGCTAAATTTGTTTGTATTATAAATAATTTAATGTTGATAAAAGGATGGAGGAGGATATTGAAACCCTAACACGTCTTCTCCCCTCTTCAATGTCTTTTCTCATCTTTCTTCCCTCTCTCTATTTCACATCTCATTTCCTCTCCTTCTTCCTCATCTTCTTCTTTTCCCCATGTCTGGACGTTCAACACCCCAGTCATTTACCTTTGACCTAGTGCTATTTTACATGGTATCAGATGACCTATCCCACATATCATAGAATTGACCTATAATGTTGCTAAGACGATGAAAGCTTTAAGATCTTTCTCATTTGAAGAGGGATCTCCGTCTAACATTCTGATCAAGTAAATGCATGCTTTGTCTTCTCCTCATTTTTTTTTTAAGAATTTGGAGAACTAGTTGGGTTCTCTCAATTTGTTGTATGAAGTTATAAAACATGTGTGATTCTCTTATTATTTAACCAATTGGGTTAGAGATTTGGCTATGAAAACTATATTGTGATCGAGTTGAATTGATGTGGTCCATTGTGTTGTGTTGAAACTTTGTTCATCGACAAAGATTAGATTATATTTTTTCACCAATGTATACCACTAAAACTGAAGTTTCTATAAGAAAAATACTCCACGAGCATGTTGGATGTTGTTGCAGTCCATTTGTACATTTAAATGATGTCAATCAGTTTATTTATCCCTTGGTACAACTATGTCTCGATCTTTATCTTATTGCACATTGATTATTTTGCGATGGAATCAAAACCAAAGACCAAGACCAACAATCAATAGATTGCATTAGTTAGGTTAAAAGGAGTTGAGAATTTCTTGCCTTGGGCCAATATGTAAAAAAATTACAATCGAAGAGAAAATTGAGGCACTTAATTAATAGCGGGCCTAGGAAAGAACCTGATAGATACTCTACGAGGAGGAGCATTGTGGAGTAATGAGTTGGCTCTTCCATAGTATAGAAGAAAACATATATCATAACGTCGTGTATGGTGAAAGTGCTAAAGTGTTGAAATTTTGAGCCATTAACAAACCCGGATCAACCCTAGGAATTAGAAATTTGGATATAATACCATCGTCAATTTGTGCTCTTTGTGAAAACACGTTCAACGAAGATAGAATAATTATATTAACCAAAACAATCAAACAAGCGACCACAAAACACGATATTTTACGTAAAAAATCCTTGCAATTTACACAAAGCAATAAAGATCTTCACTATAGTCAAAAGTCTTAGAGTTTACACCACTCACCTTCTCTGATTATAGGAACACCTAATCTCCTCTTACAACGTATTCCTAGAAAAATCCTAGCCCCTTGAAAAAATTCTTTCCCAAGCCCTTGTATGTGTAGAAAACTCTCTCACCTCACAAAATTTTTACCATTAGAGAGAAAACACTCGTATTCTTAAGCCTTAATCACAATCGGACTTAAATACCCTGATTTACATTAAACCATGCCCTGATTTATCACAATGTGGAAAGTAGTTTAAAATATCCAACTCGCCCTGCATTCTCACACTATGGAGATTCGTCCGTATGTCCAACGTTAACATGGATTTATTCGAACATCTTAAAGTGATACAACAATGCGATTGAGGGATTTATGTAACACGATATGTTCATAGAATGACTATTTGCAACATCCAATCCCGAGAAATGATGTAACACGCATGGTGATTTACTTACATTGATTGTGCACCACGCCAACCAACCTACGAAATTACGTGTCGACCAAGAGGGCCGCTACACGTAACGCATTACGTCCATGATAAATATTTGAATCACTAGTTGTGTGATACCTTTAACACATCACTTGCATCGATAGAGAAATAGGTTGAATAATGAGAGTTTTGAAATTCCAAGACAAATGCCCAAGCCTTAAAAGGATGTAGCACAAGGATAATATAATAAAGGAGAAGAGTAGCATTAAGCTAACTCCACAAAAGAGAGGAGTAGCAATGGCTAACTCAACAAAGAGGAGAGTAGCAAGGGCTAACTCAACAAAATTGGTAAAGGCAGTGGCAAAGCTTGTATCCATCGCCCTATATAAATTAATAAAGATCACGCATAAATAAAATCATTCCTTAACCATAATTTCGAAAGGATAAATAATTGTTGGTGGTAAATTAACAATTGTAGAGAGAGAGTCATAATAACATGAAAGTATAATAGGAAAAAGGCAAATAAAGTATATCAAATTAGATTACCGTAAGCTTAAATGAACGCCTCACCTTAGCCTTATATCTAAACCCTATGTAGATATCCATGTAGGAAAACTTTTACATGAAAAACTTCCATATGAATCATGACATCGCTCGAGCAAGAGAGAGACACCATACATATGGAGAAGGAAGAGGGCGTCTAAGCTTCTCTTTCTACTTCTCCTTCTCGTTCTTTCTCTTTTTCTTTGTTTCTTTTTTTTTTCTTTTTTTTTTCTCTCTCTCACTTTCTCTCTCTCTCTCTCTCTCTCTCGTTATATCTCCTTGGGCGATGGGAGATTGGGTGTAGGAGAGGAGAACCCACACTCCTTTTTAAAATGTGTGGGCGTGTGAGAGGGGTGTGTTTTACATCCCACTAGGATTGAGCTTCTCTAATTTTTCCTTTTCTAATGATCTTTCTTTAAATCTAATTCATCCATTATTTCAGAGTCGTCCAATAGAGCCGGGGTATATGATTTTCTTGGTGATCCAAAATTTAGATTGGCCTATCTCGAAAATTCTCCTAACAGGTGCCAAAACAAACTTGATCTCAATTAACGGTCCATACTTAATGATTAGGGCCCAATTTTGGAAGAAATGTGTAGTCAGGATAGACAAATGGTTGGATAAAATTTGGTAGTTAATCGATGGTGAAAAAAGCCTAAATCTAAAATTTCACCTTTTGTACCAAAAGGAATGAACTGACTTTAACCTTCAACGGTATAGGATCATAGATCGGGGCCTAAATTTTGTATAACCTCGTAATTATATGAGAAAAGACTGTGGTCTAAATTTAAGTTGCGTGGACGGAAGGAAGTGGTTAAATTGGAAGATTCATATTTATAAGGAGTTGATAGACCTTGACAGGTAACTTCCCTAAGGAAAAGCCTACCAAAGTGGGGTCTTCATATTTCATACTTGGTTCATATGATGGGCAATCCAATTCATTCATATGAAGAAGGTAAATATCCTACTATGACTACCCACGAGGTTTCTTCACTCATTGGACACTAAAATCAACGGTTAAGGGGCTAATTTGTCAATTAAGTCATTTTTACAATGATCTAAGGGCTAAAATTTGACATGTATGGTTAATTTATGATACATAGGCATGGTATAAAATTTCACATCAAACGGATCATGGGAACCATGTGATCTAGAGTTCAGGGGGTCTAAGTTAATGGCATTTTTGTAATTATTATTGATATGAGAGTTTTGGGAAATTTAATGGTTATACATAATTAGAGGCATGTTTCTAAGTAATTCTTGCAAAAGAACTTATATCTAAATCATTATTTACCAAATTAATTAAGGAAATGTACATATATCAACCAACATAATGGATGGTCTGATGATATGTTAAGAATAGAAAAAACTCAATGGTTAGTACTCTGATCATGTATGTAAATAGGTGTACGGTCAGTTTTGTAACGGATGATCACAAGTGAGTTTTTGGAGTGATCAAGAGGTACAACATGTCTACCGTTAGATTCAAGTGACTTGTTCACATGTGTAAGTTTCTCAGATTATAATTTTGATGATGGGTTAGCATATTCATAAGTGGTGAACAAGATAAACGGATCAAAATCTCAATTTGATATGTGTACAAGTGGATGCTGAGATCAAGTAGCTAGTTTACAATGATTAGGTGGTCCAAACTCAGAGTGAACGATCCAATATCTTATAACGCCCTGGTTTTTCAAAACCTGAGTATATGACTTGTTTTCCTCAAAACCCGGGTGTTAACTGATAATCCTAAAAGGTATTCAAACCAAATCAAAGTGTGATTTAAGAAATTAAGCGTAATATAGATATGATCAAGATGTAAACAATATCTAGGGCCACTCAGCTGGGGCCCATATACAAAATCTCAAATCTCTAAATTTACTGAAATGGTAATAAGAAAATGGTCTACTAATTTAATCTAAAATAAGCAGCCACCTCCTGATATGGCTCCTCATTGTAAGACTCCTCCTAGACTGCAGCCGCCTCCGGATTCGCTGCGAGTCCATCAGCCCCGCCCCAAACTAGGCCTAGACGCCTAAGTGAGGCCTCCAATCTGAACAAACAGAGTGGATTTATCACAAACATCACCGTGGACCCCACGCACGGTGCTCGTGCACCCAGTGTGCTCGTGCACGATGTGCACTGGACAAAGCTAGTCGATCAAACGATCGTTGACTGAGCCAAAACAAGAAAGAAATAGATTTCTTCCCGCCAACGTGTGATTTGAATCTGGTGGTCTTTAGACTCCAAAGTGGCCCACCCTAGGCACTTTTCGAAAGATCTAAATCGTTCATTAGTCTCGTAGGGTTCGTCTGACCAAAACGATATAGGCTTTTAAGCCCATGCATAGGGATAAGAAAGATTGGATGGAATTGTTCAAAGGTTGACAAGTGGTTAAACTCTGAGGTGTGAGACCAATCTAGGATTGCATGGGTGGCTCACGATCGGCCCGATCGTTCCATCCCAACCGTCCGTTTACCAGGGAAAGGTGTGCTCTCCCATTTTCAGAAATGGCCAAACAATGGCCCGCACCATGGGATGCAAAAAAGGAGAACTTCCCTTTTGGAGAAGCAATTGCTGGCTCAATTTCAGCCATTCCCCGGCCATGTGGAAAGATCCTAGCCCTCCCTTGAGGAATAGTATGAGATGAGTGAGGGGAGCATCTCATCTGACGAGAAATTGGAGAAAATTGGATATTCTCGTGAGATGATTTGAAACTAACGTTTGGGGGCCAAAAAGTGGGCCACACATTTATTAGAGGCCTCATTTGGTCCGTCCAAATGGACCAGATCTCAAGAATATGTTATAAATGGGAAGTTACCATTAATGGTTCTCTCATCTTCTCCGTTAAACCATTTGAACCCAACCACAAGATGGGCCCCACCAGATTAGAAAAGTTACTTTTCTAGTGGGCATCAGCTACCCATCCTAGCGTGTGGATGGGCCCCATGCAAGGCCACTTTTTTATCACCACCATTGTAAAGTGGGCCATTTTCTAACCGTTGGGGGCTCTCTCCCACTGCTATAAAAAGGCCCATGTAGCTCTTGGGATTCGCACCAATGAGAAAGAAAGGAGAAAGGAGAGAGAGAAAGGAAAGAGAGAGAGGGGGGGGGAGAGTGAGGCTGATGAGTGAGCTTGCAGCCACTCAGCTCAACTTAGCCCACCCGTGGGTTGACTCGGTCGAGGAAGAGAAGGTGAGAGCTGTGAACCTGAAACCACCAGGTAACGACCTATCTCCCAGTTGCCCGTTAGGGTCATAGCCTGCAAGGTGAGGCCCGGTCCAGTTTTCACCATGGTTGTGCCTTGGGTCGAAGCTTGCCTTCATCCCAGCTGAGTTATGGACCAAAGCCAGCCTACACAATGGCTACTTTTTGGGCTAAAACTCGAGAAAATAGAAGCTCTATTTTGGGCCGAAACCATGCCAAATGATGGCTGGTTTTCGGCCCAAAAAGAAAAAAATTAGGCCAAATAGTAGTGGCGTTCTAGACTGAATACGAGCAGGAACCAGTCCTCCTTCGGACTATGTTTTGGGTTGGAAAACAACTCTCAGGGGGACTTGATTTGAGCTCTCAATCAAGGTTTGAAGTAAGCCCAACAAACTGACCATAGTCGGCTCTCATCTGAGCCTTAACCCAGTAACAATCAGGCCTGAGGAAGTTGTGAAAACCAGCCCCAACTGGACCATGTTGGGTGTTGAAATCACCGATCAGTTGGGCCAATAGTGGGGTTGCAACTAGTTCCTGGATGAACCATAAATCCAAGCAGAGGCCAACCATGTTTGGGCTGAACACAGACCTCCATCAAAGGCCTTATAGTGCACGATAGCAGCCTCTAGATAGGCTGAGGAAACGGACCTTCAATGGGCCATGATTGACGACAGAAGCAAGCCGAGTGATGGTTGAAGTGTGAACTGAAATCGGTCTCAGTTCTAGGCTGATGCATCCCTTGAGTTGAGACATAGGTTGGGCCAAAGGATTGCCACAGTTCAGGCCAACAGCACAGATTAAGACCTGGGCCAAAACCAGCCCCACAACTGGGTTGTGAGCGGACCCAGATTCCAGTCCAAAAAGAACTGGGTCGGGATCAGTTCTGTTGAACCGCGATCCGGGCCTGGGCTCGGCTGCACTGCAAAAGGAAAAAAATGAAAGTCAGGTGGACTGCACCTGAGATCTGATCTCAGTGGACCACACCATATAGGTATGGTGGACCCCACTTACGATCAGCTCTCAGTGGGCTAGGCTGCAATTACAATGGGCTGCACTTAGCATGGTGCAGGTGGGCCACTCACGACGAACTGGTTGAGGGCCTGTGCACGATCAAGCCCTGCATACTGCAGGTAGGCCATGCCCTAGACCACAGTGGGCCGCACTTTCTCAGTGGGCCTCACCATAATCTCAGGTGGGTCGTGCCACACTTGCAACGTTGTGGGCCTCACTATAATCTCAGGTGAGCTGCACCACCCTTGCAAACACAGTGAGCCTCACCATACGATGCAATAGACCAGCTCCACTTAGGCCTATGTTCGAACCCGATAACTAGGCCAAATCAGGCCCAGTCCAGCCCTTAGTCAATTATGAGCTTGGGCCCAAAGGTAGGGCCACCCGTTATGATGAAAGCCTGTTGGCCTAGTCACCTTAAGGCTGACCTAAATAACCTAAGTTATGGGCCCTTTGAATCCCGCAAAACCTTCAAAATGTTAGCAGATGAAAACATTAGGGACTTTTGTCTAATGAAAATTAGTCCTCTAGGAAACTACTTACATAGCTTGGAGCTATTAGTTGCACGCGAGAATTCAGATCAGGAGCAGAACTACAACTACTTAGGTGATGATTTTCTTCCCCTTGAGCTTTCCATCTCTAAACTAGATTAGAAATAGTCTTTTTTTACAGTTGCTAATGATCTCTCAGAAGTGGGTGATCATTCAACTCATTTAATTAGATACGTGCCTCATAGTTAGTTACTATTGGTTAACGATTGTATGCATGGATCAAACCCTTAACCTATATTGTCCTATGTCATAGGACCAATCTATCACATGCTCCTGGAACCTGTTAAATCACTAATTAGTTTAACTTGGAAGCATGACTTGGATTTTCTAGAATACTTGATTGTTTAATTGAGATGCACGCTTTTGAACTTGATAAGTTAATATTATAGAATTCTGATTTGTTTGTATACATGAAGTTTACTTCAATTATTAAAGCATGTCTGAATCTTTATAAGGTTGTACTGGTTGTAAAACATTCATTACTTGAAATCTCTCTATGAAGACTCCTATTTAAAGAGAGTCCGTGCTTAGGGTGTCACCGAACTGATTGTGATAAGATTTAACCCTTAACATGGAGGTTATGATTTGTGACATGTGATTCATGGGATTCACCATCTATGGAGTGATTCCGTCTACCTGACTAAGGAATAAACCTTGCGACATTTGTCATCACCGATGTTTACTCATATTTGAATCACACATACCGCCTTATTTAGTCATTATATTTAAATGATTTCAACACCTCATTCCTAGTCAACATACGGTGGTGGTCTCCTTATATGGAGAATTGATTGGCCACATGTTGATGGGTTCTATACATACCCTAAGGCGGTAGCCTCATGAGCCGAGGATGGTGGTATGGGACCTATGCTCAAGTTGTCGACCTACGCTGGCGACTAGCCCCCATAGTGACTTTTGAGCATATGCAAATTGGTTGGTTATAAGTGGACTAATAATGGGTTGGTTAATCATGCATACATGGCACAGACCAGCATTTATTGCTATCATACCTGATGTACGTATTTGTCCGTCTGGATATTTTTCTCGGGACAATGATTGCATGGGTGATGAGCCCAATGTCCGTCTAGATGTTTTACCCGGGACAATGATTGCATGGGTGATGAATCCAATGTTCGCATGGATGAGCATCCCCGGGGCGATGATTGCATTCATGCATCCATGCACATAATAAAACTACAATTGTTACGTTTTGGATTGCTTATACATTTTATGTTATTTTTGTCTAGGCCAGCGGTGTGTAATCTTAAGGGGAGATCACACTGAGCTGGCCACTTATTCATCAATATTCAACCGTACAGAGGATACAGGGGTTGATGGACTCATGGTGGATCCGGAAGCCGTTGCAGTCGAGGAAGAGTCTTACAATGAGGAACCGTATCTGGAGGCAGCTGCTTATTTTGGATTAAATCAGTAGACCATTTGCTTATTACCATTTAAGTACATTTAGAGATTTGAGATTTTGTATATGGGCCCCAGCTGAGTGGCCTTGGATATTGGCTATATCTTGATCATATCTATATTACGCTTAATTCCATAAATTGTAATTTGATTTGGTTTGAATACCTTTTAGGATTATCAGTTAACGCCCGGGTTTTTAGGAAAATGAGTCATATACTCGGGTTTTGAAAAATCGGGGTGTTACATATCTTTACCTAGCAGTGAATAGTTGACTGAACAGAGAATACTTGGGTATATGATGATCATATCTCAAAATCAACAATCAGATGGCTTGATTTATGAATGGAGATTATTCCCAACTGTCAGATTCGTGTTGGAGAATAGATGTAAAGTTAGGATAGTTAAATTGGTATCGTACGCATGTACATAAATAAGTTAAATTTCATGGAAATACTCGAGAACTTTTAATACTCGGGTATTGAAAAGTTCGAGGTGTTACATTAAATCAAGTTCACCTCTAACCTTTACAATCATACATAAATACCGACTTCTGCAAAAGACTGTAATTTTCTATAAGCACGTCACGACCTCGATTTGATGTACGAACCTACATGTGTACACTTCTGCTGGAGGCTCCTATAAGAGACTTAAGCTAGTTTTTCATCGGCTAACCAACAACCTCGGTTCTAATCCAAGGACCGATGTTTACTTTTACTGGAGGCTCACTCGGAAACTAACAACTACACACACGTGTCTGGTGGCCTACATAAGGACTTAATTTAGGTCTTACACAAGAATCTAGCTGAGTTTGGCAATTCAAACTCTATATTCAATGCTACACAAGGAAAATGTGTACTTAGACCCTTATAATTGACAATTTACTTGTTGGATTGAGCTACTTTTATAGCGCCTTCTCAAGTTACTTAATCGATGCTCTCCCGTGCTTCAATCAGCTCTCCTTTGCTCTCCCGATCATGATGTCGATGTTTTATCAATGCTTTAGTTCCAACATCAACCACCTGCATATGATGCTCCTTTGAGGTGACCAAGGTAATGGAAGGTTGGGTGAATCTCCTATAACTAATGCAAGATTGTAATCCTATAGGGGATTCACTTAAATGGGTGTTCTAAAAGGTTTAAACAATGATTTAACTATTGGTTCAAGTATAATCTCTAAAACAGGGTGGAGATCAAGTTCATCTTCATTATTGGGGATGAAATCCTCTATCAAGTAATAAATCATAACGAAGATACCTTAGATCCTATAGACTAAGAGGCTTAGGATAAGGAGTGTGATCATAGAATCACCTAAGCTTCTATTGCACTGAAAACTCATCCAAATGCCCTATATATGGAGTTTGAGCTCTAAAAATTAAAAAAATGGCAGATAACAAATCTGTCGATGACATCGAGCATGGCTTTAATGGCATCGAGAAAATCGAGTTTTCAGATGAATTGTTGCTGGACAATTTACATACTTCTACCCTATCCCATTGAGTGGTCTTCAATGGGATCAATGAGACCCTTTGATGTCATCGAAGGTTCATCAAGAAACTCAGATAAAAAAGTATATCTTTCTGAACACTCTCATCACCTCCACATCCATCATCATCTATCCCTCTTAGTGGTCCATTTGTATGAATGGTTAACAAATATCAATGATGAACGCTTGGAATTGGATTCCCACCAGCACATGCCAATAACTAATGCTTTGGCGATTAATACCGCTATGGCCCATAGGTTCATTGCATCCAATCGGTTTGATAATGTGCATCCTAGAAAGTCTAAAAATGATCATCCGTAAAATGTTGTGCAGTGAATCACCCAAAATAAACCAGCAATTGATCATAATTGTTGAAGCACTAACGGATCGCAAGATGACGGGACAGATTAAGAAAAAACTATAAAAATAAAGGCCAAATATAACTTACCTATAATGCAACTGCTGAAACAGTAAGACTCTTTTTAAATAAGGTTTGAAGAACAAAAATTAAAAACATCATCATGAAGCGTTATCCTTAAGACTCTTTCAAATAAGGATTCGATTCGACCGTCTGTACTGCTTAGTGCACTCCTCCAACGATAACATTATAGCAGCACAGGTGTGGTCTTCTCAATTTCGTGCTTGGCTTCATCCATCGCAGGCTATCTAGCAACATCCCTCTAGTGACATTATTATAGCAGCACAAGTGTCGTCCACTTAAATTTGTGTTTAGCTTTGTCCACAGTAACATATTTGTGTGGTCCACTGCACCAACTAATTTGAAGTGTCTGATGGGTTAGCGCCTCTCATCGTTCCTTCCCATTCTCTATAATTATATTGTGTGATTGACTATGGATAATCAAAAAGTCAATTTGCATCCCAACTTATGCATGACGACCATCAAATTAAATGGTAGCAATTATCTATAGTAGTCACAATCTATAGAAAAAAAATCTTGGGGGGAATGCAAATTGGATTTTATTTCATGCAATCAACTCAAACCAATGATTCACCTTATGAGGATTAGATAACTGATAATTTTACCGTGATGGGATGGCTCCTACCTTCTATGGAGCATAGTATCAGTGAGTCATTGCTCATGTGTACCATGGCCCAAGAAATTTAAAATACAGTCACAAAAATGTACTCCAACTGTAGTGACTTTACTCGATCATATCAACTACAAAGAGATGTCGCCTTGATGTAGTAAAGGGAGTTATCTACAAAAGCTTATTCTGCTTCCTTGTGTCAGTGATGGAAGGAACTAAACCATCATATGCCTCAGACTTCCATTCCTAATGATATACGAAAGTGGCTTAACAACAAAGAATTTTTTGAGTTTCTAGTCGGGATCAATGCTTATTTTGAGCCCCAAATGGTTCAAGTTCTTGGATGTGAATCTCCACCTCTCCTTAAAGAAGTTTATAATTACGTCCATAGTGAGCCCAATCAACGTGCCTCATTTATACCTCCCTTAATTGGAAGATTTTCTTTTGTCGTTAGTCTAAAATTTTAAATGGGAGGAACCCTCGCCAGAGGACAGAAAAAGATCATGTCAATCGATCTTCTCAGCGAAACACTAATCATAATAAACTTATATGCACTTACTATGGACTTTAACGACACACTAAATATTCTTATTATAAAATGTATCCTCACCTTCAAACATGTTCCAAGCAAGGAGCTAACAATGTTATAATTGAGGGGGATAATCAAAATACGACGTCTAATGAAACTCCCATAGATCATGTAGTTGCCACAGCCCATCATCCATCTACTTTTGCACCTTCCATATTAGAGGACCATTCAGGTATATATGTTACTCATGTCTCCCATCTTTCCTTATATTCTACTGTGCCCTGGATTATTGCTTACAGTGTAACTGATCACGTGTCAAGTATAAAAAGTCATTTTCTTATTTTTTTCATTATAAAATTAAATTAGCTGATAGATTCTATTATAATGTTTCTGAAAAAGTTTCTTACCAACTTAATTCGTCAATAACCTTTTCATATGTTCTTCATGTGCCCTTTTTTCCTTTCGATGTTTTTCCTATAAGTTCATTAAGTAAACAACTGATGTATTTTGTCACACTTTTCCCTACTCCTGTGTTGTCCAAGATATTCAAATTAAGAGATTGATGAAGGGTATGTGTAATGCCCCAGAACCAATCACCCGAGTACAAAGACTCGGATCCCGAGTCTTAAGGTGTTAACACTATAATGGTGTAGTGCATTGGCATCGACACTGACAATGCTTCGGTTTTCACCTCTTGAGTACGATGCTCTAGCTATGCAAACTCGAGTGTCATCTAGGAATGTCACATGTGAGAAAAATTTCCCAAGTGTGTACTTAGTCAAATCAACATTCATCTCGAGTATAACATAAATTAAAGTAGCGTATAATTAATATCAGAATCTAAGATGACCAAAAATAACAGTAGCATGTTGATCAATCCAACATCCAAGGAAAATATAAAAAGCATGTCATCCAAAAATGAGTCTTATAGCTAGGGACTACAACATCCACAATAACCAATGTACGAATACAGAACAATAAAAAGGGCAAGCAAAATAAATCTACTAGTGAGCCATGAAGCTTAGTTGTCATAGTAAGGTTCCACAACAACTATCTCCCTAAAACTTCTATTAGGACATCTCCGGGCTAAACCTCACCACGATCAATCATGTTCTACTTGTATGATTGGGTGCAATTACGCAAACAAATGATGAGTGGCCAACTCAGTAATAAGTCCCATCAAGACTACACAGTTGACATATTAATCGATTATAGTTCCAATGTGATCATATAAACAATCGTGGTTTGTAATGGAACTTATTTAAAATGCATGAATGCATGAAAATGTTCATCACACTAGGGATGCACATCCAGTTGGACTAAATGCAAGTCAATGGGTCTTTCAAACAGTCGACCCATTCACACAGTAACAAGAGAATGAGGATTTTAAACACTCGACCTAGCTCACAATTACATAGATTAGGTCTTTCAAACAGTCAACCTGGCTCAAAGGACTGGGTCTTTCAAACAGTTGACACAACCCATAGTAAATGGATCGTTCAAACAATGTTTCAAGAGCCCATAAAAATACTCAAGGTACATCACCTCTACAGTATCAAATTAGCCACCTTATAATGCCTAAGTGCCATAAATGTATGATTAATCCAATTCGTGAACAACTATTTTTTTAAAAAAAAACTTTACAATTAGTGGCTAACCTTAATCCAACAAGTAGGCCTTACCGTCGGCCCAACAAAAGCTGACAAGGTAAGCCAATAAGGCACAAATGGGATTTCACCCAAACCAAGCTAATAAGAGTATAAAAATTCTTAAGGGTGGTAAGCCTACAACTTAATTCAATTTAGTCCATTTCAAGGTGGCCAATAGTTTAAGTTACAACCATATATGTGTTCAATTCATACAACCCACATTTCCCATCATTCCTACAAGGGGATTTCTAATTGTCACATTCTAAAATTCTAAGTGTCATGCCCCAAACTCAGAAATCGGGCTCACAAAATTTCCGATCATCGAATCTAGTGCTGACAGCCTCCATAGTACCCTATTCTCAGCTCCAGCGCGCATACGCCAGATTCCGATCCTGAGATCCTATAAGGAGGATTTTTCATATGATTTTTTTTTGTAATGGAGCATAACCACCAGTTTACCCAAATCACAAAGGCGACATCATAATCACATATCCACTAATATAAATATTTGAATACAATACTGAAAGGGAAATACATATGTTGACAATCAAAGCTCCAGAAGTCCGCTGCATGCTTCAAGCTCAACGGTGCTGCGACCTAACGCCACCTGCACACATCTATTATGCATAAGCTTATAGAAAGCTTAGAGGGTGGTAAAAGTGTGTGTAAGGAAGTGCCAAGTATACAATAAAGCCCATAAATCATACATCATCAGAATAAGTGAAAATACTGACAAGATCATGAATCATACAATATCGGAGTAAGTGAAAATATACTGGTAAGTCTATGATTCATATAATATCAGAGTATGTAATGAAGATCATAATAAGCCAAATATCATATACCGTGGATGCAATATAATATGCAGATCCTGCCAAGTCCGTCTAAGCCATATAAGTGCAGAAACATAGTAATTCAAAATGTCGTATGCCACAGATGAAATGTAGTATGCGATGCGAATGAAATGACCAAGTTGGAGTGTGAAGTCGGGATGATAGTACGTAGTATCACAGGCTACGGGGTCCATCACAAGGGAATTCTATCCAAACTAGTCCCATACCTAAATTTGGATAGTCAAACACAATGTGGTAAACTTCTGATCTCAGGTTAGTCGCGCGCCTCAACCGAAATCCTGGCCATTGCGAAGGTACACGTAACAAATAGTTATGCGCCACCAGCCCGAGTAGATAGTGGATGAATAAATGAATGAGTCAAGTATTGAGTATGCAACTCCTATACAGTAGCCTGCAGCATAGTAGCCTGTCAACCACTGGTAGCTTGTCCAGTGTGGTAGCTCGCCCAGGCCTCAGCCCTGCCCACATTAGCGTCCGTCCACGTGTGCCTGCCCACATGTATAGCAGTGATGTGGTATCGTAATATCATGTCAGTCCTCATATCAATTCCACATATTAGTACAGTTCCTCTCTGGGATATAACCGGGGTCTATTACACTCAACACTAACTGTCGCCTCCCTAGCCGCACAGCCCAGCGAGTGGAAGAGACCACACTATCTGCCTAACCAGTAACCTGCCAATAGCTACCTGGCTCATCGATAGCGGACTCATTTGTGAGCTGGTCAAACTCAGCCTAGCTTATAGCCCCCTCACTCGGGTGGATAAGGCCACGCCCCCTTTCAACTGACCATGACACAGTGGGAGACACGGCCTCATGGTATAGGCACCGACGCTCATATTCCACTTGGTCTAGATGTTAGAGCATCTCCTGGTACCAAGGAGGTTCTGAGACTTTCACCCAAGGACATCCTACGTGCCCATAATGCTAGAACCAAGCATTTCAAGTGTCCCATTTGACCATCCATGATGTGTTTGTAAAGGCCACGACCCTGATGTCACTAGGGCGTACAATGATTATGTCACACATATGCGAGATGCATGAGTCACACTGTCTAGTCATGCAACAATCTTGCGCATACCACGTGCTCATGTGGGTAACTCCTATCAGTGAGTCCCATAAGTAATATACCCAATGACATATGCTATGATTAGTCACTGCTCATATCAAGCATACATACGATGAGTATGGCATGAGTCATGGAATTATACTAAGCATGTTATAAAGTAATGAACTATCCTTACAATGCAGATGGGCTTAAACGGCCTACACACAACAAGTATGGGCCTATCAATGGGCCTTAAGGAGAGTTATGATGTGGACATTTAACCAACATTGTACTTACAATGTGGGAGTCAAACCATCATTGCTCCTAAGGCATAGCCCGCCATAAACATCATTACATAAACCATGGTGGAATCACACATTGAAATGGGCCTTATGAACATCCCATTGGGCCTCAACCAATGGGCCTTAGATACATCAAATGGGCCGCGTAACATGGGCCTCATATATATCAAGGTGGGCCTCAACAATGGGCCACAAATACATCAAGATGGGCCTAACCACCTGTGCCTTATATATATCAAGATGGGCCTCAACCACGGGCCACAAATACATTAAGATGGGCCTAATCACATAGGCCTCATATATATACTAAGGTGGGCCTCAACAACGAGCCACAAATACATCAAGGTGGGCCTAATCACATGGGCCATAAATGCATCACCTATGGGCCTCATACGTGGGCCTCGTATATAAAAAGTGGACCGCACTGCTTGGGCCTCACCATCTACGCCATTCAACTCTATGTTAAAGATCATTTTAGAGCATTTCACAAAATAAAAAATAAACATATTACAAGATTATCCGGACTGCACTCCAAGTAATAGTGATGATAATGATTTCCACCATTAAATTCTCAAGGCCCACCATAACATTTATTTTCTATCCAATCTGGTCATAAGGTCACAAAGACCTAGATTAAGAGGAAAACAAATTTCCTAATGATCCAAACTTTTGTGACAACTAAAGAGTTTCAATGGTAGAAGCTCAATCCCCATTGCCTTTTTGCTGAGTGGTCCACTTGATCCTAGATTTGTCTCATTCTTTAGCTCATGCCATAAAACGAGCTTTCAAAATGATTAGACGGTTTGGATGCAACACATGCATCATGGTGGGGTCCACTAACCGTCCAGCCAATGGAGTGGACGGTGTGGTAAAACATGTACACCGTGCTGGGTCCCACCATCCAATGGTGTGGACGGTGTGAGTAAAACACATACATCATTGGTGGGTCTCACGTGGGGCCCACCATAATGTTTATCTATCGTCCAACCTGTTGATACGGTCATGCAGACCAGGATGAACAGGAAAAATAAATTTCATAATGATTCAAAACTTCAGTGACCCAAAAGGGGTTCAATGGCAGCCGTTCAATCACCACTGTTTCCTATGATGTGGGTGATTGCTTACCTCCAAGTGCAGAGGTTCGTAAGTAATATCCTGTGAATACAAGGTCGATCCCACAAGGAGATGAATTGTGAGAAAGAAAAAATCAAATGCAAAACAAACTAAGTAATAAAAACTAAACTGATGATTTGATTTTGGGATTTTTGAATGGATGTAATTCAACTAAATTAAAATAACACCCAAGCTTCAAAGTTCCACACATAGGTTAATGTTCCAAAATCATGATGACTTGGATAACACAACTAGGATCTTAGCACTATGGTCAGCCTAATCAGAAAATAAAACAGTTTAAATATTTTAATAAGTGATATAAAATATTAGAAAATCATGGATTTGCACCATTGACATATATTCTCAAGCGCTAGTGATTTTAAGTATTCAATATCTATAGGATAATGAATATCAAAGAAATATAACAGGTTGAGAACATCTCCTATCTAGGAAATCTGATTGATATAGGGTAAGCCTATCCATCAATGTGGATCTCATATGATGGAAACATATGGATCTCACAAGAGGATAAAAAAATAAAACCTAAACAATAAATAACATGCATACACCATTCTTCTTATCATTAAAACAATCAATCATCATAACTTAAAGAATTATTAAACCCATGTGCTTCCCTTCTAGCTTGGGCTAGAAGGAACTTAGAAAAATATAATTAGAATAGGGAAAGAAAGAAACAAGAAAGAATAAATGCAAATAGAAAAGATTTCAAAGGAAAAAAAACAATTATAAAATTGAAAACCCTTAAAAAAACCCTAAATATTGCTCTTGAATGCTTTTAATAATGTTTAGGAATGCCCTAGGAAGCCCTATTTATAAGTAGGGAACTTCAATTTTCGTACAAAGTTGAAAAACCCTAAAAACTGCCTCAAATATACGTATTTTTTCAAAATAGACTTCTCGTTGTATAATTCATTTAAAACAGATTTCCTGCTTCACATTTTCCCAAAATAAACTTCACATCTTCAGAATACACTTTTTCAGGATGATTTCAGGATTCTTTACTTCAAATCTTCGATTCTCTTCATTTCTTACTTGGTTTTCTTGGATCTTTGGCATGTGAATTCTTCAATCTTGGTCTCCTAAGATCCATCCCTTGCCTTGGTAATTCTTGAGCATCAAATCTATGGTTTGTAGTACCCTTTTTCAATCCAAGCACTTAAATTCACTTTGCAACACATGCATGAGTAAAATAGAATATTAAGATGATTTATGTTTATAAAACTAAGATATAAATGGAGAAATTATGCAATATTTGAGTCTCAACACACCCCCCTAACCAACATTTTGCTAGTCCCGACCAAAATAAGCAAAAAAAATAAAAATAAGAATAAAACTAATTTTAGAAACAAAATTAAAATGAAAAGAAAAAAAATCTAACTACACCACTTTTGCAGGTAATCTCGATTGCATTTAGCATATGCAACAAGCCTTTAAACCCCTAGGTTTCACCTAGTGGACGAGTTATAGTCTCGTAAGGGTTTCTAGAAATATTACCCACAAACATTGAAAACATGAAAAATAGTTCAACACTCAGAAATTTATACAATTATGCATCCATTCATCATATGAATTCCAAAATAAAACAATACTTACCCTAAGTCTGAAGTTAGTTAGAATCTCAATTTCCTAATCCATTACATCCTTAAGTTCAGAGACCTAATCAAAATTTAGAATAGTTATGATCCAATATCCTTAGGTGCTCTGTGACAATAGTCTAACTTTGAGAAATATGCATGTTCTCTATCTTAACTCCTTTCAATCATTCCAAGAATATGAAATCTCTAGTTATCTCATTTTCTTCATGTCATTTCTTCTTTTATCATCATATCCTCATTATTATAAACCACCCTTAGATGAAGATTCCCACTGGGTTTGCTTCATAACCTAAGGTACCGTACTTGTAATGGTAACAGTAATGGATACTTAGGTATCCTTATTCCGAATTACTGACACGATTGTTATGGTCATTACATTCATGATCTATAATAAAATTTTCTTTTTCCATTACTCTTTTTTTTCTTCAATATTCTCTCTTTTAAGCATATATCAATGATACTAGTTCATTCAACCTTATTTGAATTAAAAGTTGTTAATGTAGTTCACATATCATATTCCTTCCTTAGTTAGCTAGGGTGTATTGTGAATTCAGTACATCAAATTACAACTCACTTTAAACTAGTGATTAGATAATTGAACTCAAGTCTATAATTTTCAGTTATCAGAATTCTGACTACTATCGACCTAGACTAAGTATTAACTTTGCCTTTGGAATTCACATAATATGATGTTCACATTCTTGTATATAAAAATATTATTTTGAAAATGTTGAAAAAAAAATTCCCCATAAACCTATAAAAAAAAAAAAAAAAAAAAAACTCACATGGATGACTATCCACACCCCCCAACCTAAAATCTACATTGTCCCCAATGTAATGATAATGTAATGCATAGAACAATAAAAATAAAAGAAAGAGTGGATAGTACCTACCATGAAAAAGAGTACTGGCAGTGTTTGGGCGGTGCTGACAATTTTAGACGATGCTGGCAATGTTCAGATGATGTTGATTTACCTGGACAATGTTTAGAGGGTGTTGATTTACATAAACAATGTTTGGATGGTGCTGATTCACATGGATAGTTTTTGGATGGTGCTGATTAGCATGTCTAATGTGGATAGTACTGATCATCATTAGTGAGCTATGTGCCCCATAGAATGATAGTGTATAGTGATACACATGTTGCACCTGCAGCTATTGAAATAATTTTTATTGTGGTCTAAGCCCACTTGTGGCCCATTGTTATGTATTTGAGGCCCATGTGACAGGGCCCACTTGCCTTGTATATAAGGCCCATATGATGGAGCCCACCTGCTTGAATCTGAGGCCCATGGGCAAGGCCCATTGTGATGTATTCATGGCCTATGGGCAAGGTCCGTTGTGATATATATTAGGCCCATGACGCGTGGCCCTTTTTATATATTCGAGGCCCAGATACGTAGCCCATTTGATGTCTATGAGGCCCATGTTAGGGCCCACCTATTGAGTATTTGAAGCCCATGGGTTGTGCCCTATTGTGATGTATTCGAGGCCTATGGGCAAGGCCTGATGTAATGTGATTATGGCACATATGATGAGGCCCATTGAGATGTATTTTCGACCCATGTGATGCGGCCCATAGTGATGTGTTTTAGGCCCATGTGATGCCGCCCACTTGATTATATGAAGCCCTTAAGCTGCGGCCCATTCGATGTATTTGAGGCATATGTGCAGGGCCCACCTGTTGCGTATATATGGCCCATTGATGTGGCCCACTTGATGTGTATGAGGCCCGATATGATGTATTTATGGCCCATGTGCCGAGGCCCACTGTGATGAGTATTTGTCCCATGAGTGAGACCCATAATGATGTGTATTAGGTCCTTGTATGTATATTTGAAAAGGCCGAGCTAAATGTCCTAGAGGGGGGCTAAATAGGACTATGCCAAATTAAAAAATAAATGCAGAATACAAAGATAGATAGCACAATTAAATAATGAAATAACACAAGTAAATAGCAACCTCAAATGTACTAGTCTTGAGAGGTTGATACAAACTTAGTTCTAAGGACAACCTAATACAAAAAACCAAAGGCTTATGGCAGGACAACCTTACTAGAACTTTTGTAAGTATAAAAAACTCAAACCAATAAAGAGATAAAGGAAATAAACTAAGTTATTACAACATTCACCACAAGTGCAAAAAGTAAATTACAACATTCACCACAAATGCATAAAGTAAATTACAACATTCACACACATAAGCAAATTCCATCATCCACCGAAACTCTAGGAATTATAGTGGTTCATTTGTGTGTACACCAACTATTTGAAAAATAGACACACAACTACTCTACTCCCATTATCCACACCCATGGGATATTGGCTTTCACTATGAAAAAGGTTTTCTAAGGTTCACCTTAAAACATTCACAATTGTGTCTTTAGATGGGCTTACACAATTACAAAACCCCACACTTTGAGATTTTCTAGATTACCTCAAACAAAACTAAAATGAGATTTTTCAGCACAACCTCACAAACCACAAAAGATACAAAAAGAATAAATGGTACTTATCTGGAAAATTCTCCTTCTGAAGAAGCCAGGTAGAACCAATCCGATGTAGACGAAGATGTTCAAAGTCCAGTCTCACAAATGAAAGGTTCTAGATCTAAATAATTTTTAGATTAATTCAGCCTGGGCTAGCTTGATTTGATTTTGATCTCAAAGAGGGTAAAATCACAATTCCATTCTTTAATGAAATTGAGTTGAATGGAGATCACAAAATCAAATGCAAAATGCTATTTAAGAGAATTTAAAATGAACACAATATAACTTAATAAATGCAAGAATTTATCTCTCAGAGTGATGGCTTGATTTAGCTTAGAATGAATGAAAAACTCAGAGATTCATCCTCTATTTATAGGTAAAAATACTATTCACTCGACTGGTCAAAGGGTTAGTTCGACTGGTCGAAGGACCAACCAAATTTCAAAATTTTTGGCGCGATAAGATAAGGTCGTTACTCGACTGGTCGAGTGGCTTGCTCGACTGGTTTAGTGGGACTAAAAAACCTTAATGGACTTTGAGTCGAGCCTGCATGACTGGTCGAATACTATTCACTCGACTAGTCAAGTAGTCTTCATGACTGGTCGAAGGTCTAACAAAAAATTCTGAAAATTCACAACAAACCTTGGACTAGTTGAGAAACTCTTAGACTGGTCGAGCCAGAGCTTGGACTAGTCGAACAAAGACTAGGACTAGTCGAGGAAATGACTTATAAACGTATGAAATAACCCAAATAAAATATACAATGAATATGACATAACCTATGGTCAATCTAGGGTCATCCATACCTTACTTGTGAGATTAAACAATTAAAACATCATTCGCTCTGCTAATTCACACACTTGAAATACTTTAAGCTTGTCTTCAAAATCTTGAACTTAAGCTTGAGTAAAGACTTGAGTTCTTGAGTCTATAAAGCACTGAACTTGAAGATTAAACTTGAACTTGAGCCTTGAACTTGTACTTGTACTTAAACTTGAAATCTTGAACTTTGACAACGCTTCTTCAACTTGAATACAAGGGAAGTTCGATGAAGATTTGGACAATCTTTAAAATACACGAAGTTGATTTATACATCTCATCAATACATGATACAGATTCTAAATGATTTGGCACAACAAAATTTGACCAACTGTAACGTCTCGGAAAAATCCGTACAAAGACCTGAGTACCACCTCTGGCAGAAATCACTAAGGACCAAATCCTTTAGAAATTAGACAAAAATTAATTAAGTGCTAACCTAAATTAATCACTAGATTAGCTTGAACAGCTTTCTATACAATCTGTAAGACCCAAAACTAGTAGAATCGCTGACGCTACATTACCTAAAAACTTAGGATCAATCTCTAAACCTAGTTGCTCTCGGGAGCATCTTGAAACTCCGTATCGGACCTAGACCGCATGTCGAAAGTCCGATGACCCCGAAACTATATGGTTATGACTGCCTTACTAGACTTGACAACCATCTCGAAAATCAAGTCCTAATAGTATCCAGAAAAGCACAACTTGAGCTTGGAGCGAAGTGTGTGAGAAACGCGAATACCTTTAGAAAATGAACCCAGATTTAAGTGATTTGAGCCGTTCACTTGCGGACCAAATTTAAGGTTTCAGACCGTCAGAATTGGACCCAAATACACCCTCAGATCAGGAAAATTTTTCAGCACAGGTCAGTATACTTGTGGCCCTGATCGAGTGACGACGACCGTTGAACTGAAACTGGTCCGCTACGGTCGATCTACAAATCTGATCAAACTGAAAACTTAACTTGACCTAGATCCGATGTCGGGGGACTTACTCTGGACTGCATGTAGAAAATGGGCCTCCAAATGTGCTCCGTTAAGCTGAAATAGTCACCCTTCGGCTATATCCTAAGTATACCATGGCTCTGGGGCCATTTTCACCAGTTCTGGGCCTATATAAGGGCCTTAAACCCTCTCTCACCCTTCACATACGAATTTGCAAACCCTAGGAGAGAGAAGAGAGAAGAAAGAGAAGGAAAGAGAGAGAAAGTGAGGGATCGTTGCAGGGATCTAACCTTGCTATTCCAGGGGCTGAATCGCCTCATCCATGTCGCTATACCGGCGATTCTGACTCTATACTTGGGTAAGAGATCTTAACCATAATCTGTTTTAAAGATCCAAATAGAGTATGTGATGAAATAGCTAACCTATTTCATGCAATAGGTAGTCGTTGTGCCGTAGACGAAGATTTAGTGTACAAACTAAGTTTGATACGAGTATACCAGTGAAAGGTGCGGACTATAAACATTTAGGTTATGGTTTTCAAGGCTTTCAATGTCAGTTAATGATTTATGACTAACTTGATTGCTATCACATATGCTTAGATACGATGTTTCCCATATATTACACATATATGTAAAATATGTTGATTATAATGCATTCCAAGTGTTTGTTAAAATGTTTGAATGAATATGGAATTATGATTTGTACTTTTCATGATTATTGATTGCAAATACATGATCGTTGTATACGTGGTAACTCCTTTGTGAAAGGATTTGCTATAATATGTGTTTTAACTAATTTATTACATGTATGTAATACGTGTAGTCTAAGTGTTTGATAAAATGCCTGAATGAGAAAATACTTGTTTACATGTATGTAATAGGGGTGTTGAGATGGGATTCTCGAGTCCCTTATCTATAGTTACAGTTCCTTTATGTAACTTATCTTACTACTATGTGATTTATGAATGAAATGCCTATGTATGTTAACATGTACACTGTGTATTTGTTAAAATGCTCAAATGCGATTCATGTTTGGATTGGTGATCACATGTTGTCTTTGACTATCATATGTGAATGCTATCGCCTGGAGTGTGATTGGGGCTACGATGTGGTCCAGGCAATCGGTAATGATTCTCGAAATAGTGGCTGAGGTCGTTTCACCACGCGAGATAAGTTCGATGAATCCGAGCCATACGGTGATTATCGACAGTAATTAGGCCACATGGAATGCTCACGCACTCCATGTCAATCAATTCAACATACGCTCGTACCAATCGAGCTTGTCAAGTAACCCGATTGGCCCGATGTATGTTCACCATATATGGACGTTATTGCTTGAATCTAAGGTACCAAACTTACCAGTGAAAAGCCTGTTTAACCTTGGTACCTTGATCCGCTAAGACTCATGAGCCAGGCATGGTAGTATGGGACACCGTGGTCGAGTTGTCGGCCTACGTTAGGGCGACGAGCCTCCCTGTAGTGACCAGTGACCAAACCAAACTCGTGAGCTGAATACGGTGGTATGGGACACTGTATTTGAGCTGTCGGCCTATGCTAAGGTGACGAGCCTTTCCCGTAGTGACCTCGAGTATAAACTAAGGCCTATGAGGATGGTGACGAGCCTCTTCATAGTGACCTGAACTTACCTGTCCACTGCTTTATATTCAGGGGTAATGTTGCCCTATAACTTACCTATTGTATGTGATTAACTAGGATTGACGACCCTAGAAGGGTCATCGTTTGGGTCAATGATATAAGGGGAGGTGCCTTAGCTTCCCAAACCTGCTGTATGAACAAGTCTAATTAAGAACTTGACTAATCACGTACATGCACCACATTTGCATGTACCTTTGGCGTTGGAGTTGAGCACAGAGGAAGGGGTGCATGCCACAATCATGAGATGATGTCACAGAGGGAGTTTAGGTGAGAGCATGCATCATTATAACATATCATCCTTATATTAACCAGAGTACCTAGGAATGCTTATTGTATTGCTCTATCATTACTGCTTGACTGAATTGATAACATGCTAACCTTTGCCTTATAGCTCCACTGAGTTGATCACTCACTCCCACTCTGGGATGGTGTTTTAAAATACCAACCAGACTCTGTTTTAGATGCAGATGCTGGTGCGATGTATGAGGCCGAGCCAGACTTCTACGATGATGAGGAGGAGTTCTCATACATGCAGTTATCAGGCGGGTTTATGTAGACCGTCCTGATCAACGGGATTACAGGGTTATATGATTAGTTGGACGTCCACGTTTTGTTATTTTGGAAATTATACATGTAATTATTTGACCTAGTGACATGTTCAGACTCTGGAGACTTATAATCACTTATATGATTTTATATACAGATCACAGTCTTCCACTTGCATAATTTAACTGTCTCTGGAGTATGATATGCTATTTTGGTATAATCCCATTCATGTTTGATGCACTAATACGGACAACATTTAATCATCATTATCTACGTTGCATAAGTGATGCGTTGGAACTTGGGAGTTGGGCTCCTTCTCAACCTCTAATTTTTAGGGCGTTACACCAACTCTGGGTGCTAGATTTACAATATAGCATTTACAATCTCCCTCTTTGTCAAATTTCTGACAAAACCAAATAAAAAATCATGCACCAGATATCAAATACAGAATTATGCACAATAAAAAATAAATTTAGCATTTATAATCTCCCCCTTTGTTAAATTTGTGATAAAACTAAATAAAGAATCATGCACCAGATATCAAATACAGAATCACGCACAATAAAGAATCATGCACCAAATGTGCAACTATTACTCTCCCCCTTAATTCAGGCAAGGTGATATGTAGAACCTTTATAAATCAAATACATGTCCAATCCAAAAAAAAATACAAAAATACACCATATCTACAATCACACATCCCCAATCATCATAAAGCATTAAAATCATGCCACAATTTCTCCCCCTTTTTGTCACAAAATGATAAAGGAAAGAAATACAAACAGATGATATAGTAAAGAGATATGAGAAGTATAAGAAATAAGAGAGTAAATAACAGAAACATGTTCAACAAAATATATTTAGGAAACATAAAGTCATGTTCACATACCCAAGTACTATCCAAGCCTAAATAAGAGTTAAAAGTTAATACATGCCTAAAGAAAAAGTCTAATCAGAACCAGAAGAAGGAGCAGGGATAGAAGGATCAATTTGATGTAATCCCGTATTAATGCACCTAAGGTATTTGAGCATATATTTGAATTGAGTCTCCTGGTATACATGCAAATCTTCTACCTTTTCCTCTAAGGTTCTCAACCACTCATCAAAAGCAGAAGGCTGAAAGTTGGGATTAACCTCAGAATCAGATTCTAACTCATTAAATAAATCATCCATATTTACATCATCAGGAGGTAAAGCATCTTCCTCTCCAGCTTCTTCAACAGCTCCTACATCATCCCTATCAACTTGGCCGGTACCAACCTCAGATTCATCTTGTTAATGTTAGAATTGTTGAAGGGTAAATGGTTAATAGAAGCTTTTCCAACCAGTATAACCACAAGACTATGAATAGCTAGTGTGGTCATCAGATATGCAAAAGGAATATCACTATGGCCAGGATGGAGACGAAACTGAATAATAATATAACAAATAAGAGACGGAAGACATATTTGAACACCAGAAACAACTGAGTGAAGTATTCGAGTCAGGAAAGAAGTTAACTCAATTTTGTTACTAGATCGAGGATACACATTAGAAATGGAAAAACGATGAAGAATCCTGTATCTGGGTAACATATTTTTGGAACTGAGCACAATACCAAAGTTCCATTCCATATTCATGTTGCATAACACTCTAGTTAGCATATGTTTTTCAAATTTAGATGGTCTCACAACTAATGTAGAGATAGGTATTCCTTCAGCTTTCACAGGAATATCCATCAAGATATCAAGTGACGGTCAACATCAACTGGACCTTCTCTAGTTGTCACAGTAAAAGTAAAATTTTTAATAGAGAAGTCACTTATACAAGCAAACATGGCCTGTGCAATGGACCGGTATGCAGGACCACCCCAATTCAATATGCTAGCCCATCCTACAGCTTCAAGGAGGAGAACGATATTGAAAGGACTCAAATGATTGGAGTTAACTTTCCGCTTAATAATTACATTGCGGAGACGAATATCCCGCACATATTCGGGGTCCTCTTCGGGTGGTCGAAGAGTACGCACCATAATTGGTGCGGAATGGGAAGAAGAGAGACCATGAGAGGATCTCTTCTTGTATCTACTCTTCATTACACAATGCACAAAAGGAATACAAGAAAGAAATGGAGGGTTTCTCCCAAATCAAATTTTAAGCTAGAAAACTAAAGAAACCACAAGAAAACTTGAAATAAACTTCAAAATCAAGAAAATAGAAATGCAAAGATCCTAAATCTAAAAGAAAAATTAAAAAAAAATGCACTAACCAAGTAGCAATCGAAGGTGGGTTTGACCGATCGTGGAAGGGTTTGTTGGAGAAGATGAGAGAAACAAAGAAAAAGTACTTTTTGCACATGTAAAACCCCCAAACCTGAGCTACTTGACTGGTCGAGTACATACTCGACCAGTCGTGACTGGTCGAGTATGTACTCGACTGGTCGTGCAACCTTAAAATTTTTCATTTTTCAGTATTTTATGATTTAAAAAAATCCAAACAAATCAAAACATGCAATATAGTACAAGCAAACACAATTAACTCAGATCACATTACACATACCAATATCTAATTTCAATTTACCAAACCTATTTCTGTCAAGTGTGTGAGACCTGTATCCTATCCCTTACAGTTTTATAGGCTTTCGTGGTCCTCCCTGTCGAATTCTGGCTACCTGCGATCTGTTATCGGCGTTTGTGCGCGATCCTAAGTCATGTCTTGTATATCAAAATCGGCTCGACCCGAGACTTGTACCCTTACGAACGTGCTATCGCCGCAGTTCCGATACCATGTCTCACACACCGAGGCGATACCTGGGCCAGGAAATGTAGCCCATGTTCAGTTCGAGGAAAATACCGCGCGTTACAATTCTGAGAGAATCTCTACAAAATGTCACTTCGATCCATTAATCAAGTACAAACAACCCAACCTATCCCTCTCTTATACAACCTTACCTAAAGTCACCTCTCTCCCTTACACAAGTACACCCATCCATCACTCACCATCCCTCTCTCCCATCACTTCTCTCCCATCATCTCTCTCTCTCTCTCCATTTTCAAGCAACCCCACGAGAGCAATCGTCCAAGCTCCATGGATAGGGTTTGTGTGGCCCACTTCCTACCTCCCATCCCCACCATCCAAAGATCATCTCGACCATTGAAATCGTCCCCTTGGAGTTCTAAAGGCTATAGGCGGAAGAAGGAAGAGGAGATCAAAGGTGGGTGTATTTTCTGATTTGATTTGTGAGATTGTGATGATTTGAATGCCCATATATAGTGGGACCCATCATGATGTATGCATTGTATTGAGGAGCCCATAGTGGTGGGGCCCCTCCTCCATCCATCTCTCTCTCTCTCATCTTATTTTTTTTGGCCCACCTGATGTGTATTAATCCAGGCTGTCTTGACGGTGCTAGATGGTGTTGGACGCACCTTGATGTGGTGCTGGACACACCTTGTTGAGGTGTTAGATGCACCTTGCTGGAGTGGGGTGTTCACACCGTCCAACATCATGGGATGATGGGACCCACTAGATATATCCGGACCGTCCGTCTGTTTGCCAGCATGGGTCCCACATGATATGTGTTATACCGTCCATCTGGACGAAGGGGAAAACATATATATCAGCTTGATCCCCAATCTGGTGGGCCACACTGACGTGGCACCACCCTGTGGTATGTGTTTTATCTAACGTCCATCAGGGACGATGGGACACCACTGTGATGATATGTTGCATCGAGCCGTCTGTCCATTGCTGGACGCTAGACGTTGGATGTTGTCCTATTAAAAAAAAAGAATAAATTATAAACACCACTGTGATGATATGTTGCATCGAGCCGTCTGTCCATTGCTGGACGCTAGACGTTGGATGTTGTCCTATTAAAAAAAAGAATAAATTATAATATATATATATATTATACACATATAGATATATGTATATATATATCATTGTGGTGGGCCCCACGTGGGACCCATCTGCTTGATAGTTGTTGGGCTGGTGTGTAAGCAGCTGCTGCAGCAACGTCAACCATTCCGTGGATGGACTGTGATGTATGTGTTCTAGTCCCACCATCCATCTGTTGTCTGGACAGTGTAGATGTGGGGCCTGCCATGATGTATATTTTGATCCACATCGTCTAGAATGTCTGGATGGTGCTGGACCACCTTTGGACGATGCTGTGGACCCCACCTCAATGTATGTTTCATATCCACACCATCTAGAGTGTTTGGACAGTACTGGCAGTGTTTGGACAGTGGTGGTAATGTTTGGTGCTGGCAATGTTTGGATGATGTTGATTTGCCTGGACAATGTTTAGATAGTGTTGATTTACATAGACAATGTTTGGATGGTGCTGATTCACATGGAAAGTTTTTGGATGGTGCTGATTGGCACGTCCAATGTGGACAGTACTAATCATCATTAGTGAACCATGTGCCCCATAGAATGATAGTGTATAGTGATACACATGTTGCACCTGCAGCTATTGAAATGATTTTTATTGTGGTCCAAGCCCACTTGTGGCCCATTGTTATGTATTTAAGGCCCATGTGACAGGGCCCACTTGCCTTGTATATAAGGCCCATATGATGGGGCCCACCTGCTTGAATCTGAGGCCCATGGGCAAGGCCCATTGTGATGTATCTATGGGCGAGGTCCATTGTGATATATATTAGGCCCATGACGTATGGCCCTTTTATGTATTCGAGGCCCAGATACATAGCCCATTTGATGTATATGAGGCCCATGTGTAGGGCCCACCTATTGAGTATTTGAAGCCCATGGGTTGTGCCCCATTGTAATGTATTTGAGGCCCATGGGCAAGGCCTAATGTAATGTGATTATGGCACATATGATGAGGCCCATTGAGATGTATTTTCGACCCATGTGATGCGGCCCATAGTGATTTGCCTTAGGCCCCTGTGATGCCGCCCACTTAATTATATGAAGCCCTTAAGCTGCGGCCCATTTGATGTATTTGAGGCCCATGTGCAGGGCCCACTTGTTGCGTATTTATGGCCCATTGATGCACCCACTTGATATGTATGAGGCCCGATATGATGTATTTATGGCCCAGGTGCCTAGGCCCACTGTGATGAGTATTTGACCCATGAGTGAGACCCATAATGATGTGTATTAGGTCCTTGTATGAGTGTTCGACAAGAAAACAAATGTATTTGATTTGGGGGAACTATCTTATTTAGACATAACAAAGAAAAAAATATAAAGACGATCATCACATATTATTGATACTGAGTTCATTTACATCCTCGATTATCCCTTGATTTTAAGACAGAATACTTTAACAAATGAACAAATTATGATTAAATTAGGCTATATGTCAAATCTCAAATTTGGCAGCATTTCGACAGTAGCTTTGGTCATCTCCCAGAACTTAGGAGGAATATTGAACTTAATCAACCAATTTTCTCTTTCGAACTCGTCCTTTATACAAAGGAGAAAGCCTGAAGTAATGAAGATCGAGCTTCCACGATTTCGGCAGCACTTTGGCCACTTTTTGCCTTGGTCACATGGTGACCTTGTTGCGCGACCAGCGCAACCATGTTACACGTTGCGCGGTCAACGCAATAGGGTGCTTGGGGGCGCG
Organism: Magnolia changhungtana; assembly: GCA_030180095.1. Taxonomy (NCBI): domain Eukaryota; kingdom Viridiplantae; phylum Streptophyta; class Magnoliopsida; order Magnoliales; family Magnoliaceae; genus Magnolia; species Magnolia changhungtana. Next base: position 3,208,293 of record JASAUF010000118.1, read on the forward strand.
ATCCGCATAGCTCCTTTCCATCATTGTGCTATCAGCGCAGTTCAATGCTTAGTTGCGTGACCCGCGCAACTGACAGCGCTCCTCACCTTCAATCTATCCTCAGAGCTCCAACTTTCTCTAGAAAACCTTCCATCCCAAATGGGGGGAAAGTGGGGTATTTATAGACCCCCAACACGTGCCAACCCTCCATGGGTCCCACTTTACATCAAATCTGACCGTTCATCTTGATAAATTTCTGTTCAAAGTTGCGCGACCCGCGCAAAGGTAAAGTTGGCGGCACAACCGCGCAAATAAAGTTGGTTGCGCAACCGCGCAAGAATAAAATGATCTTTTTCACTCGTACAATGGCTGCGCGATGCCTGACACTCTTTCTACTGATTGCGCGGGCCGTGCAACGACTAATCTAGTTGCGCGATCAGCGCAACATCATTTGTTCCCTTCTTTATTTCTTCACTTCGTCTGGTTTTTTCCCTATCTTTAAATCTTTTATGATGATTTTTCTATGCTCCAACAATGAGGCCATAGGCTTATGATACATTTGGCTCTATGTGGGCCACTGCTTGGGAGCGATGTTGGTTAAATGTCCACATTGATGGGCAATGATGGTTTAATGTCCACATTGTGACCTTCCCTTAGGCCTTGTTCGGCCAATTATCGAGGTCTATTGTTGAGGCTGATTCCGATTGTCGAGGCTGATTCCGATTGTCGAGGCCGATTCCGATTATCAAGGCTGATTTTTTAGGTAGATTTCGATTGTCGGGGCCGATTCTGATTGTCGAGGCTAATTGTTTAGGCCGATTCTGATTCTGATTGTCGAGGCCGATTCTAATTATCGATACTGATTCTGATTATTGAGGCCGATTTCGATTGTCGATGACTGATTACGATTGTCGAGGCCAATTTCGATTGTCGAGGCCGGTTGTCGAGGCCGATTTCGATTGTTGAGGCCCATTATATAGGTCAAGGTTGATTCCAATTGTCGAGGCTGGATATCAAGGCCGATTGTTGAGGCCCAATGTGATATATATGCGGCCCGTATTTGGGCCCGTTGTGATGTGTATTCAGCCTTGCTTAAGGTCCAATGTGATGTATATGAGGCCTATGTGATGAGGCCCATTGTGATGCATTTGAGGGCCAGGTGATGGAGCCCATTGTGATGTATGTTAGGGCCATGTGAAAGGCCCATCGAGATGTGTATTAAGCCCTTGAGTGAGGCCCATGGTGTTGTATATTTGGCCCTTGTGTGAGGTCATGGGTCCACTATATGTTAGGCTCTATGTGGGCCATTCCTTGGGGGCAATGTTGGTTAAATGTCCACATCGTCAAGGTCGATTGTCGATATCGGTTATTGATACCGATTATGAGTATGTGACAGCATAGTATCATGATACATGCCCATACGTGTGACACCCTGTCACTGTGGCCACATGTGGGCGAGCACACGTGGGCGGGCGCACATGTGTGCGGGCCCCAAAATGGCTGGTAGGCTACTATGTGGCTAACAGACTATTATGCTGGTAGGCTATTGTGCACACAGTGAAGGTAAAACTTTGTCCCACATCGAAAGTGTCATCTAAAGTTGTGGTGGTTATATGTAGAGTTGCCACCCTATACTGTATAAGGCCTTTTGGGGACGACCCTGAGAACAAAACCGTGCGGGCTGTGCCTACAGTGGATAATATCATACAGTGTGGGTGTGGGCTGTTATAATACACATAATCTACATGTTTGTTATGAGATGTGGTTGACCATTACATATGTCATTGGGTAGGTTATTATGAGAGTCACTGATAAGCGGAAGTTATCTCACATAAGCGCACGTTATGCGCAAGATTGATGTATGACTGGATTGTATGACTCATACATCTTGCATTGTGTGTTGTGATTACTGTACGCCCAAGCGACATTAGGGTCGTAGCCTCCACAGACATATCGTGGATGGCCAGATGGGACACTAAAAATTTGTTATTAGCATCAGGCTGCCATAGATGGCCCTAGTTAAAAATTCCTAACCACTGAGGCCAAGAGACGCCCCAACATTGAGACCAAGTGGATACATGAGCGCCCGAGTGTCGAATACCAGGAGGCCGCATCTCCCACTGTGTCGTGGTCGGTTGGGAGGGGGTGTGGCCTTACCCGCTCGAGAGTAGGGGGCATAACTAGGCTGAGTTTGACCAGCTCGTGAATGGGTCCGTTATCGATGTGCCCGGTAGATATTGTCTGACTACTGGCCAGGTGAATAGTGAGGTCTCTTTCACTTGCATGGTCGTGAGTCAGTGGGCGGTGATTTGCATGTAGAGTGTACTAAACCCGGGTGGTGATCCCAGAGATATACAATACTGATATGTGGACTTATTGAGCAAGCGTTACATACTCATACATTCATTCATTCACTATCCACTCGGGCTGGTGGTGCGCAACTATTTGTTACATGTACTTTCGCAATGGTCAGGATTTCGGTAGGGGCATGCAACTAACCTGAGATCAAGAGTTTACCACATTGAGTCTGATTATCCAAATTGAGGTATGAGACTAGTTTGGATAGAAGTCCCTTGTTATGGACCTCGTAGCCTGTGGTACTACGTACTATCATCCCGACTTCACACTCCAGCTTAGTCATTTCATTCGCATCGCATATTACATTACATCCACAGGCATATGGCATTTTGGGTTGCTATGTTTCTGCACTTATATGGCCTAGACGGACTTAGCAGGATTTACATATTGCATTGTATCCTTGGCATCTGATATTTGGCTCTCTATGACTCCTAATTTGCATAGCCGATCTATATTGCGTACTCTAATATTGTATGATTTATAAACTTGCAGTATTTTCGCTTACTCTGATATCGTATGATTCATGATCTTGCCAAAAATTCCGATATTGTATGATTATGGCATTGTATTGCATACTTGGTACTTACCTTGTGCACACGCTTTCACCACCCTCTAAGCATTCTATAAGCTTATGCATGATAGATGCATGCATGTGACGTTAGGTCGCAACAGCATTGAGCTTGGAGAGTGCAGCAGACTTCTGGAGCTTTATTTTGATATATGTATTTTCCCTTTTAGCATTGTATTCAAATGTTTATATTAGTGGATATGTGATAATGATGTTGCCTTTGTGATTTGAGTATACTTGTGGTTATGCTTCTTATGAGACAAATGTACGTTGAAAAATCCTCCTTGTAGGATCCCAGGATCAAAACCTGGTATATGGGTGCCGGGAGCTGAGAATGGGGTACTATGGAGGCTGTCGGCACCGGATTCGGCAATCAAAAATTTTGTGAGCCCGATTTTTAGGTTTGGGACGTGACAAAGTGGTTTTATAAAAATGTCTGCAAGTTGATTTTCAGTTTGAACATAATTTAATGAAATAATCTTATCTTCCACTAATTCACGAATATAATAATATCTAATGTCAATATGCTTAGGTCGTGAATGTTGGATTGGATTTTTAGAAATGTTGATTGCGCTAGAATTATCACAATACATAACCATAGATCTTGCACAAATCTATAATCATTTAACATTCTCTTCATCCACACAAGCTGAGTGCATGCATTACCGGCTGCAATATACTTAGCCTCAGCTGTAGAAAGCTATACGGAACTCTGTTTCTTACTATGCCACGAAACAAAACAGTTCCCGACATAAAAACATCCACCGCTGGTAGACTTGCGATCATCAATATTATCAGCCCAATCAACATCCGTATAACTAGCTAATTGAACATTAGTATCATGGGGATACCAAAGACCAAGATTGGCCTACTTGCGACATATCTCAAAATACGCTTAATAGCAATTAGGTGAGATTCTTTAGGGTCAAATTGATACCTAGTACAGATTCCTACGCTAAATGCAATATCGGGTTAGCTCGCAGTTAAATCAAATAAACTACCTATCATACTGCGATACAACTCAGGATCTACACTTTTACCAGTTAAATCCTTAGAGAGCTTAAGTGTCCTACTCATAGGAGTATCGAAATTTTTACCACTCTCAAATCCAAAATTTTTCACCAAGTTTAGAGCATACTTGGTTTGTGAAATAAAGATCCCATCTTCAAGTTGTTTCACTTACAGACCTAAAAAATAATTCAGTTCTGCTACCATGCTCATTTCAAACTTGGACGTCATCAAATCTGCAAACTCAACAGACATGTTAGAACAGGTAGATCCATAGATAATGTCATCAACATATATCTGTACTATCAGTATGTGATCATTGTGTTTCTTTACAAACAGTGTCTTATCAACACTCCTCTTTACAAAGTTATGACTCAGTAAAAACTTAGTCAATTTCTCGTACCATGCCCTAGGAGCTTATTTTAATCCATCAAGTGCCTTTTTCAGGCGATAAACATTATCAGTATGTATAGGGTCTTCAAAATCAGTAGGTTGTTCTACATATATTTCTTCATGTAGATCATCATTTAAGAAAGCACTCTTGACATCCATTTGATAGATTTTGAAAATTTTGTAACAAGCAATGGACATAAACAGTCTGATAAATTCAAGACGAGCTACTGGGGCAAAGGTTTCATCATAATCGATGCCTTTTATCTGAGTGTACCCTTGTACAACCAGGCTAGCCTTGTTTCTTATAATGTTACCTAATTCATCAGACTTATTTTTAAAGATCCATTCAGTTCCAATATTATGTTTATCATTAGGTCTAGAAACTAAGTACCATACATCATTCCTTACGAATTGATTAAGTTCATCTTGCATAGCCACTATCCAGTTTTCATTAGTAAGCGCTTCTTTTACGTTGGCCAGCTCAATCTAGGATGTAAAACACACATAATTACAAATGTTTTCTAATTGTCTATGAGTATGCACACCAGTGAGAGGGTTTCCAATTATTTGATCAGTTGGATGGTCTTTAACTGACCATAATTCAGTGTCATTTTGACTAAATGAAGAGTCTGGTTTATCAAATAAAGAGATTTCATCATCTTCTGAACTTGAAACAGGTGTAATCAGGTGATCATTTATAACCACATTAATAGACTCTTGAATTACACCAGTCCTCTTATTGAAAACACGATACGCTCGACTATTTAACACATATCCTAAGAAAATACCCTTGTCACTTTTACTGTCAAATTTTTCCAGATTTTCCCGATCACGTAGAATATAATATTTGCTGCTAAAAACTCGAAAGTATATGACTGTCGGCATCTTATTGAACCATAATTCATATGCAGTCTTATTATTTGACTTTCTAGTATAAACACGGTTAATAATGTAACAAGCCGTGTTCACTGCTTCAGCCCAAAGATTTTTAGGAAGTTTCATACTGTTTAACATCACATTAGCCATTTCTTGAAGCACACGATTTTTCCTTTCAACAACTTCATTCTGTTGAGGTGTTTTGGGAGCAGAAAATTCATGCGATATACCATGATCGCTACAGAACTTCTCAAAACTGTTATTATCAAATTCAGAACCATAATCACTGCAAATTTTAGAGACATGTGATTCCGTCTCAGTTTGGATATGCTTGAGTACCATTTTCACTTCATTGAGAGTTTCAAATTTTTCTCTCATGAAAACTACCCATGTATACCTGGTAAAGTCATCTACTATTACCAAAATATATTTCTTACCACTTCGACTCTCCATTCTAGTAGGTCTAATGAGATCCATGTGAATAAGTTCAAGGGGTTTAGATGTGGCATTGGTGTAAGACACGTATCTTAGACCGTACCATTTCGTAGGCTTCCTTGGTCTTCCCAGTCGAATTCCAGCAACCTTGGACCTTTATCCAACATTTGCACGTGATCCTAGCCGAGTCCTGTAAACTTTAGTCGACTCAATCCAAGACTTGTACCTTAGTGACTGCACCGTCGCTGCGGTTCCGATGTCGCGTCTCGTACGCCAATCCGATACCCTGGCCAGGAGATGTGGGCCTACGTTCAGTGCGAGGAAAACGCCGTGTGTGTGAATTTCGAGGGAATCTCTACAATATATCACATCAATCAATTAATCAATCAATCCTATCATGTCAAGTACATGTCAAGTACACATCACCTCACACCATTCCCCAAGCAACCCCATAAGTCAAAAAGTTCTTACACACCCCATACCTTTCTTACACAACTTACCCCTAAAGTCAACAACCTCTTACACACCCATCACTCACCACATCCATCACTCCATCACCCATCACCCTCTCTCTCTCTCTCTCTCTCTCTCTCTCTCTCTCTCTCTCTCTCTCTCTCTTTACAACCTCTCTCTCTCATTTCTCAAAATCACTTTCCAAGCAACCCAAAAACACCACACGTCCAAGCTCTCCCAAACCTCCATGAGAGAGTTTTGAATGTGGCCCACTTCCTACCCTCTCATCTTCCATCTCAACCATCAAAACTCCATCTCTTCCGTTTGGATCGAAGCTAAGGAGTAAAGGAAGCCAAGGGAGCAAGGAGTAGACGATGGGTGATTTGGACTCACATTCTTGTTTCCTTTTTTTGTGATTTAAAAGTCCACTTGTTGTGGGATTCACTTGATGTATTGTTTAAGGGAGGGCCCAATAGTGGCGGGGTCCCTCCCTTACACGTTCCTTTCTCTCTTTCTCTCTATCTCTTCCTATGATTAATGGCCCACCTATGATGTGTGTATTTTATTCACGCCACCTACCGGTGGACCTCATCAATGTGAGACACACCATGATGTTTGTATATCATCCCATCCATCCATCTAGGACGTGGCCCTCCCCACATATGTGGGTAGGGCCCTCCTTGATGTGTTAACCCACCCTGACCCATAGCTCAAGTGGCAGACTGAGTGAAAGACACCTCGTTTCAACAGTGAGTGTGAGTGGGCGGTGGGAGTGGCTGACAGTGAGGTGTGTACTGGAGGTGGGTGTGGCTAGCAGTGAAGTGTGATCTGACGTTGGGGTGACTAACAATGAAGTGTGAAAGGACAGTGGGTCCATGGGATCCACCCACGTCCTCCACCCATTGGATGGGCCACACTATATTGCATGTGATGGTGGAACCCACTGCCCTTTTTAAGGTCAGCAGTCCTATGGGTCCCACGTGAAATCCAGACCGTCCAGACAGTGCGACCTAGATCCACGGCTCAAATGGTAGACGGAGTGTAAGATACTTCATTTCAATAATGAGGTCTTGGCATTGATTCCCTACTGGGAGTGGCTAGCAGTGATGTACGAACATCAGTAGGGTCCATGGGACCCATCCATGCCATCCGTCCATTGGGATGGGCCACACCATCACGTATGCATTGTGTCCACCGTCCCTGGACGGTGGGACCCACCCCACATGTGGGACCTCCCTTGATGCACGTGAACGATAGCCTGGATGTTGCATTTTCATTAATATAATATTAATATATTATATTATATTATATTAATATATGATATAATATATTATAATATTATATAATATCATATAGTAACATATAAGAGTGGGCCCTACGTGGGACCCACCTCTGTCTTTAATGCAACAGGGTTGCATGTGTACTATCCATCTCTGCCTACGTGGGACCCATCCAAAGTAGGTGGGCCATTCACAAATGGGCTGCACGTCAGTGAGCTCAGCAAGCCCCCACAGGGATGTAGGTGTTTTATCTACACGGTCCGCTGTTTCGATGGTGGGACCCACCATGATGTATGTGTTGTATCCATGTCGTTCAACCATTTATGAGTTCACTTTACTGCATGGAAAAAAGAACGATGTTAGTTCAGGTGGACCCCAGCATTTAAATAGTAGATAGTGACATCCATCGTTCAAACTTCTAAGGGCCATGGTAGTTTCCAAATAAGTTGACATTGTTTTCACTTCATTTATCTCTATGTTAACTTATGAATAGGTCGGATCTCAAATATACATAAGGTGGGCCCGATTTGATATATATATATAAGGCCCATGATGTGGCCTATTTGATGTACATGAAGCCCGTTGGTGCGGCCCATATAATACGGCCCATGTGATGTGTCCCGCTTGACATAAGAGGTCCATTGAGACGTATTAAAGACCATGGGCAAGCCCATTATGATGTATTATACGCCCATATGATATATTTGAGGCTTAGGTGTAAGGCCCACCTGTTGTGTATTTGAGGCCCAATGTGATGTATGATTGGCCCATGTGATGTGTCCTGCTTGACATAAGAGGCCTATTGAGACATATTCAAGACCATGGGCGAGCCCATTGTGATGTATTCTAGGCCCATATGATATATTTGAGGCTTAGGTGTAAGGCCCACCTGTTGTGTATTTGAGGCCCGATGTGATGTATAATTGGCCCATATGACGAGGCCAATGTGAAGTAAATGAGGCCCATCGTGATTGTACGTAAGGCCATGGGCCCATTATATGTTTGGCCCTATGTAAGCCACTCCTTGGGAGTAATGTTGGTTAGATGTCCACGTTGCTGGACAATGATGGTTGGATGCCCACATTGTGACCTTCCCTTAGGCCTTGTTAGGCCCATTCTCATCATTCCCTTAGTGGGTTAACCCAAATAAGTGGGCCCATTTGCTGTAAATGGATGGCTCCGTGATATCAGATTTGATATAACCACGGCTGAGTGTCGATCTTTATACTATAGTTGACCGGCTGATCATCTATGGACCCCGCTTTGTTTATCTACTGATTATCGGTGCCGATTATCGACCTTAATTATCGGTGCCGATTATCGAGGCCGACGCCGATTATCGATGCTAATTAGGTGACGATTATCGCGACCGATTTGCCGATTCCGATTATTGATCGATTCTAATTGTCATGGCCGATTGCTGATTAGGGATCGATCGAGGCCGATTATCGTGACCGATTGCCAATTTTTTATTGACGTGACCGATTTATTAATTCCAATTGTCGATCGATTTTGATTGTCATGACCGATTTTTTTATTTTGATTGTCGTAGTTGATTGCCGATTTCGATTGACTTAACCGATTGTAGATTAGCGATCGAGGCCATTTATCATGATCGATTGCCGATTCCGATTGACGTGATCGATTTGCCGATTCTGATTATTGACCGATTTCGATTGTCGTGGCCGATTGCCGATTAGTGATCGAGGCCGATTATCGTGACTGATTGCTAATTTTCAATTGACGTGACTGATTTATTGATTCCGATTATCAATCGATTCCGATTGTCGTGACCGATTTGTCGAGTTTGATTGCCGAGGCCGAGTATCGAGGTTGATTCCAATTGTTGAGGCCGATTCCGATTGTCGAGGCCCATTATGATGTATTCGAGGCCCATGGGACATGGCTCATTGTGATATATTTCTGGCCCATATGGTGAGGTCCGACTTGATATATATTAGACCCGTGGGAGCGGCCCATTGCGATGTATATTAGACCTATAAGATGCGACCCACTTGATGTATATGTGGCCCATAAGTGAGGCCCATTACAATGTGTATTAAGCTCTTGAGTGAGGCCCATGGTGTTGTATATTTGGCCCTGGTGTGAGGCCATGAGTCCACTGTATGTTAGGCTCTATATGGCCCATTCATTGGGGGGCAATGTTGGTTAAATGTCCACATTGTCAAGGTTGATTGTCAATGCCGGTTATTGATACCGATTATGAGTATGTGACCACATAACATCATGATACATGCCCATACATATCATCTGCATGTTTGTTATGAGATGTGGTTGACCATTGCATATGTCATTGGGCAGGTTGTTATGAGACTCCCTGATAAGCGGAGGTTATCTCACATGAGCGCACAATATGCACAGGATTGGTGCATGACTAGATTGTATGACTCATGCATCTTGTATTGTGTGTTGTGATTATTGTACGCCCTAGTGGCATCAGGGTCGTAACCTCCACAGGCATATCGTGGATGGCCAGATGGGACATCAGAAATGTTTGGTTCGAGTATCGAGCTGTCATAGATGGCCCTAGGTGAAAATCCCTAAAACCCTCCTGATACCAGAGGACGCCCCAACGTCGAGACTGAGTGGATGTACATGAGCGCCTGAGTGCCGAATACCAGGAGGCCGCATTTCTCACTGTGTCATGGTCGGTTGGGAGGGGGTGTGGCCTTATTCGCCTGAGGGAGTAGGCATAGTTAGGCTGAGTTTGACCAACTAGAGGAATGGCTCCACTAGTGACGAGCCGGGTAGGTATTAGCAGATTACTGGCCAGGCGGATAGTGAGGTCTCTTCCACTTACCCAGTTGTGCGCTTGATGGGGCGGCAGGTGGTGTGGAGTGTACTAGACCCTGGTGATGATCCCGAAAGGAACCATACTGATATGTGGATTTATTGAGTATGAGTTACATACTCATACATTCGTTTCATTCACTGTCCACTCGAGCTAGTGGTGCGCAACTAATTGTTGTGTACCTTCGCATGGCCAGGATTTTAGTTGGACGCGCGACTAACCTGAGATCAGGAGTTCACCACATTGAGTATGACTATCCAAATTTAGGTATGGGACTGGTTTGGATAGAAGTCCCTTGTGATGGACCCCATAGCCTGCGATACTACGTACTATCATCCCGACTTCACTCCAGCTTGGTCATTTCATTCGCACCACATATTACATTGTATCCATAGCACTTAGCATTTTGGGTTGTCATGTTTCTGCATTGATATGTCCATTAGTACTCATGCCTTGCATTGCATAGCCTTGGTACGGCTGATAACACTTATAGACTTATCAGTATATTTTTGCTTATTTCGATATTGTATGATTTATGGCATTGTATCCTCGACATCTAATATTTGGCTCGCTTTAACTCATCATTTGCATAACTGATTTACATTGTGTACCTTGATATTGTATGACTCATGGACTTGTCAGTACTTCTGCTTACTCTAATACTGCTTACTTGGCACTTACCTTGTGCACATACTTTCACCACTCACTAAGCTTTCTATAAGCTTATGCACGATAGATGTGCGTAGGTGGTGTCAGGTTGCAACAGCATTGAGCTTGAAGTATGCAGCGGACTTATGGAGCTTTGATTTTTGACATATGTATTTCCCTTTCAGCATTGTATTCAACTATTTATTTATATATATATATATATATTTGTGGATATGTGATAATGATGTTGCCTTTGTGACTTGGGTAAACTTGTGGTTATGCTTATTATGAGTTAAATGTACATTGAAAAATCCTCCTTGTAGGATCCCAGGATCGGAATCTAACGTATGGATGCAGAGAGCCGAGAATGGCGTATTACGGAGCCTGTCGGCACCGGATTCGGTGATCGAAAATTTTGTGAGCCCAGTTTCCGAGTTTGGGGCGTGACAATTGGAGTTCACTTTCTTGTTAGCACTCCTAGTTTGTTTTCCAATCTAACATTCGCTACATATTTTATCTATTTTCTTCAACTTGGGTAGACCTCTTATTACTTTACCTTTGCTCAGTCTATAAAGATTACGGTAGTGTTCATGTCTTAGGCGTTTATGTCATAGTTCAGCCTCATTGGTTTGGACCATGTAACACAATAGCTTAGACGAGCTTGAATCACTGACTATATAACAGTTCTCAAATGTTCTACGACCAGTTAATATCACAGAACCATTCTCATTAGAAATCTCACACCATTGGTTGGTGAATTTGACGTTATATTTATTATTACAAATTTGAGAAATGCTTAAGAGATTATGCTTAAGGCCCTTTACAAATAAAACATTCTCAAATAGAGGAAGATTAAAGAGTTTAATTGTAACATCCCATACTTTTAGTACTCGGGTGTTACTGTATAACCAAATTTAGAAATAAATATAAGCCTAGCTTGAGCAAATGTTCCTGTGCATTCTAGCCTAAATCCGACGGATGAATGCAATCCATATCCATAATTAGGTCGTCCATCTGCTTCCTTTAAGGATGGACCGCTACATCATCAGGTAACTCTATCTTTAGGATTTCAATCACCTTGATAGATCGACATCAAACCCCGAACCCTCAGACCCACCATTTATCAGGCCATGCCACTCAATGATGGAATCCCTTAGTTGACCTCTACAACCAAACCATTCATTAGCAACATCAAGTAAACCATACACTTACATTAGGACTCCTTAGATAAACAACGAATCAATCACAACGCTCCATTGATCGATCTAATGATAACTCGACCATCTAATTATAAATTTAACCATAAACCGTCCCAGTAGTAGTCATGCCTGAGATTTAGATACATGGCTTAACAAGACGTAATTCAAACTGTTGATGACCCTAATCAAAGGTGGGTCCTGTGTAAAATCCTACTACTAATAAAGATAAACAAATAAATAAGCGAATATCTGTGTATGCACAATATAGTAATAAGGTGAGATAAAATGAGTAATGCAAATAATATTATTATAGACTTTAATGACACTAAGAAGGGTGAACCACTCAAACAAATTACGGAGTAGTAGAGGAAATTGTAGAAAATAGTAATAATAATAATAATAATGAATGTTAAAATTTATTCTAATAATAGCACGTAATGTTCTAAATTCATAGAAACAAGTGGTCCCAATCACCCAAATAAAGTCTTAGGACCCTTTTAACCATTGACATCCGATTTCAGAATAATCTGACCGTCAGATCTTCATAGACCATAGGATAACCCATGTACTTTGAAAGTATGGCCCACCTGAGCTTCGTACCCACCTGATCTATGGTTAAAGTCCGTACTAGGGCCTAACAAGCAAAATGGGCGAAGTGGATTTATTTCAATCATCATGGTGGACCCCACACGAGGTGCATGCACACCACAATGGACCGTGCACGAAGTGCACTGGACCGCGTCTTGGGTCAGCCGGGCGCTAACACATGAAAATTTGAAAATGAGAGGGAGCGGCCTCTGCCTCATGCGTTAAACGCGATGGATGGACAAGTTCGTTCATCACGAAATGTGGCCCACCTATGGCAACCATCCGTGAGATCCAGACCGTTCATAAGTCTTGCACCATCCGGACGGCCAGACCCACATCAGTCAATCAAGTCCATGCAATCGTTCATGTGCATAAGCAAAGAATGGCGGGAAAATGTCCACTTGGGACTAGTTGTGACTCCTTTCAAGCCACCCTTTGGAAAATCCGAACCGTCCATTAGTTTAGGGAGCTCCTGAAGACCAATCCTATACTGACCATCCAAACCCATGCACGTGTGCATGTGTGCAACCAATGAACGGTCTTAGATGCATAGCTGCACTCTCCAAAATGTAACCGATAGGGAACTCTCCACGTCATCAATCCACGTCCGAACTTCTCCCTCGATCCCAGCCGTCCCTCAAAGTGGAGATCCGGGCCTTCCATCCATTGCCAGAAGTAGTAGGCAACTGCTTGCAGGAGCAAACGGCGTGGGAAACATTCCCACTTCGGGAAGGGTACGCTGGCGCGATCCAAAGCCTCCACCAGGCTACGTGGAATGCTCTCCACCGTCCGCTGTAGGGTTGCAACGTTTCTCTCAGCAAAGCCACCCATCTCACGAGAAAAGCTTGGAAGTGGAATATCTCGCGGGATATTGCACTCAGACAAGTTGCAAGAGAGAAAGTGGGTCCCACTCTAATACCATGCCCCATCTGATCCATCCAAATGGATTGGATGGCCATTTTAACCAACCAATACGAAAATGCCATTAGAGGCGACGTCATCTTCCCCATTAAACTGACCAACCCACCATCATGGAGTGGGCCCCACTTTAAGATCTGAGTTGTTTTTCCAGTGGACAGGTGTGTAAAATCCATCCCTTGAATCGAATTCCCCCCCTGCAATCGAGAAAAGGAAGTGGAGGTGTGTGCTCGGTCGGTTATCTTGACCGTTGGATGTAGGGTTCGAGTAGACTCCGTGGCTATAAAGGCTAGGCGTTTTCCTTGGGATCTACACCAGAAATTCCAGGGAATAGAGAGAGAGAGAGAGAGAGAGAGCTAGGAAGAGAGTAAGAAAGTGAGAGTGAGTGTAGGAAGGCGAGCTCGGTGCTACACTGCACCAAGACTACCCATCTGACTCGGGTTAAGTTGGCTCAGTGTTGGCCGTTGTAGCTATTGTAGGAGAAAGAGAGAAGGAAAAGAAAGATGAGGAAAGAGAGTGAGAGGTGTGAGAAGTTACAGAGAGAAAAGGAGCAGAGAGAGAAGGAGAGAGGTCAGACAGTCGAGCGAGTGAACGTCAACCATGCCGAACCAGGCGAGCTGCCCGCACTTGACCGGTCCTATATCTTGATTCGGTCCGTTCCGGGCCACTCAAGGGAAATAGGTTGCTATCCCGCCTAGCTCTAGAGAGTTGAATCCGTCTTGAAGAACCTGAAAGGAGGGTTTTTGGGTGCAACTCGTTGCTGGGTCTCGAGTACGGGGCTGTTGTGTGGTGCTATCCAGACTACTGTAGAGATGATAGGCCCTAGGCTCAACTTGGCAAACGCTGTGAGCAGATCAGGTAATGCCTATGTTTGGGGAAGAAATAAACTCGTCAGGCGATGGGCTGGAGTCGACCATGCCATAAAAACTGGACTGAGTCGAGTCCGGACTCAGTTCCCAAAAAAAAAAGGGAAAAGAAAGAGAAAATTAGCTGAGCAAGCATCCTCTTCTGTCGTGGGCTGGCAAAACAGTCCGGCCCCGCCCAACACGCGGGCTGCTAAATTTTGGGCCGAGCTCGGGTCCAGCATTGGGCTGAGTTTGGGTTGGATCTCAGCCACAAAACCGGGCTGAAAGGTGGGCCAAGATCATGTCAGAAATGGGCCGAACCAAACCGCTTGGCCTTGGGCTATGTGTATCTTGCTGAGCCAACCCAGTTTCTTCTTCTTTTTTTTCTCTGTGCACAAGCCGCTATTGCTAGGTCAAAATGAGTCAGCCCAGCCAACCATTTGGGCCGTGTGAGGGTGACTAACGCTGGGCCAGGACAAGCCCAGCCTAGGCGACCTATGGGCCTAGATCCAGGCCGTGTTAATCCAGGCCAGCTTGGATGAAACTTTCCTTAGTGCTACAGTAAGAGTATGACAGGTTTCAACCCTCCATGAAACATTAGATTTATAAGTCTATAATAGTCTTCCATGGGGAATTGATTGAGGCCCAAGGCTAAAAACTCTATTCCTCAATTTATAAAGGAAACACACGTGTGTGTGTGTGTGTGTGTATTAGTTAACATGCAACTTAGACACATGACAGTGAGCTTCGCCTTATTTTGAACTTATGAGAATGAAACTCACCCTGCCAAGCTAAGGATGAGCTTAGAAATATCTAGAAGGCAAAGGTTAGATACCAAAAGGTTGGGATTCCTTACTTCCACGACCAGGAAACTCCACTAGTAACATGATGATTCTTCCCCTTGAGCTTTCCATCTTCTCATTAGCTTAAGTTATAGTTTTCATTTAAATTCATAATTGATATATTCCTTTATAATTACATGTGTTAGCTGGTGGAAATTGAATTGCTGTATTACATGCTTTATGATTATCCTGTATAATTGTTCATGCTTGTGGATTTCTTTTTGTGGATTGCTTATGGAACTTAAACTAGTATATTAGTGGAAAATTCCCACATATGAATGTACACCCATACTTGGGATGTAACTTGACTAGTTGTGATCGTAATGGACCTTCGACTTGGTGGTTATTGAGTGGTGGTCTAGATAAATCATTGATATGGGCCTACCATCCAGGGTTGTGGTGCCCAATGATTTTTAAGGATGGTTTTCATCGTATGGTTTTGATATTCGCCCTATGTGGCATATTTTGATACTTGCCCTACATGGTTCTGTTTTGGTATTTTTCCTATATGAGTTCGATGTTTTATACTGTGTAACCATGCGATGGTAAGCCCCATATACTATAATATGATTGGCCACTAGCCGACAGGTTTCCATTAAACATCCTAAGATGGTAGCCTCATGGGCCGAGGATGGTAGTCATGGGATACTATGCCCGAGCCATCGGCCTACGCTGGGCCATGTGCTCCCCATAGTGACCGTGAGGTTACTTAAATCGGCTGGTTGCAATTGGACTAATAATGGGCTAACAAATCATGCATACATGACATATTTTTCATGACTTGGATCACTCTGCCCTACGATTACACTGAATGTTGCGTTTATGACTAGTCATTCGATTTATGATGATGACTTGGATCTTCATGCTCATGCGATTACATCGAGTGTTGTGCTGATGACCAGTCACATCGTTGGGTGACAACCCCTGCCCGTCCAGATGTTTTACCCGGGGCACCGACCGTCCAGATGTTTTACCCGGGTTGATGATTGCATGGGTGACCCGACTGGATGATGTTTCTCAGGTTCGATGATTGCATTCATGCATCCATGCATCTAATAGGACTACATTTACTCTATTTTGGTTGTCTGGGTGTTTTATACTATTTCTTACCTGATGCAGTGGTGTGTAATCTTGAGGGGAGTTCACACTGAGTTGGCCACTCATCCATCAAATATACAACCGCACAGGTAGTATAAGTGGCTTTAGTGATATGCATGTCCAGATTTAATGAGGACAGGGTACAATCGCCAAGGATGCATGGCCATATTTTCATGGAGGAGCTGCGTGATTTGGCAGCTTATATTTATATGTTTTCCGTTATTCTTCATGTATTAAATTCTTGTAAATCTTGTACTTGTTAAATTCTGAGACATTGGTTTATATAAGTCATTATGGGCTGCTTCTTGTATACTTGAATGATAATGAAATTTTCCTTTATGTCGATTTATCCACACTATGCTCATTTGCTTACTCTGATGAAGGAAAAAAAATGTACACTCTAATTTGACCATCCTTTAAGGTTAACACTCGGGTTTTTGGGACACGGGTCATATACTCTGGTCCTGAAGATTCGAGGCATTACATTAACTGTACCTTGGCCAACAATTATGCAATTGCTACCATCACTGAATGTGACCGAGCCATCAGTCATATCTTTAAGATTGGTGAACAAATCTTTGTCACCTATCATATGTCTAGAACAACCACTTTCTAGGTACCACTTTGATTAACTCGAAGCCTTAAAAGCGGTGTGGTCAACCAGACAAACAACCTTAGAGACCCATTTCATTACAGTTTTGGGTTTTGGAGCATAGTTGGTTTTTCTACGCTTGTAGTTGTTATATATTCTACCATTCGAGTTAGATTTTTAAAGCCCCTTGAGTAAATCAACAATTTTCTCAGCTAAGGGGTTATGATTCTGATTTCTATAATTGATATGGTTGCTTTTAGGTTTCATTACCTAAAAAGTTTTAGGATTTTTGAAACTATTTTGATTCAGACTTTTTCCTTAATTTTGAGTTAGAGGACTCCCCTTTAACAAACTTAGGTGGAGTGGACTGACTTTTAGGAGGTGTATTCTTATCGTAGCCCAGACCAGATCTATCGCCACATTTCCTTGATCCGGTTAGTAGTCTTTCTAGTTTAGGATCACCCAGGGCATACCTCTAAGTATTCTTCAAACTCAAGAGAGAATAGACTTTTAGTTTTAGTTTTTCATTTTCTAATTTAAGGTTTTCAACTTGGGATGTTTTGAAATCTAAATCACACTTAGCGTTTTTAAAGCAATCAGAAAAATGCAATTTTTCTAAAACTAAGTTATCAAAATCTTCTTTTAACTTTAAAAACTTTTCTTTTTGAAGTTTTAGTTTTACAGCTATATTGCAACTTTCCCTGTATAAGGCATTATAAGCATCTTGTAAATCATCATCATTTTCAGGGTCGCTTTTCAGATTTTCATTATAAGTTGAATTACAACTGTCTGAAGAAGTGACTCTGACTAGAGTCATTAAGGCCTTGACCTCATTAGTAGACTCAGGTTCAGAATCATCTGACTCAGAAGAAGCTTCAGAGTAAGACGATTCATCCCATATGGCCAACATACCTTTCTTCTTAGGTTTGTCTCTCTTTGGACATTTGTTTGTCAGATGCCCGTATTCATGGCAATTGAAGCATTGGCTGTCTTTAATAGATTTTCAACTTTTAGATTTAGTTCTTTTCTTTTCAAAAGGTTTTTAAAAATCTACCCTCTTTTTTCTTTTAAAAATTTTATAAAACTTCGGCTAATAGTGTCATATCATCTTCAGAATTTTCACAATCAGAATTACTAGTATTATTTTGAGAAATATTTTTAGAAGACTTAAGGGCTATGGATTTACCTTTAGGAGCCTTAAAATTTAACTCGTAGGTTTGTAAACAACCAACAAGCTCTTCAACTCTCATATTATCCGTATCACGAAGTTCCTGAATAGCAATGACTTTAGAATTGAGCCTATCAGACAATGAGTGCAATATCTTTGCACAGACTTTACTTTCTTGGATACTATCACCAAGACCTCACATAGAATTGACTATGTCATTTAACTTAGTATAGAAGTCCATGAAAGTTTCACTTTCTTCCATACGTATTTCCTCAAACCGAGTGGTGAGGATTTGAAGTTTAGATTTCTTGATTATAGTCGTACCCTCATGTGTCATTTCTAGAATGTTCTAGGCTTGTTTTGCAGTATCACAAGATATAATTCTTTTGAATTCATCCAGTGATAGTGAACAAGTGATTGCATTTAAAGCCTTTGCATTGACACTACTCTCATTTTTCTGAAGTATGGTCCATGTAAAATATGGTGATTCTTTTATAGTCTTAGTTCCATCGGTGCCAGTTATTCAAGAGTAGGATGGGTCCATTTGGTCACTGTGGCTTACCACACGCTCTCATCTATGGACCTTTAAAAGATCCTCATTCTAACTTTTCAATAGGCATAATTGGAGCCATCAAAAGGTGGAAGCCTAGTGATTGAGAGGCTATCAAAATTTGACATCTTATAAGCTCAGATCGGTTAGCTCAGGAAATGAATCCAAATAATAAAAAGGAGCTATTAGGCTTTGATACCACTTGAAAAAGCCGAGCTAAACGTCCTAGAGGGGGGGTGAATAGGACTATGCCAAATTAAAAAATAAATGCGGAATACAAAGATAGATAGCATAATTAAATAATGAAATAGCACAAGTAAATAGCAACCTCAAATGTACTAGTCTTGAGAGGTTGATACAAACTTAGTTCTAAGGACAACCTAATATAAAAAATCAAAGGCTTATGATAGGACAACCTTACTAGAACTTTTATAAGTATAAAAAACTCAAACCAATAAAGAGACAAATGAAATAAACTAAGTTTTTACAACATTCACCACAAGTGCATAAAGTAAATTACAACATTCACCACAAATGTATAAAGTAAATTACAACATTCACACACATAAGCAAATTCAATCATCCACCAAAACTCCAGGAATTATAATAGTTTGTTTGTGTGTACACCAACTATTTAAAAAACAGCCACACAACTACTCCACTTCCAATATCCACACCCACGGGATATTGACTTTCACTATGAAAAAGGTTTTTCAAGATTCACCTTAAAACCTTTACAATTGTGTCTTTAGATGGGCTTACACAATTACAAAACCCCACACTCTGAGATTTTCTGGATCACCTCAGACAAAACCAAAATGATATTTTCTGGCACAACCTCACAACCACAAAAGATATATAAAGAATAAATGGTACTTATCTGGAAAATTCTCCTTCTGAAGAAGCCAGGTAGAACCAATCCAATGTAGACGAAGATGTTTAATATCCAGTCTCATAAATGAAAGGTTCTAGATCTAAATGATTTTTAGATTAATTCAGCCTAGGCTAGCTTGATTTGATTTTAATCTCAAAGAGGGTAAAATCGCAATTCCCTTCTTTAATGAAATTGAGTTGAATGGAGATCACAAAATCAAATGCAAAAAGCTATTTAAGAGAATTTAAAATGAACACAATATAGCTTAACAAATGTAGAAACTTATCTCTCAGAGTGATGGCTTGATTTAGCTTAGAATGAATGAAAAACTCTGAGATTCATACGCTATTTATAGGTGAAAATACTGTTCACTCAACTGGTCTAAGGGTCAGTTCGATTGGTCGAAGGACTAACCAAATTTCAAAATTTCTGGCGCGATAAGATAAGGTTGTTGCTCGACTGGTTAAGTGGCCTACTCGATTGGTCGAGTGGGACCAAAAAACCTTGCTGGACTTTAAGTCGAGCCTGCATGACTGGTCGAGCACTGTTCACTCGAATAGTTAAGCAATCTCCACGACTAGTCGAGGTTCCAACAAAAAATTCTAAAAATTTACAACAAACCTTGGACTGGTCAAGAAACTCTTAGACTGGTCAAGCCAGAGCTTGGACTAGTCGAACAAAGACTAGGACTAGTCGAGAAAATGACCTATAAACATATGAAATAACCCAAATAAAATATGCAATGAATATGACCTAACGTATGGTCAATCTAGGATCATCCATACCTTGTTTGTGAGATTAAACAATTGAAACATCGTTCGCTCTGCTAATTCACACACTTGAAATACTTGAAGCTTATCTTCCAAATTTTGAACTTGAGTTTAAGTAAAGACTTGAGTTCTTGAGTCTTTAAAGTACTAAACTTGAATATTAAACTTGAACTTGAGCCTTGAACTTGTACTTGTACTTGAGCTTGAAATCTTGTACTTCGACAACGCTTCTTCAACTTGAATACAAGAGAAGTTCGACAAAGACTTGGACAATCTTTAAAATGCACGAGATTAATCTATACATCTCATCAATACATGATACAGATTCTAAATGATTTGGCACAACAAAATTTGACAACTCTAGGTGCTAGATTTACAATATTATGCCTGAAAATTGTACCATTGTTGTCGAACTAAGAGGCAAGAGTCACTAGTGCATGATGTCATTAATAGTTTGCACCATTGTATTTGCATACCCATAACAAAAGGCAAAGACCCTATGTAATGACAAGATGGCAATGACATGGTAACTTAATAATTGAGGGTCATCTTCAAATGCTTACCTTGCATTATCACGTAGAAGACATGATCTTTGTCAGACCCTCAACCAAGTATCCATTTTGTTCCGTTAGGTCCCGCAGTCCTTCCAGTCGAATTTCAACAACCCACGACCTGTAGATTGCTTTTGCGATGACCCTTACGTTCTGTCTTATAAACCTGACTCGATTCAACCTAAAACCTATACCCTTACGACCGCATCGACGCCGTGGTTCCAACGCCACGTCTCGTGCGTGAATCCAATGTGTACATCAAAAGTTATAGGTCACGCTTTATTTGGACCTTTGATCGTGTTTGTGAGACCTGCCTATAGCATGGCACGCCACCCTATGCATGCATAACATCATCATTTTCATAATTACCTAGCCAACTTATAGCTAGCGTAGACCCCTAGCCCCCTAGCAAACATGGACCCTCTCTTCAAAAACTAATCATGACACATCTCTCTCTCCCATGAGCAATCATGGTTTTACTTCTCAAGCTCATCATGAAACTACATTGCCATCATTACCTTGCCTTATCTCTCCATCTCGCTCTTTTCTCTTCATTTTTTCTTTCTTCCTCTCCATTTGCAAGAGAGAAAAATGTCCACCATTCTATCAAACTCCAGCCCTCTTTCCTCCCATTTCCCTCTAAATCCAACCCATAAAACTCAATCTTAACTATAGATCTATAACCCTTGGAGCTTAAGGAGCTTGGAGATAGGAGAAAGTAAGAGTTCTTGTGAGGTGGGTGCCCATTTAGAATAGTTTTCAGTTTTTCTTTCTTAGATCTTCTTTTTTTTTTCATTCAAGGGAGCTTGCGAGGCCCATCAAAAGATGGTGGAGGTCCCTCATGTCTCCATGAGTGTGGCCAATGGCCCACCTTATGCATGCATATTCCATAGATGGGGCCATTCTCCATGGACCCCATCATGGCAATTTTTCTTTGATCCATAGCTTATGGGATCATCTGGACCCTAGATCCTTGGTGGGGATGGCATCCCCACCTTAGATTTTTGAACCATGCATGTGTAAGATCTAGCTTGTAATATGTTATGATGAATGTTGTGAGGTTATGATGATGGAGAGGGCCTGAATAGTGGCGAAGCCCCTTCTCCTATGGTCGGATTTTATTTCTCCTTCCTCTGATTTTGATATCTGATGTGTGTGGCCCACTTAGAGGCCCTGGATCGTCCAAACCATTCAAGCAAGGTGGGATGCCCCTTGCTGTCCATTTTCTGGACAATGGTGTCCTACTTGTTGCCTTATTGTTGCATGCATGAAGTTTTGGGTTGGGGATTTGGTTTGGATGTTTGTGGCCCACTAAGGTGGACCATATCACCATTTTCATTGATCTTGGCATGGAAGATTGGACTTATTATAGGCATGTTTTACCCCCATTGATATCTAATTCCTGGAGGTGTGGACCCCACCTTGATGTATGTTGAAGTCCACCTCCATCCGTCCTTGATTGATCACCAAAAGAGTGGGCCAAGAGGGGAGGACGGTCCAAATTTCTGGACCGTCCAGCCACTTTGCATGTTGAAGAAACATAAATATAAGCTTGATTCTTAGATGATGGGCCACTCTATTGTATACTTGTAAAGGGATGTTTGCCACATATTTTCCCAATTTTAGGTAGACCTAGGCCCACTCTAATGAGGTGCACAAGTTTGGGACAGCAACATTTTCCTGTAGTAATTTTATTTCTATACCTTGCTATACATTTTTGGAAAATATGTTTGAATGTGATTGTGGCCTTACTCCTCATCTATCTTATGGCCTATTTTGTGGGGACCCATCTCAGGTGTACATGGGCCACCTAAATCACCAATTTTTATTTATTTATTTATTTATTTTTTTTTTTTTTTTTTGGGGGGGGGGGGGGGTTGTTCCCCCTTGTGACCCACCTTGATGTATGTGTTTCTTCCAGCCGTCCTCCCTGGTGTGGCCCACTGAAGTGTGGACCTTCCTCTGGTGGGACGTCCACCTGTGGAGTCCACCTTGATGTAATTATGGCTGGCCGTTCAGGCCTCTAGGGACGCCTAGGCCCACCTTGGACGTCCAAACTTTTATGGCAGCTACTGGACTTGCATTCCAGCAACAAGCCCACCTGAATTTATGTGTTGTATCCCCACTCTCTATCTGATTTGGGTCCACTATGATGACTAAGGGCCATTATAAAAATTTATTTTCCCTAAGATTACTATCTGCTGGACCTCAACAGGCCCAGGAGCTGGATGGGCTAAAAGTCTAGCAATGTCTTAAAGAATATATTGTACATGTTACTGAATATTGTAAGGACGTGGGGCCCACCAAATGGAGAGTATTGTGTACTCACACTATGAGTTTATTTCTGAGATTTTTGGGCTTAATTAGTGCCTAGTAAGACCCACCTTTTAGTTGTTTGTTTGGACCCAACATAGTCCAGATTTTTTGGACGTCCAACTTTGGCCCAGTCCTTGTGCATGGGCTGTCTTCACATTATGCTGGACCTTATGGGCTGAATTGTATATGTGATTGGATCCTTGATTGCCCACCTATTTTACTTAGAATTAGGCTGATATTGAAGGGCCCGTTTCACCCTACTTGGATATGTTTTGGCCTATGTGCTTAGGCTTATGAGCTGCCTACTAGGTCCTACATAATGCATGAATTTGGTGGCCATTGTTCTTAGGCCATAGCTTACCTTTTTGGGCCCAAGATGTTGTGTGAGGGCTTTGGGCCATTTTCTTGGGGCCTATTATGGGATATGATATATATGTATTGCTGCCCATTTTATTTCTAAGGTAATACTTGGGTCTTGGGCCTTACTTTAGGTAGAATTTTTGTTGGGCCGCCTTCTGGGGGACAATGGTGGTTAAATGTCCCCATCATGGACCCCTCTAGCCCATTTGTTAGGCATATTCTCATCTACTGGTGGTTGAATGTCCACCTTAGACCCTTTGTTAGGCTCATTCTTATTATTTTAGGCCCATAGTATTGTTCTCTTAGTCTTTGTGAGCTACCTCAAATTGTTGGGCCCCCACTAGTAGTTGTGCTCTTTCTATTCCATGTAAAATTGTCTAAGTACCTAGACCCGATCTTATTATGAAGAGAGTACAACATCGTTGCATGACATTCTTAGTTATCTTCATGACTCATTCCCATGTGCATCATATGTGTGCTTGGCTGAGATGTGATTGGTCATGGTTTATGCCATTGGGCAGGCTGTTATAGGACTGAGTGACGGAGTTGCCCCTCTTAAGCGCTTTATATGCACAGGACTGATGCATGGTTGATTTGTGTGATTTATGCATCTGGCATTGCATAGCATGGTTGATATTCACCCTAGCTTCATCAAGGTCGTACCCTCCACAGGTATATCGTGGATGGCCAGATTTGGACACCGGCAATATTATTTTGAGCACTGTGGGCACATAGGATGTCCTTAGGTGAAAGTTCCAGGACCTTCATGGTACCAGGAGATGATCCAACATCGAGACGGAGTGGAAAACATGAGTGTCGATGCCTTTACCATTAGGCTGCGTCTCTCACTATATCGTGGTCGGTTAGAAAGGGGTGTGGCCTTATCCGCCCGAGTGAGAGGGCATTTAAGATAGGTTGAGTTTGACCAACTCGTAAATGGGTCCGCTACCATCAAGCCTTGTTGGTGATTAGTTGTCCACAGGCAGGTAGTAATGTCTCTTATGCTCGTTGGGCTACACGGCTAGGGAGGCGGCAGTTTATGTGAAGTGTACTTGACCCCGGTGATTTTCCAGAGAGGAACTGTATTGATATGTGGTTTGGATATAAGCACTGGCATGTAGACCACTCATCGCATTGCCTTGGTATGGCGGTTAGTACTCATGTGTTGTATTGCATAGCCTTGTTAGCTAATGACACTTCATGCCCTGAATTGTATAGCCTTGGTATGGATGATGGTTTGCATGGTCTTGTCAACATATTCCACATACTCTGATGTTACATACTTGGCACCTGTCCTGCACACACTTACACCACCTTCTAAGCTTTCTATAAGCTTATGCACGATTGATGCGTACAGGTGACGCTAGGCAGTAGCAGTAGCAGTGTAGGAGCAGAAGCGAGCAGTGGAGCTATCTTTTGGAATTCTTGTTTATAGCCTTTGTATCTTTTCTTTTCGAGCCTTGTACTGTAAAAGTTTTTGTTCCTAGTGGATTTTGTAATGGTGTTCCTGTAGTTATTTTCTATTGTTATGATCTTAGGTATGCTGATTATAAAACGAACTTGTGTATAAAAATCCTCCTTGTAGGATCCCAGGATTGGAACTTGGTGTATGGGTCTCAAGAGCCGAGAATGGGGCACTACGGAGGCTGTCGGCACCGGATTCGACGAACGAAAATTTTGTGAGCCCGATTTTCGAGTTCGGGACGTGACAAGCTTGGTATTGAATTGTGGGTATTCACTATATGTACATTGGTGTCTAATCCTTAGATGTCAAAACCTTTGTACATGAAAAGAAATTTACCAAGAGCTTTTCTTAGACTTATATGTATGCTCCACATGACACACAACCAATCTAGCTTTTAGGACAAGGCATATTCCTCTTAAGCTTTACCCTGTACATATCTCATATATATATATATATATATATATATATATATATGTGTGTGTGTGTGTGTGTGTGTGTGTGTGTGTGTGTGTGTGTGTGCACGCGCGCCCTATTGCCAAGTGTGCCATAATTCACCACATGCTATCTCCTTATTCTAAACACTATACCATTTCTTTTGTTCTATGAAGAAGATTACTCAATGATGATCCATTCCGATATTATGTAAATTATCAATTCTACTTGTTCTATATTCTTATTCATGTAATCTGAATTATAAGTCATTTTTAATTCAGTTTACTACCTTTTTTTTAACCTAAATTTATTATTTTTTACTTATATCATAGATTTATTAATAATGTCGATCTATATTCAAAATGTAGAGATTAATACTTTGGCATGCAACAACATGCATATATATAATATTATGCATTTGGGACCTATAATAATAATAATAATGAAGGAATGTTTTGGAGCACTATAAGTTATAGTGGATGCTAAGAAAGTCTAATTCAATGATCAAGAATGGTCCAATGCCCATTTCATGGACTACCATGGAAATATCATACCAATCTTACAAATATAAACCATTGAACAATGACCTTTAATATGAACGAGCAAGATGTTTTTCACCAATCTGATCTATTTATTTCTTAGTACTCATCATTGATTG
The DNA here is from genome assembly GCA_030180095.1 of Magnolia changhungtana. Lineage (NCBI taxonomy): Eukaryota > Viridiplantae > Streptophyta > Magnoliopsida > Magnoliales > Magnoliaceae > Magnolia > Magnolia changhungtana. The sequence continues at coordinate 3,234,329 of JASAUF010000118.1, forward strand.
CTATGATACCAAAAAAATCATTTTTAAGGCAATTATAGCCATCCCGTCCATACCTTAGAAAAACGATGCCATAAAAAGTAAGGCCAAGTCGAGGATGGATTAGATTATCAAATCAATGTGATTTTCAAATGGTAGTCCTTAAAATTTGTTATAACTTAATAGAAAATTAAGATTTATCGATTGGATTGTCTAAGTAGATTGATGCAACTAGAAGCACTATAACTTAATATTGCTTTGAGCATAATATACATTATCTCAAGTTACAATATTAATACATAAACCTGTACTATATGTGTGTGTATATAAATTACAAAATTGATTTGTAAAATTATCCTCTCCCAGTCTACACACATACACCTATAGCATGTACCGGAGCAGCCACATAATCCTACCCTTAAACGTACATAACAGAGTAGTAAAGATGGAACTTGAATCTAAAATCTAAACTTTCCATCAAGGTGAGTCATATTATTTGGATGTTATAGCCTAAAAATAAATCCATTTGATTAGCTGTTAACTTATGAATGTCCATAGAAATTATCAAAGTAGTTGGTTTATTGTATACATGGTGGCCCATCCATTGAGTGAAACAGTTTGAGTCTTGTTCGAAAGCATGGCCCGCTTATTAAAAGGTTTTGGTGTCATACACATTCAGTTGCACGAGGACCAAAGGGGCTCTACACCACAGGCACTGTAATATTTTGTTGTTCAAATCCTTGAGTAAGGATTTTATAATTCTCTTATTAGAACTGCCTACGACACCTATCTTACACAGCACATAAATCGTCCAATTTTTATGAAGCCACCGTGGTAAAATCCACTTTATTTATCATTCTTTTTTTAATGTGAGGTATTTGAGAGAAAATTCAACTAATACATTACTAATGTTGACCATGCCAATGAAAATAATGTGTAATGGTGATGATAGCCATAGTTTCATGTATGAGAGTATGGTGGTATATACCTTTCATCAACTTGTTAATCAAGTGTAACTCACCAACATTAAGAGAATATACCAAAAGTTGTCTAATCCAAAATCAAGTGGGCCATATAACATCAACTTAGAAGTTATAGGAGCAATTTTACATTGCTCCCAACTAGTATGGCCCATGGTAAGAATAATTATGGATGGATATAGTGGATTTTTCATATACAACATAGTGGACTCCATATGGTTTAGGTGTTTCAAGCGCCCAATAGAACAGATGTTGTTGGTGATTCAAGTCCTAATTCATCTATCAAGTGAATTTTCTCCATCAATGCTAGTATCATCTTTTGGTAATTAATTTTTAGATGTGATCCATCTTTAGTTGATATAGATAATTGATAAAATTACGAAGCATTTGGGTCTCCTTTTCCTTAACTCTGCTCTGTTTCTCTAATATGATCTATTTTCATTTGTTAAACCTAGGATGTGGGCCTCTTTCATATTTTTTGAGTTGTGTACCTTTTTAGAACAAATAAAAGAGTTTTTTTAAAAAAATAATAATAATTCACCACCATATAATCCCTACCCTCTAAATGTGGCCTACTAATGATAGAAAATGAATTAAACCAATTTTCTCACCTAAATAAAACTCACATATTTTATTAAGGTCTGAAGTCGATAGCGGATCAAGTGTTACTCGGGTAACACTTTAGTGGGTATTACCCTTACACTAGGGCCCACCTTAATTATGTGTTCTCATTGGGTTGGAGATTATTAGAGGCTGAAGATATCCAAGCCATTCACGATGTTTAAAGGCCCAAAATAGATCCAGATTAGTCGTTTTGAAGATATGGGCCGACTGTCCAATTCTTAGATGGTTAGGAACGAGCATTGACTCAAGCCTTAACGTCCGCATGCTCCACACATTAGAAACGTGTGATAGACACACTTGAATGACCACATGTAAGACCAGCCATGCGTTTAAAGGAACCATTCTGGCACACAAGCTTGGAGTGGAGTCCCAGACCCCACTTTCACACGTGTCAGCACCAAGTGTAGAAGCTCCACATGTGTCACGCATGCAACCACCTAGAGGAGCTCTATCTCACGTGTACAACCATCCAATGATGGATTTCAACCTCACACGTGTGATCAATGTCCCACCTCCATCATGAGCAACTGACATTCTAGCACTCACACGTGACTAATGTCCAGCAAAAGTGGAGTTCCAACTCCACATTCCACATGAGCCAGCAAATGAAGCAGCTCCATCTCGTGTGCATCTCCACCATCACGTCCAGCTGTTGGACGTCCATCCATCTTCCCACGTGTGCAGTGTCAAAAGCAAAGGTGGATCTCTCAACCTCAAAACATGTATCAACCAAGGGTTGTTCACAACATCTACACGTGCTCAGCAGAGGAGTTTTCTACTCCCTTACATCCAACATCCAGCAGCAATGGAGCTTGCACTCCATCACACAAGCCAGCTCAAAGGAGCTCTCTACCCCTACACGTACACTATCAGCAACAAGAGAGAACATCTCTCTTACAATAGCAATAAAAGGGTACTCCACTCACACATGCAACTAAAGAGGATGCCATTCATCCCTCTCACACGTGACAATAACAGCAGCTCAAGGGTCTCTTACTTCATATTCAACCAATAATGGGCGTCTACAGCAGCAACAATACTCCACCCTCTTCAACAGCCGGAGCATCTCCAGCCTCACACGTGCAACAAGATGGACCCCACCATTCACGGACGTCTCCTCCAGCTTCACCTCATGTGTCAGCAGCTAGCTATAAGATGATTCCCCACCTTTACACGTGTGTTCAGCTACAACAGTTGGTAAAGAATCATCTCCATCTTCTCCACGGCACTTCACGCCCAGCAACATCATATGGAGAGCTTTCCATCACTTATCAGTAGCTGAGGACGTTCTAAGTGCCACACATTCAGAGGCAGCTCCCTTCACATGTGCAAAAAAGAAAGCTTCCTCCAACCCTTACACTCTTTCTCACATGTGAGCCAAGAAATTTTTTTTGATCTTCCACATGTGTGGAGCTCGCAAAGCCCCTCTCTATTTCCACATTTGTGGGGCTAGAAAGAAATCTCTCCACTTCCACATGCGTAAGGCTTATAAGGAATATTTCCACTTCCACACGTGTAAGAAGCTCTCTCTCTCTCTAATGCCCCGTACTTTGCTTTGCTCGGGTGCTACCAAGTAACCCAAGTTAGTACGTACAAACCTAACTTATTCAAACATCTATGTTCATTCTAGTCTAAATCCACCGTTTGTTAGGTTTACAATGTTCCTTGAAGGGTCTATCCTTTGTAAACACAAATCAGAGTGTCTGGGTTCATATTCAACCCCTGGATCACACCTAAACACTCCTTAGGACCCTTAGGATTATTGATAACTAGATATGTGTCGATTCAACCGATGGGTTGGTTGAAGATTAGGATGTCCAAAATTTATAATTAGATATTCATGTGTTATGGCCCACATAATAGCTAAAGTTAGTTAAGGATAGATATGTTAATTATAACAGTTGATCAACCATAAGGATATCTTTGTTAAAGATTAGGCTCTACAAGTGTAACGTAAAGTAAATAAATGGCGTTGATCAAGATGCAAACGCAATATACAACTTAAAAAATTATAATAATAATAATAAAATATTTAATAATATAAAGTCATGAGATGTATAGTCCTAATAACCTACAAAGTGGGACCCACAACTTGATAAAAGAAAAATATGCATATGTGGAGTAAAATGAAATAAACAATTACAATAATAAGTAGTTTATGATAAAGTAATAATAATGAAATAATTAATATTAATATTAGTAATCTATTATAAAAGTCTTAAAAATGACCCATTAAGATCTTTTGACCGTTGACGTTCAATCTCGAGATAATCTGACCATTAGATCTACAGGAATCCACCATTAGGACTTGAAATCTAAGAGTATGACCCACCTAAGCTTAGGATCTGACTGATCTTTGGTCAGGGGCCCTTATTGGGACCTCTAAAGGGAGTGGTCAGCGTGGATCCCACGTAAACATCATTATGGGCCTCACGTTTGAGTGAGTGTGTGCAAAAAATAGGAGCACCGGAGGTGCACCAAACCAAAAGAGCTGGTCAAACGTGTTTGACACGAATTTTCTTTAAAAAGGAAGAAAACTCTCTCTCTTACCATTTCTGTTAGTGGACGGACAGAGGTTCGTTTCTCTAATCGATGGCCCACCATCTAAATCCTTTGAGACAATCTAAACCGTCCATCATGTTCAAGGCTTGGGCTCGACCGAAACCTCACTCATCTCGCATGTTGGGATGCTCGTGCGTGGACACAATCTTCGCTGCAAACAGGTCCCGAGAATACAATGTTTTTAAAAATGGAAACTGTCCTCACTCTACGTTGGTGATCCGTGTGAGCTAGCAAGGGCCGATCTAGATCATCCCAAATGGAGTGATTTTGACCGTCCTAGCTAGGTCTTTAGAAAAGGAAAGAGAATGAGAGTGAGAAAATAGCCATTTCTCCCCAAGCTCAAACCCACCCACGAAACCTACTCCAAACTCCAATGAGGCTTGTTTACAAGCCTTCTAGGACCCATACAGACTGCCTAAAGGAAGCAGATCGAAGAAAGAATTGGTGTTTACAAATACGCCATTAATGGTTGTCTTCTTCTCCACTGAGAAACTGGCGGTTGCTGGTGGTTTTGGCCTCTGTCCGGCCTCATCCAGACCTTGTGGGACATGTTTAAAAACAAAAGGAAAAGAGGAAGATTATAGGAGAAGGAATGTAGAGGGTGAGCGCTCGTTACTACACCGCACGAGCTCACCCGAGCCATGAGTTGAGTCGCAAGTTCGGATTGCGTTTGGGCTGAGTCCTGGCTCAGTCAAGCTCCTTACTGATAGATTTTCAACAGAGAACCGAGAGAGTGGGGCTGCCTCATTGCTGCCTGTGGTCTGTCCTTGTTCAGCACCGAGTCAAGCCAGGTAATGCTCTTATCCCTCCATCTTCATCCAACCACAGCTGCTGAGGCCATGGTTGAAACCAAGCCATGATGAGGACTGATGTATGGGTCGAAAATGGCCTCTAGTTGGGTCATGAGACCAGCCTCCTGCTGGTGCGAATAGTGGGCTGAAAGTGGTCCTTAGTTGGGCCGAAGACAGGCCTTCATCGGGCCATGTATTGCAGATCTCAGCTGGGCCTTGAATCCAGCTGAAAGCGGGGCCCAACTGAGCTGTGCAACTAGTTGAAGACAGACCTCAAACTGGGCCCTCAATCTAACCTGGTAACGACCCTTCAGGTGGGCCGAGATCTGCCCCAAGTCAAGGCCGAAAATCAGATAGTTCTAGGCCGTGTCGTAGGCCGAAAACAACGGCAAAAAATGCCGAGATCAGGCCCAGTTCGAGCTTGGTTAGAAATGAGTCAAGGCCTTTAGGTGACAGTGGGCCTCACTCAAGGACTGATGTGGCCCAAGACTTTTGAAGCCGCATTGCAAGCCTGGCCCAACAGTATCTAAGGCCATAAGGCCGAGCCTGAGATGGGGATTTCTAGACTTGATATGGGACCCAACTGTTGGGCCAAGACAAGGCCCAGCTCGACCCTTGATTAAGAATGATTTTGGGCCCAAAGCCGGACCACTTGTTGGGATAAAGTCTGACGGGCCTGGTCACCCAAAGGCAGGCCCAACTGACCTTGTTCATGAGTCCTTTCGTGCCTCCACGCAACTTCAACACATTAGTTAACTATAGTCCTGAAAATACTATCTAATATAAGCTCTTGGGTTGGAAACAATCCTAGGAAATCAGTCACACAGCGTTGAACCGTTAGTTAATTACAGGAATCTAAATCAAGAAAGGAGTTATGAACCCCCAGGTGATGATTTCTTCCCCTTGATGAGCTTTCCATTTTCCTATTAGTTTAAGTGATAGTTTTTATTTTATACGATTGAAAACTGTTGTCTTCATTTTTAATTGTTGGCATTGAAGTGCAAGATTACATGCTTAATATTTATCCTGCATATCTGCCTATACTTGTGGATTACTTGTAGATTACTTGTGGATTACTTATGGAACTAAAACTAGTACATCAATGGGAAACTCCCATTTATAAATGTACACCCATACTTGGGATGTATCTTGACTAATAGTGTTTATAATGGGCTATCTGAAAGTGCCCTGGTTTGTCAAGTTATGTGAGTGTTGAGTCAGATTGTCTACAGAGCCTGATAGGAAGATCAATTCAAGCGTCTGCCTCAACCGGATGTGTGCAAGCTCGCCACAGGTAAACCTAAAGCCTCACATCCCATGACCCAAAACACCAGGTAAAGGAAACCCTTAAAAACAAGTTAGAAATCATAGGGTTTTAAGGTAAGAAAACTTTTTTTTTCAAAATAAGAAAATCTCTAAATTTTTAATGCCTTGTCGATTTTATCGAAACACCCTCGATATGATCGACCTGCTCTGTCGATGTCCTCAATACCTTAACGATATTATCGATATGAGGACCAAAAGTGTCCAGCAACTAAATATTCATCTGGACGGATTTATCGATCTATCGATGCACCTATCGATATCATCGATATAAGGACTAAAAGTGTCTAGCAACTAAATACTCATCTGGACTGATTTATCGATATATCGATTCCCCTATCGATATCATCAATATACAAATCTCGAGCCCATCGAAAGTGGCTCGATAAGATCGACAGGCAGATTTTCGGCGCCCCTGTTTTTTAATGAAAATCTTAACTTCCTTCAATATATCGATGATCTTTTGATATGATCTGAAATCAAATATCGATTAGATCGGAGGTCCATCGATGATATCAATCGTGGGCGAGCATATCTAACAGTAGTATTTCAGGATGTTTGTAACTATGATCGAGTGCCCTTTAATAGAATCGATATTCAAATATCAACGTTATCGGTACCAGGTCAATTGCATCGAACAAGGTCATAAATTGTCCAGCAAGCTTAACGAAAAATCCGCTGGATTTATCGATGCCTCGACTCTGATATCGATATCATCGACATTCAAATTCTGATAATCTCGATGGTTCCCCGATCATTCATAAAATCCTGAAATATTTCAAAGTTAAGTCTCTCTCATTTTTTCAAGTGTCGATGGATCGAACATGTCATCGATGGAATCAGAGTTCGAAATCCGATGACATCGACAATAGGTTCGATTCATCGACCAACTGGCAAAAGTTTCAAAAGCGTATGACATTGAGTTCGAGTCATCGAGCAGACCAACGATGCTATCGAGAGTATACGCTCGATGATATCGAACCTGCTCGATGATATCAAACTCTGTCATAATGTGACCGTTTTATATCCGTTGTAACTTTTTGCCTATATATAGAGGACTTGTCTTTTGTTGTTGTGAGAGAAAAGTAGAGAGAGCTTTTGTGTGTTTAACCTCAGATCATAAATCCAAAGCCCTTTCTCTCAAGGGAGTTCATCCTCCAATCCACCCTCATCATTGATATTCCATAGAGTGGATTGGGGAATAAACTTTCGCATTCAAGGATCCTCCAACTACTCCTTAATGGCAAATCATTATGCTGGGATGCCTTAAATGCATAAGATTGGAATCACTCTATCTTCCTAATAGGAAAACATTTTGAGAGTAAGATTCCATCTTGACCTTGACCCAACCCGAAGCTGAGTACTGGTATACTATCTTGTGTTGCATATCAAGGGAGCAGAAGACTCTTCGTCAACAAGGAGGAGGAGATCTTCGGCATGTGCTTATTGGGACTCGTCAACTTATTTGTAAGTATCTAGTGTTCAAGAGGACACTTGTGATCATTCCTTTGTAGGATTGGGTCTTAAGTGGTTCTCACCCTTTGAAGTCCTCAAGGAGGCCTCCGGCAGGAGTGTACGTGGTGGTGCGTTGTGTGGACCCTTGCTCTGTGAAGAGTATAAATATCTGGTTAGGAGTGAACCAGTAAAACTCTGGGTTTGAGGTAAACCGTGTAAAACCTTGGGTTTGAGGTGAACCGTGTGAAACCTCGGGTTTGAGGTCAACCATATAAAAACCTTCAGTAGGGTCTTGTGGAAGATCCTTGGCTAGTGTGCCTAAAAGTGGGTGCTTTGTGTTGACCCTTGCTCGTGAGAGCATAAACAGTCAGCCTCAGTGTAGGTTGTAAAGGTTGAAGGTGAACCTGATTTAAAACCTTAGGTTTAAGGTGAACCGCTGTGAAACATCTTTAGTGAAATCTGGTACACTCAAGGGTTGAGTGCGGTTACCGGGAGTGGAGTAGACTTATCGTCGAACCACTATAAAATGAATGTGTTTGAGATTGTTATTCTTATGATTGTGTGATTTGCTTTAATACTTCCTCATCTGAATATTTGATCACATCACACACACCTATACAGTCATATCTATCATAAGCTAGCTTGCATACTGCTTACTTCAAAGATAGTTTATGATTGGATCCTCTACCGGGCTTGGAAGCCAGTAGAGTTATGCTTGAGTTATCCTAATATATGTCTGCTATTAGAATTAGTGTAATAGGATTTTAAATAAATCATAAAAATGTTTAAAAGTCCTATTCACCCCCCTTTAGGACATATTGACATATTCCGACTTCAACTAAAGTGGTCTTCACCGCTCATTTCACTATCGATCTAGTGGTTACTTGAATGATGGTCTAAATTAAATATTGATGTGGGCCTACCATCCATGGGTTGCTGGGTATCAGCGGTTTTTAAGGATCAGTCTTTTATCGCATATTATTAATATTTGCGCTATGTGGCTTAGTTTCGTTATTTGCCCTATGTAGCTGTATTTTGGTATTTTTCCTATACGTGCAACGCCCTGGAAATCGGGGGTCGTGTATATACTCAACTCCCGAGTTCCCGGGGTCACCTATCATACATTTTATGGTTTTATGATTAGTCAAATTAATTGCACAATTTGGAACAACCTGGATCATGAAGCACAACCACAAGTTTACGGAAATGGAAGAAGACAACATAAATATCTATATATATGTCCAAAAGAATAAAGGGCACATGGCGCCACCCGACAAAACCGCAAAAGAATAAGATGTCTAAAAGAATGAGACTGAGTCCACAGCTCAGTGGTCCGATCCCGCCTCTCCAACTGACTGAAAGCCGTCCATCAGCTAAAAATATGATAGCTCTTCCTCCACGTCGAGGGTAGCATCGCCACGCTCCAACTGCTCTGCATCCTCTGCATCTATGAGAGAGTCTGGTTGGTGTTTTAAAACACCGTCCCAGAGTGGGAGTGAGTGATCAACTCAGTGTGAACTATTAATCTCAAGTTATAACAGGCATCAATTATAATATGAATATAATGAAAAGCAGTCAATCAGCAACACCTACAACTCTTCTTAAATGCTCATGCAATGCGATGATATGATGCATGCCCTCGCCATAACGCTCCCTCGAGCGACTCCTTCTAACGATCGCATATGGCAACACTCCCTCAGAGCGACCTCGACTGCCGAGTTGTCACCTTAACTAATGTGATGCAATGCGATCGTGTTAGCTAAGTTATTAGTTAAGTCCATTCGTCCAACAGGTTGGGGATTCTGATTCACCCTACGTATCACTGCCCAAGCTGGTTGTGAGGCCAAGGCCCCATCAACGCGTGAGGCTGAGTCTCGGCGGTCCGTGATCCCGTCAGGGTCCTCATCCCTGACTCTAAGCACATGAGGAGTGCCGATAGGGAGGGATCGCTAGCGGTCACTACGGGGAGGCGCGGTACCCCAGTGTAGGCCGACAGCTCGGACACAGTGTCCCATTCCACCATGCCCGGCTTACGAGACTGTGGACCAGTTGTAATCTAGTTATCAATGGGCCACAATGGTTATAAGGTGCATCAGGTTCCATACATATGTGAGCGAATATGGTTAACAAACAGGGTTGATCAGGTAGTAGGCTAGACCGCGCGAATCAGGCGAGCATGAGACGAATGACCTCGGGCACAAGAGACCCATGTAGTCGAACTACAACCACCCGAACACTCCCGCCCAATCCACGGGTCTAGCCCTAGCGTAGTCCTACCGATGGGACTACCATCTCTTGTCAGGTTCCTGACCATCCCAAGAGGGTAAAAAGGGGGGGTCTACAACATGCCCACTACTCATGTTATCAACTAGCACATCCATATCATATTCTCATGCATCTTAACCATACAAAGTGAATACCTCTAACAAGCAAGCAAATATCATCACGAAATTTAGGTGCATGTGAGTGTGTGGGTGGTGTGAGGAAGTTAAACACTTCCACCATCTTGAGAAATCATGAGTATAAGGGTAAATAATCACACATACAATGAAGCACCACATATGAGGGACATGAATCAACAACCACGAGCATGTAATCATCCAAACATAATATCATGTGGAAGGCAAGATCTAAATCACATTTGAGAGCTAAACATGCACATCCAACTAATTCCAACAAATATGAAATCCCTAGGGTTTCGCTAGAATTTCTAATATGACATCCAAGCAATCAAAATCATTAAATTCACACTAAAATTGGTGCTAGGCCACCTAAGAACAATAGTCCGCACCTATGGATCGTTGGCGATTCGAAAAACGTCCTAGGAAAGAGGGCTTTCGGGATGACCGGCCGGAATCCCTAAATCAAGCTTTTGCATGTTAGCTTTCTAAGCCAATCCCACCTTAATACATGGATTTCAAGAAGAAAAGGGGAAAGGACCTTACCTAGACGACCAACGGACGGTTGTTGCGGTGGTGGCGAAGAGTTCTCCCTTGAGGAGAGGTAGGAAGTTGAAAGGATTGATTCTCTTGGGCCCCACCTCGATCTAGGGTCTACCTTGGATCTCCTTCACTTACACTTTTTTCTCTCCTTGCTCTCTACTCTCTCTTTTCTCTTTGGTGGTTGTAGGAAATGAGGGGGGTTATGAGACAGCTTAGGGCTTTATTTCCTAGAGTTGGGCCAAGTGACCCTAAGCTTCCAAATTTTCTAAAATAGACCTATGGGACTCCTATTGGTGTTGGGGTGGCCCTAACACCCCTCTGGCCACCAAATTCAGTGTATAGGAGCCATATGGCCCGACTAGGGTCCATGCAAAAATTGAGGACAAACGGATGAACGAATATATGATCTGAGAAGGCGTTTTCGACCCTTAAATGGCCCTGTAGGGGCCATTCCAGTGATTAGAGCAGTTCTGGCGGCCCTCTGGCCATGAAACTTGTAGGGTAGGTGGTCCATGGCCCGATGAAGGGCCACCCAAAATTTAGGAACAGTCGGATGCAGGGTTTGGTCGTACGGATCTGATTTGCGATCAACGGTCACCGTTCCATGATCAGGTCCCAGATTTGGTGGACGGGTGTAGAAAAATATATTAAACCATCACCGTAAATTTGGAAGGAATCCGACGGCTGGAACGTCTGGTATCCCGGTTTCATTTATAAGTGCCAGATTCCAATTTTGGCATTGGCGGGGTGTATTCGGCTAGTGTCAAATCCCAGTTCTGGGTGTCCACTGGGTCCGCTGTCGGTGATGAACCACAAGCCCAGTGAGATCTATGATTTTCTAAATTTTTAGATTTTTCTGACCTTCCTCGGTCGTTGGGCGGCCCACACGGGCTGTTGTTAAGTGTAAACAGGCCCTCTGGCTTGGCGGGCCACACTTGGTCCGATCATGACCCGACTGGTCTAGTCTAATGAGTTAATCTTAGATTTAATTTTCTTATGATACCTCACACTGAGTAGTTTAAACGGATGGTCCTGCGGCAAATTCGACATGGACGCCCCAGGATACTGTGCTGGTTGGACGGGACATTACAATACGGGTGCAATGTTTTATTTTGTGCAACCATGCGATGGTAAGCCTCATATACTGAATATGATTGGTCACTAGTTGATTAGGTTCCATTAAACATCCTAAGGTAGTAGCATCATGAGTCATGGATGGTGTAATGGGACATTATGCCTGAGCTGTCGGCCTACGCTGGTGACAAGCCCCCGTAGTGACCTTAAGCTTATTTAAACTAGTTAATTGTAACTGGACTAACAATGGTTTGCCTAATCATGCATTCATATCATTTTGGCGATGACGGGTGGTTAATTTTGGATGTTTTAGCATGTGCCCTAAGCTTATCGGGGTATCATTTCGCTAGCTCCCAGACCACTGACTATCGGCCTATTTTCGAGCGACAAGCCCAAGTCTAATTGGATGAGCATTACCAGGTCGATAATTGCTTGGGTGACGAGCCCAAGTCCGATTGGATGAGCATCCCCAGGTCGATGTGCATTCATTCACCCATGCACTTTAATAAGATTGCATCATGTATTGTTTTGTATGCCCTGCTGTGTTTTTATAACTATGATTACCTAATGCGGCAGTGTGTAATCTTGAGGAGAATTCACACTGAGTTGGTCACTCATCCATCAAATATATAACCGTATAAGTAGCACAGGTGGCTAAGTGACATTCAGGTTCAGACTTAATGAGGAGCAGAGTACAAGTGTTAGGGACGCATGGCTGTATTGCCAAGAGAAGTTGTGCGATCTTGCGGCTCAAATTTATATGCATTTTATTATCTCTCTTGTATAAAGTATGTAATTCTTGAATTTGTTATTATGGAGACATTGGTTTGTATAAGTCATTATGGGCAACTTTTTGTATATTCTAAATTTAAATGCAAATTTTCTTTTATGTTGACATGTCCATTCTACGCAAATCTGCTTACTCTGAAAGAAAAAAAAATTTGTATGAAATTTGGTCCTCTATAGGTTAACACTCGAGTTTTTGGGAAACGAGTCATATACTCGAGTCCTAAAAACACGGGGCGTTACACTCTCTCTCTCTCTCTCTCTCTCTCTCTCTCTCTCTCTCTCTCTTACTTTTCTTATAAAAGGAGCAACTCTCTTTCTCATCCCACAATCTCATCAATCTATTTTTTCTCTTCTCGCCTTTGTTCTATTTTTTCTTTTGTAGTTTAGATTGTTATTTTTCTTTTTCTAGAGTTAGTTTTTCATAGTGTAATGGTTGACTAAACTCTTAGCCAAGGTTAGGGGTGAAGCCTTTAGTGAATTTATAATGTTTGCTTGATCTTGATTCAACAATAGTGGTTTGAATGTTGGAGTTTTTCTTGATTGATTCAAATATCTATATTGGTAAGAGCAAATGATTTGCAAAATTCATTGATCCATTATTGACTCTGGACATAGTGGATGCTTGGAATTCCTTGAAAATTAGATAGATAATTATGGTAAGGTAAAGTCATCGATATATAAAATTCATGTATCCATTGTTGACTCCGAGCATAATAGATGCTTGGAATTCCCTACGATCGATTGACGAATTCTTCATGGGTGGATTAATCAATCAAAGATTCCTATCTTTTGAGTTATACATTTGATTTTATGATTTTGTGATCTTCATCAATTGACTTATTTTGACAAAGTTATTGATCTGTAAAATTTCTTAATCCATTGTCAACTCCGGGCACAATGGATGCTTAGAAATTCCTGCGATCAATTAACAAGTCCTTCATGGTCAGATCAATCAATTAAGATCTCTATTTTTTTAGAATTATGCAATTGATTTAATAGTTTCATCTTTCAATTGAAACAAATCTTTATTTGATTCCAATTGAGTTATAATTTGAATCGAGAAATCAAACATTGTGGATTGATAAAAGGTAGATTCCTGAAGCCGTAGCCTTTTCTATTCTTGTTTATCATCACACATACACCTTGCTCCACTCATGTAGAAACATCAAATTTCATCTCTTCTAAACTAATTCCTTTTAGTGTTTTTATTTCCCCAATTCCCTATGGTTTGACATCGGTCTCACCAAGTATTTACCACTTCGCTATATGCACTGGATTATAGCATTATCTTCTCTCCCTCTAACACACACCTGGCTCATATGCCAAAGCGACTTGCGTAATCCTACCCCTACACGCAAGCATACAACATATTAATGAAGATAGAACCTAAATGTAAGATCCAAACTTTTCATCAAGTGGATCACACCGTTTGGATCTTATAGCCTAAAAATAAATCCATTTCACTTCTCCTTAACTTATGAATGTCTATAGAAAATATCATAGTTGTTGGTTTATTACATACATGGTTGCCCACCCAAGGAGTGAGAAAGTTCGATTCTTGTATGAAAGCATGGCTCACCCATTCTTGTTAGAAGACTTTGATGTCACACATGTTCACTTACACAAGCATCGAAGGGGCTCTACATTCATGAGTGAGGATCGTATAATCCTCTCATTAGAGCTATTTACAACACCTATCTCACACAATGCGTAAAATATCCAATCTTTACGGACTCACTATAAGATATATGTAAAATCCACTTTATTCATCATTCTCTTCTCAATTGTAGGCCTTTGGGAGCAAAATAAGCTAATACACTAATAATGTCGATCACGCTAGTAGATATGATGCGTAATTGTGATGACAATCATAGTTTTGTGTGTGAGGTTACAATGGTAAATTTCTTTCATTGACCCATTAATTAAGTGTAACTCACAAGCATAAAGAGGAGATACCAAAATTTACCTAATCCAAAACTCATGTGGGCCATATTACACGAACTTATAATTTTTGGAGGCAGCTTTTCGCGGTTCGCAATTCGTGTGGCCCATGGTAAGAATAATCATGGGTGGACATAGTAGATTTTACATATATAACATGGTGGGTCTCATATTGTTTGGGTGTTTCAAGCGCGTAGGAGAAGAGGTGTTGCATGTGATTCAGGTCCTAATTCATCTATAAAGTGGATTTTCTCATCAATGCTAGTATTATCTTTTAGCCATTAATGTTTTTAGGTGCAACCCACCTTTAGCTGATGTAAATCATTGATCAAATCACAGAGCATTCGGGTCTCATTTTCCTTTACTCTGTTTCTTTGTTACCGTCTTTTCTCCTCTCTTTTTTAGCCAGGGATGTGGTCCACTTTTGTATTTTTTAAGCTATGTACCATTATGAAGTAAATAAATAGTTTTATTTTCCAAAAAAAATATTCACCACCACACCAAAATCAGCACCTACATAATCTCTGTCCTCTAAACGTGGCCTAGTAATGATTAAAAAGAAATCATACCAATTTTCTTACTCAACTAGAAGGTTCACAGATTTTATTTATTTATTTGGTTGAGAAGGTTTAAAGTCCAATTGGTGGGACAAAAAGTTATAGTCCACCCACTGGTTAACATAAACCTCGTAAGTGGATTTGATATCTGACCGTTCAAATAGGTTAGCCTAACCATCCTTGTGCAAAAATCAGCCCAATCAATGCATTTGGTGGGTCACATCATCGAAAACAACAACAAGCTATTGATAAACTAAAATAAAAGTGTGGGCCACTCAATGAATGAATGTGGCTGATTTTTTTGGAAGGTGATCCTTATTGTGGGGCCAGCCTATTGGACGGTTAGATTTTGCATGCTTATGAAAGATTGAAAATTATCCGCTGGGTGGATCATATACTAGTTGGACTTGAATCTTTTTCATTTTTCATTTCTTTTGGTGTTAAAGAGCATTACCCATACGTGTGGGGCCCACCTTGATGAATGTGTTGTATATACACTTTGCTCATCCATTTTTCCAACCCATTTCAGGACGTGGTACCAAACATTAAGCATATCCAAATCTCAAAGTTCACCCCACTATAGGAGATGGTGGTGATTGCACGCGTACCATTAAAAACTTCTCAGGGCCCACCACGAGTAGATCCGTAATGCTTAATTTTCATCCAAATCCCTTCTTTGTATTTTCCCTCCATCCAGGTCTAATTGACCTTATCAACGGGTTGGATAGAAAATAAGCATTATGGATTTGCTTGCAGTAGGCCTTGGGAAGTTTTTATTGGTAGGCATTTAATTATCACTGTCCAGTGATATGGTCTACCAGAGATTTGGATCTGCTTAATTATTGGGACCATGGCCTAATATGGGCTGGAAAAAATGGATGGATAACTTGATATACATCACATCATCAAAGTGGGCCCTATGATAATGGTAACACACAACTTGGATTTCCTTGGGACCGCTTTGGTAGGAAGTTCTTGCACGAGGATACTGGGTTGAGCCCATCACTATGTTTGTAAAAAATCTACTCCATTTATTTGTTTTGCAAGCTCGTTTTAGGACATGCGAATAAAAACAAGGTATTCACCCTGTCACTTGTTATGTGAATTCATTTTATGACATGCAATAAAAAATGAAGTGGGTTCAAAAATCAAGTGGTCCACATAAGAGGGAAAATTGGAGAAAGAAATTTCTACCATGGAAACTTTCTTAGGCTTCACCTTGATGTTTATATGTCATCCAAACTATTTATAAGGTCATTCCTACTAGTATAAAGTGAAGACACAAAAAATTAGTTTGATACAAAACTTTTATGGGCATAAGAATGTTTTAACAGTGCTCACTGAATTCCCACTATTTCCTATGGGGCAGACCACTTGAGTTCTACATACATATTATTTTTTTATCGCATGTTCTAGGGCCTGTTTGGGAGTGGATTTGGAACCCCCGGATTCGGAACTCCATGATTAGAAACCCCCTTGATTGGCAATCCTCCCATGGGTTTGGTACCGGGAGTGTGAATCAACTTTAATTCAAAAATACCTATGGTATATTTACAGGGGTTTGAATTTAATTACTAAATCAATTTTGATATTCTTAATTAGTGAGATATATAATTTTTGACACTATGGTTGTGATAGGCCCGCTGAAATATATGCTTTGCCTGAAATTGATGAAATTCTAAGTCTTGGATGGACCGCAAGCACAAGATCATGTCTAAGTGACTAACCAACGATTTTTAATCGTTGATTAATATGGGCAATATTTGGACGGTGGTGATTTACATGAACAATGTTTGGACGGTTTTGATCACCATTAGTAGGCCATGTGCCCAATAGAATGATAGTGTACACTGACACACATGTTACACCTGCAACTATTGAAATGATTTTAGGTGTAATCCCATCTCTCGTGGATCGCAAAACCCTTCAAAGAGGAGATTAGAAACACCCTGGATTTGAAACCCCCAGCTATTTTATGCTGCCAAACAACCAAGGGGATTTGAAACCCCCTCCAATCCACTGTGCCAAACCACCATTAAAATGAGTCAGTGAGACGGATGGACAGGGTGAATTTCTCACAAATATAATGGTAGGCATCAGTCAACATCCTCGTGCAGTAACTTCCTGGAAAAGGCTTACATGATAACACCTAAAGTGGACGACGAAGCCTTTTGTAGAAAGTTTCTGTGCTCGGATGCTTAGGTGGGGCCCACTGTGATGTTATTGAGAAAGCTACACTGTCCGTCCACTTCACAAGTTCATCTAGTATAAGACAAAAATGGAGCGTGTCCAATACTCAAGTGAGCCACTCGTGTGGAAGTTTATATGCCATCCAAACAGTATACAATGGCTGCACGTTATGTTTATAAGGGCTTCACATGCCGTACGAATGTTTATATGCCATCCAAACAGTATATAAAGGCCCGCGCGCCCGTGCATTGGGTGCTTCTCTGACCGTCTCAGGCTCGGGATAGGCTTGGGCTATGAGTGTCAATCTAATGTTGGGATTTTATCTACATGGTCCATGTGGTTTTCCATGTAATTTTAATTGTGGGTTAAAAAACAAGGCAGATCTAATTCCCAAGTGGATCACCAAATGGGGATTAAATACTTACCTTTCAAAAACTTGTTGAGTGCATCAGAAGTCCTGGATAGGACCGATATTTACTACTAAGCCTTTTCTCACATGAAGTTCCTATACAAGGAATCTGGATGGGGTCCACTGCAATACTTAAGATAAATCCAACTTGTTTATCCGTTTTTTAGAACTCATTTTAAGACATGAGACTAAAAATGAGCATCACCCAAAAACTCAACTGAGCCATACAAGATGAAACAGTGGGGAAAGAAGTTCCAACAGTTGAAACCTTCTTAGGCTCCACCTTGATGTTTATATGCCATCCAAAACATTTATAAAGTCATTTTCACTGGGATGAAGTGAAAACAGCAAAAACTTGGACCAATACAAAACTTTGTGGCCATACAAATGTTTCAACAGTGGTCACTAAATCCCCACTGTTTTTTCTTGTGTGGCCTATTTAAGTTTTGGATCCATATTATTTTTGGTTATATGTACTAAAATAAGCTCAAAAAACGTATGAACAAGTTGGATTTCTCACAAGAATTTCAGTGGGCCCACTCAGAATCCCTGCACAGGAATTTCCTGGCAAATGCTTCAAGAAGTCCGCGTCCTTTTGGATCAGGCTATTATTTTTCCTTCATCTAGGTATCCTGTAACCTTATGAATAGGTTGGTTAGTGACCTTATGAATAGGTTCAATGGCATATAAACGTAACGGTGGGTGTTGATGACAAAATCTGGATCACCCTCCACTTGGCATGATGAACCTCCAAGGAACCCTGGTCTTGCATTGAAGCGGTCCAGGATCTGTACCCAGACCTCAACCTTGAACCTTTGCTGCCTGAAGATGCAGGGGAGAAGCCCTCTGAAGATGTCCGCTCGGATCAGGCCCCTGACCCTCACGCTCCTCCTCCTCCTCCTCCGACTGTGTAGTTTGGAATATTTCTCTTTTTATGGCTTTTTGAACTTATCTTTTTGATGAATGATTTGTGGATAGTATTTTTTGACCCTCTGGAGAGGGCGTATGGATGATGATTTTATATGTTAATCCATAGTTGGTTTTTTAGATGTTGATCGTTGATCGTTGAACCGATTTGTCAACAGGTCGATTTAATTTGGGGCATTGCCAAGTAGATCCTTTGTCGGCTCGGCTCATTTCAGTGCTGCTTTGTAAAACTTTGAATTTTCATAGTATTGCCATTGTTTGGTCCGGATCCCTACGGGATCGGCTCGTCCCGCGATTGGCGAGCAACCCTTAATTTATTCGTTAGTCGAGCGACGATCCAACTCCTCTGTTGGGGAGTCGGGTCATCTAATGGCTCTTCCCCTGGCTAAGAGGGGATGCCCTGTCGAATTTCCATGGGATAACATTCTAACCCCTTCTCTAAGGGATCAGTTCCATGGGATAACATTCTAACCCCTGCTTATGAGAGGCAACTTTTTCTTAGTAGATAGTCCGTTCATGTAGACAAGAAGAGGTGCATTTCATTGAGAGCCTTAGAGGGTAGTTACTTGGAAAAGCGTACATTTATTGAGATCCTTAAAGGCTTGTTGCTTAGAGGCGTACATTTATTGAGGGCCTTAAAGGTCATTCCTTCAAGGATAGTAGACTTTCAGATGCTCGACATTCCAGGAGTGGGGGAGCTAACGACCCTCAAGATCTGCTAAATGGTAGGAGCCTGGTTTGGTCGATCGAACCACGCGATAAGGTCCTTCCCAGTTAGGTCCGAGTGCCCCAACCCCCGGCTCTGCAGTGTTCTGGAAGACTCGGCGAAGGACTAAATTTCTTGAACGGAACCGCCTGGTCTTGACTTTAGAATTATAGAACTTTGCCACCTGTTGATGTCGAGCGGCGGCCCGGAGTTCAGAAATATCTCTGGCTTCTTCAAGTAGATCTAGGTTGGCTTCAATTTGCTCGGTATTCTGGTTCTCATGATAGTTTTTGACCCGAGCTGTAGGGAGGCCGATCTCGACCGGTACCATCGCCTTTGAACCATAGGAAGCGAGAATGGAGTTTCCCCAGTGGACGACTGAGTCATAGTCTTGTAAGCCCAGAGGAAGAATTGAAGCTCCTCAGGCCAGTTTCCTTTTGCTTTCTCTAACTTTGTCTTGAGATGATTCTTGATGACTTTATTAACTGCTTCCACCTGTCCATTGGATTGTGTATGCCGAGGTAAGGAATATGTGTTTGTGATGCCGAGCCCTTGGCATATGCCCCGGAAATTGTCGTTGTCAAACTGTCTGCCGTTATCGGACACAATGGTGCGCGAAATCCCGAATCGACAGATGATATTTTTCCAGACGAAGTCAATCACCTTCTGTTCTGTGATTTTTGCAATGGGCTCGGCCTCGGCCCACTTGGTGAAGTAGTCGACTGCGACGATGATGAACTTGACTTGCCCTTTTTCTGTAGGTAAGGGGCCAATGATGTCAATCCCCCACTGAACGAGCGGTCATAGACCGTTCATGGGAGTCATTTCCTCTGCAGGTTGCCTCGGCATAGCCGCATAGCGCTGGCATTTATCTCACTTTCGAATGTAGTTCTTTGAGTCATCCTTGAGGGTCGGCCAAAAATATCATTGTCGGAGTATCTTCAGGGTTAGGGTTCTGCTGCCAGAGTGATTTCTGCAGATTCCTTCGTGAATCTCCCGAATCACATAATCTACCTCGTCGGGTCGGAGGCACCTGAGGTAAGGCTGAGAATACCCTTTCTTATATAGGGTATCGTCCAGGACAACGTACCGTGCCGATTAACCCTCAGGCACCCGGCTTCCAATCTATCTGAGGGGACCTCTCGAGATGTGAGATAGTTATAAATCAGATCCATCGAGCTTGGAGTATCCTCTATCGGATTGACTGTTTTCTTTTCCATATGGTCAACGCTCGGATGTTCTATGAATTCCACAGGAATGACTCACGGGATTTTTCCTTCCGTGGCGGAGGCTAGCTTCGTTAGGGCATCGGCCCATGAATTTTCTGCTCTGGAGATCCGGTGTATAATGCAGCTCCAGAATCTTTCTATCAATTTCCTTGCCTCGTCTAGATAAGCAATCATCCTCATCTCCTTTACCTCATACTCAGTGAAGATGTGGTTCACTACCAGCTGAGAATTAGATCGGACCTGGAGAGACTGGACTCCCAGGCTTGCCGCCAGTCTGAGTCCTGCTAGAAGGGCCTCGTACTTCACTTCATTATTCGTGACTTTGAAACTGAGTCTGATCACATACTAGATGGGTGTAGAACCAGGTGCAATCAGAATAATTCCCACTCTGGAGCGCTTGGCATTAGATGACCCGTCTACGTAGAGGACCCATCCTAGTTCTGATACCGTCTCGGGATTATGTGGGAGAGAAGGAGTCTTCTCGACCTCTGTGGTGATCTGTTCCTCCCCAGGGGTGGTGAATTCTGCAATGAAATCAGCTACGGCTTGACCCTTGATTGATGTCCTCGGTCGGAATTAGATGTCAAACTCCCCAAGTTCAATGACCCACTTGGTGAACCGACCTAACACTTGGGGCCTCTGGAGGACTTGCTTAAGGAGAGAATCAGTCAACACCATGATGGAATGAGCTTGGAAGTATGGACGTAATCTCCAAATTGAGAAGACGAGACTGAGTGCTACCTTCTCCGGAGCCGGATATCCTGTCTCGGCGGGCATCATGGCCTTGCTCACATAATACACAGGATGCTGCTTACCCCCTACCTCTCTAATCAGGGCTGAGCTGACAGCTGAGGTCGAGACTGCAAGGTATAGGAACAAGGATTCACCTTCTTCAGGTTTAGACAGTAGGAGTGATGAACCTAAATACTGTTTGAGCTGCTGAAAGGCCTGTTCATATTCCAACGTCCATTCTGCCTTCTTATAACCCTTCAACTGCTGAAAGAAGGGGAGACATTTGTCCGTAGCTTTGGATATAAACCGTCCGAGTGCTGCTACTCGTTCAGTGAGACATTGTATCTCTTTGATAGTCCGAGGTGAATTCATGTTGAGGAGTGTTTTGATCTTGTCGGGGTTCGCTTCGATACCCTCCTGACTAACCTGAAACCTGAGGAATTTGCCTGAGCTGACTCCGAAAGTACACTGCCCGGGGTTCAGCTTCATCTGGTATTCTCTGAGGATGGTGAGAGTTTCTCCGAGGTCTGTCAGGTGATCGGACGCCTTGACGCTCTTCACTAGCATATCGTCGCACTTCCATGTATGTCCGATCTGCTTGGCGAACATTTGATTCACCAGCCTTTGATATGTGGCCCCAGCTTTTTTCAGGCCAAACGGCATGACCCGGTAACAGTAGAGTCCTTTATTTATGATGAAGGTAGTCTTTTACCTGTTTGAGGGGTGTATCGCGATCTGGTTATACCCGGAGTAAGCATCCAGAAAAGAAAGCAGTTTGTGCCCTACTGTGCTGTCAAGCAGCTGATCAATCCGAGGCAACGGGAAGCTATCCTTCGGACACGCCTTATTCAAATCCGAGTAATCTATGCAGACCTGTCATTTTCCATTGGCTTTTTTGATGAGGACCACATTTGCGATCCAATCGGGATAATGCACCTCCTCTATGAAACCGGCGTCGATCAAAACGAAGACTTCATTGGCTATGGCTTCATATCGCTTGGCATCGAATAATCTCCTTTTCTATTTTACTGGTTTGTGGTCTGGATCCACATTCAGTCGGTGGACTATGACATCCGGAGAGATCCCGGGCATATCTTCATGCGACCATGAGAAGACATCTCTGTGCTGTCGCAGGAAGGCTAGTATTTTGGTCCGCTACTCAGGGTTTAATGATGTTCCAAGCTGAACAGTTCTGCTTAGGCAGCTTCATCGAGTGGTACTTTCTCCAGGACTTCCACGGATGAGTCCTCCGCAGGCCCTCTGGGATCCAAAACGTTGACGGTAAGGGCTTGCTTCACTGACCCTTTCTTTACTGCTATCGCGTAGCATCTCCGAGCTTTGCGTTGGTCACCTTGGAGGTAACCTATCCCGTCATCGACGGGAAATTTTGTCATTAGATGATAGGTGGAGATGACTGCCCTCATTGCATTGAGAGAAGGTCTGTCTAGGATGACATTATGTACATATGACACATTAACAACGAAGAAGTCCACCATGAGGGTGACTTGGTGTTGCCCTTCTCCCACAGTCACAGGGAGGGAGATGGCTCCCTCGGAGATCACTCTTTCTCTGACAAAGTCATGCAGGGGGGTCTTCACAGGTCTGAGGTGCGACCTCGGAACCCCCATTCTTTCGAAAGCCTCGAAGTATATTACATTTGCCGAGCTTCCGGTGTCGATTAGGATGCGGTACACCTTGTGATTGGCTATAGTCATAGTAACCATTAGGGCGTTGTCGTGCGGATACTGGATCCTACATGCATTATCTTCTGAGAAGGTCATGCTGCACAGACTAACATGGAGTTCTTTGCTCGACCACTCAGTTAAGTGGATGTAGTGTTCCGGATCAGACCTCCGAGAGTGGGCTTTTCGAGCCCTGTTTGAATATCCTCCACCGGACGAGCCCTCGAAGATAGTATGGATCTCGGCTGGCTCTTCCGCGGCATTATTCAGCTGTTCTTGCTCTCTCTCTTCTTTCCGAGCAGTTCTTTCTCCCTTGGCGTATTGGCGCAGATGTCCCTTATGAATAAGAGTCTTGATCTCGTCCGCAATCAGCTGTGTTGTGGCCATGATCCCGATGGAAGTGGTAGTACTTGCGTTTATCTCGATAATTTGGGTCGGCCCTCATACAAACAGGCCAATTCAGAAGCCTGTGTCATCTAATATTCAATAGAATTTACTCGGTTGACGTGTTGAGAGGGGTGTAGGAATGGAATTTACCCTCCGGTTTTCTGCTCGGACGACAATATCGAGGGGCACGGTTGTCTAGTCCTTTGTTGGATGGCTAAGGTTCTTCATTCCTTGACCTCTTCCCCTTTCCAGTAGGCTCTGTCACTTGAATATTTTTGCGGGTGTTGGAGAATTCCTCAGCGTTAGTATACTTTTGAGCTATGGCGAAGAGGTCAGCTAACGTCTTCAGTGGATTCTTTCCAATGGAGAAAGTGAACTTTCCCTCTTTTAAGCCGCTGAACACAGCAACGAGTGTCATCTTGTCATCGTAGTCTTTCACCTGTAACGCTTCCTCATTGAAGCGGGCAATGTAGTCCTTTAACGACTCCTTAGGCTCTTGCTTGATGGCGAACACGTGAGTATTGAGCTTCCGACTCTTCTTACCGCTTACGAATTAGGTAAAGAATAGTCAGCTCAGTTCCGCGAAGGAACCAACGGAATTGGGTTTAAGTTGACAGTACCAGCTCCGAGTGGATCCTGTGAGTGTGATAGAGAATCCCCTGTACATCATCGCGTCCGTCGCTGTCTGGATTTGCATCCACGAACGACAAGCCTCAGCGTCCTCGGATGGGTCACCAGACCCAGAGTATTGGATGACAGGAGGGATCCGGAACCTCTGGGGCATCACCTCGTCCATGATCACAGAGGTGAAGGGAGGCTCGGTCTCTTCCATCATTGCTTGAACAACAGCGGGAACTAACGACGGTGGTTGCTTCTTTTCTAGCGTCAGAATCTTGTTGTTGAGCTCTGCAAACCATGTCTCCCAGGGATCTTTATTCTTAGTTACTATCTCTTGGGCGTTTTCTATTTTGGAGGTTCTCCTTCCCATCCTTCGTTCCAGCTCGTGGAGGAGATCCGTTGGTGTCAGGGCCGAGGTGACGGAGGCGTTCATCGTAACTCGTCTTGCTGTGTTCCGAGCCGAAATTCGGATTTGGGTCAGGGGAGGATTCTGAACCAAAGCCGGTGCCCGAGTGGGTTGATGCGGGGGCCCCTTGGGTCTCGTATTCCTCGGCGCGGAATGAGCTTTCACGACCAGACCAATCAGATCAGGAACAATATTTTCCTGAGTAGGATGTGGTTGCGGATCCTGTCGTTGTTTCATCTGGTTGATTTCGTCGTGCAGGGCTTGTATTTCGCTCTGCATCGCCCGATACTTACTTGCCCGATTACGGAAGCGCTAGGAAGGCCCTGGAGCTGACTTGGCGTGAAGTAGTGAAGAGGAACGAGTCTTCTCTGGTTCCATAATGACCGCTTTCTTCTTTCCTCTTGCTATAATGTTAAAGAATATGAATGTAACTCCCTGAAAATCGGGGGTCGAGTAACAACTCAACTCCTGAGTTCCAAAACATCACTTATGCAACATATATGCTTATGATTCAATGTTGTCTGTGTTAGTGCATTAATCATGAGTGAGATTATACCAAAACAGTAATTCATACTCCAGATCAAGTTGTAAAATGCAAGTGGAAGACTGAAAGACATAAATACACGTATATAAGTCAAAGATCACGATCGATCTCCAGAGTATGAATACATCACTGAGTCACCATATACATGTAATAGTCTCAAAAATCAAAATGTCAAAATAGTACAATTACAATGATAATCCCTGTAGCCCCGTCGACCAGGAGAGCCTAAGCGAAGCCATCGGAGAACTGCATATAAGAGTACTCCTCCTGATCGTCATTGAAGTTCGGCTCTGCTTCCTGAGCGTCATCATCACCTGCAACTAAGACATGGTCTGGTTGGTGTGTACAACACCATCCCATAACGTGGGAGTGAGTGACCAACTCAGTGGAACAATAAAGCAAAGGTTAACATGTTATCAATACGATCAAGCAGTAATGATAAAGCAATACAACAATCAGGTCCTAAGTACTCTTGTTGATGCAAGAATGATATGAATGATATGATGCATGCCCTCGCCTACGCTCTCTCAGCGACTTCATCTCACGTTCGCGCATAAGCAACGCTGCCTCAGTACTTGACCTGCTAAGCCTGAACGCACGCGTAATGCAGTGCATGCATATGATTACTGAGTTCTTATTAGTCATTTTCATACAGCAGAATTGAGAAACTAAGGTACCTCCCTTATATCAATACCCAAACAATGATCCATTCTAAGGTTGTCAATCCTAGTAAATCTTATACGAAGTTGCGGTTCTAGGTCACTACCACCAACGCCCTACCAACTGGCAGTCTATTTTCAAAGGCACGTCACCGACCTAACTAGGGACCACAGCCAGGCTGCGATGGGGTAGGCCTAGCTTATACTCTCGTTGTTACGGAAGGCTCGTCACCTTAACGTAGACTCAGAGTATGCTCGAGGTTACTACAAATGGCACGTCTAGGGCTGTCAAGGTTGTTGCACGGAATCGTTACACCACTCCTCCATCACCCATCATGGCTTCGTCATCAAAACATTTTAGGCCGACAGCTCGAATACAGTGTCCCATACCACCGTATTCAACTCACGAGTCTGGGTTGCTCACTAGTCACTACAGAGAGGCTCGTTGCCCCAGCGTAGGCCGATAGCTCGACCAGGGTATCTTATACCACCATGTCCGGCTCATGAGTCTTAGCGGATCGAGGTACCAAAGTTAACGGGATTTCCACTGATGAGTTTTGGTACCTTAGGTTCAAGCAGTAGCGTCCAAACATGGTGAACATACATAGGGCCAATCGGGTTACTTAACGAGCTCGACTAGCATGAGCGCACATCGAGTTGATCGACATGAAATGTGTAAGCACTCCGTGTGGCCTAACCACTGTCGATAACCGAAGTACAGCTTGAATTTGTTGAACACATCTTGTGTGGCGAAACAACATCATCCACCAATCTAAGTTCTGTTACCGATTACCTGGACTATACAATAGCCCCAATCACATTCACTTACAACAAAATATCCTAGAAGATAGTTAAAGCAGTAATGGATCAAGATTTCAAATCATACAACCATGTCCGCTTTAGGGCTGCCAGGGCTGTTGCACGGAATCGTTACACCACTCCCCCATCACCCTTCACTAATTTGTTTTTTTGCATTTTATGGAATACAACATAAACATAGATTTATACATATACATTACATAGATAAACAAACACTATAATATACGGTACATGGAGAAAAGCATACACATAGTTAAAGTAGTTGAGAATCATATCTCAACACCCTTATACATTGTAATTTATTAATTACTTACTCATTCATACAATTTTACAAATACTTAGACTACACCTTCCAATATACCTGTAATATGCTAGTTATAACACATGTCGTAGTGAATCCTTTCACAAAGGAGTTTCCACATGAACCACGATCATGCATTCACGACCAATAGTCATGGCAAGCATAAATCATAGTTCCATATTCATTCGAACATTTCTACAAACACTTAGGCTACACGTTATAACATACACAACGTATGTCGGGATAACAAGTATTAGGCTAAGCCGTTCACCCAGAAGTTGATACACATGCATCTAGCATACATAGACAGCAATTAATCATGGCAAATACAAATTCGTATTTCATACATATACGGTATTTTCTACAAATACGAGGAATACAGTATATTCAACATAATTAATGTATATCTGAAAAATGAAACGGACAGTACTTTGTACATGTGTAATAGCATCCACGTGAGTAATATATCATTAACTGACATTGAAAGCCTTGAAAACCATAACCTATACGTTTAAAGTCTGTACCTTACGCCGGTAAACACGTAACGAATTCGTTAGAAACTCTAAGGCTTCGTTAACGAGGGTATATCAACCTATAGCATGAGTTGGGTTAATTATTTCATAACCTACACTACCTGAAACTCAAAAACAGATTAGGGTTAGGTTTTCTTACCTAAGAACGGGATTGGTGTCGCTGGTAGAGCAGTACGGAAGTGCTGATTCAGTCCGTGGAATGATGGGATTGAATCCTAGGGATGAACTCCAACTCTCTTTCTCTCTCTCTCTCTCTCTTTCCTCTCTTATCTCTCCTAGGCTTTTCCAAATTCGTATGGCATGAGAGAGTGAGGGCTTAAGGTCCTTATATAGGCATAAAACTGATGAAAATGGCCCTAGGGCCAACGTATACTTACGTTATAGCCAAAGAGAGCCTATTTCAACTCAACGGAGCACTTCCGGAACTCCTCTTGAGCCAAAGGTCGGACTTAAGCTCTCTGACCACGGATCTAGGTCGAGTTAAGTTTTCGTTCCAATTGGGTTCCCAGATCACACGTGGCGGACCAGTTTTAGTTCAATGGTCACCGGAACTCGATTGGGATTACAAGTACACTGACCTGTGTATGAAATTTCCCCTGATCCGAGGGTATATTTGGGTCAGATTCTGATTGTCTGATTGCTTATATCTGACCCGCAAATGACAAGTCTCAGATTACTTAAATTTAGACTTTTATTTCTAAAATAACCACATTTCTCATACACTTCACTTTGGGCTCAAGCGAATAGTCCCGGGACACCATCTGGATTTGATTTTTGAGATGGTTGTCAAGCCCAGCAATGCGGTCCTAATTATATAACTTCGTATTATTCGGACTTTCGACGTGCAGTCCAGATCCAATACGTAGTTTTAATGTGTTCCCGAGAGCATCTAGGTAATGAGATTGATCCTAGATTTCAGGGTAACCTAGCGTCGATGATTCTACAAGTTTTGGGTCTTACAGATCGTATTTAAAGTGATTCAAACGGATTTCACAGCTAATCTAGTTTAACACTTAGTTAAACGTGTCTAATTTTTAAAGGATTTGAGGTTTGAGAGGTTCATAAGGGGTTAGGATCGACCCCTTACCTAAAAATATCTAACTCCAGGTTGGCAAAAATCTGAGGCGTTACAATCTACCCCCCTTAAAAATAATTTCATCCCTGAAATTGCCTAAGGGTAATGAGTAAAGATTTCATTATTTCTTTTATCTAAGTTTTATTGACTTCAGGTTTATGTGCGTGGTAGGGTGTATACTATTTATACTAGTCTGGCTTACTTTAGTTTATCCTCCTTAAAACTTCTTCGCCCTAAAATTGGTTAAGGCTCCTATTAAGTTTGTATTCAACAAGCACATCTATGGATACATTGACCTCGGTTATTGTAATTCAGCTCATACCCATTGTTAGGCCTATTCTGTAATATAAATTGGTTTAATACTTAAACCCTAATTACTTTCCTTTAAAGACTTCATTATTGACAGTTTAAGAAAGATTCAGATCCTATTTAATGACCTAACCTTACATATAACCTGGATCAATTTCCTTCGATCCCGGGCCAGTGGGGCGGGGGTCCACCACGCTTCCATTGCGCCACTTTGATCCAACGGATGTATTAGTTGACCTAACTAGATTGGGCTCATAATATTCTATCCCCCTTAAAATTTATTTTTAGTCTCAAGGCTCAAGAATCTGTATAATTTAGAACAAGGTGTAATTTAGAACCTATCCTTGACACGAAATGGGAAATACATTGGTCTGCCTTTCATCGATAATGTGTACTATGACATTGATACCTATAGTTATAGAAATGAGCTAAAAATAATGGGTGTTGAGGTTAATTCCTAGGGACGGGTGTGAGTTTGCGGCAAGATGCCTAATTTTACCAAAGAAAAACTTTTATCACGGTCCTGACTTACCTTATTTAATCATGTCTAGCTTAGCTTAACAGGCAGGTTAACTTTCTAAGTTCATATGCACAATATGTATGCCCGAATGGTCTGTGATTTAGGACCTAATCCCTAACTCTTTGTTGCCCATTTGAGAAATTTCTTAGACCCGAGCAAAGTATCCCTATTGATTATGCGTTCTTAACACTTCTCAAAGGCAAAGTAACAAACTTTTGGTTGTAAGTAGTTCGGCTAACACGGAAGGAAAGTTGTGTAGTGGGTCTGAGCTAGATACATAAACCTTCTGCCTTGCTAGGACAGAAAATTGTTGTATCAGTTCTTAATCCTAGTGGATCCCAACCCTTTGCTTGATCAGAGCATTGAGTTCATTAGTAATTCCTAGGATTGAGAATTCAATTCAAACCGCGAATACCTCGCTTATATATAGTTCTCTACTCCGTGTTTACGATTGTAATAAGCCCTTGAGAAGACAATCCTAGGGGGTGTGTTGTTTTGATCTAACGTTCAATCAGAGGGATATATAACTTTTCTTTAAGCGTGAATAATTTCTAAGTTAAAACCTATAAGTATTAGGGGGATTCAACGAAGGAATGAGATCTCACTCCAACCAAATCAAGCCAACTAACTAAATCTATCTTTCAATTGTTTTAGCATGATCAGTGTTTTACATTTCTTGGTATAATTAGTAACCTAATCTTAATTTATGATTAGTGATAACCCAATAGTTATAATCCAAAGTCTACGCTTTTACGCTAGATGATTTCATACCCTTTTTAATACAAGAAATTGTTTTATCGCTTAGGGTCAAAGTTGTTTGATTAGAATTTGAGTTGCTCGAACTTGAATTTAACTGCGCTCGAGCACTTCACAATACTCATACTAGCTAAGAAGGTCCAACGGTTCACATTATTAATTTGTTGGATTTCCTATTTGCAATCTAGGAGTACCAACCTAAGTCCAAAACTCTAAGGGCCTGTATTAAATGGGATTGCATTACTAATCCTACCTCGAGATTGGGAGTGACATGTTTGGTAGGCGGGTGGGATGGGATTAAAATTAATTTAAAAAGCTTTGGACAATGAGCCTGGTGTTGGAAAGTGTGAGATAGGATTCTCAAATCCCATGATAATGAATTTCTAAGTGTAATTTGTAAGGAAATCTCGGAATTTACTTTTAATTACATACAATCTAAACATTGTATTGGAAAACATGGGATACACCCAATCCATGGACAATACCTTACTCATGCATTTATTGTTCCTTTTACAATTCCATCTACCTTAATCTCACCTGATGCAGTTGGCCGAACGGGCCTTAAATGTCCCAACATTTGGAGGTTGTGAAGGTTACGAGACAATTTTTTTTTTTTTTTTTGCTCAAATGGGAGGAAATGAAGAAGGTAGAAGAGGGATTGTTGGGTTTCGGAATCTTGAGCTACAAAAAGAGGATGTGTAGACTCAAATGGAAGGGGAAGAAGGATAGAAACAACTATGGTAGAGGGTTTTGAAGGGATGGCGCTAGTGGTGCACGAAAATGGGCAAAAAAATGATTGGAGAGGGGACTTGAGTGGGAATTTTGGGTTTTTCTTTAGAAAAGGAGAGCTTGAAGGGGGAGTTTGTAAAGGGAAGGTAGGCTTCGAGGGGTTTTAATCAACGAACCCCGCATCAGTGGGCCACACAACACCCCAAACCCATCGGCCCGAGCCGGCCCGCCCGGCCGAGCTCGTTTGGCGGCGAGGCCTCGCCGACCTCTGAACCTTCTAGCGAGGGGTCGCCGGTCCGGCGAGGTCCTCCCCCCCTGGTCCAAAAACGTGCGGGGCCCACCTTGGGTCCCTCTGTATTTCCCTAGTTAGGCCCCCGACTCCGATTTGAGCCGTTTCGGGTCATTTCGGTAGTTTCCGATATATACTTGCATTTAGTGACTGTTGAAGGCTGGGAGGGGACCAATCATGCTCTAAACCCGTCACTTGACGGTCTAGGGGTGATCCGGGATCGACTCATGTGATCATGGATGCGTACGGATTCAAACAAAATGGTTGATTTTGGTGAACTTCGCCAACTGGCGAAACGAGGACACCTATGACTGTTTCTACCTTTTCCTCACACCCACCTATGTCGAAAAGTGTCTGCGTATGTTGTGAGACCATAACCCAGGTCCGGTTTAATCCAAATCATGCTCTGATACCATCTTGTAATGCCCTGAAAATCGGAGGTCAATTAGCAACTCAACTCCCGAGTTCCAAAACATCACTTATGCAACATATATGCTTATGATTCAATGTTGTCTGTGTTAGTGCATTAATCATGGGTGAGATTATACCAAAACAATAATTCATACTCCAGATCAAGCTGTAAAATACAAGCGAAAGATTGAAAGACATAAATACACGTATATAAGTCAAAGATCACGATCACTCTTCAGAGTATGAATACATCACTGAGTCACCATATACATGTAATAGTCTCAAAAATCAAAATGTCAAAATAGTACAATTACAATGATAATCCCTTTAGCCCCGCCAACCAGGAGAGCCTAAGCGAAGCCATCGGAGAACTGCATATAAGAGTACTCTTCCTAATCGTCATAGAAGTTCGGCTCTGCTTCCTGAGTGTCGCCATCACCTGCAACTAAGACAGGGTCTGGTTGGTGTGTACAACACCGTCCCGTAACGTGAGAGTGAGTGACCAACTCAGTGGAACAATAAAGTAAAGGTTGACATGTTATCAATACGATCAAGCAGTAATGATAAAGCAATGCAACAATTAGTTCCTAAGTACTCTTGTTAATGCAAGAATGATATGAATGATATGATGCATGCCCTCGCCTACACTCCCTCAGCGACTTCATCTCACGTTCGCGCATAAACAACACTGCCTCAATGCTTGACCTGCTACGCCTGAACGCACGCGTAATGCAGTGCATGCATATGATTACCAAGTTCTTATTAGTCCTTTTCATACAGCAGAATTAGGAAACTAAGGTACCTCCCTTTTATCAATACCCAAACAATGATCCATTATAGGGTCATCAATCCTAGTAAATCTCATACGAAGTTGCGGTTCTAGGTCACTACCACCAACGCCCTACCAACTGGCAGTTTATTTTCGAAGGCACGTCACCGACCCGACTGGGGACCACAGCCAGGCTGGATGGGGTAGGCCTAACTTATACTCTCGTTGATATAGAAGGCTCGTTCCCTCAACGTAGACTCAGAGTATGCTCGAGGTCACTACAAAGGGCACGTCTAGGGCTGTCAGGGCTGTTGCACGGAATCGTTACACCACTCCCTCATCACCCATTACGGCTTCGTCATTAAAACATTGTAGGCCGACAACTCGAATACAGTGTTCCATACCACCGTATTCGGCTCACAAGTCTGGGTTGCTTACTGGTCACTACGGGGAGGCTCATCGCCCGAGCGTAAGCCGACAGCTCGAACACGGTGTCCCATACCACCATGTCGGGCTCATGAGTCTTAACGGATCGAGGTACCAAAGTTAACGGGATTTCCACTGGTGAGTTTGGTACCTTAGGTTCAAGCAGTAGCGTCCAAACATGGTGAACATACATAGGGCCAATCGGGTTACTTGACGAGCTCGACTAGCACGAGCGCACATCGAGTTGATCGACATGAAGTGCGTAAGCACTCCGTGTGGCCTAACCACTGTCGATAACTGAAGTACGGCTCGGATTCGTCGAACACATCCTTTGTAGCGAAATAACATCATCCATCAATCTAAGTTCTGTTACCGATTGCCTGGACTATACAATAGCCCCAATCATATTCAATTATAACAAAATATCCTAGAAGATAGTTAAAGCAGTAATGGATCAAGATTTCAAATCATACAACCATGTCCGCTTTAGTGGAATTTGTCGGTACATTGTACGTAATTGTTACACCACTCCCCCATCACCCTTCACGAATTTGTTTTTTTTGCATTTTATGGAATACAACATAAACATAGATTTATACATATACATTACATACATAAACAAATACTATAATATATGGTACATGGAGGAAAGTATATACATAGTTAAAGTAGTTGAGAATCATATCTCAACACCTTTATACATTGTAATTTACTAACTACTTACTCATTCATACAATTTTACAAATACTTAGACTACACCTTCTAACATACCTGTAATATGCTAGTTATAACACATGTCGTAGCGAATCCTTTCACAAAGGAGTTGCCACATGAACCACGATCATGCATTCACGACCAATAGTCATGGCAAGCATAAATCATAGTTCCATATTCATTCGCACATTTCTACAAACACTTAGGCTACACGTTATAACATACACAACGTATGTCGGGATAACATGTATTAGGCTAATTCGTTCACCCAGAAGTTGATATACATGCATCTAGTATACATAGACAACAATTAATCATGGCAAGCACAAATCCGTATTTCATACGTATACGGTATTTTCTATAAATACGAGGAATACATTATATTCAACATAGTTAACTTATATCTGAAAAACGAAACAGACAGCACTTTGTACATGTATAATAGCATCCACGTCAGTAATATATCATTAACTGACATTGAAAGCCTTGAAAACCATAACCTATACGTTTAAAGTCTGCACCTTATGCTGGTAAACACGTAACGAATTCGCTAGAAACTCTAAGGCTTTGTCAACGAGGGTATATCAACCTATAGCATGAGTTGGGTTAGTTATTTCATAACCTACACTACCTGAAATCCGAAAACAGATTAGGGTTAGGTTTTCTTACCTAAGAACAGGATCGGTATCGCCGGTAGGACGGTACGGAAGTGTTGATTCAGTCCGTGGAATGATGGGATTGAATGCTAGGGATGAACTCCAACTCTCTCTCTCTCTCTCTCTCTCTCTCTTTCTCTCTCTTTCCTCTCTTCTCTCTCCTAGGCTTTTCCAAGTTCGTATGGGATGAGAGAGTGAGGGCTTAAGGTCTTTATATAGGCCTAAAACTGATGGAAATGGCCCCAGGGCCAAGGTATACTTAGGTCATAGCCAAAGGGAACTTATTTCAGCTCAACGGAGCACTTCTGGAGCCCCCCTTGAGCGAAAGGTCAAACTTAAGCTCTCTGACAACGGATCTAAGTCGAGTTAAGTTTTTGTTCCAATCGGGTTTCCAGATCACACGTAGCGGATCAGTTTCAGTTCAACGGTCACCAGAACTCGATCAGGATTACAAGTACACTGACCTGTGTATGGAATTTCCCCTGATCCGAGGGTGTATTTAGGTCAGATTCTGACGGTCTGATTGCTTATATCTGGCCCGCAAACGACACGTCTCAAATTACTTAAATTTAGACTTTTATTTTAAAAATATCTACGTTTCTCACACACTTCACTCCGGGCTCAAGTGAATAGCCCCAGGACACTATCTAGATTTGATTTCCGAGATGGTTGTCAAGCACAACAATGCGGTCTTAATTATATAACTTCGTATTATTCGGACTTTCGACGTGTGGTTCAGATTTGATACGGAATTTCAATGTGCTCTCGAGAGCATCTGGGTAATGAGATTGATCCTAGATTTCAGGGTAACCTAACGTCGATGATTCTATAAGTTTTAGGTCTTGCATATCGTATTTAAAGTGATTCAAGCGAATTTCACAGCTAATTTAGTTTAGCACTTAGTTAAACGTGTCTAATTTCTAAAGGAATTGAGGTTTGAGAGGTTCATAAGGGGTTAGGATCGACCCCTTTGCCTAAGGACATTTAATTCCAGGTTGGCAAAAATCTGCGGCGTTACAATGAACCTGACCTTTAGTATTAGATTCCCACAGACGGCGCAAAAAATGTTGATGACAAAATTTGGATCACCCTCCACTCGGTACGATGAGCCTCCAAGGAACCCTAGTCCTGCACAAACAGTGAGCAAGGGAGACCCTAGCTAGGCCAGGGGACCCTCCGATGCCTAAGTCAGGTCAAGGGAATATGGGTTTATGTTGAAGAATTGAGGGAGAATGTCGGATGTTGCGTACCTGTAGCAATGAGGTCTCATTGTATTTATACCTGACTGTCGGACAGTCTGGGTCCATTAATCTCGGCACGATTCGCTCAATTAGCGGGATACTATGATCGTGGAGATACGGCCTGTAATCCAGAGATCGTGTAACATATCGTGTGTATCTGTGGGCGAAACAGTCGGTCATATCTTCTTAAGGTAGTTTCCTAGTTCAGCGCATGATGCGTCTATATTCTGCCCTGGCCTCGGCTCAGAGCCTCTGGCTGTAGGGGCCTTGACTATTGTGCATGCGGGCCTTAACCGTTGGTTTGTTAAATGAAGGTTGCACCTCAAGTCGGAGCCGAGCTTCGGCATGTACTTACAATGGGCTTGGCTTTTCTTGCCTGTCGGGCATTCTGGAGGTATTCCCTTTGAGATCTAAGGCGGGTCGGCGGATTTGTTCGGTCGAATTGAATTTTCCCGCAACTAATGCAGGTGGTCGACTTATTAATTTCTGGTCGGGACTGCCTGTAGCTTTTGACTTGAGCTTCACATTGTCTATCTTGGATCACTCCGAACTGACTACTGATCTCGGATGAGGAGTGGGACTGGGACCAAACCGAGAATTCTTCCTTTCCTTCAGCGGCAATATCCATTCGGACTACTTGTTATGCATCCGATCGGATTAGTGTGCCGTGGCTCCTAAGATTTGGAGGGATTCGGATCTTCCCATAATAGTGGGCCTCAGGAATATTTCAACGGTAGGTGTCATTAGCACCGTTGCTTCCTTTGGTGTTTTGGTGTGGCCCACCAGAACCTTGGATGTACTTATTTTTGGCCGCAAACCAAAAAATGGCGTGGTAAAATATATGGACGGTGTGGATAAAATCCGTACATCACGGTGGCTCTCTTATAGCCTAATCCTGTCCCGAGCTCGCGACGGACGGGGAATTACTCAATCCACTTCCGCTACCTGTATAAGGTCATTCCCAAAGGGAAGAAGGGAAGAAACAAAAAAACGTAGCCTGATGCTGAATTCTTTTGGCCGTACGAATGTTTCAACGGTGGTCATTAAATCCCCATAGTTTTCTCTCACGTGGCCCACTTGAGTTTTGGATTTACCTCGGTTTTGTTCACATGTTCTAAAATAAGCCCGCAAAACGGATGAACGTGATGGATTTCTCAAAAAACATCATGGTGGGCCCCACCTTACCATTCCAGTGCAGGAACTTCGCATTGCGTCCCCGGGGTAACACCTAATCCGCTATCGACTAGATGAGGCCATGCATTAGACCGTTGGCTGGGATTTATACAACATGGGCCATCCAACAAGAATCCACTCAAATCAACGGTCGGATCACCGTATCAATGTCCGCACTCGGACAAACTCCAAAACAGTACATCTCCGAAGCCGAGGATCCTAAAATTCCTCCTCCAGGACCCGTAACGCCCAATTCCCGTAACTCCCATCGTGAATCCTCAGCCGTCCATCTAAAATCCAACGGCCATAAACCCTTCTCTTCGTGCTTAACGTCGACGCGTCCTCCCGGTTAGTTTCTTTTTCCCACCTCTCTCTCTCTCTCTCTCTCTCTCTCTCTCTCGCCGCATCCATATCCATCAGATCTCTCTCTTCCCCTTTCCGTTCTCTTCTGCAATTCCCATCAGATCCTGGCCGTCCGATCCAGTGAGATTTTCAGAATTCCCATTTCCCCTTTCAAAATCTGTTTTCTTGATATGGAATTTCTGACCTCGATCTCTCTATCAGGCTTTTGAGAAAATGGTAACGGAGAGTCCGGCCCAGATGCTGTCGGACCTCGGCGTCCGTCCGTCTCCGACGGACCGCAGTTTCGACGAAGGCCTCGTCAAGGAGCTAGAAACCATGCTGCGGGACCACCAAAACCGCAGCGCCACCAGAGACCCTGCCTTTGATAGGGAGCTCGATCTCTACCGCAGCGGCAGCGCTCCCCCCACCGTTGAAGGATCGCGGACCGCCATAGGCACCCTCTTCCGCAGCCCTGGGACCGTAGATTTCCCTGTGGTCCACCGAAACAGTGGCGGCAGCAGCGTTGGCGGTGCCGTGCTGTCGGACGAGGCGCTTCAGTCGCACCCCGAATACCCCACGTATTACTACTCGCGCGAGGATCTCAACCCTAGGCTGCCCCCTCCGATGCTGTCGAAGGAGGACTGGCGGGTTGCGCGTAGGTTCCAGGCGGGCCCATCAGCAGCGGGAGCGGAATTTGGGGGAATTGGTGATAGGAGGAAGAAGGAATTGGTGGACGACGGCGGGAACAGCCGGTCCCTGTTCTCCACACAGCCGGGCCTCCCGGCGCAGAGGAATCTGTCCCGCCAGCCTTCGGCTGAATGGCTGGAGCGGGATGCGGATGGCTTGATTGGATTGGCAGGTGTTGGGCTTGGTGCTAGGACAAAGAGCCTCGCCGACATGCTTCAGGTGCTTGTCCTTGGATTCTCGAATCCTGTTTGTTCTTCTCTCTCAGTTTTTATTTTAGATGCTAGATGATGTTTTCACTTGGAGGTAAATTTTGTAAATATGGGGCCCATCTTATGGTGATCCAGATTGTAATTATTGGAGGCCTCACCATTGGCCATGATACTGTCTGGAGACGCATACCCTCCCAGTCGAGCAACTGGAGCCATCCGATGATTGGATTTCTAATGGACAGTTGAACAGAAAGTAATCCCAAAGGCAAAACCCTGCCTGCTGGATTTCCAGGATTTATTGATGGGAGTGAGGCCCACCAGATGAACGATTTGATCACTGGAAAATGAGTCTTATATGTGTACAAAACCCGGATCCTAATGAAAAAAAGCTGGTAGTTTGTTCCCAACATCTTGCATTTCCCTGTTATCTTATTAGGAAGATATGTGTGGATTGCTTGCACAGACTGCTAGTTATTTCATTTTGTCTCTTGCATAAGAGTTTTCTAGTTTGCATCTTGGCTCTCCATGTTTTTGAAGTCAGGCATGTACGACGCGGTGGCATCTTGTAATTATTTCTAGTTGATTGAATTGGTATTTGAATTTGATCGTATGGCAGCAGAAAACATTTCAACTGAATGCTTAGAGCTGAGTTCTGACTTGGCCATGTAATGTTGTTTGATTGAAGTCTGTTTCTTGACAAGAGACAATTGTTGAAGCATGGTTTTGAGGTTTGTAGTTTGGTTTTGGTTCAGGTTGGCAATTTGCAATTCATTGGTTCCAGGTCCAAGATGAATCCAGTTTACTCAGTTTGGTTTGGAATAAGCTCATTCAATTTATTCAGATTACATGGTCGATTTGTTCAATTTGTGGCATTGACATTGTTCGAAGTTTCCCTGATATTATCCATCTCTAACTCGGCGATACTGATTACACCGGTAGCGATACTGATAACATTGGTAGCATCAGAAATTCTAGATATTGGCGATGTATTTCTAAGTATCGTGCCAATGTATCGATGTTGCCAATGTATTGCCAATATTTTTTATTGTGTAAATTTCAAGTATCGCATGTATTGCCAATGTGTCGATATCACCAATATTTTCAACAATGTAAATTCCAGTTGTAGCTTGTATCACCAGTGTATCGGCAATATTTCCATAACATCCCCAATATATTGATATTGCCAAAAATCTGTTTATTAGGAAATTCCATTTTAATTTTTTATGGGCACATGGTTGTATGCAGTGTTCAATTTGTCCATGATAATATTGTGATATTATCGTTATTGCAACATGGGCGATATCAAGGCCACAATCTTTGGCTTCCTTTCCAATTGTTGATGATTTCTTGATGAAATATTGTGTGTTGTCGATATTTAAAAATATTGATGGATGTTTGGGTGGAAGCTTGGATGGTTGGATGGGATAGTTGGAATGATGGATGGGATTTTGGACTGATTTCTTATGACAGGACATGCTTTTATGCCCCCTATTAAATGGAAACTTATTATGTATGCATTTTTTTTAATTTTAATTTTTTAATTTTTAATTTTTTAATTCCTAAATATACAAATGTGTATTTTAGCATCTTTTGAAGTTTTACTGAAAAATTCCACCATTTTCGACATGTTTCCTCATTGTTTCCCTGCATTTTTGGTTGTTGGCGATATTGTCGGCGATATTGACATTGTTTTTGTATCCCCGGCCAGTAAAACTTGTAGCGATACTAATACTTTGAACATTGGGCGTCATGCGAGCTGTTGTAGTCCTTAATCTTAACTATATTTTTTTCCAAAATTTTCAAGTTCAAATGTGACTTAGGTGTGTTTATGAAATTTGACAAATCTATGTGGAATGGAAATAGAGAGAGATAAATTTAGAAAGAAAAATGTTCAAAATTCTTATTTGCTAGATGAACTCGCTATATTTAGAGATCATGTCAAATGGATTTTCCATGAATTCCAGATCAATTGGATTTGCACAATTCGGAGCACACAAGTGAGTTCAATGAATCTTGCAATTCTGGGTTGCATGACGCACTTTTTTAAAGAGTTGGTGGCAGTTTCTTCATGACAAGTATTATGTGCCGAAGTCTAGAACTTTGAGTAATTTGTATGTAAACTTTAAGAGCTTGACTAGTAAAATATTCCGTTCAATGTGCTTACTCTCTAGTAAATATTCAAGACTATGGGTAATGCCTTGGTCATAGAAACCTCGTTCCATGTGTGCCATGAGGGTTGTAGAGCCAAAAATTAGATTCAATGAAAACTTGCCTGGTTCAATCTGGGCTGAACGTAACTATTTTCGATAGAATGTTTGACATAAATCGTGCCTACTGGAAGAGGTGTTTCTGAAGGTCAAATGG
Organism: Magnolia changhungtana; assembly: GCA_030180095.1. Lineage (NCBI taxonomy): Eukaryota > Viridiplantae > Streptophyta > Magnoliopsida > Magnoliales > Magnoliaceae > Magnolia > Magnolia changhungtana. The sequence continues at coordinate 3,274,155 of JASAUF010000118.1, forward strand.
ATGGTGGTCTATTGGGCCATGTTTGTTAGTGTCTTTGCCAGTTGTCCTTTTGGTGTCTTTGAAGGTATAGCTGGGAAGAGGAGTTGTGTTATGGTTTTCTCAGACTGATGATCTCTCATCATTGGTTCCTTTGTTGTTGCCTTAGTGTATCCTTTAATGCTCATCTTTAATAAATTACCTTTCAAAAAGAAAGGAAAAATCATAAAATATGCTTATTGTGTCCTGTCCATAAATTGCTTTAGCTTCTAAATTGAAAGAAAACATGATATATCAACATTTTATTGTTATTTTTGGATGAATGTGATTGATCAACAATTTAACAAAGACACGAATACCAAATTGGTTTTCAGTGTAGGCTATGGTTACTTGATTATGTGAACCTTTTTCGGCTATCATTTTATAGTTTTATATCATGTATCTATTTTGTGACCATTTTGAGATTCAGCGCCCCCCCCCCCCCCCTTGGGAGAAAAGTTTTGTATCTCCTTTAACCCACAATGCAATGCAACCCAAGAGTAGCCATGATCTCAATATCCAACCAATGGATTGGGTCTGTAAAACTATTTAATTAATTAGGGGCCACATGGTGGTCCATGCTACACTACTATTTCATATATTTAGTTTTTTATTTTATTTTATTTTATTTTATTTTATTTACAGACAAGAAGGGTTGATTTACTGATATATATATATATATATATATATATATATATATATATATATATATATATATAAAAGAATATTTAGATGTATTAAGAGCAATGGCCATAATATTGGTTATGGACAATGAGATTTTTTAAAGGTGGAAAGGCTAATTCCAGAACTTGTTAAATGACATTCACTCTGAGAGCTTAGGAATAGAGGGAATCATAAATTCAATTGAGGTTGGGGGATTGTAGATACTTTTTTACGATTAGGATATTTGAAGTAGAAGAAGCTTTGAAAAAGATGAAGTTAGGAAATGCCCTAAGCCAAAGGGTTTGGAAGTGTAGGGGAGATATATGTTTGTTTTGGGTGACAAAAGTTGTTACAATTGTAAGATCAAATAAAATGCTAGAGAGTGGAGGAAAAGAACTATGCTACCTATTTACAAGAATAAAAGAGACGAAGATGCACTAATTATCGTGGGATTAAACTTGTGAGTCACACTTTGAAACTTTGCTCGAGAGTAATTGAGAAAAGATGGCATGAGAGATGGACATGTCATAAAATTGGTTTGGATGCATGCTAGGAGGATCAACTGTTGAAGCTATTTTCCTACTTAGATAGTTGGTGGAGAAATATAGGGAGAGGAAGATCTCCACATGGTCGACTTGGATGTTGTTGGATGTGAGGAAGTCAGATTGCCAGAAGTAGTCTTTCAAAGTAAGTTGTCAAGTTATGGAATTTGGATGACTCCTTTTGGCGGTTGATCTGTACTGGCAGGTGAGCTTGACTTTCATGAAAGTGGGGAAGTTGGTTTCAAATTAAAAAGCCATGATGCAGGCTTCCAAGGATGGAGACTTTCATCCCAATCTTATATGCAGAGGATCCCACACATCTCCCTCTCTCTCCACGATTTGTGGGTGACCGATGATGAATGGTCCATTTCTCTTTGTTGTCACACAGCAACACCAGAGGTTGATGAATAAACCAGCCGGGAGTTGTAGGTTTGATGTGATTTTGAACTCGAAACTTAGAATCAGGTGTTAAGATTATATTGCTTTGATTCATCTGTCATCTGCAGACCTAATTAATTGGTGTAAGGCTTAGATGATGATGATTCATCTGTCATTACAGAAGTAACAGTTAAGCATGCAAAGAACTGGGATACCACAAAGATGCCCATTTGTAAAGATGGGAAGAAAGTAGGAGACTTTTCTGTATTGTCGTGGATCTCATTGATTGCATCTCCCCTCCAGCCACAACTCTTCCCTCCTTTTTTCTTGATATATACAGAGGTTATGCCCTCTCAACTTTTTAATTTTTGTTTTTTTAAATGGTGACATGACTTTATTAGCACCAAACAAAAAAGAGAATACAACTATGAAAAGGGGGACCTGGGATGATGAGGAATCGTCCTCTATCTTCCCCACCCCCATGAAATCACATCACTCCCCAATTGCACATAAGAACTAATCTTGTCAAACACATAAAATGATTGAGCCCTATTGCCCAATAGATGACCTTACACTTCTTGGAATATTACATTGACAAATTCATATCCGTTGTTGACGGTAAAAGAATTCCGTTCTTTCCAAGTTATCCACACCACTGACCACATTGGTAGGTGTCAAAGGATTCTCTTTCCTTTTCTTGTTGCACCCCAATTCCAAGCGTAGAACAACTTGTCTATTGTATCCCCACAAAGTGCCAAGGACTTTCTTCAAACCCTTGATGCAAAATGAAAAGATGATCAACTGAAAGCTCATTCATTAGTACATGATACAAATGTTTGTTAAAATCATGCTGCTATGTTTTAAGTGATCAATAGTTAGGACCAGTGTTCAAAATATCGGTATCGTGTTACGTATCACATCCTTTGGATATAGATACATGTCGGTTATCACATGGGATATATTGTTTGTATCAGGTAATTTATCGCACTTTTTAGGAAACATAGGAAAATATTGGGAAAATGGTTGATTTTTTCAATGAAACTTCAGGGATTGTTAAAAAAGACCTTAATACACACTTTTAAATCATAACATCTCAAAAAAGAAGTGCTCATAATAGGTTTCCTTTGTATAGGTTCCTAAGCTATGTGTTGTCTAACTAAACTAATGCAACTATATTCAAATTGAATGCATAACATTTAGAGTGTATGCGATGATCATTTCATCAAACATTCCTAAATACTTCGAAATTAGTCTCAATTGATAGTAGGTTGAAGAGAAATTAATAATAATAATAATAATAATTTTTAATAAAAAAATGATTTTTATTTTCCAAAATTTAACAAAGACTTTAGTAGATCAGTCCTCATACATGCTTGATTTCATGTTTGGAGTGCAACATTGCAAGCAATTTGGGAGAAATTGGGGAAATTTTGAATTTCCCCAATTTTCCCCAAATTGGACCACCTACACTCAAATTTTGAATTAGAGTGTATGTGATGATCATTTCATCAAATACTCCTAAACACTTTGAAATTAGTCTTAATTGATAGTTGGTTAAAGGAAAATTTTGAAAAAAAACATGGAAAACATGAAGAACCAGTGGATATAGAAATCAAAGCTCAAACTCCATGATTTTTCATGCAAAACATGAAGAACGAATGGATTTATAACCATTTGACACTGATTTAACATAATTTCCAAAAAAAAAAAGGATCGAAAATTGAAAATGTGCACCGGATCGAACATGTGGGATATATCGGCATTACCTGTCCGTTTCGTATCACACAGGTGGGATACAAGATGTATCGTGGGATATATCGGCCGATATCGTCAATATTTAAAACACTGGTTAGGACTTCGTCGTTATCCACTAACCACCCGAACACAGTGACCCTCATCATAGTCCCCGACATCAGGACCTCAAAGAGAGCAGTAGAAATACTCGACAAAAAACTCCCCAAGGAGTCTGAGTTAAGCAGTGATGGGGTGGCAGTGGCACTTCTTGTGCGATCCTGCAACCGAATGAAATCTTCATTCTTCTCATCTCTGAGATTTCTATGGAATTAGTGGGACCAGACCATGACATTGCTCCACACATTGGAACTTTGAGAGAGTCGCATGCTAGCTGGAAGAGATGCTGTGTACAATCTAGAGAACTTCCTGCTGAAGCAGAGTATTACTGTACCAATAATCTTCTGAGAATTTTAATCACGCTCCATTCCCCACCACAAATACCACTTTTGCCATGGAGTCATTAGTTACTACTAGAACTGCCTTTCAAGCTCTATATTGAGATGGAGTGGGTTCGCCATTCACCATTGTGCTTCCCATATTTATATGCAACAATCTTTTTCCATAAGATATTTTCTTTTGATTTGAACCCCCATAACCATCTTCTGAGAAGAGCTCAATCCATCATCCTAAAGCTTTTGGTGCCCGCTCCACAGAGCATCTGGGCCTTTCATTCTTCATTACATCCCCACAAGGTGGAATTCTTCTTCTCTTCCGTGCCTTTCCAAGAAAATCTCATTGTAATTTTTCAATACAGTTGACAACACCAATCGGGCAGCTGTGTTTTAAATAGTGAATGTTGCATATGCTATGTAATGTAGTTACACTATGGAACTGCATAGTGCGCATAAGTAGTGTTTCCTTACTCTAGTTTTTGGGAGTTCAATCTTAAGCTCTAAAACCTAAGTTTTTGGGTCTAAGACTGTTGTGTCAGTTCAGCACCAATTGAAAAATGGTGGTGATTCATCCTCAAATTTATCACTGAAGTACAGCTATCCAGACCAACCAAACTTATCGTGAATGGAGAACATCTCTAGAATCACACCTATCAGGCAGTTGTAACCATCTATACTTCGTGCCAGGTGTATGGCTGAAGAGTTGCATCCATCTTAATGGTGTAAAACTAACACAGAAAGCTAGCCTTTATAAACAAAAGCTCTCAAAAGAGGGCAATAAAAAGCCCAAACATTCAACTGCATATCATCTCCAGCCCCTAAAAATTCACCCATTCGATTCTCTGAATCCATAGAGCTGTTTGAGATGAAAATTTGGGGGATCAATTGGCTTTAGGAGAAGAAGATTTGACTAAATTTTCATGGGCATTGGAGCCTAAACAAAGAAGAAGATCGCGATTTCCCCTTCTCATGTTCGTATGACTATGGGGCTCAAGATTTTGATGTTAACTGATTTAAAGCTAAATAGAAGTATGTTTCTGACTCTTAATCTCAGTTAATGACTTGTAGTTAATTTTGAATGTAGATTTAGGGTATTTTTGGCGTTTTTTCCCCTTCAGTTTTCTTCCTGTTTGGGTGGTCAATTCCTCTGCAATGTTGTAGAATAAGCTTGTTGCACAACCCTTTGTTGTGGGACCTATAGTAGTGGTGAGTATGGCATGGCATCAATCCTCCCAGTCCATGTGGGCCTTCAGGCCCACCATGCTACATTAGTGGCCTTTGAGTGACTCTACATTGTCTTCTATGGTGTGGTCCACGTGACAATGGGATCATAGGCCTCTCTCTCTATCTCTTCCCCATAGTGGCTGTACATTGTTTTTTGGTGTGTTCCACCTGATGATTGGATAGGTTTAATTTTTGGGGCATCACACCATCACAGGTAGGCTTATGTGCATACACAGTTACACACATTTTGCCATTTTTATATTTATTTTACTATTTGCCATATTTTCCTATTATTTTAATCAAAGGATAGAAGTATGGTGTAGCTTGTGGTTCACCAAACGTAGCTTGCACGCTATAGAGGGGTGAATGCTTCACTACATGCTACTCTCTGTTTAAAACATTGTTGGGCGTCTCATAAGTGGCATACTGGATAAGGCTTCCTCTATAAGCAGTAATACAGTGAGCTATAGAGAACTTGCTCAGAGGGAGGGAGGGAGGGAGTTCTTCTTTCAAGCTGACGATTTTCCGTCCACTCTCACTGTGCTATCTTACAACCGCTTAGCTGGCTACCCAACACAAAGGTATATAACCAACCTGGCAACCTATTTGCATATGACTTCTCTACAAACCATGGTTTCCCAAGCCATCTTGCACTATCATTCCCTATGCATGAGAAACATATTAATGGTGTGGGAAAGATCAAAATGTGAGTGGTACTCTTGGTATAGGACATTGTTTTTATTTTATTTTTATAATCAATAATGGCAAAATAATTAGCTTGACTGTTTAACGATGTTTAGAGGATCTACTGTAATTATGGAAGAGAAAAACTCGAACCATTATAGACTCCAGAACCATATTAAAGGCTTCATCTTTCTCTGCAGTGGTACTCCAGACATAGGGTTCTGTTCATCTTTTCTGAATATGAGGGTCTTGATTTTGCTCTTTCATATCTTCTTAGGTTCTCCTGTGATGTCTCATATTCATATTTCTATTTTCAATCCCTTAATGCATTTATATGCCATTTTATTTATTTTTCTAATTGAATTGTGCAGCTGTTTGAATGATGTTTTGCCAGTCTATTAACTTCTGCTTGCGTGATATGTGCTCAACAGTTCTGGTTGAGTTTTGGTTGTCAGGAACATGTGGATGTATCTTTACGAATCATATCATGCTGACTTAAAGTGTCTTGCAGGAAGGACTTGGACGATCCACTCCCGTTTCCGGGCATCTTTCACGTCCAATTAGTCACAATGATTTTGATGATGTTTCAAATCAAATAGGCGTGTCTGATGCGCAACTGACACAGCTACATAATCAGTTGGAGGGTGTAGATGGCTTGCGCTGTGGAGCAACTAGCCCTGGCCTGGTTAGGGTTCAAAGCCTTGGTTCATCAGTTTCTCAGTCTTTTGCAGCGGCTTTGGGTTCATCTCTGTCTAGAAGTACAACTCCTGATCCCCAGCTGATTGGGAGGTCTCCGAGCCCCGGTCTCCCCCCTGTGGGAGGGAGGGCCCGTGCTACTGATAAGAAGACTGTTAGTTCAAATGCCTTCAATGGTGTATCTTCTACCATGGTTGATCGTGCTGATATTGCAGCTGCATTATCAGGGTTAAGCCTTTCGAAAAATAGACTGGTAGATGAAGAAAGTCACATACAGTCCCAGTTGCAGCAGGATTATGCTGATCGGCCTAATTTCCTATTTGATATGTCAAACGGTCATAGCCAAAATCTGCAGCAGCAACTCATTGACAAGTCTGAATCTGATTCATTGAACATTCCTGCTATCTCCAGGCTTCCGTATGATGATTTGTCTGAAAATAATGTTGTCACGGACCTTAATGCTTCCAAGATAAGCTCTAATGGGCAAGTCAACTTACGAAAACGAATGCCTTCTTCTGCAACTCTGTATCCAAGTGCACCTGCCAGTCTAGAAGCATCTAGTGTTCACTATCAGAACTCCGATATGCTAAATGCGGATTTTACTGGCTATAACTCAAGCAGATATTCTGTCAGTCAGAGGTTGCCATCAATGGTGAAGGATCAGCTTGATGCAGGTGGTTTGTCTGTCTTTACCAAGAGACCTGCCGATGGGTTTTGTGCATGTGAGATGGAGGACGTTTCTTTACGGCACTACATACTAACATGGCACTACATGCTAACATGGCATGTGTGTGACGTCCAGCCATTGATCAGGTGTGGTCTGCCATGAAAATGACAATAAATAGGCAAGTCCCCTCATCAAATGGGTCACATGTGGTTGAGAAATTGGACACTTAGGAAAAGATAACAATGGACCATATTGAATGTGCATCTATGTCCCCACCTGTATGAGCTGTTTGTGATTTTCCGCCAAGGCATGTTCTTGATGCACTCCACCTGATGAACTAGCCATATCTAGCACACATGTGGCATGTTGGGACGTGCTGCAAAGAACTCACTCCACCCCACGTGCATGGGTCTTTTTGTATCCCTCTAAAAATGTTTCTCCAGCTTTTTCTGTCAGAGTATTTCAGTAGGATTCTTTATCATTGCGAGCTGCTTAGACGTGCACATTTGACAGGTAGTGCAGAAGTACAGAGTCTGAATAGAAGTGGAAACCTTGTAGGGTCTGGTCTTCAGGCACCAATAATGGATCCCTTATACTTACAATATTTGCAAAGCAGTTCTGATTATGCTGCACAGGCTACTGGAGGCCTGAGTGACCCTTCTTTTGGAAGGAACTACATGAACGCTTCACACATGGATTTGCTTGTTCAGAAAGCATATCTCGGGGCCTTGCTTGCCCACCAGAAATCGCAGCATGGCATGCCGCTTTTAGGTAAGTCTGTTGGTCTAAATCATGGGTACTACAGTAGCCCCGCTTTTGGTCTTGGCATGCCATATCCAGCAAGCCCAGTATCCAGTTTTGTCTCGCCCATTGGAGCTGGAACTCCTATCAGGCAGAATGATAGAATCCCCCGTTTCTCTTCTATGATAAGAAGTTCAACAGGAGGAAGTATGGGACCTTGGCAGTCAGAGAATGGTGGAAATATGGACGAAAATTCTGGGTCGTCTTTACTGGAAGAATTTAAGAACAACAAGACCAGGTCTTTTGAGCTGTCAGAAATTGTTGATCATGTAGTTGAGTTCAGGTATGTATTGATGTTGCTGCTTTATGTGTTTCTTTTGATTTATGACAACCATTAGGTGGATAGAGGACTGAGTTCTTTCTCTCCTTTCTCCATATCTAGTGCGGATCAGTATGGGAGTCGTTTTATTCAACAGAAGCTGGAAACTGCCTCAGTGGAAGAGAAAAACAAGATTTTTCCTCAGATCATTCCTCATTCTTTTGCTTTGATGACTGATGTCTTTGGAAATTATGTTATACAAAAAGTATGTACTGCCTCTGTTCAGAAATGAAGTTGATAGTGTTTTTTGAACATTTAACTTTAGAATTTTACATGCTTTACTTGAATTGGCAGTTTTTTGAGCATGGAACTGAAAGTCAGAGAAAGGAACTGGCCAACCAGCTTTCGGGCCATGTTTTGCCTCTCAGTCTTCAAATGTATGGTTGCAGAGTAATTCAAAAGGTACTTTCTTAAGCATTTTGTGTTTTTTTGCTTCTTTCTTTTTTCAAGAGCTTTTCTCAGCCCACATGCATGTGCAATAAAGCTCATATTCACGCCAGACGTGGCAGCATGTCACGATGGGTCCGAGATTCAATCCATACATCACAAGGACACCTCTGTACTGATGTCCTAGCCCAAGAATCAGGTTGATCCACTAGTCAGGTGAGGTGGGCCACATTTTTTGCAAAACAAATGTACGTCTCTGAAAAGCTTGGCTGAAGTTTTCTAACCCACCCACCTGTTTTCAATATTGGGGCCTGCATGCAGACTGGACCAGATTTTATTTTTGGGAAACATGTACAAGGTTAGGCCAACCTGATTGATGTATTAGATCTCGCACATATGTGCCATGCTAGCAGATGTGTGGTTTGTACACTGGACACAAGCTTTATTGCACACCTCTCTGCACGTATCAAAACTCCTTTTTCAAATGGTCCTAGGCTATGGCTTATCAAGGTTATATATGTCGCATGGCACCAATATTAGTTCCTTCAACTATCAGCGATATTTTTTGCATATGATATTTCCCAGTCGAATTTGCAATCCAACAGCTCCGCGAGTCCGCGTGCTGCTAACCTTCACCATATTTGCGATTCAACTGTTGTTCATTCATGGTCGCTTGCTAAAAATTCTCCTTTTTGCTTTTAATTGGAAATATATGCTTACATAAAAAGTGACTTGCTAGATTTTGTTATTGACAAGGAACAGACTATTTTATTCAAACTAGAAGAGAAAACAAAATCCATCCAATTAATGGATAAGAACACCCAGAAGTTATAGAAGGGTGAGACACCCCTTCTTTAGGAAGGTTTATCTGCCGACTCATTAGCCTGTCTTTGTACAAGTCGAAAGGATATCAGTGGAAGATGCCATGAATCTAATGTCAATAATAATTATGGGTAATCCCCAAGTTTCTTTGGAAGTCTTAAAAGCCTATGCCAAAGCATGTTTTGAATCCTCTTCCAAAATCATTGAATGGAGAATGACTCTTTAAACATATAGGGGCCACTTTGATAGTTCAAACGTTTTGCCTCGTTAGAATCACCCATGCCAGATGGCCCCAATAAGCAAAACTTAGTATACTATTCCCCTTCTCAGGCTTAGCAGTTAAAACACCAGGCTGGAATTTCTTGGGTTTCCTAATGAGCTTCCACTAGCCTGATGGAGGGGCTGTCCAAGAAGCTCATTTTATAGATTTATTTCATGCCATTCCAAATTCCAATCCCTTGTTGTCACCGATACATCAGTGTTGCCTCCAGGACTGTACACGATGTATCAAAAGGAAGCATCCAGGCCATACAATGTGGCCAATTGAAGATCAAGGACGAGAAACCATCTGATTGGATTGCGAGGCCCACAAATCCAATCGGATGTTCCAAGCTATGGTTACAATTGGTCCGTGGGTGCACAGTTCTAACCAGGTGAAGATTTTAGCCCCATATGTCATTGTGTGCATGTCTGTTGCATGTACATTAAGCATACAGCACATACAACCATATAGTTGTGTATAAGGTCTGGCTGATATAGAGAGATACAGTTGGATTAAATGTCTTTAATGGTATTAAATGTCTGTCCACATTAGCCAGTTGCTGTTTTGGAATTTGTACAGCAAAATACACCCATATGCATGCATGCAAAGTCAATATGGCTGATATTGGAATTCTGCTTGAATGTGAAATCTTTATTCAAACCATAAGTTTTAGACATAGAGAGGTTTTGGTATCAATCCTATATAGTAAACCCATATGGTTGTATATTGGAGTCCATGTGCAAGGGTACATAGGATTTTTTGAGACGAGTAAACAGATAGGATTAGTTTGTGCTCTTTGCTATATATATATATTAAAAAATCTTTGTTTAGAGACAGTTTAGGGAAAGTCTTCTGTAAAAAAAGAAAAAAGCAAAAAAGCAAAAGAAAAAAAAAAAAAAAGAGTCAAGGAAAAGTCTTGTGAGAGCTAATAGATTCCTTTCCTTCGATTTTAATTCAAGATCTTGCTAGGCATTAGTTGCTTCTAGCTTGTGTTGTTTCCATCCCCAGTATCACTTCTATTTCTGTAGCATCCTTTGCTTTGATCCTTGTTTCTAGTTGAATAATCTAGAAGGCTGCTAGAAATTCTATTCCACAGGCTCCCTTTGGCCAATTTCAAGGGCCTGTTACTAGTTTCTACTGTAGGATGCTTGGTAATCACTATCTGTTTTGTATTTTTTTTTTCTATCAATGGTTTGGCACATTGGAAGGACATGGAGCTGTAATTGGTATTTATCCATCTTGTTTAGTTCCATATTTCTTACCAATCTTGCTACACCAATTTTGGTATTAGAGCATGTTGTCCGTTGTGCCTTTTTCTTCTCCTACTAGCCTAGATTGCTCCAATTCCCCAAAGAAGAGCCCGAAGCCTTAGATTTGTCTATTTCCCGAAATTTCCCAAGCTCTCAACCTGATTTCTAAACCCTAGTGCTCAATTTTGCAAAATCCCAAACTCTAGTGTACACACCCCACTCAACAGTGTTTAGGCATTTATCATGAAGTGTGAGTCTTGCATTGTTAAGGTGAAAGGTTTGCAGATTTTTGCAGAATTTGCACTAAGTATGAAACCCATCTTCAAGCCTGAGCCCAATCTATGCCCAACTTGCTCCAAGTACGGAACCCATCTTCAAGCCTGAGACCAATCCAAGCCGAACTAATCCAAACCCAATCCAATCCCAACCATAGTCCAAAATCTCACCCAAACCCCAAAAGCCTAAGGAATGGGACCTGAGGGTGAACTCAAGGCGGTGTAGGACCCAACCTACCCCAACGGTCGGCCCCTCACTTTTTTTAGTTTTTTCCTTTTCAAAATGATAAAGCATAGGGCGCGAAAAAACTTTTTTTGTGTCCCAAAAAGAAAGCTAAAAAATGAAAATGGCCCTAGACACTTTTCCGTGCCTAAGGCCAGAATTATGGAACCACTTTGAACACCCACTTTCTTAGGTTTTTGAAATCTAAACCCCATGATCCATATATCCATTGTGAAGCCCATCATATTACCTTTCTAATGAGCCCAATTCAGCTCAGTCCAAGATATGGGCATGGAGTTATGATCGAAATGCCGGGCCACACATGAGTTCCATTGACAATTGCAAAACTATAGTTTTTCTCACATAATAGAAACATTAGTTAGTCCATCAATTCTCCTTTCCAACAAGTTATAGATCACCAAAATCTGACATTCGAGCCCCAAGTTAGGATAAAGAAACCAAAAGGTGCGCTTGTTGGACTGTGTATAGGAAAACAATTTCTAAAATTACAACCTAGTCCTTGCATGAAAATCCAAAACCCAATTTTCATTTTCCTTTAACCCTTTGACCCACATTTTACCAAAATACTCCTAGGAGCCGTTGTTTGACCCCCCAACCTATCAACTTTTTACCAAACTAACCCCCTAATTACCTTAGCGAAATTCCAAAACTACCCGTCTTCCAAGCCACAAGATTCTCCCAAGCGTTTTAATCTCCACCACTCATTTCCCAACCTCTAGAAGCCTCTTAGAACCTTCTCTATCTCCTAACAACTCCTAGAATTCTCTCAATTTACACCCAAGCCACCCAAATAACATCTAGGATCAAGCTACTTGTCAACCATCCCCAATCTTCCTACCTTCAGAAAACTTCAACCTCTCCTCAAATTTCAACCTCGCCACCCCTCTCCTCTATATAAATAGTCCTCTTGCTACACGAGAGGGGTCTTTTTCTTGAAAATTCCCAAGTCCCTATAGCATATCTCTAGGAGCCCAATCCCAATACTTAGAGAGAAATTCCTCCATAAGATTTGCAGAATTTCTCTCTAAGATTTTGAGACTTCCATATTCCCCAAAGCCATGAGTACAACTCTACTTTTAGGATTGGTGAGCTAAGGCTTCAACAACCTTAAGGGGTAGAGGAATTCACTTGTTCTTCACTCTACACAATTCATTTAGAAGACTATATAAGGCAAGAACCTCCTTCAACAAATAGTGCAATTTCAATCCAAGGAGCTTAAGTTCAAGCCTCAAGCACAAGATTCTGAAGATCAAAGCCTCATCCAATCCACGAGAAGACAAGCGAGCGATCAACTCACTATAGTCCCAAGCTTCCCTTCCTCTCCCCTTCTATTAAATTCCTCCAAGTATAGAGGTTCGTAAGTAATATCCTGTGATACAGGGTCGATCCCACAGGGAGATGAATTGTGAGAAGGAAAAAATTAAATGCAAAACAAACTAGTTAATAAAAACTAAAACTGATGATTTGATTTTGGGATTTTTGAATGGATGTAATTCAATTGAATTAAAATAACACCCAAGCTTCAAAGTTCCACACATAGGTTAATGTTCCAAAATCATGATGACTTGGATAACACAACTAGGATCTGAGCACTATGGTCAACCTAGTCGGAAAATAAAACAGTTTAAATATTTTAATAAATGATATAAAATATTAGAAAATTATGGATTTGCATCATTGACATATATTCTCAAGCGTCAGTGATTTTCAGTATTCAATAACTATAGGATAATGAATATCAAAGAAATATAACAGGTTGAGAACCTCTCCTATCTAGGAAATCTGATTGATCTAGGGTAAGCCTATCCATCAATGTGGATCTCATATGATGGAAACATATGGATCTTACAAGAGGATAAAAAATAAAACCTAAATAATAGATAACATGCATACACCTTTCTTCTCATCATTAAAACAATCAATCATCATAATCTTAAAGAAACATTAAACCCATGTGCTTCCCTTCTAAGCTAGAAGGAACTTAGAAAAACATAATTAAATTGCAGAAATAAAAAGCAACAGGAAATAAAGAAAGAAAATGCAAAATAGAAAAGATCTTAAAAAAAAACAACTTATAAAGCTTTAATAAAACTAAAAACTCTTTAAAAACCCTAAATTTTGCTTTGGGATGCTTTGAATAATGTTTTAGAATGTCCTAGGAACCCCTATTTATAAGTAGGGAACTCCAATTTTCGTATAAAGTTGAAAAATCCTAGAAATCGCCTCAAATATACGTATTTTCTCAAAATAGACTTCTCGCTGCATAGTTCGTTTAAAACAGACTTCCTGCTGCGCAGTTTCCCAAAATAAACTTCACAGCTTCAGAATACACTTTTTCAGGACGATTTCAGGATTCTTCACTTCAAATCTTCAATTTTCTTTATTCTTCACTCGGTTTTCTTGGATCTTTGGCATGTGAATTCTTCAATCTTGGTCTCCTAAGATCCATCCCTTGCCTTGGTGATTTTTGAGAATCAAATTCATGCTTTTAACACCCTTTTTCAATTCAAACACTTAAATTCACATTGCAACACATACATGAGTAAAATAGAATATTAAGCGGATTCATGTTCATAAAACCAAGATATAAATGGGGAAAATTATACAATATTTGAGTCTCAATTCTTTCTTCTTTCCTTTTGTTTTGGATGCAAGTCCACCGTTTGTTGAAATTCTAATTGTTGGAATCTCCTCTTCGAGTAGAAATTGTATCTTTGTGGGTGGAGTAGGATGTTGTACCCCGTCTTACTCCATAACTGTCTTCCTTATTTGAAAGAACACTTCGAAGACCAAGTTGGAGTCAATTCCTCAAGAATAAAGGAGATATCTCTTGGATTTTGAGAAAGCAGCAAGGATTCTAGCAATTCTTGAACCATACAAAAGAAAAGGGCTAGTGGTGACTCCAAATTTTATCCCATAGGCTCTACTAGATCCAGTATGCCTTTGACGCTATCATGACACCTAGTTACCCAATTTCCCCAAATCCTAACATTAAATTTCCACTTTCCCTCTCTTTTGCTACCGAAATCTAATTTCCTGAAAGTCCTCAAGCATCCCAAACGCTAGAGTCACAATTTTGCAAATCCCATAATTTTCAGAATTCCCCGATTCCATAAAAAATCCCAAATTAAACCCTAATTTCAAACCTAAATGATGACCTAACATTAATTCCCAAGTTTTCTTGAAATTTCCTTAACCCTATGCCCAATTACCCCGTACTAAACCCTAACAAACTATCCAATCTCCCTTGACATTACCTCAGTGTAACCCTGTATTAATCAACCAAAAGCCATAAATGATTCCCAAAACCAATTCCCAACTCCTCTATACCCCATTTTGAAATTGCAACCTCAATTTTAGCTCTTTGTCAACACTCTATCAATGCTATAACAATCGTCCATCCTATCATCCTAATCCTTATCGATTATGTACGGGGAGTCGTATCAAATCCTTGCTACAAAACTACGCCATAATATGTTGGTTATTTGGAATCCATTGTAGCAAGTAACCATGTGAGGAATCAAATAAGAGTGAACAAACAAAGAGTGAGGTGTGTAGGGTGATAAAGGCAATTGATAAGAGAATTTTGAAATTGCTCAAGTGTGTGTGGGTGTGTGGATAGATTAAAAAATGGTCTCTTGTGAGCAATGCAATGCGAGCAAGTAGCCTCACCTTGATGTCTATGAATCCACCCGACCATCATGTGATGCACACTTGCACCCCATGTTAGGCCATGTCCCGCACTGTTTAGCAGGGGTTTAAGTCAAAGCCTAGGAAAGGGTTAGATTTTATACCCGGGAGTTTGGCTTGCCCAAGCTCACCCTAGCACCAAAAACCATGCTATTAATGATTTAGGTTGGCCACACCAAGTTAACAGTTGGTAGGGGACACCCACCCTTGATATGGCAACACATGCCCCCCATCTCTACTGTCGATCTCACTTGCTGAGATGTCATCCACTCTTACCTTCCTATTAGACAGGCCACGCGTTGCCACTAGACCAATCACTCGCTGCCTGGCTCTTGAAAATGCCTGGACATGCACCACATGTCCACTCGCCCTTCCGGTGTTGTATCAAAGCATGGAGTCGATACACCTATCACGTCCCAAGTAGGTGCAACATCCATCTCTGCTTGTCCCCCATGACTAACCACCTTCACAGCTCCCAATGGCCACTATTTCTCCACCCTCGCAATGACTGTCACATCCCTGATTGCAATAACATCCTTTTCTGGCACTAGATTCGCTATCTTCCTCTTCACACATAGCCTCACCCGCCTTACCTCATACCCTTCTTTCATTGCTTGGTCAACTGTAGTTACCTCCCCAATGCATGAACCCACCAGCTAAAAGCCTGAAACACGCTTCCATGAACCAAAGCTTGAGTGACAACCCGAAACCTTGTACTACCCCTCCCATTTGAACTTCGATACTCACCTACCCAAGCTTAAAACTAGGCTGTCCTTAAAATTTCCCCCATGATGGGAAGCTTATTAATCTCCAATTGCAAGCTATACCCAAGCTTAAAACTAGGTCGTCCTTGAAATCGCCCCCGTGATGGGAAGCTTATTGATCTCCAATTGCAGGCTAAGTGTTCTTCAAACAGGGCTTTAACTTGCACCGCTGCTCTTCTAGTCCTCCATTGTCTACATGGTATTTCTTTGCCTCTTCCATGGAAGAACCCGCCTCAACTATTGCCACCAAACTCCATTGGAGCATCCTCCATGCGTTCTCCACGGCCATTGAATGGGCCCTCACCACATGCCCTTCTACCCCCTCCTCACTCCAGAACCACCTTTCCTCCCCTACACTCCTTCAGATCTCTTCCTACTTCTCTCCTTCCATGTTACCCACCTACCCCTCCCTCCATCCCCCGTGGATTTGTTCACTATTGCATCCCTGTAAAAGACTCCAACCCTCGCTGCCTCCTCAACCCCAATCCCGTCCCCTCACACTCGCTATCTCACCCAATTCCCTAACCTCGCCCCTTTCATTGCCAGGCATGCCCCTATCCTCCTTCCCCTACCTCTTTTTTGCTATCTGGTGGTTCATCGAAGCTAGCCCATATCTCGCCTTTTGGGCGCAATTGCAAAGCTTCTTCCCTTCATTGGTTTTCCCATTTAGAACCATCACCAGTACTAAAGCCTTCTCCCACATCTCCAGATGTACAAAAGCAAAACCCCTAATCTCTCCACTCCCTTTCTGTTTCAGCACCACCACCACCTCACCCGAGCCATCTTGTTGAAGTCCCACTCCCACCCAAAGTTGTTCTCCTTTTCCACAAAGAGGGTTGGGAGTTCAAGGAGGCCCGTAAGCATAGCCTCCTTTCTTTCTTTAGATTTCCCCTTCTTTCCTACTTGCACCCATTCTCCCTCTTCATAAATTCCTGCTTTCCCTCCTCTCATCCGACTTCTTCATCCGCCCCAACTTCTGTACCTATCCATTTAATTGCTTCCTCCATAACTCCAATCTTCCGACCAGCCATGGCCCCCTAGCTGCCGAGAAGTATCAGCTTCATCCCGTTAGCCTATTGCTCCTCTTGCCCCCACACCACCCTTTGGTGCCTTGTTGATGAAGCTTCTCCCTCACTTTCCACTTACGTGACAGACTCATGCAAACTTCCTCTAGCGACCCCTTCCGCTGCCCTCACTATTATCCCAACGACCTTCTACACTAGCCACAACCTTGCGACCGACCTGGCAACCATGCTAGCTCTGAGTTTGTGATTGGCAATTTGAAAATCATTACGTGACTTCTAAGGAGTTTGTTTAAGTTGAGATGAACTCAATGGTACCATCGCAACAACGACTGTGATGTATGCGAAACTATGTGGTTCGATCAAAATGTTTGTTTCGACTAAGCAGTTATGGATGAATTGACAATTCCGATTCGAATCGACTAATTCGGTATATTCCAGATAACTTGTGGTGATTGACTTGTGTTAAGACAGACGACGCAGCGAGAGGAAGCTAATTGAGAGTAAGGGAAGGAGGGGTGTCCAAACCAGCATCCAAGGCAAGCAACTCTAGTAACAAAGAAGAGATTAAAGCAATCATGGAGGACGACAACAACGAAAAGGCGAAAGGTGAAGTGTCATACTCAACCACTCAAACCAGTGAAAGGAGTCCATAGTAGACACATTGGTTCTATCATTAGCTCCTACCAAAGCTGAGGTAGAAGCGAAACAAATGTGGGTCATGGAGATGGATTAATACCAGCCCTAAACTTGAGAATGAGTTCTATTCATCATTGTTATTATAATAATATGGATGAGTGAACGAGGAAGGATAGAATTAGAAATTGGTTTGGTCATGTGCAACAGAGACCAAGAATTGCACTGATTAGGAGTGAGTTGATTCAAGTTGACGGTTTGGAAAGGGCAAGGGGAAGGCCAAAAAGGACATGGATAGAGGTATTAAGAAAAGATTTGAGAACCTATGATTTAATTGAGGATATGTTTGTGATAGAGTGGCATGGTGGAACAAGGTTCTTTTAACTGACGATGACAATGATGATTGAGTTCTTTCCAACCCGGGTAATTGATGCATCCAAGATTACACAATTCATCAAAGGAAAGATCCAGGCCACATGAGCTCGTCGGTTGAAGGTTGAAGCTAAGAAACTATCCAATTGGATTTTTATTTTTAAAGTTAACACCACCAGAGATTGAACGATGGATCACTCACATACACTACACTCTCTCTACCAGCCCATATAATGAGCAGAAGACCATCTAATTGGATTATGCTCATCCATTTAATCTCACACAGAGGCTGATTGAATGTTGGGGCCCTAATGGAGGGCCAAGGCACTTCCAGGGTAACTTCCTCTTTCTTATTGCCATTTGCTACCAGAGAAGCCCCCTTGTCTTCATTGATGCACTTGATTGAAATTCATTTCAAGTCCTGAAACGTCCTTGAAACATTCCCACATTAGCTGCTGTTTGAAAATGTTCACCTAATCCCTAGGCCATTATTTAAAAGTTAACCTGTTACCCTGGCATTTGAAATCAGGTTTACTATCTCTGAGAATTCCAAATTTTTTGGAAGTGCCTTATTAACCATTCAAATACATATCCAGGTGGACAATACACCGGGTTTGGCCCCGCCCTGGCCCTGGCCCTGGCCCTATCGATAATCAGTCTTGAAGCTCAAGATCGGTGCGGTGCTGACCAGGCAAGTCTGATACTCAAACCCGGGCCTGACTCCATGACCAAATGTGCAAACCTGAGCCTGGCCTAGAGAGAAAGATAGTTGCACTCGACATTTAAATTGTAGAAATACCCTTAAACCCTAATAATATGTTAACAGTGTGAAGGGTAACTTCCATGTGCAGATGGTTGTATTGCTCAGAATAGTTGAGGCAAAGAGAATGAAAAACATAACAAACTATGGTAGGTTCTCTGTATGGTTCTGTTCCTATGCTAGAGCTGCACTTACAGAGAATGTAGTGCGCCAGTTTTGGAGGACCATGCTTTATGGAAGTGGTTTTTATGTACTAAGTAGATACTTCTGTCGGATTGGAAGCTCTCGTGTTAAATGGTGATGATATTGCCTGGTTATTGCCAGTTTTGAGTTTTCTTTTTACTGTTTTTAGTTTGGCTTATCCCTATTAACAGTAATGTTTCTTCAGGGTTGCATTTTCCTTTTCTTTCTTCTGTTTGATCAAGGATCATCAAGGGTTATACTTGTTCTAGTTCACTTAAGAAAATTGTATATCAGTTCCATTATTTTAGGATTGTGAGGGGACTTATGTTTGAAATGGTTGGTGCAGGCATTGGAAGTGGTTGATGTGGATCAGCAGACTCAAATGGTATCAGAGCTTGATGGTGCAGTTATGAAATGTGTTCGTGATCAAAATGGCAATCATGTTATCCAGAAGTGTATTGAGTGTGTTCCTCAAGAAAGAATTCAGTTTATAATCTCGGCCTTTTATGGACAAGTTGTGTCACTCTCTGCTCACCCATATGGTTGCCGGGTCATTCAGGTGCAGTAGTTAACTTTTTTTTTTTTTCTTATCCTTTCTTTAAGGGGTTTCTCCATGACATCTCTTGACTTTTCTAATCATGCTAGCAGAGGGTCCTGGAGCACTGTGATGATCCAAAAACCCAACACATTATCATGGAAGAAATTCTGCAATCTGTGTGTACATTAGCTCAAGACCAATATGGGAATTATGTTGTTCAGGTAATATTATATTATTGACTCTTCTTTGTGCTTCTCCTGCAATCTGTGTACCATACCATATACTGTTTGGCAGTAAGCATTCTTATTATCTGAGTAGAAAACTGTGACGATGTTTTAGCTCGTTTTGTGCTAAGGATCCTGCTGTACTTGAGAACTTTCATCTCCAGTACTGGTGTGTTCCTTGAGCTACAGGAAATTATGCTTGTTGCCAAGTGAAGATGCTTTGAGTTCATTCCCGTAATGTTGACATATTGATTCCTGAACCTATGATTTGCTGATAGGTATATTTAACTGTTATGCCAATCCCAATTAGTTGGGATAAAAGCTTTGATGATGATGTGTCTTTACCTTTTATGGGGCTTCTTACTTGCTAGATCAGTGATGACTGCTGTAAAGTAATCTAATCTTTTTTCTTGAACAATATAATTGATAGGTGGAAATCTAACCTAAGTTCCGGGAACCATCAGCTTTTATTGTATTTCTGCCCCAAGAGGAAGGAAAGTTACATTGCATAAAACTCATTTTCTTTATTAGCCATCTGATATCACGTCCTATGCATGTTTCTCCATTAAATCTCCATTTCCAATCCTCCACATCTCCTCTGATTGCAATATTCATCTCTGCTATGAAATCTAATCTCCATCCGCCATGGTTTAAAAAAAGATTATGATATGGCAATATCTTATCCATATCGATCACCCTCGAAATGCAAGATGGGGGTGAACCGGTTTGTTTAGAAAAAAGGGTTGTTTCTCTAGTTCTTTCATTTGTTTCTTCATTTCAACTATAGAGGAAGCTTAAAGATTCATTTTTTATACAAGCACTTGGCCTATTTTGTAATCAAAACATATGATTTAAGTGATTCCGTGAATCAAAGTGGAATGAACAAGGTTGAGAAAAATTAGAAGGGCAAAACTATTACTTTCATCTTGTTTTGTTGTAATTCATTGTAATGGGCCCTAATTTATCAAATCATGCTGGATTTCTGTTTGATTAGGGTCTATTTGGTTGACATTTAGCAAGTTGCAGTCGATAGACAACATTCTTATCAAAGTATGGTCTTATACACCATTGAATGTAAAGACAAAAAATGATAGATCCTGGATTTATTTTCTTTATGACTTTTCAATTTATTTATTTATTTTTATTTTTATTTTTATTATGGGTAAAAAGGGGCTGATACGCGTCCGATATGGTCCACTATGCCCCATATTGTATTGTTTTTGGGCCTGGTTGATACACCAACCAATACGGTTGTTCAAAACCTTGCCATGAGTGAGAAAATGTAGTGATTCCAGTGAAAAGCAAAAACCAAAGAAAGGGTCCTATTAGCTTATCCGTTGTAAATATCCTGTTCGATTTCTCTCCTTAAGATCTTGAGGAGGGTTTTGGGAGATACGAGGAGATCTCGGAAAATGTTCACCCCAAGAGGGGTTTCGCTTTTGTTCAATTCTACCATGAGGGCCATGTGAAAGCAACAATGGAGGTTTTAGATGGATGGTTGGTGGGGGGTAGATTCATTCCAATTAAAGACGCAAGGAATTATATAGAGAGGGATAAGAAGCATGGCGTGGATAAGGCAATTGAAAGATTAGATACGACAGTCTCCTAGATCGTCCGCCCCAACAACGCTAGAATCCATGTGATTGTCATTTATAAGGATATCTCATCTCAAAGAATTAAGGAGCATGCTCTTTTGCTAGTGGGGACGGTGGCTAAACCTTAGCACCATTCTTCAATTTGGTGAATGCTCTATGATTGTCTTGGTTTGGTGCTTCGAAGGTTTTGATCTCCAAGCCATCCCATTTTAGCTTCGTCCTCTCATTTCTCTCTAGTAAAGAAATTGTATCGTTTGCCTTGGATGTGGATTTGCATAAGACCATGTGTTTGGTGAAAGTTGATATGGTTCCCCTCAGAGGTGGTGACCAACAAGGGCATTTGGATATGCATCTTTTGAATACTCGCGCATGCTTGGAGTGTTGTTGTGATCATCAAAGCGGGTTTGAGATTTGGGAAGGTGGTTGAACTGGGTAACCACTTGACGAATGGGTCCTTCATGACTCCATCCAGACAGTTCTCAATTCTCTCATTTTATAAGATGATCTCGACACCCCTGAATTTGAGAAGAGGATTTCTTCCATGCCTTCTGGTACCGTGGTGCTCCCCCCAAGGTGGCATCTTTCGTGTGGCTAGTTGGAAGAAAGTATTCTGACTATTGACTATCTTCGGAAAAGGGCTATGATTCTCCCTAATATCTGCCTCATGTGCATGAATGATGCGGAATTAATCGACCGCCTCTTCATACATTGTTCTGCTGCTAGGCAAGTGTGGGGTGTGCTTCTAGCCTCGTTAGAAGTGTATTTGGTGATGCTGATATCGGTGGAAGCTCTATCTAGGGACTGGTAGGATACGATTCTTCCCTAGGAAAAGACAATAATTTGGTGCCTTGTGTTATTAACAATATTATGGAACATTTGGGGAGAGCGTGTAAAAGGAATCTCGATAATAAAGAGGTGGGAGAGTTTGTTTGTCTCCTACAGGTGCTTACACGATGTCTCTGCATCATGCAAGTGTCGATTTGCTTGGACGATTAAAAGACAAATCAGGTACTTTCTCAGTGAAATCCTTCTACTGCCGGATAAATGGTGGGAGTGAAGGTGCTAGATTATGTCTGATGAAGTTTGGACAGGGAAACGACACTTGAAGGTGGCGGTGTTTGCTTGCCTAGTGGGGAGAAATAAGTTGCTAACTGTTGACAATCTTAACAAAAGGAATCTATGCCTTCTGAATATTTGCTTGCTCTGCTTAAAAAAATGCAGAATCTGTGGATCATATTTGCATTCATTGCTCTTTTGGAAGAGCAATTTGGAATGATTTTTTTTCAACTTTTTGGAGTAATGTGGGTGTTTCTGGCTTTAATAGATGCTTTTTTGCTATCATGGCACCGTGGAGGTGATGGGAAAAGGGGGGCAAAAATCTGGAGACCGGCTATGTTGGCAGGTCTATGGGGTCTATGGAGAGAGGAATGAGGGATGTTTTAGGAATCGGAAAGGGAAAACCATAGATGTGTTCAGCAGGGCTAAAGGTCAGGTTGTGGAATGGGCTTTGGCTAAAAATCTCTATAGCCATTTCCCAGTTTTGTCGCAGTCTTTGTATATTCCTGTGTAGTTGTATTTTTTGCTTCCTTTTATAAATGAAATCATCATTGTTTAAAAAAAAAACATTTGGGAAGAGCATAAGACGCAATGATTTCTTAACAAGCGATGATTATTGGAAGAGGCAATGTTTTAAATATCGATGATATCGGTCGATATATCCCACTATATATCTTGTATCCCACCTGTGCGATACAAAATGCACAGGTAGTGCCGATATATCCCACATGTTTGATCGGGTGAGCATTTTCAATTTCTGATTCCTATTTTTGGTTGAAATTATGTTAAATTAGTGTCAAATGGTTACAAATCCATTGGTTTTTCATGTTTTGCATGAAAAATCATGGAGTTGGAGCTTTGATTTCGATATCCATTGGTTCTTCATGTTCACCATGTTTTTTTTTTTTTTTTTTCGAAAATTTCCTTCATCCAGCTGTTAATTGAGATTAATTTCGAAGTATTTAGGAGTATTTGATGAAAGATTATCACATACACGCTAATTTCAAAATTTAAGTGTAGGTGGTCTTCTTTGGGGAAAATTCAAAATTTTCCTCAATTTCTCCCAAATTGCTTGCAATGTTGCACCCCAAGGGCTGATCTACTGATTTGTTAAGTCCTTATCAATTTTCGAAAAATAAAAATCATTTTTAAATTAAAAGTTATAAAATATTATTAAAAAAGTATATTTTTTTGAAATTTTCCTTCAACTAGCTTATCAATTGAGACTAATTTCGAAGTATTTAAGAGTGTTTGATGAAATGATCATCACACACTAAATGTTATGCATTCAATTTGAATATAGTTGCAATAGTTTAATCAGACAACGCATAGCTTAGGACTCTATACAAAGGAAGCCTATTATGTACACTTCTTTTTTGAGATGTTATGATTTAAAAGTGTGTATTAAAGTCTTTTCTAACAATCCCCTAGAGTTTCATTGAAAAATTCAACCATTTCCCAATGTTTTCCCATGTTTCCCAAAACGTGCGATAAATTACCCGATACAAACGATATATCCCGTGCGATAACCGATACGTATTTGTATCCTAAGGATGCAATATGTAACACGATACTGATATTTTGAACACTGGGAAGAGGTACTATGGAAGGCTAAGGGAGATGTATTGGAATGGTCACATGTGGAAAAAAATGTAAATGTATCTAGTGTTTTGCCCATGCTCGGGTTGAAAGGAAGGGTTGTATTTTAGCTCCCTTGATTTTTCTTGGTGGCCTTATTAATAATGACAAGCTTATTGTCCTTTAAAAAACGGTGCTTTTATGCGGAGGTCTTGGGGAAGCGGCAACAAGAAATGGATTTTATGCTTAACAAGATTCAAGCCCTTGATTTGAAAACGGAAGGGGAGATGTTATTGGAGGAGAAGTCTTCGAGATCTAAGCTAGTTGTCGAATACACTAATAGGCTAAAAGAAGAGGCGAAAAAGTGGAGACAGATTGCGTGCTACGTGGCTTAAAGAGGGGGACAAAAACACCAGCTTCTTCCATAACATTGCTAGTGCACAGGCAAGAAATAATAAGATAAGCAGCATTGTGGTTGACAATGAGAGAATGGTCGATAAAGAGAAGGTTTACAAGGAGGTGGTCAAATTCTATCAAGAGCTCTTTAAAAAGGAAGAGTTAAAAAGGCCTTCTCTAGACAACCTTTCCTTCAACCGAATCTCAAGTGAGGAGTCTTCATTGTTTGAATGCCCTTTTTTGGAGAAAGAAATTAATCTTTTCTTTAGGGAGGGATAAAGTTTCGGGTCTTGATGGTTTCCCACTTGCTTTTTATTAAGTATTTTGGGACATTATTAAAGGTAACTTGTTGAGTTTCATGTGCAAGTTTCATTCGAGAGGACGCCTCTCCTCGGATATGGGTGCTTCCTTTATAGCGATTATTCCAAAGATTTTGGGAGTGGAAAGATTGAGGGATCTCCGCCTAACTAGTCTTATTAGATGTCCCTATAAGATTCTGGTTGAAGTCCTTGCTTCAAAATTTCGTTGTGTTCTCGACAACGTCATCTCTATGCATCAAGACGCGTTTGTTGAAGGTAGGCAAATCTTGGACAATGCCCTCATTGCTCGCGAGTGTATCGATTCAAGACATAGGGAGGTCCTAAAAGGGGTGGTTAGGAGGTTAGATATCGAGAAAGCACATGTTCATGTTGATTGAGATTTCTTAGATTATATGCTCGACAGGATCGGTTGTGGGGTTATATGAAGGAGATGGATTAAGGAATGCGTAAGTTCAGCTAGATTGTCTATGTGAATGGATCGCCAAAAGGTTATTTGAAATGTTTAAGAGGCATAAGGCAAGGAGATATGCTTTCCCCATTTTTGTTCGTCGTCATTGCCAAAGCCTTGGGTAAGATGCCAGGAGGTGGGGTTGTTTACCAGTTTCTAAGTGAGTCGTGACTTCCCTCCAATATTCCATATTCAACTTGCGGATGATACGATCCGTTTCTGTGAGGCGGATGAAGTTAAGGTTAATAACCTAAGTATGATCATCCAATGCTTTGAAGCGGCTTTAGGTCAAAAGGTAAATATAGCCAAATGCGAGCTTCTTGGTATCCATATGAACAAAGAAGAAATTGGTCTCCTAGTTGATATCTTGGATTTCAAGGCAGGATCGTTCCCCTCTACTTATTAGTGCCTTCCCTTGTGTATTAGGAAGTTGGCCAAACATCTTTAGGACAAGGTGGTGGAGGGGTTTGAGAGAATGTTGGTAGCTTGGAGTGGGCAATATCGATCTCTTGGTGGGCAGATTACCCTTATTAAAGCTGCTTTATCCAGTCTTCCCATCCATTTCATGTCTCTCTTCACATGCCCAAAGGTGGTACTTGATCTCCTAGACAAGCTAAGGCGAGATTTTCTTTAGGGAAACTCGGCTGAGAAGAAACGGTTCCAGCTTTTGTGGTGGAGTGACGGGTGCAAACCCTTAGCTGAAGGTGGTGCCAATATTCGATCATTGGAGTTGATGAATGAAGCCCTCTTGGGCAAATGACGGTGGAGATTTGGCATAGAGAGGGGAGTTCTTTGGGGAGAGGTGATCGCTAGCAAATATGGATGTTTGAATGGAGGATGGTGGACTAAGAAAACTCTTCTATTTATAGAGCTTCCTCAATTTGGGAAGGGATCTTTAGAATGAGGCATAAATTTTCGAAAGGTGCAGCTCTCTCTTTTGGGAATGGGGTGAACATTTGCTTCTGGGAAGATGTGCGGATGGGTGATTTACCTCGTCAGGATCGGTTCCCGAATGTTGTTAATCTGGTCGCAGATCATAGCATCATGATCGACAAGTGCTTTGAGCTTTACGGAGACTCGGTTGTGTGGTGCCCGCCCTGTGGCCAATCCCTTAGGTATGAGGTGGAAGAGGACGTTGCTTTACTGGAATGGTTGCATCCTTGTAAGCCGAAGGTAAGGGAAAGCGATAGTCTAATTTGGACGATAGATAAATCGGCATGTTTCATAGTTAAATCATTCTTGTTCATGCTTTGGCAGAAAGAGGAGAGTTTTGGGAAGATTTTTCATGTGTGGCATTATTGCGCTCCTCCTAAGATCTGAGCTTTTGTTTGGCTTGCGGGAAGGAATAGCATCTTGACCATCAACAATCTTCAGAAGCGCTCATTGATCATCCCGAATATTTGTCGTTTGTGTATGGCCAACGCAAAGTCGGTTAACGACCTCCTTATCCATTGTGACTTTGCTAGCTGTGTTTGGACATCTCTCATTGCTAGATTCAATCTAGCATGGTCTATGCCCTTTGATCTCAGCAACCTTCTCTTAGCATGGCACGGGGTGGCCTTCCGGAAGAGCATGCAGGCAGTTTGGAGGCTTTGCATTCTTTGCCGGATTGTGGGCTAATTGGGGTGAGAGGAATGGTAGACGATTTTGAAATGTGTACTGTGACGTCAATTGGGTTGTCTGTAATGTTCGGAACCTTGTGATGGAATGGGCAGCGGCCAAGGGTTGGTTGGGGAAGATGTAATCTTTTTTTCCTTCTTTTGTTTTGTTTCTTGCTTTTGTTGTTCCTGCTTAGGCGCTTTCTCAGTGATTTTTCAATGAAAGTTCTAGTTATCTTTCAAAAAAAAAAAAAAGTGCTTCTACAAACAGGATTGATGATGAATAGAGTTGGAGATTGCATTTGGAGCTAAGGAACCTCCCTTGGTGATCCATGCTGGTTAAATCTTTCTAGCAGGTGGCAAAGTCTCCTCCTAAGCTCTCTCCAAACAGAGTGATGTGTAATTCTGATGTTGCGTTCAGATCATCATCAGAGGTCATAAAATTACCACCACGAGAATTCAGCTGTTAAGCATGACGCATGTTGTGCTCTCAGCCATGGTGCTCGTTCCAACAAAATATCAGGTGATTTGCATGACGCATGTCATTCTCCTGGTCGTAATTTTGAGTTCAGCCCAACAATTCTTTCTTGTGGTTATCTTGTGGGAATATATACCTTTCAAAAAAGTTGAGTCTTGTGGGAATATAGGGAGATGCATCTAATGGCCCCCTGCCTGGCTATTCATCTATATGGCTTTCATCCAGCTCGTTTCAGTAACCCTTCATCTGTTGTGATGGCGGGGCTGTGAACAAGATCCCATTGGAGTGCAACTCTATTGCTCTTTTAAATTAGATCAGCATGTCGAAAATTCCTAGAGGTTCCTTTTGGCGTATGGTTTTGGATTGGGTGGGTTTGTCCATGTTGGTGTTTGCTGCTTTTCCATCTTGGGAGGGTGTAGAAGAGATGAGAGATAGATCTCTTGCTGTTGGTAGGAAAGCACAAGGTTCTAACCATCTATCTACCTATAACCAGTGTTCGAAATATCGATACTATCGATATATCGGCCGATATTATCGTTATCGCACCCCTGCGAGACGATATACTCGCGATAACCCCCAGAAGATACCAAAAAATCCAAAATCCAGATATCGGCCGATATATCGTCGATATCGCACGATATTTTGACGATATCGCACGATTTCCTCTCCATTATTGTCGGACATCGACGTCATCATCTGAAAAAATCGGGAAAAAAAAAAATAGAGGGTGGATTTCGGTACCTGTAGGAGAGAACGCCATGATCGGAAGAGAAATCCGGAGACATCCTCGCAATTTTAGGGTTCCGGAAGATTTGGGAGAAATTTTAGGGTTCGGGAAGCTCCGGAACCCTCTCTGCTTCCGAACCCTCTCTGCTTAAAAACCAACGGGTTGAGTGGCGAGATCGCTCTGCCTCTGCGATGAGGCTCGTTTGAGCTTGTTTTTTGGACGCGGATTAGCTACTGGCAGGTTGAGTAGCGAGATAGCTATGAAGTGACGTCACCAAGTTACGTGGGTCCCACCATGATGAATGTGTTATATCCACACTGTCCATCCATTCGGAGATATCATTTTAGTACATGAGTCAAATAACGAGACAGATAAAAATCTGTAATGGACCCCACTACAAAAAACAGTGGAGAAAGTGACTTCCACCGTTGAAACCTTCCTAAGGTCCACCGTGATGTTTATTTGAGATCCAATCCGTTAATAAGTTTAAAAAAACTTAATAAAAGGGAAAAAATATATATCAGCTTAAACGAAAACTTTTGTGGCCCTCAGAAGTTTTTAACAGTGGGCGTCACTCTCTCTACTGCTTTCTGTGGTGGGGTCCATTAGAGCTTTGAATCTTAGTCATTCTTAGGCTCATGGCATAAAATGTTCTCTCCAAATGGATGGACGGTGTGGATACAAAACATACATTATGGTGGGGCCCATGAACTTGGTGACATCAATTCAGTAGACTCGCTCTCGCTACTCAACGGAAGCGGATTTGCTTTCGCAGGTAGTTCCTGCTTTGGAAACCTGGGTGGGGCCCAACGTGATGTTTTTGAGAAATCCATCCCGGCCATCCGTTTTCCGAGATATTTTTAGGTTGATAGGCCAAAAATGAGCCGTATCCAGTACTCAAGTGGACCTAAACTGTGAGTATTGAACGTACACAGTTGAAATATTCGTGGGCCACAAAAGTTTTGAATCAGGCTGATATTTGTGTTTTCAGTTCATCCAAGTAGGGATGACGTTATTAACGATATGGATGTTAGGTAAACATCACTTTCTATACCAGAAAGTTTTCAACGGTAGGAATTTTTCTACCCACCTTTTAATCTAGTGCGGCCTACTTGAGACTTGGATCCTTATCACTTTTGGTTTCAAGTCGTAAAATGATCTCAGAAAACGGATGTACGGGGTGGATTTCTTAAAAACATCACGTTGGGCCCACCCAAGTTTCCGGAGCAGGAACTTCGGGCGAAAGGCTTTCGCAGGAAATCCGCGTCCCTACTCAACCTACTCCGCGCCGGAAACGGATTGGCTACTCCCCCTGCCAGCTGATGTTCGGTGGTCTGTGGGCCCCACCATGATGTATGTGTTTCATCCATGCCGTCCATCTATTTTTATAGATCATTTTATAATATGATTAAAAAAAATGAGGTATATCCCAATCTCAAGTGGACCACATTAGAGGAAACAGTGTTGAATGAACGTCGACCATTAAAAAATTTTTGGGGGCCATAAAACTATTGGATCAACCTGATCTTTATTTTTTCCCTTCATCTGGGTCTTTATGACCTAATCAACAGATTGGATGTCATATAAACAGTACAGTGGGCCTTAGGAGGATTTAAATGATGGATATCCAATCACTATTGTTTTCCTGTGGTGTGGTCCACCTAAGAGTTATATCCCTCTTATTTTTAGGATGAAGCCCTAAAATGATCTTTAAAAATGGATGAAAGAAATGGATGAAACACATACATCATGGTGGGGCCCACAGACCACCGAACACCACCCACGGGCATGGTGTCAGGGGGAGTAGCCAATCTGTTCCCATCCGCGCCCACCGAGCTGTGTTGATGTCATCAAGTTATGTGGGTCCCATCATGAGGTATGTGTTATATCCAAACCGTTTGTCCATTTGGCGAGCTCTTCGTAAGGCTTGAGCCGAAAAATAAGACAGATCCAAAGATCAACTGGACCACATTGGAAACAACAGTGGTAGGTTGAACGTCTACCATTGAAACCCTTTTGGGGTCACGAAAGTTTTGGATCAATATGATATTTATTTTTCCTCTTCATCCAGGTCCGTGTGACCTAATTAACTGATTGGATGGAAAATAAACATTATGGTGGGCCCTACGAATGTATTAATGGTGAGAATCAGTCCCTGCTGGTATTTGTGGTGTGGTCCACTTGAGCTTTGGATATGACTCATTATGGTGGGCCCTACCATGATGTTTATGAGGAATCCACTCCATCCATCCGCTTTGTGAGATCATTTTAGGACATGGAATAAAAAATGAGTAGGATCTAATACTCAAGTGTGCCAAAAATGTGAGGATTGAACATCTACACTTGAAATATTCGTGGGGCCACATAAGTTTTGAATCAGACTAATATTTGTATTTTCAATTCACTCCATCCATCCATTTTACCAGATAAATTTATGGTTTGAATGAAGAGAAAAAACTATTATTAGCTTGATCCAAAACTTTTGTGGTCCACTAATGGTCAATCACCATTGTTTCCTATGGTATAGTCTACCTAATTATTGGATCTATTTTATTTTTTGGATAATGTCCTGAAATGATATGGAAAAATGGATGGACGGGGTTGATACTAAATATAGTTGTCTTAGTTCAATTGGCTAGCACATAGCTTAGGACCCTATACAAAAGAAATCTATTATGTATACTTCTTTTTTGAAACTTTATGATTTAAAAGTGTGTATTAAGGGCCTTTTTAACAATCCCCAAAGTTTCATTAAAAAATTCAACCATTTTCCTAATGTTTCCCCATGTTTCCCAAAAAGTGCGATAAACTATGCGATACAAACGATATATCCCGTGCGATAACCGATACGTATCTGTATCCCAAGGGTGCGATACATCGTGCGATACCGATATTTTGAACACTGCCTATAACAACTGGTTGTATCCCGTGCCTAAGAAATGAGGAGTTTGTCAATCATTTTTTTATTGATTGTGAGTTTGCAACGAACATTTGGTGGGGTTGCTCTCTATAATCAGATCAGCATGTTGAAAATTCCTAGAGGTTCCTTTTGGTGATATGGTTTCGGATTGGGTGAGTTTGTCCATGTTGGAGGTTGCTGCTTTTCCATCTTGGGAGGGTGCAGAAGAGATGGGAGATGGATCTCTTGCCGTTGGTAGGAAAGCACAAGGCTCTAACCATTTATCTACCTATAACCACTGGTTGTATACCATGCCTAAGAAATGAGTAGTTTGTCAATTATTTGTTTATTGATTGTGAGTTCGCAATGAACATTCGGTGGGATTCTTTTGATCTGTTTAAAATTGTCTACGTGATGCTGTGAGCAATCACTTCTCTGTTCAGTGCTTGGGTTACTGGGGCTATAGGATGAAGATGGCTAGGGCCTTCTAGGGTTGGCATTTTTAGTAGGATTAGGTGGATATGGAAGGAGCAGAATAACAGAGTTTTCAATTATTGATAGGAATCATTCGTTGTCATATTCAAATGAGGGAAAAGGGAGAATGTCGGCCTGGGCGAAATGCCTTATTATAGGACAAGTGCGGGGGCTGGATCAGATTGTTGTGCTAGGGAGGTTAGCATATTTTCTTGGTTTGAATGATGGCTCATCATCATCATGGTTGGAAAGGTGTTATTGAAGTTGTTTGAAGGTGCTTTCTGGTTCCTCAGTTCTAGATCTCCATCATGGTTGGAAGAGTGTTATTGAAGTCAACAGGCAGCAGCTGTTTAGGAGTACTTGGTCCCTAGCTTCTAGCTAGGGATTGTCAATATTGATGTTAGCCCAGTTGGAAAAGGTGGTGTTTTTGCTATTGGGGAAGTTCTTGGAGATAAGAATTGGCTCTATTTCATTCACACTGTCCCCTTAGCCATTGAGGTTTAGGCGTGGGCGGATCTTAGATTTGGAACAGGTTTCTTGGTCATCCAGAAAGTGTCCTCTCCCTTGGAAGTTTGCTTTTATTATATATGAATTGTCATTCTTGTATGTGGAGATTGTGTATTATCAGATTCCCATAGAATCAAATTTTATTGCTGATTATTTGGCTAAGAAAGGGTTCCTTGGTTCTTCTCTGTGTAGGGAACTCTTTTCCATCACCCAATGTATCTTGTTCTTTTTTCAGTAAAACTCTTTCTTGTGATAGAAAAGAAAGAAAACAAGATGTAGGGATGCATTATAGATTAGTCCAATCCATACAATTTATTCTGCAAAGACTAATGATGCATGGATTGATTAATGGGTATGTAGGATCCATTTCTCTCATTCTTGTGAGATTCAAGACTACAAGCATTGTTATTGTTGATTACATCTTATAGACTTGATCCTGCAAGGACTGTGACTACTGACAATCTTTGACTGCCAAAGGAAATCATCATCATCTAAGCCTTAGTCCCAATTAATTGCAATTGGCTACAAGAATCGGGTTTTAATATTCTACCATGTCAAGGACCGTATCCTCAGTTAATTCCAGCATGAGCAGAACTCATAAATGAAACAGAACATACTAATACATAACACTAGCTAGAATTTGCTAGTCATCTGGGTCAGGTATGTTGTATGAGACTGCAAAACTGGCAGAATTCCATGGAGGAATCTCTAAGCCTTAATGTTATATTCCTGGAAAGTGTCAACTTTGAGTTGGCATTTGCCTTAAGCCTGGCTTATTTTTCCTTAATGACAATGGATCTTTATGAAAAAACAAAAACAAAAAAACTTAGGAAGGGGACTAGAGCCTCAATGTAATAACCCTCCCAAGTAGATATGTCTCAAAATTATATATTTAAAGTTCTATGCATCTAAATATTTTAAAATTTAAGAAAGTCCATGTAAATCAGGGATTCAATTCCCTTCCATGATGTATGCTGTTCTTTTTGCATCTCTTATAAACAACCTTTGTTATTTATCAGAAGAATATCTAAATATTATATCCAAACATTTATGTGTGCTAGTTATCTTATAATTCAAATGCAAAGGTTCATGAATTTTCTTATTGGGTTTTCTCATGGCCATTAATAATCATTGTATGAGTTCATTTCATCTTCGAAGGTTTCGATCATGACCATTAATAACCATGATATTTGTTCATTTCATCCATGGCATGGAGCATTGATAGTGTAATGAAACAACCGGCCTTTTCTTTTATCAGTACATGTTTTATGCAGGCTGTAATATATATATATATATATATATATATATATATATATATATATATATATATATATATAGGGAAATGGTTCCCATGAGGTCAAGCTGTGTGGGCCCCACTGTGATGTGTGTCAAACATCAACACCGTGCATTTGATGGGTCCCCTTTAGGTTATGGGATATCCCAAAA
Organism: Magnolia changhungtana; assembly: GCA_030180095.1. Classification (NCBI taxonomy): domain Eukaryota; kingdom Viridiplantae; phylum Streptophyta; class Magnoliopsida; order Magnoliales; family Magnoliaceae; genus Magnolia; species Magnolia changhungtana. Next base: position 3,307,281 of record JASAUF010000118.1, read on the forward strand.
ATCAACTGTACCTGGAATTTAGGTGGGCAATATCATCTAAAGCCATGTAAAGACATGCCTAAAATATATAAAAATTTAGGTGGGTAATACCATCTAAAACCATGTGAAGACATGCCTAAAATATAGAAAAGCACTTGGTGGGGCCCACCTGAATTTTGATGCGGCTGAAACTTATTCCAACCCTTCATCCAAGTGGGACACACACAATGGATAGGCTGGATATGTGAACCACATCTCAGTGGACCCAATAAATGATTATGAATGTTTTAATGGGAGGGTAACCCCTCTCAACTGTTGTATGTGGTGTGGCCCACCCAAGTCATGGATTGACTTGATTTTTAAGCCCGTGGCCCACCATGGAATGATGCATCTGGCTGATGGGGTAGATTTTCGACACACATCATGGTGGGGCCCACACACCCACACAGATCGACCTCATGGAAGTTCCCATGAAGTCGACCTCATAGTACCATTTCCCATATATACGAGGAATGTTCACCTACGCACCTTCTTACATGAGCACCTTTGCACGTGTCATGGGCATAGAAAATAAATGGTCCACGTGATGCGGCACCCCTTGAAATCTCACAAGCCCAACTTCTAGCCCGGTACATATCTTTGGTGGGCCATGGCAAAAGGAAACAGTTTGCTCCCTTGATTTGCATTTCTCTTTGCTATGGCCCACTAGAGTTTTGGATCAGGCTGAAAATTGGGCTTGTGAGGTTTCAAGGGGTGCCGCATCACATGGATGGTTCAGATTTTGTGCCCATGACACGTGTGCAAAGGTGCGCACGTAAGAAAGTGTGCAAGTGAGCATTCCTCTCTCTCTCTCTCTCTCTCTCTCTCTCTCTCTCTCTCTCTCTCTCTCTCTCTATATATATATATATATATATATATATATATATATATAATGCTCACACACAACTAGTTGGACATTGCATTTTCGTCCAACTAGCTATGCATTTAATGAGAAAATTCCCTCTTGGATACAATACATACACCTATATTGAGGGATTTTAGAATAAGTGTCGTAGTTATGTAAAGTGGCACACATGTGAAAGAGCTAGGCCATTCATCCGTTAAGATCCACTAAGGAGAAGTCATGTGCCAACAACTAAGAAACTACATTTCTAAGAAAAGTACATATGCATGTTGAATCTAGATCGTTGGACTATTTTATTAAAGACCCGCTCTTTTCATAAGTGTTTGGCATGCTTGATCATAAGATCATCAATTTTCTTTGCCCCTAGCATGTTGACAATGTAATCTATCTAATGCACGGATCTGATTTTGAGTTGGATGGTCCAAATTTTTAATAGGTGTATAGCCCATCCTACATTTACTCTCCCTTCACATCTCCCCTTCCCAAATATCCCGGATAATGTTTGCATGACCTTCCTAAGGATAATGGGGCATTGCTTTCCGAGACTTGGAAGGAAAGAGTTCATGTGGAGTTGATCCACCCTGTCCATCATGTGGGCCACCTTGTGTTTGAACAGGGGCTCAAAACTCAGGCTGATTCAACACTCGATTGGGCTACACCATGGTAAATAGTTAAGATGAAAAGTCCCACCATTAAAATCATCCAAATTGTGTGTGGCCTATGGATGTGTATATATCCTCATGATGGTTGTTGTGATGTTTTACAAAAAGCGATGCTCATTATGAGCCAACCTATTAGATGGTTTGAATGTCATATTTACATAAATGGTTGGATGATATGTGCTGGTTGGACATTAAACAATACTCCAGCCCACTGAACTTGGACTTTCTCATTGGAAAAAAGAATTTCAGCGGACGCTCTTTCTTGATTTTTTATGGGGCTCACCTTGATGTGTATGTGTCACTCCAGCCATTAGATGTATAATCCTATGTTAGGCATAGAGCCTAAAAATCAAGCCGACCTATGATTCAATTGGGCCACACCAAGGGAAACACCTAGGAAATAGTTGGAATAGAGACATCGACCCTTGATTTTTACAAGGCCCACCGTTAAGATATACCAAATCCACTCCAACCATTAGATGCCACGCTATAACTTAGGCCTAGGGCCCAAAATTCAGGTCCATCCATGATTCAAGTAGGCCACAACAACGTAAATAGTTTGGAGGGTGAGCTTTTCTTTATCAACTATTTCCAGTTGTGTGGTCCACCTGAAGCACAGATGGGCCTTAGTTTCAGGCCCTAGGTGTAACGTGGGGTGACCCACTTGATATTTGGGGTAGATTTAAAATTAACACCATGGTGGGCCCACCGGAACTGGCCACTCTTTTCCAAAGATGCATTTAAATCACTCCTCCGCCAGTATTATAAGGATTAATTACCACCTTAAATTACGCCACTTTCTGCCAGCATTATGACCATTAATTACCACCTTAAATTTTGCCTAGTAGTGTTTTGGGAATAGGTACCACACGGACTCCAACCCCTGATTTTTTATGGGCCCACTCTGACATGTATGTGATATCCACTCTGACCGACATGTATGTGATATCCACTCTGACCATTAGATTTGTAAACCAGTGATAGGCCCAGAGCCAAAAAATCAGGCTAACCTGTGATCCAGATGGGTCACACCAATGGGAACAATTAGGAGAGAGACATCCACCCTTGATTTTTACAAGGCCCATCATGACGAAACTGTGAAATCCATTCCAACCATTAGATGTCACACCAAAAGTAAGCATGGGTCCCAATAATCAGGTCCATATGTGATTCATGTGGGCCACACCAAGAGAAACAGTTTGGAGGGTGAACCTTTCCATGTACACTCTTTCCAATCATGTGGTCTACCTGAACTATGGGAATAAATTTTGAGATCTTGATCTAAGATGGGGTGACATACCTGATGGTTGGGGTTGATTTTACATAAACACCATGGTGGGGCCCACCCCAGCAGTGGCCCCTTTTCCATGCCAAGGTGAAATTAGGCTGCAGTCGAAGCATTTAATTAATTAAGAGGGAATTTTCTCATTAAATGCATAACTTGTTGGACGAAAATGCAATGTTCAACTAGTTGTGTGGGCATTATATATATATATATATATATATATATATATATATATATATATATTGAAACTTCTTTTTTTAGATGGGCCTTTTTAACTCCCCAAGGGCCCATTTGGACACATTCTATGCGAGGCCGTTTGAATCCTAAACACTGTTTCGATCCAACTAGTAGTGCTAAATTCGCTGACTGGACAAAAACTAATCTGATTGGTTTTTATTGAGTGGACCGAACAGGCAGGCTTGAAACCTCTCATTTCAGAAACCCGCCTTTAGGAAGTGTGTACAACTGGGCCCTACTTTTCCTTTATTGCTTAGGATGAATTTTTCTTGCTTCATATAGAAATTTTCAACATTTCTCTGTGCATTGGAGAAGCATTTATTTAGATGTTTGTCAAGATCTCATGTTTCTGTTTCCTTTTGTTTCTTATGCCACTGTTCTTTCTGGGGGCATTAATGTTGCCTTCTATTTCTGATAATTGCTAGTGTGGCTTTTGTGTTTATATTTTATAATGTATTTTTCACACGAATACCTCTTTATTTTGTATTGCGATGGACTGATGGTTGTATCTCTATTATATTAACAACTCTCAGTATTCTGACAACTCATTCGGTGTTTGGGTATTTTAGCATGTTCTCCAACATGGGAAGCCACATGAACGATCTGCCATAATCAGCAAACTTGCAGGACAGATAGTAAAGATGAGTCAACAGAAGTTTGCTTCCAATGTTGTTGAAAAGTGCCTAACTTTCGGTGGACCTGAAGAACGTCAACTTTTGGTAAATGAGATGCTTGGTTCCACGGATGAAAATGAACCCTTGCAGGTTAGATTCTTACTTTTCATAAAGAGAGCTGATTACCTACGGGCTGCATGCACCGCAAGAGCGGTGCAGTGTTGTTTTAGTGACAAAAATCTCTCTCTGTCTCTCTCTCTCTCTCTCTCTCTCTCTCTCTCTCTCTCTCTCTCTCTCTCTCTCTCTCTCTGTGTGTGTGTGTGTGTGTCTATGGGAAATGGTACTATGAGGTCGACCTCATGGGAGCTACCCATGAGGTCGAGCTGTGGACCCCACCGTGGTCTGTTGAACATCAACACCGTGCATTTGATGGGTCCCCTTTAGGTTATGGGATATCCCAAAAATCAGCCGTATGCAGAACTCAAGTGGGCCAGACCATCTAAAACCATGTGAATACATGCCTAAAATATATATAAAAGCACTTGGCGGGGCCCACTTGAGTTTTGGATGCGGCTAAAACTTGGTCTGCCTCCTCATCCAAGTGGGCCACACACAATGGATGGGCTGGATTTGTGAACCACATCTCAGTGGGCCCAATAAATGATTATGAATGTTTTAATGGGAGGGTAACCCCTCTCAACTGTCGCATGTGGTGTGGCCCACCCATCTCATGGATTAACTTGATTTTTAAGCCCATGGCCCATCATGGAAAGGTGGATCTGACTAATGGGGCAGACGTTCGACACACATCATAATGGGGCCACACAGCTCGACCTCATGGGAAGTACCTCATAGTACCATTTCCCTAGAGAGAGAGAGAGAGAGAGAGAGACCCTGGCTGAAAATGCACTGCACTGCTCTTGTGGTGCAGGCAGCCTGTAGTTGGAATGTAGAAATCTTTCTTAACGATATGGTCATTCAGTTCCTTGTATTGTATTTTCTCTTGAAATGATATTAGCATTTATGGATGACATGAAGGTATGGAGATTATTCTCTCTTTGTTTTTTTTTTTAAAAAAAAACCAATGGACTGATGATTAATGAAAATTATGTACCAGAAAATAAAGAAGCGCCATCTATAAAAAAAAAAAAATTAAATTAAAATAAAAAGACGTCAAAAAGATGAAAAAAAATACAAGGAAAAAGGAATCTAAAGAAGAAGTACATCAAGGAAAGACAGTACCCTCATGATTAAATGGCTGTTTGCTTAGCTGAAGTAGGAGCACTTAAAACCAGGAGTGAGGAATCTCTGCCCCTTTTATAATTATTGTGTGTTTTATTTTCAAACAAAATCATTTTTTCTTGAAAAAAAAAAGGATGACCAATTTCATTTTGCCCCTCTGAAAAAATACTTGGCAATCAACTAGATCCTAGAGACCATAAACAATAAAGGAAATTCTCTAAGGTTTAAGTTGTTTTTTGCTAGCCTGTGAAGTCACATTTCTTGAATGTCCATCAACTAACGGCTTACTGTAATTTGGTAAAGAGGTTTTAGCATATTCCTAAACCCTTTCTGTTGTCATTTACTGCCAGATAATGCAGCCGAGGAGTGTGCCCCGCTATATTTCCAACCCATGAAGTGGGCTTCAATCTATTTGATTGGTGAATTGTACCTCATGAACTGTCCTGTTAGAGAATCGGGCCCACGATCTGTTTAGCAAGGGTCCATCATCAATTGGTTAGCAAGGCTAATTTTCTTAACCTAATCCTCTTGATTCCCAGCCCTCTTCTGAACTTCCACTTTCCTGACTGGTTTGTGTTTTTCTCCCTTCTCTTCCCAAAGGAATAAAACTCATACCGGTCAAACAGTTAGAATCATCCAATGACTGGAGTGTTTGGATAATGGCCCATCGACATGATGACCCTCCAGATCAACAGCCCCAATGTCCATACACATGCTACATGTATGTACAAGACCCCGCTTCCATGATGTACACAATGCTGGCATTTCAACATTACTCTAGGCTGTTCCTTTTTTCCTCAACAGGTTCTGTATTTTCATTTTATGGAATGCCTTCAATACTGGGTTTGGCAGATGAACCTTTCCAATCACTGACATATGGTGGAGTAAGGAACTGGACTGTGAGGGTACCACAAGTGAAGTCTCTCGTGATTTTCTGTACCCCTTGACCACTCTCCCTGGAATTTTTTAAATGGACAAGAACTAGACCACAAGGTTTCTGAAGATCACTTATATCAATGTTACATGTCCTGCAAACAACACTGACATATGATGAACCATTCCAATCATTGACATATGGTGGAGTAAGGACCTGGAATTTGGGGTACCAGTACCACATATGAAGACTCATGTAATTTTCTGTACCCCTTGACCACTCTCCCTGGAATTTTTAAAATGGACAAGAAAAGAATTAGATCACAAGGCTTCTGAAGATCGCTTATATCAATGTTACATGTCCTACGAACAACAGGTAACTCCTTTCCGAGAGTAACTTCTTGAGTATCTCTCAATCATTGAATCCAATGTTGAATGTATTGGGAGCCCATTACCAAAAAGTCTATAGTTTCCTGTTATTTCCTCTGAATTCTGGCATTCCCAAATCCTTCCCTCACCACCCATTCCTCATTTCTGCCTTTAAACCCGTCTCATTAAGGACAAAATCAATCAAAAAGAAAGCAAGAAAAAAGGTTAGCTCATCCATATTTTGTTGAAATTACTAATATAAACTTCATTCTTTCTTTCTCTTTTGTTTTTGTTTTTGTTTTTTTCTTTTCAAGGTTTGTTTAAAGGGAAGGGTTGATGAATTGTTGAAGGGTCAGATGCCTTTGCCATTTTCATGTTTTGTTCTCTTTTTCTTTTTCAAAAAAATTATTATTATATATGTTTTTTGACTAATTGATGGTTTAAGTGTTTTTATTCTGTTAGGGATGGGTTATTTTTGTCATTTTTTAATTACCATAGCCACAAAATGCCTTGGCAGAAAACTAATGTAATGTGATTCTGTGTTGCAATGAAGAATTAAATAATGTGACTCTGTGTTGCAATGAAGAATTAAATGTGTGGGTATTTGTAGAGACAATATTATTGACTTGGAATTATGCAAAAACCATTTTGAGTTAATATATGCTACATGTACAAGCTATCAAGTGTTGTACGCTGCCTAAGTATCAACAAACCCCCAGTCCTTTTCTCTCTCTCTTCCTTTGTCCCATAGGTCCTGTTTGATTTTTCACGTAAGAGGTAATTACCTGGTAAATGGGTAATAATTACTTACCCAGGTAATTACCGCATCATTTCTTACACAGACGTTGATGGCTTAACTTTTCGGTGCTAGAACCGAGGATGGCTACTAAATGAATGTAGGGCCCACTGTGATGTACATGATGTGTCAACACCGTTCATCCTATATGTCAGCCTCATTTAGGGCATGAACCCAAAAATGAGGCAGATCCAAAGCTCCAGTGGACCACAACACAGGAAACAGTGGAAATTGGATGCTTATTGTATAAAAATTTATGTGGCCCTCAGAAGTTTTGGATGAAGCTGATATTTGTGTTTACCCCTTATCAATGTTTTTATGACTTCACGAACAGGTTAGATGACAAATAAACATTAATGTGGGCCCAATAAACAAATTAACTTTCAATGGTGGACGTTTAAGGCCATTGTTTCCTGTGGTGCGGGCCACTTGAGCGTTGCATCTGTCTCAATTTTGGACTTAGTCCCTAAAATCTTCTGATAAAACAGATGGACGGTGTGGATATGTCCTGCACATCGCAGTGGGGTCCACAAATTTATTTCAACTTTTTTGGACCAATTTTCGAGACGAAAATACATTTGAAATTTCAAACAGAGTAAAAAGGTAATAATGACCTTTTTCAAGGGTATTCCCCTGATACACAAAAATCAAACAGGCCCATAGTGACTATAAAACCCCATGACAACAAATGACCGAGCATTTACAGTCCCTTGTTGTTGCCCCAATTCTCACAGCAAGGTTCTTCATGCGTTGTGGAGTTGGATGGTAGATTAACAGATGTTGCTGGTAGCCGCCTAGAAATAGAAATCATTTATTTGATCAGTGGATCTCATTATGACCTCTAGCTACTAAGGATGTGCCAGCATGTCCCAATCTTGGGTAATGGAGGACTGTAAGCAGTTGATCATTGAACTTCTACCAAGTAATCACGAGATTTCCTGTTTCCAGTGCTTGGCGAGGCAGGATACATAAAGCCAACCCAAATAGCTGGACAAGGCTATGATGATTTATCTGCCTGGACAACTTTTGTATATGGTCATGTCCATGGTGACAGTGTCCTGCTCAGCAGCTCAGACTTTGTAATATTTATACAATACCAATTTACTCACTGTAGGATATTAATATGAATTAAATCAATTTAAAAGGGTCGTAAACTTGAATATGCTAATGGGTTTGTCACTTAATCCATAGAGTTTGCCTGTAGCTATTTTAAATCTTAGCAGTTAGCTATGACAAATTATAAATGTTCATTGCATTGTTCGGTTTTCCTTTTCCTCTTGCATTTTTACCTTCGCTCCCGACCTACCTTTTAAATGGCACACAGGGTGACCTATCACTCATTCATACAATTAGGAGGAAGCCATGGTGCAAGAATAACGCTGATCCGATGATCTTAACCCTTTGAATGGGGCCAATTTGTTACAGCTGTCTGTTGTTTACGAGCCATAAATCACATGGTTAGAATCAAAGTGTTACTGGAGAATCATAAGAAATACAAAGTGGGATCTATCTGCTAGATGTTTGAAGATGATGGTTGGACCTATTTTGTTTCTCCGGTCAATCATGACTGTGCATTTTCATGCTATTGATTGGAAGCTTAGGATCACCCAGTTGGCATGATTTTGCAGCATGGTTTGCTTGTAGTTGTATGAATGAATAAACGGTTCAGGCTGACAACAGGGCACCCCATGTGCTATTTTAAAGGTTTGGGGACTTTGCTAACGTCCCCCTGAAACACACACACCCACACGAGAGAGAGAGAGAGAGAGAGAGAGAGAGAGAGAGAGAGAGAAGATAGGGTTGATTTTTGTATAAAGTGTTCCCCATGGTGGGGCCAATCTATTGAATGGGCAACTGCTCTCTCTCTCTCTCTCTCTCTCTCTCTCTCTCCCTATATATATATATATATATATATATATATATATATATATCTTGTGCGTGCATGCGGATTAAAGTGTATCCATTCAGATCGCAGCAAAACACCACTGCATGCAATTTATGGTTGGAGTGTGGGCAAGAATCTAGTGTTTACCATGCCTTTCTCATTTCTTTCCATTTTTCCTTTTCGTTTCTTTCCATTTATATTCTGGTTCTCGCTGAAATGACAGGCCATGATGAAGGATCAATTTGCAAACTATGTTGTGCAGAAGGTTCTTGAGACCTGCGATGATCAGAGCCGCGAACTGATCCTCTCGCGTATCAAGGTCCACTTAAATGCTTTGAAGAGGTATACGTATGGCAAACACATTGTTGCCCGTGTCGAAAAACTAATCACAACTGGAGGTCAGAATTGTTACAAATTATTTGAATTCCTCTTCATAAGATCTGTTTAACATCTTCAGAAGAAGAGAGACCTTGGAGATTTGTTTGTGACAAAGCGGCATACATACGTGAGGTCTGAGCCATTTGTTAGGTGGGGCAAATGTGAACATGCGTTGGCACAAAAGATGGGCCTGTCCGGTCATGTGGTAGGTGAAAGATGTGTTGAATGTGCTAGGGGTCATTCTTTTCAAGCCAACCATGTTTCTCATGCATGTTCAAGGTACGAGGCCTCGTATATCTTTCAGAAAAAAAAAAAAGAGCATGGTGCTCCAACTGATGAATGGCCCATATCTGACACGTGTGCACCCTGATGCATGCAACAAATCTTGCTAGTGTCGGGGTGAGAAAAGTGGTTTTTAACGACTTTCTGCTGCACATTGTTTACAGAGAGGCGTATTGGGATCTCGTCGTCGTGATCTTCATGGGTCAGCGGTGAAAGAGGAAATAGTCCTTTGTACAGGTAATGAAGCTGGTATTTGTAGATCCATCAGCCTAAGATTGCCTTCCGATGAGAATGGAGAGGTAATGCGTATTGTAGTATGGGCTTATGGTGTAAATAAATGATAATAGTAGGTCTTTCGGAATAATATTTTTTTTTTTTTCCCACTTGTTATCTCATGTATAGTCTGCACACTGTAATTTGATGATAACGACAACAACGGCGACAGGTAGAGGATCGACATATTTAGCATAGGAGATTGTGGGGAGGATCTGTAGATTTCAACTTTGAGAAGATAGAAATATGTACAAGAATCCGTCTGTAAAGAGAAAAACGAAAGAGGAGAGTTGTAATGGTATCGGAACTGTAAAAAGAAGGGAGCAGTGTCGTGCCGTGGGTTGTCATGTCCGAGTCTGAGACTCAAGGATGTGTTTTTTTTTTCCTTTCATATTTCATTAATAAAAGACTCTTACTCGCTTTCACTACATCTACAGATGATATGGTTTTTCTTTTGTTGCTCTAATACTTGAGATTGAATGCTTTCTATCCTTCTGCTTCTATTTTTCTTTTTGGGCCTGTTTGGTTTGCAGAAAAAATAAAAAATAGAAGGACGAAATGGTGTTTCTTGAGGAACTCTGTTTCTACGAAGGTGGCATTTGTACGGTGTTGAGACAGATTGTAGTGTCACATAGACACATGTGGGCTGGTTGGATATGGGCAGTGGCACATGGTGCAGGTCTCAGATTAGCACATGGAGTACTTGAAAATAAGATAAAGATTGGTGGATTGGCATTTGATGCATGAAGATGGCGGCACTTGTGGTACATTGGGGCACTAACACATTGACGCATGGGACACTCGAAGATGGACGGTAGCACATCGGCACATCTGAGACATTGATGCATGATGCTGTTGGCATGGGCCACGCTACAGGGTACTTGAAGATGGATGGTTTTGCATGTGGGAATGAGAGCACATTTGGCTATCATGTGGGGCACTTAACAGACCGCTTGTTTCGTTTCATTTTTCTCAAGTTCTTGGAAATATGTGATTTACGGTGATGCTTGATGCTATCAACAAACGAGAAGATGTAGTTTTCATGGAAATGGGGTTTCCTCAATTTACTTTTCAGCAAATCCAACAAGGGAAAAAGAAGAAAGATTTTGCACATGGGGCCATGTGTTTCAAGAATCAAGATCCAACTGGACCAACCAACATGGTCCACAAATAGGTAGATCTTAGCCACATCATTTTAAGCCAGTAATTTGTGATTTATGGTGACGCTTGATGAGCTGCCTTTGGCTAATGAGCAAAGGTATGTGTGATTTGGAGTTTCTTTTCCAAGTAGAATTCTCAAAAATCAAAAAATGGGTTATATATCGTGTTGTGTACTTGAAGGAGAACTTAGGATTCAAGTGAGTATTGTTTCATGATTTGATAATTCAGATCCTGTTTAGTAGGCACCTAAAAATGAATTCAGTTCATCTGTCTATATTATATGGGGAGCGGATTAGGTAAGGGCCTTACTGTAGGGTCCACGAATTCAAGTGAGTATTTTGCTAGATCATTTTAGTGCATGAGCCCAGAAATGAAGTAGATCCAATTCCCAGGTGGACCATACTATAGGAAACAGTGGTCATTGAAAACCCTACCGTTAAAAACTTCGTAGGGCCCACCATAAAGTTTCTGTAGCATGTATTTGCCATCCAGCTCGTTGATAAGGTCACTTAAAACTTGATGAAGGGATAAAATAGATATCAGCTCGATCAAAAGCTCTTATGGCTCATTAATGGTCAAGCACCACTGTTTCCTATGGTATGGTCCACCTGAGAATTGCATCTGCTTCATTTTTTTTGGTCATGCCCTAAAATGATATGATAAAACAGATGGACAGCGTGGATATAAAGTACATGCATCAATGTGGGCCTGATGTAAGGCCCGAACCTGATCCACTCCATTTTGTTGTTTATCATGTATGTGGGGTTTGGAATTTTTGCCGTTGTAATTAGCTTTGAAGATGAAAACTTTTAATATTCCAAAGACATTTTCTTATGGAGAAAATTTTGGAAACATGAAAATGTGGCTGCTATTTAACATGAGGTTGAGATTTCAGCCACAAAAAAGCCATTTATGGTCTAGATATTACCCTCATCTTATTGCAAGAAACTCTCCCACATTTCTCTCCCTCCAAAATTTGTTTGGCCATTTCTGCCGGGACATGAACTTTCAATGACCTACAGGAGGTCATAAACTTTGTGGGACCCAACATGATGTCCGTTTTACATCCAGTCCATTCATTAGTGTCACCAGCTCATGTAAGATGATGAGCCCAACAGATCCAAATTTAAGTGGGCCACACCTTAAGAAACAAAGGGATTGAACATTGACCGAAAACTTCTTATGAGCTACCAATGTGTTTTTGTTCAGGCTGAAATTCCAATGGAGAATATGTTAGTGCACTTATTTGTGCACCTTATTTGTCAATCACATGCATCTGTGTGTTAGTGAGTCAATTGAGCCATTGGAAGTTAAAGACGGAAGACACATAAAGACACGGAGCATCAAGGAGCAAAGAACGGATAAATGGGGTGCCTTGGTGACCCTAACATTGACCCAAAACAACAGTTGAACCTCTACATGATCATGACTTAATATGTCAACCTTATTTGATCATTCTTTAACTTTAGGAGCCTAATTGGAACATGATAAAAAATGCTAGAAAAAATGCAAACCTGCTGTGAAATCATATGCCTAAAACAGAAGTTTTTGAGTGGTTCTCAATTCATGTTGATGGGACTCGATGGAATCGAAGAATCACCCGATCAATCGAAGAATAAGTCCAGTAACTAACAGAGATAATTATGAGTTTTCTCAATGGGATTGATAGAGGGTTTGATCTCATTGAAGGCTCTTTTGATCCCATCGACAGAGCCGTTAACTAGTTGTTTTATATGCATTGCAAATTGGTTTCTTATAAAAGGTCATTTGGTTCTTAGGCAAAAGGATAGATTTTTACTACAATAGAAGCTTAGAAGATTCCCTACTCATATTCCACATTCTGAGCCTCTAAATCCATTTGATCTAAGTAATATTCTTTGTTACTCATCACTTGAAAGATGATTTCAACCACAATGAAGAAGATGAACTTAATCTCTACCTTATTTTAAATATTAGACTTGAACCAATAGTCAAATCCTTGTTTTAAGCCTCTAGAACACCCATATAGGCGAATCCCCTGGGAAATTACAACATTCCCATATGTTGTAGGAGATTCAATCAACCTCGCATCACCTTAGTCACAACAATGGAGCATTGCATACAAGGTGTTTGATCTTAGAGTTGAATCATTGGCAGGGAATTGACATCAATGATCGGGGGAGCAGAAGGAGAGCTGATTAAAGCACGGGAGAGCATCGATCAAGCAATCCAAGAAGACGCTACAATAGGGGCTCAATCCGACAAGTTATCAAATTGTAAAAATCCACACGTTCATTCCTTGTGTTGGATTGAGTGTAGAGTTTGTAACACAAACTCACGTATGTTCTTATGTATGACCGTATCACCACCGACACTAGTGAGTACGTGTGTAAGTCCTTGTGTAGGCCACCAACACGAGTGTGTACGTGGGTAAATCCTTGTGTAGGCCACTGACATGGGTGTATACGTGGTAAGTCATTGCGTAGGTCACCAACATGAGTGAATACGTAGGTAAGTCCTTGTGTAGGCCTCTGGTGAGAATGTATGCTTGTAAAGGTTTGAGGTGAACCTGATTTAAAACTTTCGATAGTAGAATCCGATACACTCATGGGTTAAGCACGTCCACTGGGAGTGGTGTAGGAAAACCAAACCACTACATGCTTGTGTTTGAGATTATTATTTGAGTACTTATTTAACTATGCTTATGTAATTGATTAGTAAATTATATATATGCATGATTAGATGAATATTATGAGTTAATAGTTAGCACATCCCACACACACATATACACTATTATTTATAAATTAGTTGCTTGAATGACATATCTATTGTAGTCTATGTGATTGGACCCTCTATTGTCTCAGAAACCTTAACGTTAATTATTTTACTTAATTTAAATTGACATATTAGAATAAGTAAGCAATTGTGTGTTAATTGACAAATTTTTATTTAGTCCTAATCACACCTTCTAGGACATATGATATAGCCTTCATTCCTTAGCTTCACCAAGCTTCTGCGCATACCTTTAGTATTCTACACCACGTGCAATTTCATAACAATCTTATAAAGGAGTGAGATTTCACCCTCAAGATCCTTCAAACCTCTTAAATTTCAGTATAGCATCCCACATAAAGCTCCCACAGACTATATCTCTCAGAATTCTGACCTTCCCTCCCTCCGATTGCTTTTCCTTCATCTCTCCATGTGCATTGTACATGCCGCTTTCTCTAGTGCTTTATATAACATGATTAGCTTTTGGACATTGTTGTCTTGGCACATAGTTTTCCTAAAGTGGAGAATATTGAATATTGTATAGGCATATCTTGAGAATTGAAAATTACAACTGCTCTGTTTTACTAAATAAGTTAGATTTCACCTACACTATGCTTTTAAATAACTTAGATCATACTATGAAAAGCAACTATCCAAGTATATTGTTCTTCTCTTCTTTATGTGTAGCTTACGTCAATAATATTACTAGGAAGTCGTGTAATAAAGGTTGTGTGGGATCCACCATGATAATTGTAAAAAGCCATTCCATATAGCTAACTATATCATAGCCTTGTGCAGGAGGTTAGCTAATAAAGGAGGTGGATCTAAGCTTGTATATGTATAATATAGAAAAACATGAAGATGAGTTGCCCACTGTTAAAACTATGAACACCGTCATTTCTTTCTCTCTCCATATAGTGCATGCATTTCCTACATTTTTTCCTACTTTTGCTTTCCCTTTTCAATTTCTCCCACTTTTTCTCTCCCATCCTACGGTGCAAACCCTACCCCTAGCTTAGCTAATACTAATGATATATTAAAGATCTTAATATCTAATACAAAATTGCTATTAACATGGACTAATTACGTATTAGAGATCAAGATCTTTTGTGCATAATTATTGTCAGCTAAAATGAAATAAATTTATTTTCAAGCATTTACCAAACAACATCCAAATACTAGAAATCTCAAATTAGGAAACCATTTTTACCATAATCCAGGCAAACTCGGCTTTACGCCGGAGTTTTCAAATGAAATTAGATTGGCTTCCTTCGGTGGGGCTATTTTGGATTGTGATATGCAGACCATGTGGGCCCAGTAAATGGCTAGAGACCACCACTAGTAGGGTTCTTGGGGAAAGCAAATTCCACCATGATGCATGTGTTTTATATCCATGCCGTCCATTCGTTTTGCCAACTCAAAATCAAAGCTCAAGTGGACCACACCATAGGAAATGGTGGGGAAATAACACCCACTGTTGAAACCTTCCTAGGGCACAAATTGTGACATTTATTTGCGATCCAATTTGTTGATAAGGTCACATAAACCTAGATGAAGGGAGAACATAACATTAGCTTGATCCAAAACTTTCATGGCCTCAGAAAAGTTTTTTTTATAGGTGCTTGTTCAATCACTACAGTTTCCAGTGGCACAATCCACTTGAGCTTTGAATTTGCTTCATTTTTGGGCTCATGCCCTAAAATGAGCTGGCAAAACATGTGGATGTCTTGGATAAAGTACATACATCACTGTGGGACACAGATGTGATGTTTGTGAAAAATCCACCCTGTCCATCCACTTTTCCCTATCATATTAGGACATGAAAAAAAAAGACAGAGGCGGATAGAAAACTGAAGTGGGCAACAGGAAATGGTGAGGACATGGAGCTTTCAACTGTAGATGTTTTCCTACCCACTTTTCTTGTCTTGCAACCCACACTTGAGTTTTGAATCTGCCTCATTTTTTTGCCGAAGTCCTAGCATGATCTGACAAAACGGATGGTGGATTTCTCAGGAGCATCACAGTGGCCCCACATGACTTCATGTCACCAGCAATCCCTCTTAATGCATGAATAGTCTTTTATAATAATGGACCTACGGTATGATGAAACTAAAGTTTTGGCCCTGCTTCTTTAAACCCTTCTTATGTCGTGCGACACCTTTTTTAAACTCTTGATACCTGATTGTTCTTCTGTCAGCTGCTCCATTATGGTGGTAGTCTGTCTCGAAAGCTGAAAAGCCTTTTGCAAATAAAGGAGAGTGGTTCCACTAAATTAAGATTCACCATAATTTGTGGGAGATTCGATCCATTCATTTTATTCACAGCATCTTAAGACCTTGAAAGGCATTGGTTTCATCTTGATCCAAACTCTCCATGGCCCCAAATGGAGATAATGGTAGTCTTCCTTTCTGAATTGTTTCCTCTAGTGTGGTCCATTCTCGATATCTTCTTTCTTCATTTTGGGGAGTCATGCCCTAAAATTAAATCTCTCCTCGAATGGTCAGAGTGGATTTCAGTAGGAACTCCCGGTAGGCCCCACAAAAATTGTCTGAAAAGCTATATGTAGACTGAAGTTTGCACTTAGAATACTGACGGTCATACCTGGACATCGTGGGTTACGCTTGGGACATTAGAGTCCCACTTGGGACACTGAGATCGCGCTTGGGACACTTTGCACGAAACGGTCATAAATCTCTCGTTACATATCCAAATATGGTGATCCTATACTCTTTTTGAAAAGATAATTTGATGAAATTTCAAATGGCTTTTCGAACAATTTTTGTAGGGCCACCGTGAGTTCACAATAAAATCTACTCTGACCATTCGAATGAAGATTTAATTTCGAGTCATGCCTCTAAGAATGGAGGAAGAAAATACTAAAGGTAGACCACACCAAAGGAAACAACTTGAAGAAAAGGCTCTATTTGGGCTCCACTCTGGGCTCAAATCAAGATGAAATCAACACGAATGAATCAAATCTCCCATGATATTTATATGCCATCTAAAACGTTGATAGGGTTATTACCACTCAGATAAACTGTAGAAATAAATATCATCCTGATACAAAGCTTCTTTCACCCCCAGCCGTTCAATCCCCACTGTTTTCTGTCGTATGGTCCATATGAGTTTTCGATCTTCCTGATTTTTAAAATCCTGTCCTATTATGGTCTTGGAAAACATATGGACGGAGTTGATTTGTCACAAACATCTCTATGGACCCCACACAGCCCCAGGTGGAGTAATATCACGCAATCCGTTTCCCTTTTTTGTGGAAACAGCTATGGACCCGGCAAGATAAGAGATCCGGAAACAGATTGGCTACTGACCCTTCCACTAGCCATTGGATTGGCAAGTGGTCAGTACCTCTGTGGGCCCCACTATAATGTATATGTATGTGTTTCATCCATGCCGTCCACCCATTATTTCAGATCATTTTATGGTCTGAGCCCAAAAATGAGGTTGATTCAAATCTCAAGTGGACCGCACAATGTTGATTGAACGCCCACCATTAAAACCTTCTTGGGGCCACAAGAGTTTTGGATCAAGATGATATTTTTTTACTCTTCATCCAAATCTGTATTACCTAATTAACAGGTTAGATGTCAAATAACCATTACAGTCTGCCCTAGGATGTTTTTAATGGTGGACATTCAATCACTACTGTTTTCCCATGGTGTGGTCCACTTAAGATTTATGTCTACCTCATTTTTGGGATCAAGATCTAAAATTATCTTTCAAAATATATGGACGGCCTGGATAAAATACATACATCATGGTGGGTCCACATAGCACCGACCACTAGCCAAACCGCGTCAAGGGATCCGGCACACGAGTCTATCTTTGGCACGTGTAGGGCGCTCGCGTTGGCCACTTTGCGGGTTCGCGTCGGAACAAGAGACCGTTCTTCTTCGCCGCCATTAACCTTCACTCCAAGCGCACTCTAATATCATACCCTCCCTCTGAAGAAGAAGAAGAAGAAGAAGAAGCAGAAGAAGGAGAAGCGCAGTACCCACCCCACCATGGCGCACGTTAGAAGTAAGCCGAACATCCTGGTGACTGGAACCCCAGGAACGGGGAAGACGACGACGAGCTCTCTGGTAGCAGAGGCGACGGAACTCCGCCACATCAATGTGTCAGAGCTCGTCAAGCAGAAGAATCTCCACGACGGCTGGGATGAAGAGTTCGAGTGCCACGTCATCAACGAGGACCTGGTATTACATCTCTTACAAACCCTAAAACCCCTCCAAGATCAACCGTTCATCTGGTGGGACCTATCCTGGATGGGCTATACCCCAAAAATCAGATCGGATAGATGATCCTATACACTGATCATAGGATTTCTATCAGTGCATCGACTAGGATCTGCCGATTAGTGCGACTTTTTGGGTTATGCCCCGTCCACAGTTATGGCCAACGAAATACATGATCTGGATGCGAGTGATAAGTGTTGTAGCAAAAGAAAAAAAAAAAAAAATCAAGATGATAATCGTTTGGAAGGGAGCAGCCTCCTTTAATCATAGTTCATATGGTCGTCTCTAGAAAAAAGAGAAAATATAAAATTAAAAAAATGCAAGTTTTGTTATACAAATATACAATGGTGGTTTTATACAAGGACTGCTGAAACCCTAAAAGCTTTCTAGGAAAAAAAGGTAATATAAATAACAATTCTATCATTTCTCAAAAAAAAAAACCTAATAATCCCATACATTATATGTAAGCAACTTCCTATTTGACCCATGCTCTTATGAACTCTAACTTGGATGCGACTAGGTGTATGTTTTTCCTCCTCTCATAAAACCTCAAGGGTTGGAACAAGGAGACCGCTCTTCCAATGAAGACTTATGTCTCCCCAGTAGTGTCCTTTGGCGATCTATGAGCCCATTTAACAGGCATTTCCTTCACGGCCTCGTTGCAATTTATTACAATTCATCAGTTAATTTTTGTCTGTGTTTGCTATGTAAATCTCCCTTGTCGTTTATAGGAGTTTCAACACCCAGTCAAGGGTTCGAGTATCCATAGGTGGTGAAATTCCACTAGCGTGAGTGTGTGGGGTGTGTGCGCGTGTGTAATGTGTGTGTGTGTGTGTGTGATTCACTGTATTGTTGTGTTTGATACCGGGACACGTATTTTCCATTGAGCCAAGTAAGGTTCAAGAGCATCTCAATGAAGGACACACAGGTAAGCCCAAGATCGAAATTGATACTGGGTTTGATCAAAGTGTCGGGAGCCTTTTTGTTTTCGTGACGCAAGTTGTTTGGGTCATGCATTTGATTATTATGCTCTGTGATCAAGTGTAGAATAAGGAAGGATTCTGGCACATTGTAGCATTATGAAATGCATTTGATGCGGGTTGAATTTGGTTCATGTGGCAATGTTTTAAGGCACTTGAAGATGGGATGGTGGCACATGTAGCATATGAAATGCATTTGAAGGTTGAATTTGGCACATTTAAGGCACTTGAAGATGGATGGTGGCACTTGTGGCACAATATCACGTATGCACACAACTTTGTAGCTAGCTTGTACCAAAATGGGAGCAAATGGGATACTTGTAAGAAAAACAAATTCTCTCCAACAGTTATAAACAAGAACAAGTTATTGTCAGTTTTCTCAGAAGTTGTGCAATAATAGCACCAGAAAAAACCATAGACAAGCTGTGCACGACAATACTTTTCATGTTGCCAATTTGCCCCCAAGTGATTTGTACCTTTAATATCAAGCTCCCAAAATTGAGCTCTCGTTCTTTTGTAAATCCCCATTTTTAATTTGTTGTGTCTCATCTAATCTACCATAGAAGTGGCACTAATCCACTGTACACTGTTGGGCAACCCCAAGTGTAGGGTTGCGATGTAGTAATAACTTAGTGAGATCGAGATCAATCCACAGGGACTGAAGAACACAACTAAAGCTAGTCCAAAATTTAGTCTAAGATAACTGATTTTAGAGGATTAGAAAAGGGATAAACAATATATAGAAACAACTAAGGGTCCAGGGATCCACTTCTAGCAATCAAAACGTCTAGTTCATTGATTCATCTCCTATAACTCAACTAGAACCGAATTCCAATTTGTTCTAATCGGAAGATAAAACAATTAATTCACTCACAAATATCCAAACAATATATGAATCCAATTGAACGATTCTCTCATGAAGCACTCGGTAATTGATCGCGGGGAATTCCAACCATCTATTGTGCTTGGAGTCTACAATAGATCATGGGATTTTGTAGATCAATACCTTCTCTAATTAAGCCAAGCAATTTTAATTCTAAGAATCCAATGTACTCGGAGTTCACAATGGATCAAAGTTTATACAATTTAAAGTTTCTAAAGTATAATTCAAATCAAATTCAATTAAAAATAATCAATCAAACCAATATATGAATCCGACAAACTAAGACATTGAAATTAAAATTTTAAAACTAGAAGTTTCACCCCTTAGCCTTAGCTAAGAGATTAACTACACATAGCTATCTCTAGAAAAAAAAAAAAAAAAAAAAAAGAACTAGAAACGAAAGATCGAGAAAGAAGAACGACGGCACCGAAGCTCTGCCTTCACTCACTCTCTCTCCTAAATCCTAGATTGATACCTAGAATAGTGTAAAACACCCCTTTAAATGGGTGTAAATCGGCCGTTTTCGCACCGACTTAGAAACTCGCGAACTTTCGCACTAACCACCTTGTTGATAGGATCGAGTGTCTTTGATGGCTCTTGATAGGATCGAACACTCCTTCGATCAATTGAAGAATGTGCAAAATAGTCCAGCAACCAACTCTCAAATTTTTGAATTTTTTCGATAGGATGGAAGACATCTTCGATGAAATCGAAGAAACGGTCCAGCAAGTAAATCCTAAAATTTGAGTTCTTAGATAGGAGTCTGAGTCCCATTGAGCCCCACCGAGGGACTGTCGATGGAATCAAAGTCCTATTGAGAAATGTTGATTTCATCAATTTCTTCAGTGCACTTTGAAACTTTTTTTTTTTTTTTTTACACACGCACACACACTCACACCGTAGTGGGATTTCACCACCTATGGATACTCGAACCCGTGACTGGGTGTTGAAACTCCTAAGAGTCTACCACCGGAGCAAGAGTAAGGATCCACTTTGAATCTTTAATCTTTCACTTTGGGTACTTGGTTCCTTTGTCCTTTGGCACTTCAAATCTTCCTTTTTAATCCTCAATTCTTCAACTTTGATTCCTTTGGGATTCATTTCACCATTTTAAGCACAAATTTTTCTCGAACTTTGAAATTCTCATGCTTGTTGAAAACAACTCTAATTAGGTCCTTTTAACACTTGAATGCATGGGAAAGCACTGCGAATAGGGGATAAATATCCAATATTTAGGCCTCAACATACACGTGGCGTACATCTATTGCAAACTAGATCATGCAAATTGTTGGTTCTATTGTGGGCGGAGCATTGTCTAAAGTCACCTTGTTAGAATGATCTTAGCAATCTGATTTTTGTTACTGAATTTGGACAGTTGATCACCTTATTAACAACTATTCATTTTAAAGATGAACATCGGATGGTTAGGATCTTTAAAACGTATCTAGTTTTCGGGATATATGCTCCGTCTACAATAGGTTTGAGTATTTGGATATTATAGTTTGACATCCATGTATGCCACTTGTAAGGTGGATCAAACATAACATAAGAAGTGGTGGTGAACTAACATCATACCGTCTTATCTACCAAACTTACATGACACACATATAAAGATTCAGTAAAGGAGCATAGAGATATAAATGATGTTTCCAATAGAATTAGAGCTGGGTGGATGAGGTGTGGGTGTGCTTTCGGACTATTATAGGAGCCACACATGTCACTAAAACTTGTAAGGGAAACTCTTACAAGCCGATTATTTAATTGGCTTATGATATATGGGACTGTGTTGGGCCATTAGGAGGCAACATGATCAGAGGATGAGATAGTAGGAGGATGTTGAGTTGGATGCGTGGGAAGACTAGGAGGGGATAAAATCAATAATGAGGCCATCCGTAGTAGCCTAAGAAGAGCCCTTATAGGAGATAAAATGGAGAGTTGATTGAGCCCAATCTGATAAAAACCAAAGACGGAAGGTCCTGAAAGGAGATTGATGGGATGACCTAAAGACCTGTGACGATATTGCCTTAGGTAGGATTGATTAGTGAAATGGGATCCATAGAGCTGACTCCAAATAAATGAGACAAGGCTACAATCACGATGATGATAATGATAATGGCTAATGCTAATTGGATTTTTAAAAGAAAAGGGCATTTAAAGTGTTTGTGTATTCTATGTATCAATTGTTTATGTGTAAAGATGTTACAAGTTTTTATGTCGAGCATTTCTTGCAAGCTCTGCCTCCATTAACTAACATGTTTAACTGATTTGTTCTCCATTAGCTAACGTGTTTAACTGATTTGTTTTCCTATGTATGAGTTTGGCTAGCGCAAATAAGATTTGACTATAGCTCCCAAAATCCAATATTGCAACCTAACGAGTTACCAAATTCTACCAGGGCTTGTTTGGAAATGATGAAAACTTCGTACATGAAATCAATTCCATGCATGATGTGCAGAAAGGTCGTTACGTAAAGGTAACAGTGGCAATCGTTACACGTTATAGGGTCATAACGGTTGTAACAACCATTATGGAAAAAATGATCTGTAACCACCGTTAACGGCTCACTACGCCCCCTGCAAAGGCCATAACAACCCCGTAATGGTCTATTACGGGGAAAATAAAGGTTTTTTGGATTTTTCTTTTCCAACATTATGGGGCAGATACAAGTTTTTTGGGTTTTTTCTTTCAATAAAAAATGAGACCATAATGGCCGTAATAGCTGTTGCGATCCATATCGTAAAGGTAATGGTGGTGGTGGTTGTGGCCACCGTTACCATTATGGAATACCTTGATTCCATGTATATTACTTCTTTAATATTTGAGTAAAAGAAGGTACAAAACTTGATTTCTATTTCCAGGGTTTTACATGAGATATGTGGATATCGATTTATTTCAAGAAGCCTGTTAAATGTAGATTTCCAAGGTTATAAGTCTTGTCATTTGACCGTTGACCTTTTAACATTTCCATGGAAAACTACGTTCTGAACCAAACAACAAAATTATTGTTGGATTTTGCAATTTTCCATTTTTTTTTTTAGGATTCTTTAAGGGTTTTCCATGGCCATGTTTGGATTCTCTTTATCTGAACAAACCTAAGGAAAACCTCATGTATCATCTTGGTATAAGGAATTCTCCTTTGAGCACATGCATGGGGCATCTTGGTGTGATTCCAAGGATGCATTATATCTCCACGTTGGGGTAGGGTGGCCCACGAGGTGGGGGGCCACTGTGGGACCGTGTGATTCGGGGACCCATGCGACGCGGGGGTTGCCCACGGGGAGGTCTCGCCTAGGTTTGCTTGGGAGGGCCTGCATATAGAGATAAATTGGTCCTTTCCCAATAACTTGGAGCTTTTGGTGTGCTGGTCGGTTGTCTGCTATTAGTTTTCTTATTTTAAAGATCTTGGCTAGCAAGGAATTCTATTTTAGATTCCTTAGATTATGCTAGAGATTTTCTTGTTGAAATGTTGTATACACTCATTATAATTAATACATAGGCCTATGGAATAACACATGATTGAATGACATTTTCCTTCAAGCAAATTTCTTATTTCTCTAAGGTAGTAGTGTTGGGAGGGGAATGGTTATCTCCAGTATAAGACTAGAGAACTGTTGAGCTTACTCACAATCATTGCATCTTTCCTCTTGTGTGATTTGAACTTTCTATCTGGTATGTTGAACTTCATTGCAGTTAGTTTCTTCCTTGATTTAGTTGCATTAAATGCAAGGGTAGCTAATTCAAAAGGCAAAGGAGGGGCATAGATAGGAAGGCGAATGGTGGCTTGGGTGGAAGGGGAAAATTGTAGAAAATGGTGAAAGTTGTACTTGAGGTGGAGTCTTGAAGGAAGCATGGTGGTTCCAGTATACTGCAAGCAATTAGTTACGTCCCATTAGAGAAACTCTTGATTGAAAGGAAATGATGTAGGCGTCAGCCATGGCAAGCTAATCCCCATTGTCGATTTTCAAATGGCCGGCAATTAAATAGTTCAAAGGTTTAATTTTTTAAGGAATCATGCATGGATCATCATCATCTTTAACCCTAGATGACCGTGATCGTTCGATTGAAGAGTTGGCCATTGCTATAGGCCCCACATGAAGAGTCATTTGTTCAAGTGGCATCCATCTTAGGATAGATTTTTTTAAAAAAAGATTTTCTGATACCTTTTAGTTATTTAGATAAAGTAAAAATTATAATTATTATTTCAACTTCTTATGGTCCACTTTTGGGATATCAAACGATGTCAAAACAATGTGAAACTAGTCCGTTTGAAAGCTTCAAGATCTTGCAATTTCAACAATGTATGAGCAGGTTATAACTGATTTTCTGAAGACATATATGGTCTTCATGGAAATAAGGAGTGCTTATGTCATTTTCAATATTTTGTTGTAATAGATGGTTATGATTAGAAGTTAGGATGTGAAATGAAGAGTCTATATTGATTAGAGTTTAAACCATACATCAGTTATGGTAAGTTTCTTATTATTTTTTCTCATAAATGAATCTCTCTTTGTGAAGAGGAATCATTGTTGATTTTTCGTAGTTGTTTTCCACTCTTGTGTGTAATTGTGAGACTATGATTCTCCTGCTCCAGCTGCTCTTGAAGGTCCGATTTCCAAGTTATTGGTTAACTTTTGTTGAGTCACTCACAAGGTTCTAAAATTCGGTCCAATTAATGTGATTCGTCACTGAGCCACTCACCAAATCATGATCATTAACTTTTCACTGTTATCCTTGATGCACGTGTCGTCTAGGACGATGTGAAAGGTCGTTATTAAGAGGTCCAAATTCCCATAGTTTGTGTCAGGTATCATCTCTTATACCACTTGATCACGATTATACACGTTGTTGAAGGATATGCACGAGTGTCAGCATTGATGGTGATTAGTCAACAATGGAAGTTGGTGATAGACTCAGCGACAAATCGTGTTGATTTGGCGAGCGACTCGACGACAAATCGTGTTGATTTGGCGAGCGACTCGACGACAAATCATGTTGATTGGATTGGATTTTGATACCCTTAATGGGAAACCAAAAACCTAAAAAATAGACCCTCAACGAGTGGCTCGGCGGGGGGAGTCTCAATCTCACAAATATACACGTGTAAAATAACTTGAAAGTATCAACAACTATCCTCTCTACATAATGAGTTCTTTATTTATAAGCAATTAAGAAACCTATTACAAACAAAACATAGTTTAAACCCTCATCAATCCAAACCCCTAATTGCACATCCCAACTTCTAATCCTAATTATCTATTTTAACAAGATATTAAAAATAACATAAACATCACATATTCTTGTCACAATCATATGGATCAGAAAATCAGTCATAATTAGCTCCTATTTTGTCAAAATTGTATGATCTTGGGTTCATTGGAAAGCTAACTTAATAGGCTTTCAAACTGGTCCACATTCGTATTATGTTGACATCGTTTGATATCCCAAAAGTGGGATGAAAAAAGTAATTTTTAATTTCAACTTTATCTAAATAACTAAAAGGTATGAGAAAATCTCTAAAAGAAGTTAGCCTAAGATTGAAGTTTCTCAAATGGAGGACTCTTCACGTGGGGTTTACAATGGTGGCCCACTATTCACTCGATCACGGGCCTCCTGGTCAAAGTTGATGATCCACGCATAATTCCTTGAAAATCTGAACATTTTGATCACGGGCCATATGAAACTCATAAATAGAGATTGGTTTGGCTCAGCTAATGCTGCATAAAAATAACAAAAATTAGACATGTGTGGTTGTCTATTAGTAGCATTGCATTGTTGTGTGGGGTGCTCAAGTCATCCTAGTCTAATCTTTTGTTGCATCAAGCATCGATAATTGATGATGTCGAATCCTCAACTAATGTAGCTAATTAGCATTTGCATATGCTGAGTGTTAAGGAAAACTTATTAGGTGCTAGACTTTGACAGCGTCTAATAATTGTTGGGCATCAAGATGCTTTTTTTAGTAGAGCGTAGAGATACCCATGTAGCCCCGTTGCGTAAGATAACCCTTAGTCAAGGTAGCTAAGGTATTCTATAACAATAACGGTGGTTCTAATGGCCACCGTGGTAACCATTACGATATGGGCCATAACAGCTGTTATGGCGTTCTCTCTTTTTTTTCTTTTTTTTTTTTTCTGCTTTACAAAACCCATTATGGCCTTATTTATAAAAATAAAATAATAATAAAAAGATTCTATAACAATAACGGTGGTTCTAATGGCCACCGCAGTTAACCATTACGATATGGGCCATAACAGCCGTTATGACCTTCCCTTTTTTTTTTTTCTTTTCCTTTTTTAAAGAGCCCATTATGGCCTTTAAAAAAAAAAAAAAAAAAAACTGTTTTAGCCTCGTCGCTGAATGTTATGGGGCCTTTTCTTTCCTGAAAGATGACCGCGATGAGGCCATTATTTGCCATTTTTTCTGTAACGGCCGTTATGGCCCCGTAACGTGTAACAGTTACCACCATTGCTGTTACAGCCGTTACATAACTGTTTTTTAATACCTTGCCCCTAGTTGGGAAGCAAAGCATCTGAGTGCCTATAATTGTAGAGCATGTAGAGGGTATCGGTGGCTGTGATAGTGTAATCCAATAGGTGATTAGTCTGGTGGGGGCTAGAAGATGTATGCCATACAGTCCAGTTTACTGAATGTTTGCCTAGTTGGGACTATGATAGTACCTTGGCAGGATAATGATTGTGTGAGACAAATCATCTTAGTATAATTGGTTTCCTTAGGGCATGGCCTTGCTCAATGTTCTGAACACAATGAGAAGCTAGCAGGAGGTGTCTCGCATGTTCCAAAGGTGACAAAAGGTAGAGTGCACTACTACAATCCATGTTAAGATATTATGTTCGAAGTGCTATAGGTGGGACAGGTGGCTCCGGATAGGGCACGCCTGGCCCCATCCTTCTTGTGCAGAGCCAACTGGAAGGATTGTGCAGCCATCGGCCATGCTGTTATAGCTTTGGGCTGCACTATACTGGTTCAACAAATGGTTCGAAAGGCGTGGAGATTGAATCTATAGAGGTGCTACTTTCAGGCAGAAGCTTAAGGAGCCAGTGCTCTGCTCCCCTGTGTGCTCTGTGTGCAGTGTGGAGAGGGCAGGTGCCAGATTAAATTTGTCCAATCTGTCTCGAATGTGGACCCCTTGGTCCCCTTTTATGCTAGTTGTATGTCAGTGGAGTTACTGACTTACAAACAAGGTATTTCGTAACGGTAATGATGGCTGTAATGGCCACCACCGTTACCTTATGATACAGGCTGTAATGGCAGTTATGGCCCCCGTAATGGCTGTTATGGTCTCTCTCTTTTTTTTTTAACTGAAAAAAAAAACCCTGAAAAACCTGTATTGGCCTTGTCATGGATCATTACAGCGTTGTCACAACCTTTATGGGTGCCGTAAAGGGCTGTTACGGGGGCTATAGTGGCCTTTATGGGTTATTTTTTCCATAACGGCCACTATGAACTTTACAACCCCGTAACATGTAATGGTTGCCACTGTTACTTTTACATAACGGTCTTTACGACACACCATGGTTACGCAGCTCTACACCGTGTGCAACTAGATGCTAAAGTTTTGCACTGTAATTGGCACCCAAAGAATGATGTGGCACACGCTGGGTGATTGAGAATTACTGATGTGGCCTGCCAATTGCTTGAGTCGGGCGCTAAATGGTGACAGCATAGTCTGTGCTAGAGGTAGCAGTGAAGAGATGTGTCAAATTTGTCAGCAGTCCCAATGTTGAGCAGCTGGTGCGGTGTCGGTCTGACATTATACCTTGTCTGGCTCGTTGTAGTCTTGCACCATATCATATGCGAGTTGCACTAGATGCTACATACATGTGCTTCATGTCAATAGATTCCTCCACGAATGCTTTTGGAGCCATGAGGGAGCCTCTTCATGGCCTCTGTTTTTTGCAGTTTAAGTAACACACATGGCACACAGTTCCTGCCTTTTGCGTAGGGGTGTGGGTCCCTGTATTTTATGATTTCTTTTCTTTGCCACATTCAATTACACCAGCACCTCGCAATCCATGCTGAAGAAATGGCATGTCAAACATGTATGTAGGCTGCAAACCAAGTGGCAGTAACTATTCCATCACTCGTGACAGTTCTGGGAAGAATCCTTTCCCGCTTCAGGGCTGCAAGTCTTCTAGCTAATGTTCATCCAAGGAGAAGCCCAAGTCCTGTGCTGAAAGGGGCAGAGCATGGTATTCAGTAATGGTAACAGTCGGCCAACCTTTATGATACATGCTGTAACGGGTATTATGACCCAGTAAGAGTTGGCATTTTTAAAGGGAAATGTATTGGTCCCATATCGGCCCATTAGAGGCCTTTTTTTTTTCCCCCTTCAAATTGGGCATTACAATCCTGTATCTCACAACGGGTACCACCAATACTATTACATAGCTGTTTTTAAATACCTTGGGGCAGGGCACCATGCTGGCGCTACAGCCAGGTCAACAACAAATACCGTGCACCATAGATGGGTCTTCCAAATATTAAGATCATAGGTGTACCCAACTTTCCAAATACTAAAAAGCCCAAGTATGTGCTACCTTGTTTGGTGTTCGTTATGTTACTGCTACAGTATCTTTTGTTTTGTTTCGTTTAGGTAGAAATCAGGTGTCAGAATTAGGCAATATTTGGTGGCTGAGATTAAGCAGTGGCTCCCGTTTTGTAGATGCCTCATAGCTTGGATAATTGAATAAAAGAATGATTTTGGGGAGAAAAATACCGGGGGGGGAGGGTGTTGGTGTGCACTAAAATGACAGACTTTTCTCTTTTAACTACGTGATTGTATTAGAAAAGAAAGAAAGAAAGAAAACTACAGAAGCTGATCTTCTTGAATCATGATTAGGTTCATTGCTGTTTATATCTTATGGTTCACTGGCCACAGGGGGGGGGGGGGGCGGGGGCAATTTCTCTTTAACTACATGATTGTGTTAGAAAAGAAAGAAAACTACAGAAGCTGATCTTCTTGAATCATGATTAGGTTCATTGCTGTTTATATCTTATGGTTCACTGGCCACAGCTGAAGTCTTACCACTCAACTTGAACTCTATGGAAACCGATTTGTGCTTCAAGCTCTCTTTCTATTTAACAATATGAATTACCATCATGAAATTGAATGATATGGGATTTCAATGATTCATGCTTCTAACTCAATTGTGTTTAACTGTATTATTTACACTGTAAGAATGAATGGTGCGGATTTTAACCGTTGATGCTTCAAACTCTCATTATATTGAAATGCCATGAACTTTTAATTTATGGTTGGACATGTATAATATGGGGAACGTGTATTCTCCAAGCCAGGGTGGAAACCCATTATATTGGTATGAATTAACTTCAAATGTGCTTGTGCAGTAATGGTCTTTTCTTGTAGTGGCCTTTGGGCCTCTTCCTCCTCTTTTTAATAAAATCTCTATTTACTGATCAGTGAAAGTAATATGGTTTTGATTTGTTGAGCTTTTCTAAGCCTACACACTTGTACAAGTCAGCTAATGCTCATGCCACCACATATGCCAGTATATTGGATGGGTGAAATATCCAAGCCATCCATCAGAAGGGTGCCAGTGTAGATTCCCTATCCCAAGAATCAGGTTGCACAACTAGTAAGTAAGGTCGGCCACAATTATCTTAACAAATGTATGGTTGTAAAAATCAGCCAAAGTTTTCTAACACACTTATTTCAAGTATCATGGAACACCTACTCAATGGACCACCTTTTATTTTTCAATAGTCACATCTACACATCAGGTCCACCTGATGGATGGCTTGGATACTCCACCTGTCTGCCTCATGCATTAGCTGACTTGTACAGTCCTGTGGGCTCAGCAAAAGTCATATCTCAGTATTTCCATTTGTTAACATGACTTTCTATTATTTTATTGATTGTGCAAATATCAAAAGCAATCAATTCAAATTCTTATATTGCAGCTCTTGAAATGATGCTCTCATCATGTTCCAATTCAATTCTTTGAACATTGATTCAGCATCACTTTGGCCATGCATCTGCTGCTTGTTTTCCTAGGTATGCGACGAGCTCGAGGACATGATGGAAGAAGGTGGTAACATTGTAGAGTATCATGGCTGTGATTTCTTCCCTGAGCGTTGGTTTGACTGTGTGGTGGTCCTTCAAACCGACAATTCCGTATTGTACGATCGCTTGGCCAGCAGGTGACGTCAAACTTTTATTTATAGCATGGTTTAGAAACCCCAAAAACTTGACTTGATGTTCAGCTGGGTTGACTCGAACGCTCAAACGAGTCTTGAATTGCCTTGATTCAATATTATAATATATAATTGAAGTATACAACCAATGTGAATAAATATTTAAAATCGTTACATTATAAATTTATCCATAAATACACAGCTCTCCTTAGGAAGTGCTGAAAACAGGGTTGTGGTTACAACAGCGCTTTCACAGGTTTGAGTCTCACAGGCGGCAATTTATTTATATTATTATTACAAAAGGCCCCTGACTGAGCAAGTGACTTGTTTCAAGTCAAACCAAGTGTTATCAAGTCGGACTAGTTTTCAAGCCAAATTGCCAAGTCTTGTTGAGTTTGGAGTTTGGACCAAGCCAAGCTCGTCGCCAAGAGACCTGGCCAGAAACCTCGTGTTGTCAAGTTGACTTGGCCGTGTTCTGTGAGTCAGCGAGTTTTAGAACTATGACTGTTCCTTTCTATTGTAAATCCCATCCCTCCATCCAAAGAAGTCTGGATCCTCTTCCACATGTGATGCCCACCGTGGATTGTGTATGACATCCAACCCGTACAAAAATGTCACCCCACCATGAAAGTGGGACCCAAAAAAAGAAGAGGCCGATCCGACCATCATGTGGTCCACCAAGTGAATATGGAGGTTTTCTGGTGGTGGTCGATTGTTTTCTATGGTGTGACCCACCTAATGATTGGATCAACCTTGTTTTGGGGGTATCTATCATCATGGTGGGCTCACTTGACCCTCGGAAATAAAAAAAAAATGGTGGGGCTCACTAGTTACGCGAGTTGGATGATATACACACAACATGGTGGGCTCCATGCAGGCAGTTGAATAACTTTTTACACGTAGGTGACTAAGATTTCCTTAAAGACAAATAAGAGTTGTTGGATAAGATTATTCTGCAACATTTGTAGAGGATCCTTATTTCCAAGACCCAAAAAGCTCATTGCTGATCAGAAGCGATTTGTGCAGAGGTTACATGGGTTCGAAGCTTATGAACAACATCGAATGCGAAATCTTTCAAGTGTTACTGGATGAGGCGCGATCAAGTTACTCTGAGGACATTGTGATGGTGTTACAGAGTGACTGTGTCGATGACATTAGTAGGAATGTGTCTGCACTGATAGAATGGACAAAGAATTGGCGGCCAAGATCATAAATGGCAGCAAGATTTTTCCAACCTGGCTGTCCAAGATAAGTATTTCTTAGTAACCCATGTATGCTGTTTTCCTCTGCTAATTAAATACATTTTGGTGCTGTGACGGAGGCAGACATTTGTTGCCATTACTGGTTTTATTATGGTTGCATAGAAATGAATCGTTTCATGATCTTTGAATGTGACCATTTTGTTCTCTGTGTGTGTGATCTGAAATGGTGCGTTGGTTAATGTCTAGATAATGAGGTATTATGTGACTAGGACCAATTTTATATAATGTCATTTGGGCTTTCAGTTAGTAGAAGCTGGCATATAGGTCTCACCATAGATGAGCCATGCAACAAAAAAAAAAACCTTCAACAGGTGGCCCAACAAATAAGCGGCTCACATTCAACAAGAACGAGGGCCCAATAATCTTCAGCCGTGAGGTTAGGATGCTGACCTTGAGGGCTTTTTCTTCATGGGCCCCACAGTTTGGTTGACAGAACAATGAACCCCATTTTACAGAGTAAAAACTGAAATTTACTGTAAAAGCCAGTGTTTTTTTTAAGTTTTTTTTTTATTTTTAAAGATAACGAGAAATATTATTAAAAAGAGGAAAAGGAAACAGAAAAGAAGACTGCTGAGATAGCAGAAGAAAACTAAAAGCCTAGAAAAAAAAGAAAAAGAAAAAAGAAAAGATCGTAGTCCTTAAGACCATTAACAATAGCCACCCATTCTATGACCAACTTTTTAGCCCTAGCCCACACAACTTGAACCGAGGATTGCTTGTCATTGAAGCATCTATCATTCCTTTCCTCCCAGACAGACCACCAGATGGCAAGGAGCACCATTTTCCAAATCCGGGATCTATTCTTGCCCAACCTGAAACCATGCCACGATATCAACATGTCGGATGTGGATTTCAGGCGTTGATGGAAAGCTACAAAATTGGGTCCTGGTCTATTCCGCTTTTTAGAGCATTGCAGAGCTACATCTTTGATTAATTTCATCATTGTATGTTCACCCCCCCTCCCCCCCCCCCCTTTCAGTAGTTTTAAATCATGGTTTTTAGACTTGGGTGACTCAGATCGATACTAGTTAGAAATATTGATGATAGAAAATCCACTACTTGATGCATATTCATTTTAAAAGGTGGAATTGTATCTTGATGTAGTGAGAAACAAGGCTTCTTGATGTAGGGAGAAATAAGGTTGTGTTGTTAGATGCACTCTAGATTCTAAATACATTGACATTAGTATAACAACTGCTGAAACTGTTTGGATTAATCTAACCTAACATTAAAGAAAATCTGTGATCAACCAATTGAAATTTACTGTGACAATTAAGATGCAATAACTACCATTAAAAACGGAGTGATAAGTTCAAAAGGAGAACACATAGAATTACAATATTTTTACATATATAATGTATTACAAAATAATGAAATAATGATAAACTTCATACCATTTAATGAAATGATAACAAACCCATTAATAAAACCAATGATAAATGAAGATTGAAGAAAACATGTGTTTGTTATGGGTCTAAAAATTGAATAATGATGGCATGATTAAATAAAGCAATGCATATAAACCATATATGATGTGGAATATCATAATACCATAGGATAAATAAAGTACTTCCTAACAATGATAGATGATGAAAAAGCATCCTTATACTGCAGGATAAAGAAAATGATGTTACTAAATTGAGGATAATTATCTTTGTTTTGTAAAATATCAAAATGACAATATATTGTGACAATCTGGATAAATTAACCGACATATTAGTGAATGAGAGTAAAATATAGAAATGCATTACCCGTGATGGCGAAGTGGGAGATGTTGACACATGTATGTGTGGCCACATAGCCCATTTTTTCTCCACTAAAAGTAGTTGAACAAGTCTCTCGCAACAATTGAGAAGAACATGATCATATGGGAGAACAATTAATGAGGCCGGCTTCTCCAACTTGCAACGAACATAAACCTCAACGATTAAGAATCCCATGTGGTTGTAAATAAGTGCATATAGCTACGGTGAAATAAATGCAATAGTGAGAAAAAACTAATCACCAAGAAGGAAGTGTTTAACTTTAATTTGATTAATAACCTGAGGTGAGAACCATATGCTCCCGGTGATCTAGTGCCCAACAACAATCAAGCTTCATTTGACCATTGATTTTCATGTTTGTCAACACCTTGTGCATGGAAACCGATGTAAATTTGGACAAGTAGTCATGGACTTGTATCCGTCGGGCCATGGACGGGGTTATCTCTGATGGAGAGGTGGGATCGATACATCAATGGCACTTTTTAGTCTCGGTGCGCATGAGAATTATATTTATCGGTACACATGGATGATATGTTTTCATATTGTATATGTGCAACTCTCCAAGTTTAGGCATCCAACATGTGCATATTTGCCAGCATCAATTTTCATGCTAAAAATTATGGTACCTTGTCAAATATGCATATGCACGTGTATGTGTACCACCAACTAATATATTAATTTTCTCATATGTACCCTAATCTATTAATTTTGTGATCATGGTATTTGATGAACAAGGGACTTGACAACTAATCAGCAATAACATGTTCATGACCATGATCGTTTGGCCTTTTTTTTTTTTTTTTTTTTTTTTTTTTTAAAGTTTTTTTTGGGGTTAGCTTGTTAGTACACGCCCATGTTACACACACTCCATGTTAGCCACCCCCGCTAGGGATCGATACCAAGACCTCAAGTGTTGAAACGAGGTATCTCCACTTGGTCTGCCAGTTGAGCTATGGATCTGGGTGTATGATCGTTTGGCCTTGATATCATGCAATGGATTGCTAGTTGCGGCATAACTTTGCCCAAATCCGAACAAGTATTCTATTCTTAAACCCAAGTTGGGTTGGGTCAGAGGAGCCCAACCCACTGACAATATTAAATGGGACAGGTTAGGTTAGTTGGTTTGAGCTTGATGAATTTTAAGCAGGTCAGGTAGGGTTAGAGGGTAATGGGTCATGGGTTGTGTTTGGTCAAGAATTATTGATCCATTTGGTAAATGGGTCCGGTTTCGGCTAACCCTAACCTGGCCTAAACCCGACCCATTGCCACCCCTAGTGCTACTAGTTGGCATGATATTTGTAGCCGTAGCATAGCTCTAAAAGTCACGGACTGGACTTGAACTCAGTCAACTCAACTTGACTCGGTGAGATTTCATGCTCAGTGACTGGGAAACTCACTTGGGAGAGTGACTCAATCCTCATTGACAGCACACTACAGAACTAGGAACAATTTATTCTATATATTTTATATTCCTAAGAATAACCATTTCAATATTTATTACTACAAATGTATTTTATTTAATTTTTAAATATCGAGTTGAATCAGGCAATGACTTGGTCACAGTCGAATCTTTAAGTCAACCTGGCTGGTCATTGAGTCGACTCAGTTTCTCCAGTTTTTCAACTACTGCTACTGGTGGCAGCAGGTGTGGTTTTTTTTTTTTTTTTTTAAACATAATCTAGAGAGAAATCCATCTATTAAGTTGTAGTGCTCCTGGTTGTATTGGTTCACTTGGACAGTACGATCAATTGATCTGAACCGTCCATCAAGTTCCGAACACATTTCATACACTACAATGGTAAATAACGCTGATCAGATGATCTAATCCATCCTTTATTTTTGTCCTTATTTTCTGTAGCCATCTTTTTTTTCCAAGCCATGGATGGGATGGTCCCTAACAAATGGATGGATTGAATTGTTGACTGGGCCTATTTTTGTGTAAATGATCCTGACCGTTCATGTTTAAAGGCATTGATCAAATGGTTGATACATGTCATATCAGTGTGATGTTTTCATGGTAGCCAATGATATTTCCTCATTAGCACTAGATTTATATTCTAATTCAAATCTAGATGAGGGAAGTTGTAAGTTGTTGTAACAACCCTTGTCTTAAGGAGATAACCTACCGGTATGATGTATATACGAATGTATTTGCCCATCTCAAAAAAATATACAAGAAGAATCAAATTCATCAAAACTCTTCATCTGTTTTAATTGGACCTCATGAACGGTCTAGATCAACAGATACGAGGAGAATCAAATTCAGCTAAAATCTTCATCTGTGACCTCATGAACGGTCTAGATCAATAGATTGGACTTTCTAAGTGTACGAGCACTAAAAAATTAAAAATAAATTTAAAAAAAAAAATTACCACCAAATATCCTCAGGATTGTGCATTTTCCTAAATAATGGCTGGATAATTGAAAATTTCTGAGAGACGGTTTTTGAGGGAGGCAATTTACCTAAATGCCTCATCTGTTTTCTTTAAAAGAAGTGAAGTTAAGAATTGTGGGGCCCACGTGGTATATGTATAGCATCTCTGTCCAACATATGCAACCCATCATGGTGATTACAAGAGCCAAAAATCTAGCCAATCAGATCATCAGATGGGCCACACTTGAATTTGGATGTTTTTGAATGATGTATGTTTATTTTTATGGTTTGGCTGGCTTTATGATTGGACATGCCATATTTTTTGCTTGTGTGATAATCTTGGTGGGGTGCATCTATTAAATGGTTTGGGTGTCGGACACATACCTCTAAGACCTACAATTGTTCATTCTCCACTTTTTAAAGAAAAAAAAAAAAACAAACAAAGGTGATGACATAATTTCTCCCCTTTGAAAGTGTTGGTATTCAATTTGGACAGGCAGCCACGCGAATAGTGAATGGCTTGATTTTTATTATACTTGTATTATTTATGTATGTGCCAAGCATGCCAGAGTCATATAAGACTCGAATTGAGCCGAATGTCTCATAATCCTAGGTGTTGAAATAACTAAATTAGGACCAAATTTGTAAAGATTGGTTGAACATTGGCTTGACCATTTGGGCACTGATTGAGAAGGAGATTAGGCGATTTATGAAATAGAGGGTAAGTCTTTTGGATGGATCTTTTTTTCCTTAAAGACAAGTACTTTTATCACAACGGTGATAACATGGTCACATTCGCTAATAAAAATAATGTGATGAGAAAGAATAGAAAATTAAATGTTAAATGTCGATTTTACTAATTTGAATGCAAATGTAAGTATAATAATCAAACAAAAGTAAAAGAGAGCAAAAAAGATTCCCAATGATGATCAAGCAAGCGAGATGATCGTGGATTAGATGGTCATGAGACGGTCATGATAACATGGACGGTCGTGACATGGTAATGTTTTGGTCAGCAAAACGTGACCAAAGAATCACTGAAGACTATAAGGATTTTGGGATCTGACGACAAGGTCATGGATATTTAACTAAATTAAATCCAACTTGCTGCAATAATGTATTGGATAGAAGCGGAGAACTAAACTAAACTACACTAATCGATCCAAATGCAATGTAGTATAGCACTGAACATAAGTGAAGAAGCTAAGCCAGGCTAAACCATGATAAGACAGGTATCCATGAAGGGCGAAAGATTGATAAGCAACATTGAGTTGAAAAGAATTATTGTGTTTGATTGGATTAGCAGGAGCCTGAAGCTCTTCAGTTTGTGCTCATTTTATAGACTTAGGTTAATAGCATTGTGTATGGTCCCTTAGCTTTTGGGATCAGCCCTCTTAGTGCACCACTCGAGTCTACAACTGCATGTGACCAATTAAAGCTGGTCATGTATAAGTGGATATTACTATGTTTTTTTTTGCATGTGTGCAGCTTATACTTGCTTGTCACGTGTTGCCAAGGGACGCCTATACTTGCTTGCCACGAATCCAATCATAAGGCACAAAAAGGGAAACAGTTTGGAGTTTCTAATCTTGTGGCTGACCTTAATCACAGATAAGGCTGATTTTTAGAGGGGCGTAAGAGTTTCTAATCATGTAGTTGACGAGTGGATTTTGCATAAAAATCACACTGGGCCCCACCTAAAACTCCAAACCCATTTGGTCATACAGCATACCCGACTACTATTAAGAAATGTAAGTGGAATAATTACTTAGATTAATGAGATAGCTAATAATGTAAATTCCCTTTTTTTTCTTTTATTCTTTTTTTTCTTTTCTTTTGCTTTGCATTTCATTTAGGGCTACAGGCTTGATGAGAACAAAGAATCGATCTAACCCGTTTATTTCTGGTAGCCACTGGCTATGATCAAAGAATCAATCTAACCCGTTTACTTCTGGCCACTGCAGCTATCAACCACCTAACCTTTTTCGCTTAAAAACAGTGAAGTGTGAACTGACCGTGTGCATACTTAACAAGCTAACCACCAAAAAAAAAAAGAAGATTTAAAAGTAAACGAGCATCCAAATAGGCTTCTTGTCAATGGTTCCATCAAGTAAATATTGCCAATTTCGGTGATAATATAAGGTAATTTATATTATAAAAGGGTGGCATCAAAACAGGGTCCTGTCGTAAAAGAAAAAAAAAAAAAAAAAAAAAAAGGCTTCAGGCCTGTTTTACTACTGCTAAATGAAAACACACAAATGGTCGGTCAACGCAAATGTATACAGCAGACGAGTAGTTCGTAATTAGTAATTTCAAATCATTCCACCTTTTCATCAAAAGCAGCAGCAACAGCAGATTACTTTGATGATGATGATGATTATGAAATTACCTTCATTTATTTATTTATTTATTTTGTTAGCTTGTTAGTACACCCCTTGTCAGTTCACACTTCACTGTTCGATGAAATTACTTTGATGATGATGATGAAATTACCTTCATTTGATTGCTACTCAAATGATCAAACTGTTGATGAAATTACCTTCATTTGATTACCTTCAAACTGTTGTTTGCCCATTTCCGTTACTCACTGTGGTACGGTAGACAAACAAACAAACAAACAAACAAACAGGCACTCAGCGACCTAACATTGATTCTTGTAGTTTCAACGTATAGGCCCCACAAAACCCTTTTAGAAGATTTCTCTTTAATCTTCATGATCTGATTTGTTGGCCATGGTCAAAGCAACATGATTTTCTGGGCACAGCCAATTTACCAACAGTCTGGATCACTGGACAATGGATACCATTTGTACAACAAATTAAAACAAGCTCTAGCTTACCTCACCTCGTCACTCTACCTACTACTACTGGGAGAATTTTCATGGTATCCAACGTCCCCAGCTACCCTACACCTAATCTCCCCACCCCAGTATATAAAATTCATGATTTTGTATAATTTTTAACTCTTGGTGAACCTTGAATCTACCGGATTTTTGGGATCAAGGCCAAAGACGTGGGTTGGCCTACCTGATGGACGTGGTGGATTTAAATCGATTCCCCATGTAAGGATAAACGCAAGAGTTCCCCAAAATTAAATAATAAAAAAAGCACATAACTTATTAGAATTGGTAGATTCCTCTACTTGCAAGAGAGTCATTGGATGTGGAAACGGAACACTGCTGCTAACTTTCCAGTCTCCAATTTCTTACAAAAGAACAAAATCCCGCTCAAAAGAAGATGCTACATCCATGGCCATTGCTACATTTACTCACCTCTACCAACCTACCTAAATTTGCACATTACCTCGAACGTCTCACACCATAAGGCCTTGTGGTGGAGCTGCTGCCGCCACCCTAGGCTTGGGCTTCTCAACCACAATAGCCTGTGTTGTTAGGACCATCCCAGCCACTGATGCTGCATTCTGCAATGCACATCTGGCGACCTTGGCTGGGTCAATCACCCCAGCTTCAACAAGGTTCTCGTACTTGTCTGTCATTGCATTGTATCCAATCTCCCACTCGCCTGCCTTTATCTTCTCGACCACCACCTCTCCTTCCACACCAGCATTGTGCGCTATCAAAGCAGCGGGTGCCACCAGTGCCTGCAAAATGAGGATCCCATTAGCAACAAAACACAACCCCGGAAGAGTGGTAATGCCACTGCAGCACATGGCTTATTCTATACCCTTATTTGCTCAAGTTCCGGTAGACATGGTGGAACTCTCCATCCAGCAAGTTCAACCATGATCAGGAATTATTGCCCAAAGAGCAGGTCAATTAGATAACCATAACTGCTTGTTCAAAACAAGGGTCCGATACAGTGTGGAATGTATACACATGATGCAGGTTATCCTCCAGCATGCCCCACCATGGCTAGAATCACCCAAATGTCAGGTCAATCAATTCAATTAGACAACCATAACCCTTTGATTCAGATATAGGCAGTGGACCCTTTTTCTTTTGGGTTGGGCCATGGGCTATTTAATGGGTGAATGATCAGATCCATTGGTGGGTGCTCGGGTGTACGGACCATCCACATTTTTGTATGCCTGACCCACATGATGACCACACTGCTGATATTGGGTTGTCCCACCAGATGAACAACCTTAGTCTTGAACACATCAGAGAGCAGAAATTCTCGAGTAGCCTTCACATTTTGTGCAGAGAACAGATGGTGGCATACTTACCTTCTGTATGATGTCGGCTCCCAGCCGTTCATCTGCATCTTCAAGCTTATCCTTGATCGCAGGAACATAAGCAGAGAGGTGAACAAATGCAGCGCCACCACCCGGCACAATCCCCTCCTCAATGGCAGCAAAGGTGGCATTCTTGGCATCCTCAATCCGTAGCTTACGGTCCTCAAGCTCTGTCTCCGTCGCAGCTCCAACCTTTATGACAGCAACACCACCGGAGAGCTTGGCGATTCTCTCAGCCAGCTTTTCGGAGTCATAGACAGAGTCAGTCTCAGCCAGCTCCTTCTTTATCTGCGCAATTCGGGCTTGGATCTCATCTTTGGTTGCAGCATCAGCAATGATGGTGGTGGAGTCCTTGGTGATGGTCACCTTCCTTGCCACGCCGAGCTGCTCAATTGAGGCGTTCTCTATTAGCAGACCCAGATCACTGGCTTGGAATTCAGCTCCTGTAACAAGGGGAATAGGCAGACCAGACTATAAGCAAGTAGCACAAGAACATTCAGGTAAGAGAAGAGCCCAAGTTATCTGGTCATGGCAAGTAATTTAGGAATATCTAGCCAAAAAACCATCTTTCAAGGAATTTGAAACCCTAGGAACAAACATTTGCAGAAAGCTTTTTTATGAATCAGACAACCTCATTAGCCTGAGAAATGACACTGATAGAGGCGAGTCCTTTTCCACCTATTAGTCATGAAGGCAGTTGAAACAATACATAATGCCCTCCCCCCTTAGCACCAGAGCTTCCGCATTGCTCAACTCCACCTGTCAGGCCCTAGCCCTAGGATAGGTTAACGAGATGCGATTCATGCACTTTTTCAAAAAAAAAAAAAAAAAAAACACATGCACCCGCTACACACCCACACACGCCGTGGTGGGATTTCACCACCTATGGGTTTCAAACCCTAATACCTCGTGTTGAAACTCCTCAGAGTCTACCACATGCGATTCATGCACTTGGATGTACCACAAATCAACATCCAAACCAATATTTTTGTGGAGCATATAGGCCCATGTGGTCTGCCATTTTGGTGGAGTAGATGTAGGCCCATGTGGTCCGCAATTTTTTTTTTTTTTTTCCCCTGAATATTTGGGATGTTCGAGGTCCGAAAAATGAACCATTCCTGCAATCAATTCAGGGGTAAGAGAATCCCGCCCGTATAGAAAATAGGTATTCCATAACAGTAACACTAACAATGGCCGTAACGGCCACCACCATTACCTTTTCAATATAGGTTGTAACGGCCATTACGGTCTCTTCTTTTTTTATTGAAAAAAAAATAAAAATTTGAAAGACCTGTATCGGCCCTGTAATGGACTGGGCTGTAAGGGTCCCCCCCGGCGGGTATCGGGCTGTATACGGCTGATACAGCCATAGCATTCATGGACAACAATGTTACATGCTAGGCGATGGGTACTGGTTTTGGACAATACTTTAAACCTCATTTGCAGCTCTCCTGTCCTTGTCTTTTTTACCCTCAAACAACCGCTCCTAAGGTCTTCACTGCACTCCTTTCTGTCCTTGTCTTTTTCACTCACAAACTATACATTCAAGTAACATAGGGAAATGCAATCATAGGTAGCAATTCATGGCAACTGCAGATAAACAACAACTAAATAAAAGTTTAGGCATAGAGCATTCCATCCCCATTCAGGTTCACTGTCTAAATAAAATTGCAATTACACCATCCCATCCTATATGATGAATTTCACTAGCAAAGAATAAACCAAGAAACAAGGATTTCACATTAAGTCCAATCAGAAATTTTTTGAGAGAATTCTGCCTAGAAATGCTCTCCGGAATCCCTAACACAACCAAGGTTTCTTCACATAGAAGGTTGAAAAACAAGCCCATTTTATACAATTTCAGTGAATGATGTCAAAGACGCCATATCATAAACAAGCAATAATGAAGCATGATAGAAAGTTCCTAAGCCAACAAATGGGCGATGCCTTTCACCATCAGAGACATGGAAATGGTGTTCAGTCATGCTAGTCTAGATGCTCGAGTAATATTCAAACCTGAGAATAATCATGAGACTAACAGCCAGTGCTGAATTGCATATTTGACCAAACTAAGGCAGATAGAGTGGACAATGTTAAAACTTTACAAGCAAAATAGAACATAGTACTATGTGAAGTGCCACATCCTTTTCTTTTTTTTTTCTTTTCAAGTAATACCTGTTAAGATTGCAATATCTTGAAGCATTGCCTTTCGCCTCTCACCGAAACCAGGCGCTTTAATTGCCGCAACATTTAAAATACCCCGTAGCTTGTTCACAACAAGAGTAGCCAAGGCCTCACCCGTGACATCTTCAGCAACAATGAGCAGAGGTGCCCTTAATTGGGTAGTCTTCTCCAACAGAGGAATGATGTCCTTTATTGTGGAAATCTTCTGATCGGTCACTAAAACTCTAGCATTCTCAAATTCTGCAATCAACTTCTCCTGGTTTGTAACAAATTGTGGGGAGATATAGCCTCTGTCAATCTGCAAACGTAGTTCCAAATTACCATCATCAAAAAATCATGACAGCATAGCTAAGAAATGACAAATGTAACAAAACAACAGTGTGAGAAATACAAAAAGATAAACAAACCTCCATTCCTTCTTCAACATCAACAGTTGTCTCGAAGGATGATGAGGACTCAATGGATAGAACGCCATCAGGCCCAACTTTATCAATTGCATCAGCAATCATAGTCCCAATAAACTCGTCATTGCCAGCAGAGATGGAAGCAACGGCTGAAAATGCAAAAATAGATAAATAATCCATACAAACCAACAAATATTCAGAGAGATTCTTTAGTTCATAAAGATAAAGTGCAGTGAAGAAAAATGAAAAAGCCATGCACCAGATACAATTAGGGCATCAGGTCCTCCATGCAAAAAACTTACCAGAGAAACTTTGATGCTCCGGCAGGGTGTGATAAATGATACACAAGCACTTATAAATTACTTAGAAATAGCATATGTGGTATCAAGTCAGATTAACAGTCCAAACTACGGATCCTTCCCAAAAAAAGTCCAAATAACAGGTCTCGGTTTAGATGTACCATGAACCAAATATTATGATTATTTGATAATCTACTGGTTCGTGGACATTGGTGGACATTGATTGGATGGTGAAAAATAAATATCCAATTGGTGGATGTTGATTGGATAGTTGATAATGAAAAATACACGATGGTCCTATTTCAACAAACCAGTGTCCAAGAATCAGATGTTAAGATTGTACAATCTGATTTTGGGACTGAATAAATGACTCTTTTTTAACATTCTGAATAACTGACAATGGGTTCCACAATTACTCGTGCAGTTTAATTTGAGTTAATGCATGACACAGCCCACATGTTCAATCTTTGACTGCCTGCCATATGAAGCATCATAAACTGCCAGAGATTGCTGGGTGTTGACGTTCTCCGTTAATGCCTGACATCTGCATGGTGCACATGAATGGGATTCGACCCCTGAAAGAGTGGACCGCCCAATGAATGGATGGCAAGGATCACAAGTGCCACATTTACATAAGTCGTCATTGTATTCAGAATCTATGAGTACCATTCTTCTTTCAGATATTCACACAGTATTAAATATTACAGTACCTTTGACATCAACACGTCCCTTGATGGGCCTAGCTTTCTTCTCTAACTCTTCCACCAGCCCTTCCACAGTCTTGTCAATGCCCTTCTTGATATTAACTGGATTTGCACCTGAAGTGACGCTTAATAGACCTAATTTGATGATTTCTCGTGCAAGTATTGATGCAGTTGTAGTACCATCACCAGCAGAGTCATTAGTTTTGCTGGCAACCTTAAACACAAACCAAACAAATTAATGATTTCATTTCATTGCTTTTGAATGGAGGTAATTTCATTGCTTTTGAATGGAGGTAATAGCTTGTCAGCATTCAGTAATCACTAAAAGAAGGAAAGAAACAGAAACTTCAGCCTCACAAAAAACTAAAAACAGAAGGTAAGACAGATGGGCCTGCATAACAGACTATCAACAACTGGAGTCTAATGAAAACCCCTACCTCCCTTATCAAAGCTGCACCGGCATTCTCCATAGCATCTGCGAGTTCAATAGCCCGTGCAATTGTAACACCATCATTAACCACTTTGGGATTCCCAAACTCATCTAGAACGACGTTCCTCCCTTGAGAAACAAGAGAGAGAAAAAGAAAGTCAATTCAACTTAGATCAACTGAAATTTCCG
Source organism: Magnolia changhungtana (assembly GCA_030180095.1). Classification (NCBI taxonomy): domain Eukaryota; kingdom Viridiplantae; phylum Streptophyta; class Magnoliopsida; order Magnoliales; family Magnoliaceae; genus Magnolia; species Magnolia changhungtana. The sequence continues at coordinate 3,351,064 of JASAUF010000118.1, forward strand.
ACCTAACTATACTGGAAAGATGCAAAGACAGATAGAACTCAGTGCACAAATGCCACAAACACAACATGATCCTTTCCTGCTGCAACAGAAGGCAATAAAGTCCCAATGACAATGTGAGACAATCCCACCCAACATGCATAAATTTCAGGGCTACAAAGCTCATCAACAGTTATCTAAAACTAGTAACACAAAAGATATAAAGGGTGCACCACCTTTTAAAATATCAGGAACTTCTAATTCCTTAGAGTCTGGTGTAAGGAAGTTTGATCTAACTGAAATTGCAAAGTGCAGCAAAAGATGCGCCTAGGTCAAATACTTCATTCTTTTAAGGACAGAGCAGATATTAACCGAAACGAAACAGAAGAAATTGAAGTCAATTAGTTCTTGTTTGCAATAGATCATGACTTGATTTATTTTCACTCCCTTGGGAGTTGTTTGGATGCCTTCAAGTTTTATTTGTTGTAAAAGGTTTACAGGTGGTGTTTGGACAGGAAATTTCACCTGTGAGTTACAAGCGGTAAATCACTTCTACTTCAATGCATTCGAATTCCTGAGAAAAACAAGTGATTCCACTTACCTGTAAACAACTCACACCTGAAACTCATTTTCGAGTACAACTTGTTTGCAACTTAAAAAGTTGCAGGGCCCAAAATGATAACTAACAAAACTTACAGGCACCAAACGATGTTTATTTATGCAGGAGAATTGCAATTTTGATGTCGAAATCCTCGACATAAATGGTGCACACTTCACATTCAGGGCAAAATTCTACATAAAAAGCCACAAACAAATCCTGATACATTTGAGGTACAATAAAACATGATCAACCATTTCTCCTTACCTGCCAGTCGATGACCACCAACAGACTGGCTAGGATCATCAGGTAAAGACAAACTTTTATGACATGCCTATGTGCGCATGCATACAGTGGATGCATGCCAAAGTATGATATGGTATGCAAAATGGGAACAAGGATTCTAGAGACACCTCGAGATATCGAAACGACAGTAAATTTTAATACCTCTAGGTCCAAGAGTAACTCCTACAGCATCTGCAAGCTTGTCAATGCCAGCCTGAAGTGCTGTTCTGGAAACCTGATCAAAAGCAATATCTTTTGCCCTTGCTCGCACGACGAATCTACCACTCCTGGTAGCTCTGTTGTAGTTCAGCTTCTGCCCAACCTGATTCACCCTCTTCATGCTCCCCTGCCACGCACATATAAGCAATACAAAAGCATTTCAGAAAAGAAACATAAAATGTATCTGTAGGCAAACTAAGGCTGTTTTTTTTCCTATCATCGATAGATTTTGAGAGCAACAACAGAGCTGAAACAAAATTAAATGTTCAAAGATTGGCCAGGTACCACTTCAACTACAGTGAATGATTGCCCTGAATTGAGCTTTCATTTTGTAGCTACAGCAATACCAATAGGACAACCTATATGCATTAGCCACTATTTGTTAAGAATTCACAACTCATCCTCTGTACATGCCATGCATGTATGACAGTCAAACCAGATCATGGACACCCATCATACAGGTCCCAAACATCCAGTTGGTGGCCATCAAATGGATGGTTAGAACGAAAATGGTCCTTCAAATCCAACAGGAAAGATCAGACAATTTGGAATGTCTGGATTGATGAATATGCATGACACGTACCCTGTTTGGGACTATGAGGTTGCAACCATTTAATAAATTGTGCCTAATACATTGTAGTCTCATCATCTTCTTGTGCTCCTTTACAACCTTCTCCCAACTACGGAATCCATCCCCTTCCATGATAAGGACAAACAGCTAACATTTCTGGACAAGAGTCCAATGATAGTCCACCAACTTTTTATGTCTTGGTGTCTCATCAACCAACAACCATAGATATGAGCCATATGGCACACGTGCGCATCAATGATGTAAATGTTGGTTGAAAACGTGAGGACATTGTAGTGAAGCATGGAAAAACAATCACGCTCATCAAGCAACCCCAACCATACAATCGTTAGAATCAAAGATGGCCCACAGACCAAGTTCACCAAGCAAAATCAGAGGGTTAAGATCACCCACCAAATGTCAGTTTTTGGGATATGCTTCATCCACAACAGGACTTACAAAGCAAACAGTCTACATTGACATACATGTACGAGGCTTGTATGGTGGATGACACCCAACAACTTAAAATTTGCACTATCGCTACAGTCTAGCCCAACATTTCTGACAGGAATAGTGTCTACACTCACTCCTCTTCTCGACAAGCATTGCGCGCAGCAATTCCACGAGCAATTACAGAACCCAAACCGTTGATATGATGGATCCCAAAGTGGATGTGGCATGCTCCAAATTTCTTCTACATTCGGAGATCCTGACCATTCGTTCATTGACCAACAAATAGAAGGTTAAGGGGGAAATATTCAATGGCAGTGCAGAAGGCCAGATACCTGATGGCTAGGATCTTCCAGAATGGACATTTTCCACCAACCACAATTGGTTCCGCTAGTCCAATAGTTTAGATTACCTGTCGTGGACCCCACATGCACAAAACAGGTGCATCAAAACACTATTCACATCGTGGTAGACCAAGATCTAATCACAATCACCACTTCCACCATTTTGTAACCTAATTATCACAATCTAAGTCAATGGGATTAGCCCATCAAAAGCCCTGCATGCACAAACCAAGTGCGCCAAGACAGCATTCACATCATGATACACAACAAGACCTTATCACAATCATCCCTTTCCACAATTTTGAAACTCAATTACACCAATCAAAGCAAATGGCGCATCCAAACACACCCTCCTCACAATCAGAGTCAATTGTATGTTGAAATGCACCCTCGCCATCACCAGACAAAAACAAGCATAACAGCTCAAATCCAGCACAATGGAAAAACCAAGTATAGGTTACGGGCAGTTGGCTGGCGGCTGGATTAACAATAGCCAGATGCTGGATGGTTAGGATCTTCTAAACTGGAATTACACCATCCATGATGGGTCCCGTTAGTCGAACGGTTTGGATTACTTTATCATGGACACCACCTATACAAACCAATGCATCAGGACACAAGTTCACGTCATGAAGCATCAAGACCTTATAAAAGCCAAGTCAATCGCACATCCAAAAGCACCCTAATCACAATAAAAGTCAATCGTACATCCAAACACGCCCACATTTCAAAGAAAAACAAAAAAGGTCGATCTTAACAGCTGAAACTCATAAGTGGAGAAATGTAATCGTAAAACCTGGACGATTGGATTACCTGACGAGGTGAAGAACGGAGGATCGGAGCTGTAGAAATCGCGTTCGCTGCGGATGCCATTTTAATGGGAAATGAGAGCTCTTGCGTTGCTGCTGCTGCTGCTGTTTGGTTGTTTGGAGTGCAGATAAGGGCGAGAGAGGGTTTCTGTTTTTAGGGTTTTTGTAACGTGGAGAGTGTATGTTTCTGGAAGATTCCAGCCTCGACGAGAAATGTTTCCCTATCGCGACTCGCAGGTGAGAGTAGCTATCCACGTGTGCCGGCGTGCACGTGTGTGAGAGGGATCGGGGTCGTTCTTCTGGTGGGACCGGTTGGGAAGAGTGTCTGAAAAGTATGGCTGGTGCATTCATCAGGTGGGCCGTGAGTGTCTAAAGGATGTTGCAGATACTTGACCAACGGTTCACATTTACCCTGCACATTGTCTGGGCAGACGTGGGTTGCGTGCTTAGTTACACAGTGAGGTAGGCTGAGGAAACTATGTAGGGCCCACCATGATGTATTAGTCTTATCGACGCCGTCCATTCATTTCTTTTTGAGCTCATTTCGAGAGGTCCATAGCTAAGTAGTAGACTGAGGCAAAGATACCTAGTTTCAACACTGAGGTCCTAGTATTGATTCTCTAGTGGTGTGGCTAACACTGTGTGAAGTGACAGTGGGTTAAGCTAACAAATATATATATATATATATATATATATATATATATATATATATATATATATATATATATATATATAAACTCATTTCAAGAGATGAGCCCAAATATGAATTTTGAAATATATCCAAAGCTCATGTGGACCATACCATGGGAGACGGTGGGAGTTGAATGCATGTTGTTCAATTGGTTAAGTTGATATTTGTGTTTTCCCTTCATCTTGTTTACAGTATGGACTTAACGTGGACCAGCCAATATCCATCACATGTTGACACCATTTAACCGATAGAAAACCTATTTTACCTGAGGGCAGCGCAATGTAATATTCTTTCAGTGATTCGCGTCCCACTATAAATGCATGGTTACAGCGCAATGTAATATTCTTTCGGAGTGAATTGTCACATGCCCATTAATAAGGCAGTGTGTTCACTACGTTTATAAGAGACATGCTAAGAAAGTAGATCTTATCACAAAATTTTCATGATGAATCTCTCGGTGGGTTTGTCTCTCATAGTCCTAAAATAGAAGATCTTATTAAAAATGTTCAGAAAGACTTTAGCGTTTAAGAAAATTATGAAGCCTCGAAGATTGAATTGGCATCCAAGTGAACCCATTTGTGGCTCGAACTGAGACAAGAAGAAGTGGACACATCATCTGGATTGGATCCACAACCATGCCCTAATTGGAATAAAAGAACAGGCAATTGGCTTAGAAAATGATATGATCTAGCTAATAACAGATTAATATCGGACGGGTCCAAACCACTCATCAAGGAAATCAGGAGAGATAGAAAGATCACCCGGAGGTTAAGTTGAATGGTACGATCTGATGGTCATGGTCTCATTGGATTTAAAAGAATGAAGTATTAGATCTGTATTGCGGAATTGACGGATTGTCTATATATAAAAAATGGAGATTCAATATAATAACCTGAAAGCGTACCTGATTGGGAAGAATTCTTTATGCCTCAATGTCGCTGACAGGAATCTTGATCTTCCACACCTCGCACCTTCAGGAGAACTTTCAATGAGACTAGGGTTTTCTCTCTTGTGTTGGTGAGGGGACCAAGACATCTATTTATAGAAAAGAGGGCTAGAAGCTTACCTATCACACTTCTTCCCTCTAGGGTTTTCATACCATAGGTTTCCATATCTGGCTTAATAACCGAGTATAGGGACCACGGTTCAAGCATCCCGCCTCAAACCTATTTACAATGATTACAACTGAAGTGGGGCCAACTGAATCGCTTAATCTGAATAATCCAACGGTCAAATCTAAACCGATGATCATGTGTGGCCCACCAGATAGGAGTCTTACATTTTTTCTCTTGGGCTACACTGATCTCTGAAAGAAAAAAATATATTTTTTATTTTAATTGTGAAAACAATTTTGAAAAATGCGTTTGTTTTTTAAAGTTCCTAATGAGCGCCCTACTGAATTTCAAAACAATACCGTTAGATAATTATGAGCAACGCTTGTCAAATCCGGTCCATCAAGAATACAGATATTAAATCATGGTAGACAACATAACATTTATACATTTCAAAGTGCGACGAATCACGGTCACGAATACCAATAGCCTTAATCGCATGAATCAAGGATATGGGGTGTGGTATGAATATTTCTAGTTTAATGTGATCACACGTGCCTATCTTCAAGTGGTCTATCTGAACGTGTCACCAAGACACAAACCAACTGAAAGTGCATACTGAAGGAGAAGCAATATCTAAACTAAATAACAGAATCATCAATGCATATAAAAAAATCTCTGAAATTTCTGTATAAAATCGGATCAAAACTAAAAACTCTCACTACTCAAATACATCCTTGAGATCTACAACTCCCATAAACGTCACATGTTCCTTAAAGAGCGTAATAGGAAGACCTTTAGTAAGAGGATCTACTATCATTTGTCCCGTGCCAATGAGTTCTACAGACACTTGATGATTCTAAAATCTCTCCTTCACAACAAGATACTTAATGCCAATATACTTTGACCACGATGAATGCTTGTTGTTGTTGGAGAAGTTAATTGCAGTTAAACTATCACAATAGATTTTCAATGGTTTCGAGACCATCTGCACAACCCGCAAACCAAAGAAAAAATTTTTAAGCCAGATCATCTAACTTATGGCTTCATGACAAGTTACATATTCTACTTCCATAGTAAAAGATGTCGTAATCGACTGTTTTACGCTCTTTCATAATACGGCTCCACCACCCATCATGAATACATAGCCCGAGGTGGACTTCTTGCTCTTGAGACAACTTGTAAAATCTGCATCTGTATATCCAACCACCTCCAAACGGTCGGATCTCCTATACGTGAGTGTGAAGTCCTTTGTCCTTTGCAGGTGGTGCGATACTTTCTTAACGGCTATCCAATGGTTCATTCCTAGATTGCTAAAGTATCTGCCCAACATTATAATCACAAAAGCAATATCGAGACGCATACAGACCTAAGCATACATGATGCTCCCTACTGCTGATGCATATAGAATATCTTTCATCTTGTCCTTTTCTATGTTATTTTTAGGACACTGAAATTGGCCAAATCTATCACCTTTTACAATAGGCGCTTGGCTAGGAGCACAACCTTGCATGTTAAACCTTTCGAGAACCCTATTAATATAGGCCCTCTGCGATAGACCAAGCAATCCACGTGATCTGTCCCGACTAATCTGAATGTCGATGATAAATGATGCATCACCAAGATCTTTCATCTCAAAATTTTGAGATAGAAATTTCTTAGTTTCATGGAACAATCCAATATCACTACTAGCCAACAAAATGTCGTCAACATACAAGACTAAAATAATAAACTTACCCATCGGCTTTCACACACACACACATATATATACACACACACACTCATCTGCAGTGTTTTCAATGAAACCATATGAGGAAACAACTTCATAAAACTTTAGGTACTACTGTCGTGATGTCTGTTTCAACCCATAAATGAACTTCTTAAGCTTGCAAACTAGATGTTCTAAGCCTTTGGCTTTGAAACCTTCTGGTTGTAACATATATACATTCTCACTGGGGTCTCCATTGAGAAACACAGTTTTCACGTCCATTTGATGTAGTTCTAAATTCATATGAGTCACAATAGCCATAATGATCTTAAAGGAGTCTTTCTTGGACACAGGTGAGAAAGTCTCCTTAAAGTCAATGCTCTCACGCTGACCGAAACCCTTTGTAACTAATCTAACTTTATACATTTCGATATTGCCCTTAGAGTCCTGTTTGGTTTTGAATACCCACTTACAACCAATCGGCTTAATCCCTTCAGACAATTCAACAAGGTCCCGGATTTTGTTATCCATCATGGATTTCAATTAATTATTTATGGCATCGAACTAATGAGAAGAATTCGTACTTTGTTCGACTTGTGAAAAAGATATAAGATCCTTTTCAGCCCCAATGTCAAAGTCATGATCCTGCAGATAGATGATGTAATTGTCTGAAATTGCAGATCTTCTCTCTCTCTATATGATCGTCTTAAAAGCTCATTATTATGAATTGGGTTTTCTATTTCCTCATCAGCGGGTTGTATTTGAGGCTCTTCATGGTCATACATAAGGATCTTAGGGTCCGCTGCTGGACGAATGACCACACTACTTTGAATGATTATGGTGGAAATCGCAATCCGTTCTTCCTCAAACACAATGTTTCTCAAGTTTGTGCTCTCATTATCTTCAGTATTCTCAATAAACTCAGCATTCGCAGTCTCAATGACTTTCATGAAATGTGATACACAATATAATCTGAATCCTTTGGATCTTTCTGGATATCTAATAAAGAAGTAACTAACCGTTATAGGGCCAAGCTTTCTTTCATGCGGGTTATATGATTTGACTTCTGCGGGACAACCCCATACATAAAAGTATCGTAAACTAGGCTTTCGCCCTGTCCACAATTCATATGGAGTTTTCATTACAGCCTTGTTTGGGACTATGTTAAGGATATGCACAACCATTTTTAACGCATCACCCCATGGATTTTGGCAACATTGAATTACTAATCATAGACCGCACCATGTCCTTTATGGTACGATTATACCTTTCCACTACACCATTCTGCTCTGGAGTACCAGGCACGGTATACTGGGCAATGATGTCACATTCTTCTAGGTATCTAACGAATGGCCTTGGATTACGCCCAGATTCATCATACCTTCCGTAGTACTGGCCACCACGGTTGAATTTGACAACTTTAATCTTTCTATCGAGTTAATTCTCGACTTCAGCCTTATATATCTTAAATGTATCCAGGGCATCTGATTTGTCGTTAATAATGTATAAGTACCTATAACGAGAGTAGTTATCTATGAAAGCGATAAAATGCTTCTGCTCATTCCAATATGCTAAAGTGAACGGTCCACAGATGTCTGTGTGAATCACTTCCAGGAGTCCTACACTCCTAGTGGCACCATTTTTAGTAGTTCTAGTCTATTTACCTTTAATGTAATCTATGCAAACCCCAAAGTCTGAAAAGTCTAGAGTGAAGAATTCTTTCACGCAAAAGCTTTTCCAATCTCTCACGAGAGATATGACTTAATCACCAGTGTCATATGTAAGACCCGACCCGAGTTCCTGTGTGTGCATGTGTGTGTAGGTATACATTTCATTTCTCTTGGTCCTGCAGTCCTATCAGTCAAATTCTGGCGACCCGCGACCCTCAAATTGTGTTTGTAGTCATCCTTAAGTCCGGTCACGTAGACCCGACTTGGATTGACCCGAGACCTATGCCATCTTGTTCGCATCGTCATTGCGGTTCCAACGACGTGTCTTATGCGTCCATCCGATATATGGGTCAAAAGTTATGAACATTACATTGTATAGCCCTTAATCATGTAACCCACTTCAGTGAAATGCATGTGGACCACCTCTCTTGGCACAAGTCCCTATGCACACTACACACACCACATAAATTCTACAGAAAACACCACCCACCTCAACATACACTACACAAGCCTACCCTAAGTCTAAACATTGTTTTTCCCTCCCATAGGCAATGATGGTCTTTCTTACAAAACCATCATGACATCTCTCTCTCTCTCTCTCTGTCTCTCTCTCTCTTTCTCTCTCTATCTTTCCCTCTTTCTCATTTTCCTTCATTTGCTAGCAAACCTCTCCCTCCCAACGTCCCTTTCTCCCTCTTTTCTTCAGCCCTCTAATCCCCAAAAATCTGTCAATCCTACCATTAAAAATATATCTCCACCATTAAAACCTCTTCTTAGGTCCAAGATATCCATGGTGTGGGAGTTTGAAGGCTTACATTACATATGGGTGATTATAAATTTCTGATTTCCTTTCTAACATTTAAATCTTCTTTCTCTTTATGAATGGATCATATAAGACCCACCAATCCATGGTGGGAATCCCATTTGATCCCATGGATGTGGCCCTTTGACCCATCCTACATGCATGTCATGATCCATGATGGGGCCATTCTCCATGGACCCTATCATAATGTATTTCATGATCTACTCCATTTCAAGGTCATCTAGACCTTAAATATTATGTTGGGATGGCATCCCAACCATCCATTTTAATCATAAATCATGCATGCATTAGTTTAATGTTGCATGTTCAATCAACATAGTTGTATGGATGAGATTGATTCTTGGGAGGGCCCATTAGTGGTGGGGCCCTACCCCCATGGCCGAATTGTCTATCCTTCTTCTATTTTCTCTGATGTGTGGATGATGATATATGTGTGGCCCACTTGGTGGGCCTGGGATGTCCCAAAAATCCAGCAAGGGTGGGACGCCCCTACCACCCAATCCCATTATTTTGGGGCACTTTAATCAATGCATGCAAGTGTCCTAGCCTAAGTTCATGATTTGGACATGTGTGGGGCCTACTAAAGAAGGCCACATATCCTTTTATTTACTGTATATATTCTGATATAGGTTGATATGTCCAACCATACATAGCTGTCCAAAAATTTGGACCGTTTGTTGGGATTGATGTAGCTGATGTTTAGAATGGATTTGGTCCATGATTTCCATTATTTTTCTTCTGATTGAGGAGTGTATTTGAAGGTGTGGATTCCACCTTGAAGTGTGATGGATCACACCTCAGATTGCTCGTGCAATGGCACCAAAAAATGAGGCCCAAAGGGGGTGGGCAATCTACCTTGCTGGACCGTCTAGCCTTATAAATTGGGGGGGGGGGGGGGGGGGGAGATTGATTTTCTAAGAGGTGGGCCACTTTTGTGGACCCCACCTTATTGTATTTTATGGAAAAAATATCAAACATCAACCCCTCCCCTCTTAGGTGAAGTTTGGGCCCACATTTTGGGGTGTACATTGCATAGACAACAATGTTTTATGCAGCAGAAATTTTAATTTTCACCTTGCTGTGCATGAAGTTTTTCTATGATTTGCTTGAGCTTCTGGCCTCCCATTTGGCCCATCTTGTGGCCCACCATGTTGGGACTCATTTTGGGGATGTGGGCCACCATTTCCACCTCGGAAAATTAAGATATGGCTATTGGAATGGCAGCCCATAGCTGGACGTTCCAGCAGGGCTGGCGTCCAGCCATGGGCTGACCGTCCACCCTCTTAAGGCCCACTATAATGTATGTTTTATCCAGGCCATCCCCTCCATTATGGACCACATATGTGTGGCCCATCTCCCTTGTGGAGTGTCCACATGTGGGACCCACTTTGATGCACTTTTGGTGGGACATCCCAGCCCTTTGGACTGCCCACCATGGACACCCAGCCTATTGGGCTGTTGCTGGACGTCCAGTCTAGCAGCATGGCCCACCTGATTTATGTATTTCATCTACTCCCTTCATCTGGTGGACCCTCTGTGACATGTACAAGTCACTGGGGATTAAAGGAACTATATAAATAAATTTTTATTGAATTTCTAGTAAGCCCAGATAGTGGGTGGGTGAGAATTTCAGCAATAGGCTCAAAATTTACTGCCTATAAATGTATGTTTTGGGGCAACATGGCCCACTAGATTTTGGGAATATTTTGTACATGTCTTGACCCATTTCAAATTAGATTTTTGGGCTTAATTAATGTATACTTAAGGCCCCACTTTAAATGGAATTTTATTGGAATAATATTCATAGTTACATGTTGGGTTTCCTAGGCCCATTGTCCTAAAACCTTCTTGATGGACCTCTGGCCTTTGGGCCTATATTTAATATACCATTATGATGAGTTTTATGGGCCAAAATACTCAAGTAGTTGGGCCCTTGGTTGCCCATTAAATTAACCCCATACTTGGGCCAAGATGTGAGGCCCAACTCACTTGTTTTAAACATAAGAATTGCCCACATGGTTGGAATAATGAGCTGCCCATTAGGCCCATCACAATGAGTGGACTCATGATTATTATGGTTGGGCCCAAACCTTGCTTGAGGGCCCACCAAGTTACCTAAGTGTTGGGCCTTCTGTATGGCCCACTAGGCCATGGATTGCTTAGGCCTTGGGCCTTGCCTTATATGTGTGTAGTTAGCGGGCTACCTTTTGGGACCCAGTTGAGGTTGGATATCCGCCTTGGTGGCCCTAAGGTAGGCCCATAGGGCCCTTATAGGTGGTTGAAGGCCCACCTTGGACCCCTATTAGGACCGTTTCTTCCTTTGACCTTTATAGCTCTCTTAGCTTGTGGGCTACCCCAAAGTATTGGGCCCCCACTAGAGGACTTCTCCTTAAAGTACATGTCTATGTATCTAGACTTTGTCCCTCCTTGGGAATGAGGAGTATATTCTACGATATCATCGCCTAGTAGCACACTTACATCATTATAACCCATATACATCATCTGCGTGAATTGATTACATTATGTGGTGGTCATAGAGGGATGAAGTTTCTCCCATTGTGCATATTGAGTGCCTGAAGCTAGTGCATGATCTATATGTGTGACTCATGTATTGGCATCGCATTTCATAATGATACCGTCCCTACTTCTTCAACGCCTTGCTTCCACAGGGATATTCGTGGATAGCTGTATGTGTGGATACCGAAAAATGCTACTTGAGCATATCGGGTGTATAAGATGCTCATGGGTGAAATTTTCAAAACTCCAGGGTACCAAAGATCTGCCCAACGCTATAACCGAGTGAAAATTATGAGACATTAGGGCCTTATACCGTTAGGCCGCGACTCCCATTGTCGTGTAGTCGGTTGGGTAGGGGTGTAGCCTTACTTGTCTGGTGTGAGAAGACATCGCTAGGCTGAGTCTGACTAGCTTGTAAATGGGTCCACTGCCGTTGAGCCTTGTTGGTGATTGGTTGTCCATAGGCGGGTAGTGTGGTCTAGAGCTGTACACAAGCAGACTAAGCTCAGGTACTCGCTCGACTTGACTCGGAATACTCGACTCGATACTTGACTCGTGTGAGTTAGAGCCGAGTACAAGCGGGTTTCTAAGACTCGTTTAGATTACGAGTTACGAGGTACTCGACTCGATACTCGACTCGTGTGCTCGACTTGGTACTCGTATATATAAGCCCGCATAAAAAAAAAACCCTACTCACCCAGTCACCCGTCGTTTTCAAGCAGCGCCCGTTTGAAACCCTTCTTCCCTCCCGGTAGTCGTTCGAAAAAAAACTCTCTCTCACTCTCCCCTCCTTTTCCCAGCGCCCATCCGGTCGTCCCTCTTCTTCCCTCTCTCTCTCTCTCACTCGTTCGGTGGTGCTAGACCCTCTCGCTCGTCCCTGCCGCTCGTCCCTGCGGCCTGTCCGGTGACGGAGCTCGTCCCTGCCACTCGTCCGGTGCCGCAGCTCGTCCCTGCAAGGCTGTCACTCGTCCGTCATTGCCCACCTACACGCAAATTGCCGGTCGTTCACCTTGACTCACCGGTAATGTGTGGGTTTGATTTTTTATTTTTTATTTTTTATTTTTAGAAATTATTTAATATATGTTAATATAGAAATTGTTTAATATAGTTTTGGGATTAACTTGATATTTTTGTTTTCCCTAAATATTCGTTTTGCTATAGATTCCCTAAAGGGGGTGGCTAACAGCCTAACAGTGAAGTGTGAACTGACAGTGAGTGTACTAATGGGATTTCTGCTCATACTCGAACGCGCCTCGAAAACTCGACTCGACTCGACTCGTTTTCTACTCGTACTCGGGCGAGTAGAGTATGAGCAGGGAGTCCATGCTTGTTGGCTGATTAGAGCCGAGAATGAGCAGGACTCGAGCATTAAGAGCCGAGTACGAGTAGAGCGATACTCAGCTCGACTCGACTCGTGTACAGCTCTAGTGTGGTCTCTTATGCTCGTTTGACTGTGAGGGTTTGGAGAGCGGTAGTCATCCAATAGTGTACTGGACCCCAGTGATTTTCTTATGATTGGAAATGTACTTGATATGTGGATTGGATATGAGCACTGATATTACTTTGTATCGCATTCGCATTGGCTGTATAAGCCCCTTTATGCATCGCCTTGGTATGGTGTCCAGTGCTCATTGCATTGTACTCATGATAAGCCTCGGTAAGGCTAACGACATTGTCATTGATTATTTTTTCTGTATCTCCTACTATTCTTCTGTGCACCATTATCACACACCTTTACCATCCTTTAAGCTTCTATAAGCTTATACACGATTGATGCGTGTAGGAGATCCTATGCAGACATCGTAGCGACAGAGCTTGGATTAGAGTTGAGCTTGAAGACCCCAGTGTTACAGACTTTTCCCTCTTTCCTTCATTATCTTATGTATATCCTTTTGAACCTTTTGTACTTGTAAAAGTTCAAATTCATAGTGGATTTTGTGATGTGTTCCTTTGTTATTTTTGAGATGTTACTTGCTGTAATCTTGGGTATGCTCGTATTGGAAATGGTTATTCAGTTATAGAAATCCTCCTTCTGGGATCCCAGGATCGGAACCTGCCTCAGGTGCCGAGAATGGGGTACAACGGAGGTTGTTACGATCAAAACAGGCTATCGAATTCCTTGTGAGTCCAGTTACCGAGTCTGGGGCGTGACAGGAGTTGGTATGAGAGCATATCAAGTAATTTTGGAATAACTCGGGATAACATCTCATGTTTGCTGAGAGCATAGGACAAGTAGTGTCCCGAGATCCTTCTTTCGCTCCGTATTGAGCCTGTAATTGTTCTGATCCCTTGCGTCATCATGATTTTGTAGATGATGTCGCCTAGACGTGGCACCCGTGGTCGTGGCGCCCATGGCCGTGGTGCCCGTGGTAGAGGCACTCATGATACTCATTCTACTCGAGCGCATCCCGCTCTCGTAGTTGAGGATCTGATTCCCGAGGTCTCGATTCCGCCTCCCGTTGAGCCCGTTCCTTCAGTTGCGCCAGTTTTCCCACTAATTCCCCCTTCTCAGCCTACTGTTCCGGTTACAGAGGATCCTGCTCCATCAGTCACACCCGTGCCTCCACCCGAGGCGAGTGTCGCTCCTGCCTTTCCAATGTGTCGGTCGGTGCCGAGCACTTTCAGCAGCTGATACAGCTTGTTGTTACCGCATTGCAGACTCATCAACCTGTAGCCGTTCCAGTTTCTAATAAGGGTGATTTGTCGTGCGCTAGCGCTTTCTTCAGAGAGTTTAGCCAGCATGACCCACCGAGATTCCGAGGTGAGCCAGACCCTTTTGCCACCGAGGCATGACACACTCAGATCGCGAGGATTTTTGACATTATGCAGTGTCCTGTTGATCAAAGGGTTTTCCTTACGACCTTTCTTCTTCAGGGTGAGGCCCGTCATTGGTGGTTGTCTGTATCCAGGATGGCTAGGCCAGATTCCGTTTGGACATGGGAGGAGTTCATAGTCCGTTTCGACCAGAAATTCTTTCCCAAGCATGTTCAGATACGGAGGGCGATCGAGTTTGAGACCCTAATTCAGGGTGATTTATCGGCGTCACAGTATAAGGCCTGTTTCTTGGCCTTGTATAGATTTAATCCTCATCTCACCAGTGATGAGAAGATGAGGACTCGTCATTTTGTGACTGGCTTACGTCCTTCCCTTCGTAGTCGTGTGGTAGGACATTGTTTGGAGACGTTCGATCAGGTTGTCCATCGAGCGTTGGTTTATGAGGACTGGGCCTTGACTCAGAGAGCACGAGAGCAGAGTTCCGATGGAGACCGGAAGAGGAGAGCACCAGCCAACAGTTTTAGGTAGCACCATCAGCAGAGATGGAGGGGCAGATCAAAGTATAGACAGCCTGCGGCTCAGACAGTAGCTCCATCATCATCATCAGTACAGCTAGCCGCTTAATCTTCCGGCCTCTTTTCCGGTGTTTGTTTCGGTTGTCGACAGGTCGGGCATCGAAGACGCGATTGCTCTCTCCCCATACAACAATAGAGGCCATCACAGTTGCCTCCTCCTCGTCCTCCTCAGTAGCAGCAGCGAGTTCAGCCTCCAGTCCCCGCTCCCAAGGCTCCTCCTCAACAACAGAGGCAGCCAGGTAGACCTCCCCGCAGAGACAGCAGCAGCAGCAGTAGAGGAGATATCCGTATGTTTAGTCCCTGGGTCGAGTATGTATTGAAGCCCAGCAGGCATAGACTCCGGATCCGCAGTCTTCCAGTTTGATTCCCTTATCAGCTCAAGGTCGATTTTATTCTGCACAGCAAGCGCCAGGCCAGGACCCACAGTCATCAACTGGTGGAGTCGTCAAGGGTATTCTTCTTGTTTCTACTTGCGTTGCTCACATTTTATTTGATTCTGGTGCCTCTCATTCTTTTGTAGCCGAGCAGTTTTGCCGATCGACTGGTATTCCGACAAAGTTCGTGTTTGAGGCCTTGGCCGTTTCGACTCTCATGGGGAAATCCATTGTGTTGACCCGTCACTGTCTTTCTTGCCCGGTGTTAGTGGGCGAGATGTTCCTTCCTGCTGATCTGTTCGTAATGCCGATGACAAACTTTAATGTTATTCTGGGTATGAACTGGCTTGCGAAGTATTGTGCTGTCTTGGACTGTGCCGCGAGGACAATCACGTTTCACATTTCGGGCTTGCCAGTATTCCAGTTCGTCACTGCCTAGAGGAGAGCCGTTGTCTAGTTTCTTGGTTTCTGTCGTCAAGGATTCTGTGACAGAGAGTATTAAGCAGCTGTCAGTTATTTGCTACCCTACACAAGCTGTCCTCAGTAAATTCCTTGCCTCCATTTTCTAAAATAAATTTCAACTTCTTGATAAAAAATGAAAAATAAAAATCAAAACCGACAGCATCAGCGTTGCAATTTTACTTTGAATCGCTTTCGAATTCCAAGACTCTTGAATCTATTACCATTGTAGATCTTGTCCGACCGTACCCCGTTGTTGTCATGGCCCACAATGATAGGCACCCACCTGAGATCGATGAGGATCTACACACCGATAGCTCCCCATCTATGGACGGGAGACGATGCGGCGGCTCTTTGCGTATAATGTTCTTGTCTCCGAAATATAGTAGGCAGCAGCAACAACAATGGTAAGGAGATAGTAAGGGTATTTTGTATAATGCATTCCTTGAGGATCGGTCCGGATCGGATCGGATTTGGTCCAATCCAAACTCGACCCGAACAACTTTCGAATTTGAATGGACCTACCCGATCCGCACCGATCCAGGCCATCGATTCGGTTCGAATCGGGTCAGATCGGATCCATTGGATCGGGTCAGAAATGCCTAGCTCTAAACCCACCCATGGAATTATAGAACAAACATTGTAGTAGACTATAAGATGCGTGTTTGCTCAAAATAACCTATTTGAATAGTTGGATAGGGATATTTGTGAACTGAGTGACTTAAGAATCATGTGGGGTCGTGCAGATTAACACCTAATGCCAATCTGACCATTAAATTGTTAGTAAACATTAGTAAAACCCCTAAAATCAAGTAGTGTGGCCTACCCGAGTTTTAAATCAGCTACTATATCACACTTGAACCTTCTTTAGGATCCTTAGGACCCTTTTAACCATTGACGTTCAAATTCGAGATGACCCGATCGTCGAATCGACGTGAATCCATAAATAGGACCCAAATCAAGCTGTGGGGCCCACTTAAACTTTAAATCTGCCTGATTTTTTAGTTAGAAGCTCTGGTTGGGACCCCCGAAGCAAATGGAAGGGGTAGATTTTGTCCAACATCACTGTGGACCCCACGTTTAAGCACGCATGTATACGGTGTAGGAGCACTAGTGGAGTATTGGACCGAAAGAATCGATCAAACAGCTTTGACCGATAATTTCCAAAGAGGGAAGGCTTCTTCCTTCCTTTTCTTTTCCCGTTGTAGGGATTTTAAACGAACAAAATCCATTTTTAGTCACGAGATGGCCCACCATTGGGCATTCATTAGATGATCTAAACCATCCATCTAGAGCGGACGTGATTTCTAACCAAGATCCTGTTGTCCTCATAAGCCTATGCACACGTTCATGAGCACAACGGAAGGTGTAAGTGGAGTGCGTGTGGTTGGAGGTTTTCGAAAGTGGAAATTTTTTGTTTCTACTTGCCACGATGGCAATCCGCGTGGGCCTAGCTCCCAAAATCTCGGCCCTTTAATCCGAAAGATCCTAGCCATTCATTTCATTCACGGGGATTATGGTTTTCGTAGAAAACCAGCAACCAAAACAACTGTCAGTTTCATGTTACCGGCTGTATTTAGAGCCGCTGCAAAGCAAAGCCATCTAAGCCATTCATTTCCTATCATACGATCTAGGATTGTTTGAGGAACTCTACATAAGAGAGGAAGCAAGTGCATTAGGGTTCCTCACCATTCCTTGCGGCCGGAAGGGGAAAATCTACTGTTTTTTTCTCCATTTGAACCCACCAACCCATCCTCCTCCAAGCTTTAAAACCTTCATCCCAAAAATTCCTTTAAACCCATCTGAACATCCAACACCTCCAGATTGAAGGAAGGAGATACCGTACGAATTCTGCCATTAAAGCTTGGCCACCCGCGATAAGAGAACCCATCGGCTATGCAGTCCATGCGGACCCTGATCATGCTATGTAGTCCATGCGGACCTTGATCATGAATCTAAGATGATCATTCAGTGGGCCTTCGTAGTATGAATCAATCGGTAAAGCACGGGTCAAATCTGTTCAAGAGAAACAAGCCTGAATCATAAATCAAAATGATGCATCTACTATTGTTGCTCATGGCTCAACTCAACTCAGTTCAGTTCCGATCATGTGGAGAGGATTCGTTTTGATCACGAAGCTATTGGGCATCCCGGAAGGGAGGAAAGTGAGAAGAAGGAAAGAAGAAGAAAGAGAATAAAATAATGGGTGAGTTGTTGCACCAGCTCGAACCGAGTCGAGTTTGGGTTGAGTCAGGCCAAGCATGGCCTCCATTGTTAGATGTTTCCAGTAGGAAGAATATAAAGGAGAAGGAAGGAAAGGAAAGATGGGGAAGGGTGGCTGGGTTGTTGCTACACAGGTGTTGAACCACATCTAACTCGCTGCCTAGTCACAATGCCGAGTCGCTGCATCAAACGACTTGCTCTTGAGTCGGGGCAGGTTGCGGTAAGTCTAGTTAAGATCTAAGGTTGTTGGACACCCCATCTCTAAGAGAGAAGAAAATGAAAGGAGAAGTAGAGAAAGAAAGAAAGTGAGCTAAGTCGAGTCGGTGCATTTATGCCGCACCAATTCGACTTGGCTGAGTTGTTGACCAAGTTGCAGGTTGATCTTGGTCCAGCAACCTTGCTAGACCGTTAGAAAGAAAGAGAGTAAAGATGAGGAAGAAGGAGAATCAACTCAGTCGGCTCTAATTGAGTCGACCCGCCGAGTCGTGAACCTGGCGAGGTCTAGGTTCCGGTCAATCAGGTCCAGTAGCCGATTAGAAAAGTTCTCTAACTCGTCACATGGATTTTACACCGAGATCGATCGAGGCAAACTAAGTTCTGCCGAGTTCGGGGCCGAGTAGAATCGTCGAGTCAAGCTACTGAGTCGACTAATGTGAGTTAACTCTCTTCCCTAATTAGATTATTCTGAATTACCATTATTTTCATTACCATAATTACGACAATTATTATGCCATCAATCACTATTTACTCTAACATTAGTTATTACAAATGAAATTACCATTAATGATATTAGTAGGGTATCCATCACCTGAAAATATTATCATTAATAATAAATTATACTATTTTATTACCATTGTAATACTTATTATTACCATGGTTGTAAATATTAATTATATCATTAACGTTAAATTGTAATTAACCATATTATTACATTGTGTTTAAACTACACATACATTATAGTTCAACTCCTAGAACTAAACCCTAAAACCTAGGTAATCCAAACCCTAGGTTAAGACCTTAACCCAAAATAGTGTGTAAAGCTTGGATCTAACCGTATAACTTTATAATTTATGGTAGGATTTGATTATAAGGGAACATGCATTTCCTAGCAATGCTGGTAGATGATTCAAAACATAAGGTGATGATTTCTTCCCCTTAAGCTTTCCACTTTCCTATTAATTTAAGTGATAGTTCCTGTTTTAATTTCAGCTAAAAATTGTTATCTCTATTTGATTATTACTTGCGCCAGTTGTTGGATTTGATTTATAACTTATATGTTCGACATTTATCTTGTATAAAATATGTATGTTGTACTTGTATACCTTCTCATGCTTGTGGATTGCTTATGGAACTTAAACTAGTATATCTATTAGTGAGAAACCTCACTTATAAATGTACATCCAGACTTGGTATATAACTTGAATGATTGTGATTATAATGGGCCCCCGACTTAGTGGCCATTTTACCTAAGTTGTTGTGGACTTACCATCTTGCGAACCCTCGTGCCCTCAATGGCTTTGATGTGATATTTTCCCTTTGCGACTTTAATATAATATTTGCCATTTACGGCTTCGATATGATATTTACCTTATGTGGCTTTCATTTGATATTTGCCCTAAGTGGCTTGATGGATTATTTCTGTATATCTATGCGATGGTAAGATCCACTTGTGGCACTATGATTGGTCGTTAATCAAGGAGGTTGCCATTAAACATCCTAATGTTGGAGTCTCATAAGTCAGGGATGGTGGAATGAGACACTATGCTCGAGTTGTCGGCCTATGCTGGATGATGAGCTCCCCGTAGTGACCTTTGAGTTTTCTTAAATTGGCTGGTTGTAATTGGAATAATAACATTTGGCTAATCATGCACTCATAGCATATGGGCAATGACGGGTGGCTAATTCTGGATGTTATAACACGTGCCCTTAGGCCTTAGTGTGGTATCGTTTTGCTAGCTCACAGACTATCGACGATCGACCCATGTATGATGGCTTGGTCATTATACTTGTACGTGATGTAAGCACGTGATGTGCTACGCTGGTGATCGGCTATATGCAGTCCAAGTCTGACTGGATGAGCATCCCCAGGTCGATGTACATTCACGCATCCACGCATTTAAACAAGATTATATCATATATTGTTTTGGATGCCTTATTTCTTTAAACTATGTTTGACTAATGCGGCGATGTGTAATCTTGAGGAAAATTTACACTGAGCTGGCCACTCATTCATCGAATATATAACCGTACAGGTAGTGCAGGTGGTTTAAATGATATTCATATTTGGATAGATGAAGAGTATAACACAATTATCATGGATGCATGGTTGTAATTGCCAAGAGAAGCTACGTGATGTTGTGGCTCGAGTTTATATGCATTTTATTATTTCTCATGTGTTAAATCTTGTAATTCTTGTATTTGTTAACATAGAGACATTGGTTTGTATAAGTCATTTTGGGCAGCCGCTCTTATATTTGAATGTATATACAATTTCCTTTATGCTGGATTTGTTTCTCTTCTACTAAACTGTTAACTCTAAGAAAAAGAAAAAGAAAATATGTGGAATTTGGTAATCTTTAAAGGTTAACACTCGGGTCTTTGAAAAACGAGTCATATACTCGGGTTTCGAAAACTCGGGGCGTTACGTATTAGGTTAGAAGCCTTGCTGTTAAATTACTCTAGTTAATTTAAAATTTTATATTAATTTAAGTAAGCAATTGTGTATTAATTGGTGAAAGTTTTATATGGTCCTAATCACCCCCCCTTTAGGGCATAGCCTTCATTCCATAGCTTCGTCAAGCTTTTGTGCGTATCTGTAATATCCTACACCACATGAAATTTTAACTCCCAGAGGAGTCGGCTGAGCAATTCATTGCCCAATTCAAGGGTAGAAGGAATCGATGTCCGGTGATCCTCCCCGAGGATGAGTTCATCATATTAGCCCTATAAGGCATGTGTTTTGAGCTTCATAAGAAATTCGAGGCATGTTCTTTAGTGACCTAATTGAGTTATCAACCATAGCCACCAGGTACAAACAAATTCTTTGAGAGGAGCAACAACGGATGAGCGCGTTCAAGGGCATGTTTTACCTTGACCCAAATTATGAGTTGGCCATGACAAACATTGTATCTGCACGATGGGGTGAGGAATAAAATGCCCCTTTTGAGGTGGTTGTGGCCGAGATAGTTGGTACACAACCATGCGAGTGTTTAACCCTAAAAAGGGTCAAGTGCAAGGCTTCAAGTGTGGTAGACCCAAAAGGGGGCACTTCCGAGGCTGCACAAATGTATACCTTCAACATCTCAAAGGCCGAGGAGATCTTTGATGCTTTGCTCTAGAGTAAGTTTATCAAAATTCTTGTGAATAAAAAACCCTCAATTGATGATATCAAAAGTGGGAATTATTGTATGTGGCATGGCATTAGAAATTATTCTACTAAAAAAAACATTACTTTTAGAAACCTAGTACATAATAACATTAACAAAGTATTGCTTATTTTCCCTAAAGATGGAGCAACAAATGATGGGAGTCGACGTTATACCCACTTCTGAAATGATCGCGATTAACATTGTCTAGACCGACTAAATGACGATCGACCAACCCAAAGGAAAACATGCAATTAAACCCCTGAAATCACCTAAGTCGAGGACCCCACACGCAAAAAATTCAATCAATGGCGACTGAACTAAATGAATCGCCACTCCTGATGACTAGACATCTGATGGGTTGCCAGTCATCACTATTGGAAAAGGCACAACCTCGACCGCGTCATCAATCAAGAAAGGAAAATTGACAGAAAGCATGGTTAACACAAAGAAGGGGTCCATAAGGCTAAGGGAAAGCCCTGATCGAGAACCAAGACTCTAAGAGTTCAGAGTCTCAATGGTCTGAGGGTAATCCTTATACCTATGTCTACTACATATGCCACGAGGAGATGCTCTGACATCCGAGATGGGGTTGGAAATTGACGCCCCACAAGTTAAAGGCATTCTAGACCCAAGGGAAGCCTCAACTATGACAGACATTCTCACATTGTTGGGGCCGATCTACAATAAGAGATGCCCTCTTTAGAGGCATCCCCATGATTGGCACCAATAACACTACGGGAGCTTGAATGCCAAACTCCCTGTCGACAACAAGGCACCTGTTAACAGACCAAAACCTTATTAACCACGACAACACACCAAGCGCTTGGTTAGGTATGCCAGGGACGAGCTCCTGGCACTCAGACCTAAGATAGGGTCAATTGGAGGTTATTCGACCAGACCAAACCTGAACGATGAACTTGCGCCAGGTCAACCAAGGCAAAACAGTGAAACAACCTAGTATGGGTTTATTAGGATCAAGAATAATTGGAATGCATACGAGCATTCTAGACCTCATCAACTTGGGCCAACACAATTGGTTCCCAGGGATGAAGCCAAGATGGACAGTCAATGGTAGAATGGTTTAGGGTTAAAAATAGGTATTTTTAGAAGAAAAGAGCCATTCAAACGAACTATGATGCAAAGCAAGCGACTTTTTAGCAGATGACCATTTTCATCCTACAATTGGTAAACCTGCAAAGAGGCTACCAACCCCAGAACACTACCTTAGGGAGGCCCAAGTCAGAGTATTTCGAGGCAGCATCCCTTAAGAGATATAGCCGAAAGTAAGGAAGGCCAAAGACACCGGCCGTGATAATTTGTAATAACCCCAATTATGGTAGTCAGTCGTATACATTTGTACATACAAGGAACCTTTTATGGAAACATAGTGAATGTTTATAAACACTATAAATTAGATTATCCTCATTCCTATTCATAGTAGAAGTGTTAAATTTCGAGTATGAAATTCTCTTTAATGTGGGTAGATTGTAATACCCCGTGCTTTTCAGTACTTGAGTATTACCATGAAAACCTAACTTATTATAAACACAAATATGATTTATTTCAACATTCACTTTCATTCTAATTTGAATACGATCATTGGGAGGAAGTTTCATATGTAGATTAAGCAATTTGATCATTGGATATTTATAATTTTATCGTTAAATACAATTTCTTGTTAGGTGACCCACTCATATACTAAGCAATCTTAATCTTATAGTATATGGCCAATTAAGATCTGAATTAATTAATTGAACATCTATGATCAAGAGTAGGTCACACATCTAATATGTGTGTGTGTGTTATAATAGTACAATAAATAGATAAATAAAGAAAATAAATTATTATTGGAATATATTATAAAATTTCATTTTTTAACAAACTATTATTTTAGTAACCATTATTGGCATAAATTATAAGCATATAATAAGTAAACTATTATTATTATTATTATTAAAAATATATCAAATAATAATATTTATATATTATAAGCTCATATAAAGCATAAATATAAATTAAATTATTTATTAATGATTTGATTATTTAAAGTAAAATAAAAATACAATTTCATGTGTACAATTTATAATATTATAAAATAAATAGAATAAAATAATAATAATGACGATATAAAAAATAATGTTAAAAATGTCTTAATAATATTAATATTTGCAAACGCCTGAGTGGTCCTGATCATTCCTTAAGGGATACCAACAGAATGAAGTTTAACGAATTGGTTGGATCTCTTCAAACATATGAATTGAATTTTGAAGATCTAAAGAACAAGTCCATGACTCTCAAATCATCTAAGTCCAAATTTTATAAAAATTTTAAAAAGAAAAAGAAAATGATTTTAAAACAACTTTTAACAAGAGAATGACAATTCTAACTATTAGAAAGCTAAATCTAAAGACACACACTACAAAAAAGAGGGTTTTTACCGACGAAATCAAAAAAAAAAAAAATGTCGGTAAAAGTTTCCTTTTAGCGACGAAATTAATTTTATAGCTAAAGGAGTCTTTTAGCGAAATGGTATGATTGCCACCTGGGAAGAATCATCAGAATGTCCTAAAAATAATAAATTAAAAAGAAATGGTATGATTGCCACCTGGGAAGAATCATCAGAATTTGAATTCGATTCAGAATCTGATGAATCAGATCAAAAGGAAGTAAGAGATCAAAATGCATTTATGACAATAGCTAGAGTCACTACTTTAGAAGATAGTGAAACATCTGGATATGAAACTCCTGAGAGTGACTCTGAAAATAAAGAAGACCTTTAAGAAGGCTATGATGCTTTCTTCAGAGAAAGTTGCGAAATTGCGTCAAAATTGAAAATGCAAAAGTAAAAGTGTGATGAATTGCAATTAGAACTTGAAAAAGTTGTCTTAGAAAAATCTCATTTTTCAAATTATTTTGAAAAATCCAAACTAATAAATTTAAAAATACAGAATTTTAAAATCTTAAGTTTGATTTTGAGAAATTGAGGATTGTAGTTTCTTCACTTAAGAGTTCAAATGATACTTAGGATTATACCCAATGAGACAAAAAACTTGAAAATTTGCTAACCACAACTCACCTCTGTGGTGATATGTCTGACCTTGGCTATAACATATATAACAACTTAAAGCCTAAGACTTCTACTCTTACTTTTATGAAAGGAGAATCTTTGAACTTTAAAGTGAAAACTAAAAAAGGGAAAAAGTTTGATAGCAAGAAGACTTTCTTCAAACATAAAAAATAAAAACCCTTCTAAAGAATTTCTAAAGTGAAAACCTTTAACAACAACAACAGATATCAAAGAAGAGAAATTAACAATCTTCCTCTTGCTGATAAAAATGTGAACTTGCAAAGTTGTTAAAAGCCAACTCAAGTAAGAAAGGAATAAACAGGAAAACAAGAAATCCTAACTCCTAAAGACAACAAATGAAACGAGACCCTCCAAAGCCTAGAACCATCATAAAGTGAGTTCCAAAGGTTAAATGTATTGTCATATACACAGCTTTCAAAGCAAGTAGCCATTCAAGATGGTGCCTGATAGTGGATGTTCTAGACATATGACATATGATAAAGTTATTCTCTCAAATATTTAATGGGTTTTTTGACCCGTTGTCGACCGGTCGTCAGCCTCGCTCGACCGGTCGAAGGCTGGTCTTGACCAGTCGTAGAAAACGAGTCGTGGCACTACTCAAAGTCCAACGACTGTGAACTATTTTTCTCCAGGGTGCTCAACTAGTCGAAGGAGGTACTCGAATGGTCGAAGGTGGCTCTTGACCGGTTGTAGACTCGATTCGACCAGTCGAGGTTACCAGATTTGTTCCGCAATTTTGCGCGGATTTCGTGTCGCAAGTCCTTTCGCAACTGGGATGCGGAAGGGAGTTTCCAAAAACTATAAATAGGAGTTCTTAGGATTTTCTAGGTATGACAAGAGGGTTTTCTAAAGCTTTACAAGGGATTTGTTAAAGGGTTTAGGGCTATCAAAGGTGAGAGTGAGGGAGAAAGAGAGAGAGGAAGCTCATAGAAGGGAGGTTCTGCTCGTGGAGGTTATCTAATGTGCAATCTATATCTCAGCACTTCTATGTCCTCGTAATCGGTTAGATCTCTCCGTTTTCTCTATTTCTCTTATTGTTTATCCACTCCTGCGTGAGTGAAGAAGGTTGTAACGTTATACTTCATAGTGGATTGTTGATCTGGACGAGGTCCCGTAATTTTTACCTCTTTAAGGGTTTTCCATGTAAAAATATCTTGTGTGGTGTGTGATTGATGATTGATTGTTTTCATTGCTTTATCATCTATAATTCTGGTTTGTTCTAGAGGGCTAGATCCTAAGGTTTTGTGTAAGGCCCCCAACAAAGTGGTATCAGAGCTAAGTTCATTGAACGGGTAGGATCGGTTTTGAATTACGGAAGGTGGCTCATCAAGGATGATCAGCCTCAATGGTTCTAACTGGACCATATGGAAGGCTAAGATGAAGGACTTGCTTTATTGTAAGGACCTATATTCTCCAATTTTAGGCATATCAGCAAAATCTAAGGATATGACTGATGATGATTGGAAGAAGATGGACCGAAAGGCGGTGGGGTTTGTTAGACAATGGTTTGATGATTCAGTGTTCCACCATTTGTCTACGGAAACCTCAGCCGCTAGCCTATAGATGAAATTACAAGGGCTGTATGAGAGGAAGACAGTCGATAATAAAAATTTTCTGATAAGGCGAGGAAGTTCAAGGATGGTGGTTCTGTGGCCAAGCATATGAATGAGGTCAACAATATAGTGAACCAACTCACCTCTATGAAGATGGTCCTGGATGATGAATTGCAAGACTTTACTATTGCTTAGTTCATTGCACGATGATTGAGAGACATTGGTGGTGTTTCTAAGTAATCCGCACTGACGGAAAGATATCCATGGAACAGTAACCATTATCTCTTCAATAAGGAGATAAGGAGGAAGTCTTAGGGGTTTACTCAGCAAGAGGCCCTTGTGATACAGGAACGGGAGAGAGGAAAGAGCAGGAAGGGCGGGAAGGCCCGAGATAAATCAAGAGGCAAGTCGAGTAACAGAAAAGATGTTGATTACTGGATTGTGGCAAGAAGGGCCACTACAAGTATGAATGTCGTGGTAAGAAAAACGACAAGAAAGGAAAAGGGAATGAAGATGAATCAGATTTCACTGCGGTCGCTTCAGATGACGATGTTGTAATTATTTTTTCTGCAAATTACGATGTATGTCTCACAGCTACGAGTCAGGACACGACTGTGTGATAGACTCGGGAGCTTCTTTTCATGCGACTCCACGCAGGGACTTCTTCATAAGCTACAAGTCAGGTGACTATGGGACTGTGAAGATAGGAAATTCTGGCGAATCAAAAATCGTGGGAGTCGGTGATATTTGTGTGAAAACTGATGTGGGTTGCACATTGGTTCTCAGGGATGTGAGGTATATCCCAGACCTTCACCTCAACTTGATATCGACGGGAAGGTTGGATGATGTGGCTATGAAAGCCGGTTTGCTGATGGGCGATGGAAGCTCATCAAGGGTTCATTGATCGTGACTAGAGGAAAGAAGTGTTACACCCTTTGCAAGGCATGTGTCAGTATGTGCAAGGGTGGGTTGAATGTAGCAGAAGATTCAGCTATTGACATGTGGCACAGGCGTCTAGGCCACATGAGTGAAAAAGGGCTTCAAGTACTAGCAAAGAAGTGACTCCTTCCAAACGTGACAGGTACATCTCTCAAAACCTATCTTGATTATTTATCAAGGAAATAACATAGAGTTTCATTTGTTAAATCTGCTTCCCATGTTAATAAAGTGCATGCATTAGATTTAGTTTATTCTGATGTTTGTGGTCCTATGAGGACAAAAACCTTAGGTGGGGCATTGTATTTTGTTACTTTTATAGATGATGCATCTAGGAGGGTTTGGGTTTATGCTTTGAAATCTAAGGATGAGGTCTTTGGTGTGTTTAAATTGTTTCATGCTATGGTCGAGAGAGAGATAGGTAGACCATTGAAGTACATCAGCACTGATAATGGTGGTGAATACATTGGCGACTTCCATGAGTATTGCAAGTCCCAGGGTATATGGCATGAACAGACGGTTCCCAAGACCCCCCAGCATAATGGTGTAGCTGAGCGAATGAATCGCACCATTATAAAGAGAATCAGATGTATGTTATCCTATGCGAAATTGCCCAAGACGTTCTGGGGAGAAGCAATGCACATGATAGTATATTTGATAAACAGGTCTCCATCAGCCCCGTTAAATAGAGAAGTGCCTGAGAAGGTATGGACTGGACATGATCCATTGTACAGTCATCTCAGGGTGTTTGGATGCAGGGCATCCATTCACGTACCAAAGGACGAGAGGTCCAAGCTCGATATGAAGATCAGGCAATGTGTGTTCTTAGGGTACGGTGATGAAAAATTCGGTTACATGTTATGGAATCTGACCGAGAGGAAGCTCGTCAAGAGCAGAGATGTGGTTTTCTTTGAAGATCAGTGTATAAAAGACATTGGTAAGCCAGAGAAGAACCAACCTAGTTCAGGTGAGCTAGATGACATAAATTCGGTTACTCCTCCCGTGGTGCCTGATAACTGGGAGTACAGCAAAGTGCAGAGGACAAGGGAGTTCCTTTAGAAGATGGACCAGGGGAGCAGCCCTCACTTGATCCACCTGTTGAGCCATAGGTGAGGAGGTCATCTAGGGATAGACAGTCATCCAAGAGGTACTTACCATATGAGTACATTATGTTGACTGATGGGGGAGAGTCAGAAGACTATTCTGAGGCCCTAGCCAACGAGCATAAGGAGGAGTGGTTGAAAGCTATGCAAGAGGAAATGAAATCCTTGCATAAGAACCACACCTATGATATGGTGAAACTGCCTAAGGGCAAGAAAGCTCTGAGCAATAAGTGGGTGTTCAGAAAGAAGATTGAGCAGAAGAATTCACAGATGAGGTTCAAGGCTAGACTTGTGGTGAAAGGGTTTGGTCAGAGGAAAGGCATAGACTTCGAGGAGATATTCTCACCAGTGGTGAAGACGACATCCATACGGATGTTGCTTGGGTTGGCGGCTAGCATGGATTTGGAGATAGAGCAGTTAGATGTTAAAACTGTCTTCCTCCATGGTGACCTAGAAGAAGAAATCTACATGCACCAACTAGAAGGGTTCGAAGTGAAAGGCAAAGAGCATTGGTGTGTAGGTTGAGGAAGAGTTTGTATGGGCTGAAACAAGCTCTACAGCAATGGTATAAGAAATTTGACTCGTTTATGTTGAAACATGGGTATGACAGACGGAGTCAGACCACTATATGTTCACGCGCAAGTTCTCAGATGGTGATTTCTTAGTTCTGCTCTTATACGTTGATGACATGCTCATCATGGGAAAAGATATCAAGAAGATCAACGGGCTGAAATAGGAGTTGGGCAAGTCTTTTGTGATGAAAGATTTGGGCCCTGCTAAACAGATCCTAGGAATGGAGATAACTAGTGACAATGCAAAGCGAGGAAGCTCGGCATTTGTCACAAGAGCGGTATATTGAGAAAGTCCTAGAGTGGTTCAATATGAATGCAGCGAAGCCGGTCAGTACTCCACTAGATGGTCACTTCAGATTGAGTGACAGGCAGTGTCCCAAGATGAAGACAGAGGTGGAAGAGATGCAGAAGATACCCTATGTATCAACGGTAGGAAGTTTGATGTATGCTATGGTGTGTACACGCCCAGACATAGCATATGCGGTTGGTGTTGTCAGCTGGTATCTTGCCAATCCTGACAAAGAGCATTGGGCAGCAATGAAGTGGATACTGTGGTATCTAAGAGGCTCATCCAGGTTGAGCCTATGCTATGGTGACGGTAAACCTGTGTTAGAGGCCTACACAGATGCAAATATGGTAGGTGACATAGACTCCAGGAAGTCTACAGCGGAGTTCATGTTCATGTTTGCAGGGGGAGCGGTTTCCTGGCAGAGCAAGCTACAAAAGGTCGTAATGTTGTCGACTATAGAGGCCGAATACATTGTCGTCACAGAGGCATATAAAGAGATGCTTTAGATGAAAAGGTTCCTACAAGAACTTAGCTAGAAGCAGGAGGAGCACGTAGTCTATTCGATAGTCAGAGTGCTATACACTTGAGCAAGAATCCAAGTCAGCATTCCAAGTCGAAGCACATAGAGATTCGATATCACTGGATCAGGGATACTTTGGAACAGAAGGTGTTACAGCTTGAGAGGGTCCACACAGATGATAATAGGTCAGACATGATGACCAAAGCTTTGCTCAAGGGTAAGTTTGAGGTTTGTAGAAACCTGGCTGGCTTGAAGAAGGTGGATCCCTCCTGGGTTAAAAAGGGAGAGATTTGATGGGTTTTTTGACCCGTCATCGACCGGTCATGAGCCTCGCTCGACCGATCGAAGGCTGGTCTCAACCAGTCATGGAAAACGAGTCGTGGCACGACTCAAAGTCCAGCGACTGTAGACTATTTTCCTCTGAGGTGGTCGACCAGTCGAAGGAGGTGCTCGACCGGTCGAAGGTGGCTCTCAACCGGTCGTAGACTTGGTTCGACCAGTCGAGGTTACGCAGATTCATTCCGCAATTTTACTCGAATTTTGTGTCGTCCTTTTGCAACTGGGATACGGAAGGGAGTTTCCTAAAATTATAAATAAGAGTTCCTAGAGTTTTCTAGGTATGACAAGAGGGTTTCCTAAAGTTTTACAAGGGATTTGCTAAAGGGTTTAGGGCTATCAAAGGTAAGAGTGAGGGAGAAAGAGAGAGGAAGCTTATAGAAGGAAGGTTCTGCTCATGGAGGTTATCTACTGTGCAATCTATATCTCAACACTTATATGTCCTCGTAATCGGTTTGATCTCTCCTTTTTCTCTATTTCTCTTATTGTTTATCCACTCCTACTGTGTGAAGAAGGTTGTAACGTTCTACTGCATAGTGGATTGTTGATCTGGACGAGGTCTCGTGGTTTTTACCTCTTTGAGGGTTTTCCACATAAAAATATCTTGTGTGGTGTGTGATTGATGTATTGATTGTTTTCATTGCTTTATTATTCATAATTCTAGTTTGTTCTAGAGGGCTAGATCCTAAGGTTTTGTGCAAGGCCCCCAACAATATCAACCAAATTGATGGTGGCTCGGTTACATTTGGAGATGATAGCAACTACAAGATCATTGGTAAAGGTAATGTAAATATTCCTAACTTACCTATATTTGAAAATGTTTTATATGTTGAAGGATTAATGAAACATAATCTTCTTAGTATATCTCAAATATATGATAATAATTATAATGTAAGATTTTTTAATCGTAGATGTGAAATGATTAATAAAGAATGAAATGTGATATTAAATGGTTGCGGAACTTTTTAAAATTGTTATATAATTGATGACACTTGCTCAACAAACCTTTCATGTTACATGGTCCAAACAGTTGAGATTGGATTACGACACCAACGTCTTTGACATGTAAATTATAGAGATCTTTACAAGTTGAGCAAAAGATATCACTTGCGAGGCTTACATTGTTGCGCAGCACGCCAACAACGCAATGAGCCTAGATCCAATCTCAGGCCTCACCCACAAACGATAAACAAGAAAAAATATAAACTAAAAATAGATCAAAACAATCCAAACAAACCACGAGATAAGATATACATGAAAAAATCCCAAACTAGGGTAAAAAACCACGGATGCAAACTTCCACTATGAAGAACGAAGATTACAAGGCAATATACTAACCTCTCCCTTGGAGATAAGAGAAAACCCTTTTCCCACACCTTAGAATAGCTCTCCAATATTCACCTTAACCCTAGAATAGCCCTAAGGACCCCAATTTATAGTTTTGATAACTTCCCTTTCGCATCCCAGTTGCGAAAGGACTTGGGACACGAAAAGGAAACTCCTTTCCACATCCCATTCTGAAAAGGACTTGCGATACGAAATCCGCGAAACTCCTTTCCACATCCCAGTTGCGAAAGGACTTGCGACACGAAATTTGCACAACCTCGACTGGTAGTGGGCGGCCCCAGATGTGGCTCTACTTCTCAACAATCTCCCACTTGGAGACACATCACCATAAATATTTGTCTTCTTCATCTGGAGTGCACCACCTCCCCGTCTTCAAGCTTGAAGATCAATCAAAGCTGAACAGAGCTTCAGCTTCTCTTGTGACTGCATTGGTCAGCATATCTGCAGGATTCTCACTTGTATGAATCTTCTCTAGAGCAATCGATCCATCTTCTAGTAACGAACGTATGAAGTGATATCTGATGGCAATATGCTTGGTCCTTAAATGAAAGGCTGAATTCTTAGCCAAGTGTATTGCACTCTGACTGTCACTGTACAGCTTGTAATCTGCTTGCTTCTTATCCAACTCTTCCATAAAACCTTGCATCCACACCATCTCCTTTCATGCTTCTGTAACCACAATATATTCTGCTTCTGTCGTACTGATAGATACTATCTTTTGTAACTGAGAGACTCAACTGACTGCAGCACTTCCCAGAATAAAGACATAACCTGTAGTGCTTCTTCTGCTGTCGATATCTCCTATTAAATCTGAATCCTATAGCCTTATAGCTTGATTTTCGATCCACTATAACATATCCCTACATCCTTAGTACCTACCAGGTATCTAAGAATCCACTTCACAGCTTCCCAATGTTCCTTTCCGGGATTGTTCATGAATCTGCTAACAACTCCCACTGCTTGAGCAATGTCTGGCCTTATGCTCACCATAGCATACATGAGACTCCCTATAGTGACGTGTATGGGACTTTAGCCATGTAATCCCGTTCCTCCTGCATTTTTGCCCCTTGCTCCTTAGATAGCTTGAAGTGGTTGGCTAATGGAGTGCTAACCGGCTTAGCACCTCCCATATTGAATCGATCAAGTACCTTGGCTATGTACTTGCCTGTGACAATACCAGTTTCTTGTTTTCCCTGTCACGCTTTATCCTCATGCCTAGGATTTATTTTACAGCTCCTAAATCCTTCATGGAAAATTCTCTAGACAGTTGTCTTTTGAGATTTGAGATGTCCTTCATACTTGAACCAGTCATAAGCATATCATCAATGTACAGAAGAAGGATGATGTACGACGTATCAAACTTCTTTGAATAACAACAGTGGTTTGCATGACATCTCCTAAAACCATTTCCCGACATAAAACTGTCGAACTTCTTCTACCACTGCCTCGGGGCCTGCTTTAGGCCATATAAACTCTTCTTCAGTCTGCACACCTTATTTTCCTTTCCTGGTGCCACGTATCCTATCGACTGATGCATATATATCTCTTCTTCAAGGTCGCCATGAAGAAAGGCTGTCTTAACATCTAGCTGCTCTAGATATAAGTCCTCTGTAGCCACTATACTTAAGACCATACAAATCATAGACATTTTCACTACTGGTGAAAATATTTTAATGAAATCAATATCTGTCTTTTGTTGAAACCCTTTCACAACCAATCTGGCCTTGTATCATTTCGAACCATCGTGCTCCTCCTTCAGTCTATAAACCCACTTGTTATGAGAGTTTTCTTACCCTTTGGTAGAGTGACTAGCTCCCATGAACGATTAGACTCAAGAGAGTCCATCTCCTCATCCATGGCCTGCTACCACTTAACCCATGTATCTGACTGTAATGCCTCTTCAAAACACTCTGGTTTACTATTATCTGTTAGTAGTAGATAATATAAGGAGGGTGAGTATCGGATCGTGGGTCTCTTCTCCCGAGTAGACCTCCTTAATACTGGTGTCTGTAGCCCTGCCTCGTAATACTCCTGTGCATGATCATCCTGTAGCGCTGTAACACCCGTGTCCGGTAATTCTTCTAACTCTACAAGTTCTTTCTCCTCAGCCTTATTTTCATGCACACTGTCCTTGTGCATCACTTTTTCATTGAAGACTACGTCCTTACTTCTGATGATTTTTCTATTTTCTGCATCCTAAAACATGTAGCCAAAATCATGCTGCCCGTAGCCTATAAACGTGTACCTCCTAGACTTCGCATCCAGTTTGTTTCTGTGCTCTGCATCAATGTGAACGTATGAAGTGCAACCGAACACTCTGAGATGTACTAGGTTCACTTCTTTCCCAGTCCACGTTTCTTTTGGTAGCCCACCATCCGATGATGCTGAGGGACTTCTATTGATGAGATATGCGGCAATATTTACAGCATCCGCTCAAAAAGTCTTGGGCAACCCTGCATGTAACCTCATGCTCCTGGCGCGCTCAAGGATGGTCTTGTTAATGCGCTCAGCCACACCATTCTACTGTGGTGTCCCTAGAATTTTTTTTGATGTTTGATTCCATTTGCTGCACAATACTCCTCAAACTCTTATCATAATACTCTCCTCCATTATCAGATCTGAGACACTTTACTGTTTTACCTGTCTCATTTTCTACCATGACTTTTCACTTCTTAAATATATCAAATACATCAGATTTATGCTTTAAGAAATAGACCTACAGTTTTCTACTAGCATCATCAATAAAGGAAACAAAATAACGTGAGCTACCAAGAGATGATACTTATGCCGGTCCCCACACATTAGTGTGTACAAGCTCCAAAAGATGCGTCTTTGGAGCACGTCCTGTCTTCTAGAAACTTACCTTCTTTTGCTTACCATACACGCAGTCCTCACAGAATTCCAAGTCAATAGACTTCAGCCCTGGTAGCTTCCTTTTTTACAATAGCACTTTCATTCCCTTTTCACTCATATGTCCCAACTCTAATGCCATAACTGCCCATTCACTCCAGTTGATGCGACTGCGAGTGAACAATACGATCCTAAAGTCACGTACAAAGTACCTTCTTTCTTACCTCGAGATATCACCAAGGCACCTTTTGTGATCTTCCAGGAATCACTGGTGAATGTCGTCACATAACCGGTATCGGCCAACTGCCCCACTGAAATCAAGTTACGTTTCAAACTTGGTACATGTCTGACATCCTTCAATTTCAAAGTTATTCTATCTTTTTGACTTATCTGAACATCTCCCTTTCCAACAATACTGCACGGCTCATCATCACCCAAGTATACTCTCCCAAAGTCACCTGACACATAATTACGCAGAATTTCCTTGCATGAAGTGGCATGAAACGAAGCACCTGAGTCTATAACCCAAGACTCATTCCTCGCATCAAGAGACAAGATCAACGCCTCTGTGTCACTCTTCTCAGATAGATTCACTGAATTCTTCCCACCTTGAGAGTTTCCTTTTTGTTTCTTAAGTGCCCTGCAATCACATTTCATGTGCCCCCTCTTGCCACAATGCCAACATCCGTCTTTGTCTTTCGGTTCCTTAGACTTCTTCCTCGACTTAGAACACCCGTGTTTATTGCCTCCTTTGTTCAGCGATCTTCCTCTTCCTTTAATGTTTAGAGCATTCCCTGAATCCCCTGAAACTCCTGATGCCTTCCTTCTAGATTCTTTGCTGAGAATTAGACCGGCCACATCATTAAATTTCAGCTTTGTCGACCCTGAAGAATTGCTCACAGTAATCATCAAACCATTCCAACTGTCTGGTAAACTGGATAAGATCAATAATGCTCTAACCTCATCCTCAAAAATAATGTCAACGGACTCCAACTGGCTTGTGACTGTATTGAACTCGTTTAGATGTTCAGCCACTCTCCCACCATCTGACATCTTCATGTTGAACAACTGTTTCATAAGATGAACCTTGTTGGATGCTGAGGGCTTTTTATACATAGTGGTTAGGGCTTCCATTAATTCTTTTGCAGTTTTCACCTTGGATATATTGAAGGCGACGCTCTTAGACAAAGAGAGTCGGATCGTTCCTAAAGCCTTCCTATCTAATAACAACCATTCATCATCTGTCATCTTTTTTGGTTTCTTCTCTTTTCCTCCTAGAAGAATGTAGAGGTCCTTCTGATACAGATAATCCTCCATCTGCATCTTTCAGAAGGCAAAGTTTGAACCATCAAACTTCTCAATTCTAGTTTTTCCATCTTCCGCCATCGCTCCCAATAGAACTAAACCAATAGCTCTGATACCAGTTGTTGCGCAGTACGCCAACAACGCAGTGAGCCTAGATCCAATCTTAGGCCTCACCCACAAACGATAAACAAGAAGAAATATAAACTAAAAATATATCAAAGCAATTCAAACAAACCACGAGACAAAATATAAGTGGAAAAACCCCAAACTAGGGTAAAAAAAACCATGGATGCAAACTTCCACTATGAAGAACGAAGATTACAAGACAATATACTAACCCCTCCCTTAGAGATAAAGAGAAAACCCTTTTCCCATACCTTAGAATAGCTCCCTAATATTCACCTTAACCCTAGAATAGCCCTAGGGTCCCTAATTTATAGTTTTGACAACTTCCCTTTCGCATCCCAGTTGCGAAAGGACTTGCGACACGAAATCTGCGAAACTCTTTTCCACATCCCAGTTCCGAAAGGACTTGCGACACGAAATTCGCAAACTCCTTTTTGTATCTCAGTTGCGAAAGGACTTACAACATGAAATCCACGCAACCTCGACTGGTAGTGGGCGGCCCAAGATGTGGCTCCACTTATCAACATACATAAGTTGATAAAGAAAGAAAATAAAGTCTGCGATGCTTGTCAAGTTGGCAAGCAAATTAGGGGTTGTCATAAGAAAGTGAACTCCTCAGCACTACTAAACCTCTTAAACTTCTTCACATGTACTTGGTTAGACCAACAAGAACAGATAGTAGAGGAAAAAAGAAATATTTCTTAATTGTAGTTGATAACTACACAAGATATTCTCAAGTAGCATTCTTAAGAGAAAAGTCGGATGCTTTTGACGAGGTTAAAAAGTTTATTAAACACATCTAGACTGAAAAAATAGTTATTTGTATTTAATATAAGAAGTGATCATGGAACAAAATTTAAAAATAGTAATTTTGAGAAATACTACAATGACCATAGCATATTGCATGAATTTTCAGCTCCTAAAACACCCCAACGAAATGGAGTTGCTGAAAGGAAGAATTGGGTGTTATAGGAAATAGCAAGCGTTATGTTGAATAGTATGAAATTGCCTAAATATCTATGGGTCGAAGCTGTGAATACGACTTGTTATACAATCAACCGTATCAATTGTGTTTATATTAGAGTTGGAAAAAATAAAATAGCATATGAAACGTGGTTTGAGAAAAAGCCCAGTGTAAAATATTTTTATACTTTCGAAAGCAAGTGTTACATTTTACGTGACCGTGAAATTTTGGAAATGTTTGATGCAAAAAGTAATGAAGGCATATTTTTAAGATATACATTAAATAGTCGTGCATATCGTGTTCTAAATAAGAGAACTTAGGTAATAAAATAATCTATAAATGTTGTAATTGATGATCATTCGATCAATTCCAGTCTTCACCAAGATGATGGTGATGGTGATATCATTCTAATTAATTAAAGTGAACCATCATCCAAATCATATATTAATTTAAAATTGGTAAAATACCATCCAACAAATCAAATTCTTAATAACCCACTTTCTGATGTTTAAACCAGAAGAGACTAAAAAATATTTATAATCATATTTGCTTTACTTCCCAAATTGAACCGGCCAACATAAATGAAGCGCTGGCTTATGAAAATTGGATTTTGTCAATGCAATATAAACTGAATCAATTTATAAGAAATGATGTGGATTTTGTTCCTAAACCATCCGATAAAAATGTTATTGGAACTAAGTGGATTTTTAAAAATAAATCATACAAGCTTTGAAATATTATTAGAAACAACGTATGACTAGTTGTGCAGGGTTATACTCAAATAGAATGAATTAATTATGATGAAACCTTTTGCATCGGTTGCTCGTCTTGAATCATTTAAATTATTCATCTCTGTTGTTTGCTATAAAAATTTAAAATATATCAAATGGATGTCAACAATACTTTTCTAAACAGTGACTTGAATGATGAAGTATATGTTGAACAACCTGAATGTTTTGAAGATCCCAAACTTCCTGATTATGTGTACCGTCTTAAGAAAGCTTTATATGGTTTGAAACAATCCCTTAGAGTATGGTATGAAAAGCTAACTAAATTTCTGATCAACTGTGATTTTCAGATGGGAAGTGTAAATAAAACTTTGTTTGTTAAAAAATATAATAATGATATCTTAATTATTCAAATCTAGGTTGATGATATTATTTATGAATCTACATGTGCTAATCTACCGTCTAAGTTTGCAGAACTTATGAAGTTTGAATTTGAAATGAGTATGGTTGACAGGCTAACATATTTTCTTGGACTTCAAGTAAAGCAATTTGAATATGGAATTATCATTTTATAAACCAACTATGCACAAAATTTAGTTAAAATGTTTGAATTTGAAAATGGAAGAAATTCTAATACTCCCATGAGTACAACACTCAAAATATCCAAGGATGAATCAAGTAAAACTATTAATTCTCCTCTTTATCAAAGCATGATTAGTAGCTTGCTTTATCTAATTGCTAGTATATTTCATTTAATATTGGTATTCGTGCAAGATATTAATATGATCTTAACGAATCTCATCTATCATCTGTCAAACGCATAATTAGATATGTTGCAAACACTGTTAATCTTGGTCTGTGGCATCCTCATGATACATCGATTCAAATAGTATGATATACTTATGTGGATTGGGAAGGAAATATTGATTATAGAAAATCCACTAGTGGTTGATGTTTTTACATTGGAAACTGTCTAGTCTCTTGGATGAGTAAAAAGTAAAACTCAGTATCCTTATCTACTGCAGAAGCAGAATACATTGCTGAAGGAAATGCTTGTACTTAGCTTAAGTGGATGAAGCAAATGTTGGCTAATTACGACATAAATCAAAATACAATGAACATATATTGTGATAACACAAGTGCAATCAATAAATCCAAAAATCATATCCAAGACTCTTAAACAAAACATATTGACATCATATATCATTATATATGGAAGTTAGTTGAAGAAAAGACAATTGTGTTGGAATACATTTGGACTGAAAAACAGCTTGCAGATATTTTAACTAAGCTACTTGACAGTATTAAAATTTCAAATTTAAGGTATAATATTGTCTTGTGTTTTATATAATCATCTTCTTAGAGCTAATATTTTTTTAATTATCTTTATTTTGGGGTTTAATCATAATAAATAAATAAATAAATAAATAATTGCTAACCGAATAGTGACTGGAATCTTAGCTTCTTTTTAACTCTTCTAATTTACATATGATAAATTTAACTCTTCTACCTAAGCAACAAGGCATACATGGAGATAAATAAAAAGAGGAAGGAAATGTTAACATGGATGACATTTTCAATGAATCGGAAGAATAATCGGCTGAAGATGAGGATGATTATGATTATCATCCTTCTAACTTTGATGAGTGATTATTTGCTTTAGAGTATTGAATGGATGTTTTACATGTTTCTCAGGAAGCTCTGATTTTAAATCAAAAGTTTAATATAAATTACATGAAAAAGTACTTTCATTGTATGTGCAAGAGCTTGAAAAATATTAATCCTAATATGCAAGCTCCATCTTCTTCTGAATCTGAGTGATGTTTATTTTCTTGAATTACTGATTTGGATATCTTATTTAATATTTTCAAACTCATGAAACTCTTGAAATCTTTGTTTAATATTTGAACTTTTCTTTGTTTCGTATTAATTCTCTTGATATATCTTATTCCTGCTTCCTATATGTTTAATATTTTTTCATCTTCCTTTGTCAACTTGTGATAAAAAATAAGAGAGATGATCATGTGTGTGTGTGTGTGTGTGTGGAGATGACTTATCTAATGTGGAAACAAGTTCTTTTTAGTATATTTTTCAGGGGAGCAGACAACATATTCTTATTCTCCATGAGGAATCTTACGATAAAAGATCATGATTCAAGGCCTTCATTATTCTGATCATAGATGTTGAGTCCATTCAATCATTGAGTATTTGTAATATGATGAGTGTGAAGAATGTAGAATATGATGAATATTTAATGTGTTATGTTTTGTCACGTAGTTGACAAACAAAAAGACTATGCACACAAGTACATTGTCAAATTTTGTAGACAAAATGTAGAGTGTATGGATCTCCAGGTCACTTCAACATTTCAAGGCTAAAATGCGACTCAAGATCTCAAGATTAGAATGCTCGGAAAAATTTCAAGAGAACAATCATTTGTATGCCAACATACAAGTAAAGAAGAGCTTAGGAAAAACCCTAGGTTAAAGTACATCTTAGTGGCTTTTTAAGTTGTAAGTTATTTAATTTTTACATTAAAATTCATGGGTGTTTGGCTAGCCCAACCCTGTCTTCGCCCAATCAAACTATCTCGAGTTAGCCCGAGATCAACTTAGGTCAAGTTTCCAGCAATGCATAATTTTGAATACCGGGAATCTTAGGCTAATCGAACCCTGTCTCCAATCGGCTGAAGGAATCTCAGGGCAGCCGAATTCTATCTCAGGCCAGCCTAAGTTTGGTTCAAATTAGATCTCACAAAATTTGTTAGCCATTGACACAAAATCATGAAAATCTGGCCAGTCAAAAGGATTCTTAGGCTGACTGAAGCTCTAATCTTTTGGCTATAAATAGAGCTCATTTCTCACAATTTTATGATAAGAAATTAAAGAGAAAAAATACAGGGGAAAAAAAGTGAGAAATCTTTTTCTTCTTCGAGCTATTTGCATTATATTCTATATATTGTTTTTAGCTTATTCAACTCTCCTCTTAAGCTTTGTTAAGTTCAAATAGATAGTGACTATATATTCAACTCGAGAATAGAGGATTAAATCTGCAACTTTTAGGATTTTGTTATTTAAAAAACCATATATCTCTAGATCATTCTCAGTTGTGCATACATTGGTTTATCTTCATCTGAGAAAAGAAAAGATCGCTGCATCTACTGAAGCTTCATAATCAAAGACTTCATCGATATCTTCGCTTCAACTCACGTATTCAAGAAGATAAGTTTTTCATTTGGTAACATACTTTTATTATGGGTTGATTAAGATTGTCCGAAAAATCTCATTGGGTTGTAAAGTAATAATCCCGTCAAAATCACTTGAGGTTTGTTGTGATATGCCCGTGAAAATCATAAACTATCAGAGGTTGTTGAGGTTAACCTGTGAAAACCTTGAATATAGTGGAAAGTCAAAATTACGTGGAGAAATAATTTTGGGAGTAGAGTAAGTGTGTGTTAACACCGATCCACTATAACTCTGTTTTTCTTGTGGTGATTGATGATCTTTCTTTTTATTTATTATCTTAAAATATTGAAATCAATGAATTCATGAAATAAGGTTTTCCTACCTAAGAGATTAGGTGAAGGTTGTCCTATGACTCAATTGAAATCAATATTTTAACATTAATTATTGTTATGAATTTATTTTCTAAGATTGATTATAAAAAAAATTGGTTAAGTTATATTCACCCCTCTCTAAAACATCGATAACTCAACTTATAGATGGGATCGAAGGGACCCTTCGATGACATTGAAGGTTCCTCGATTTAATCGAGAAACTCATATCAAAATATCAAAACTAGTTGGACATATCTGAGTTACCTACTCTATTCCATTGAGTGGTCTTCGATGCCATCGAAAATCTCTCGAGGACTGTTCGATCTTATTGAGCACAACTCAAAAGTCTACTATTTTGGGCATACGATTTCACAGCAGCTTTGCACCTCTTATATCCTTACTTATCATATTTCATTTACGCTTCTAAGGCTAATGGATAATCAACAAGGTTTACCTATAAGGTTAATGATCATATAAAGGTTCAAGGGGTTATTTTTAGTAAATGGTTAGGGTCATCAATGCACATCATATACTTATTCTTTGCTCCTTGATGCTTCATATACTCTTATATATTCTCGGGTTACTTATAAATTATAATTGAGTGTGGATCGTTTGTATCGAAGGCACACTAGTGATGTCGAGTCCCATTTGTCCATGTCATTTCCAAGGACTCAAGCTAACAAGATTTGTCAGATTTCTCTCTCCCAAATAGACTTCGTGCTATGCTACATGACTTTTAAAGGGGTAGTTGTCTTATATTTTAGCTTGTTTTTCAAAAGAAAAAATAAAGTTCTTTATAATGAATAATCACATATATAATTAATAAAATTATAGATACAAAAAATAAGTTCTATATTGAAATATAATAAACTAATGTAATAATGAAAATATTAGCATGTATATACCCGACCAACCTGATCAACCCGACCGAGCCCGCTTGGGTTGGGCTTGGGTTGAGAATTCCCAACCCGGATTGGGTTGGGTTGGGTTAGGGTTGAGGTATATGAACCTTGGGTTGGGTTAGGGTTGAGCACCAACCCGACCCAACTCGCTCGACTTTCAACCCTAGGCATGACCGTGAAATGCGTCGAAATGACAGTAAATCAACACGGAAGAGGCGGGAATGACCGTGATATGCATGGAAATGACCGTGAAGTGAAGCGATTAGACCGCGAAATGCACGGAAATGACCGTGAAGTGAAGGGGCATGACCATGAAATGTGCCGAAATGACCGTGAATCAACACGGAATAGGCGGTAATGATCGTGATATGCATGGAAATGACCATGAAGTATAGCGATTGGACCGTGAAATGCATGGAAATGACCGTGAAGTGAAGGGACATAACCGTGAAATGCGTCAAAATGACCGTGAATCAACACCGAATAGGCTGGATCGGGATCGGGTTTAGGTTTGGGTTTTCAAGTTTAGGTTTACGTTTAGGTTAAGGAGTTGAGATTAGGATTAGGTGTATGTTTAGGTTTAGGGATTTGAGAATACATTCAAGTTTTAGGTTTAGGTTTTAAGTTATAGGTTTTAGGTTTTAGGTTATAGGTCATAGGTTTAGGTTATAGGTTTAGGTTTAGGTTTTAGGTTAAGGTTTAGGTTTAGGTTTAGGTTATAGGTTTAGGTTAAGGTTATAGGTTTAGGTTTGGGTTTAGGTTATAGCTTATAGGTTTAAGTTTAGGTTATAGGTTTAAGGATTTAAGAATAGGTTTAGATTATAGGTTATAGGTTAAGGTTTAGGTTTAAGCTAAGGTTTAGGTTTAGGTTTAGGTTATAAATTTAGGGAATTGAGAATAGGTTAAGGTTTAGGTTTAGGTTATAGGGTTCTGGGTTATAGGTTTAGGTTTGGGTTTAGGTTATAGGTTATACATTTAGGTTATAGGTTAAAGGTTTAGGTTTAGGTTATAGGTTAAAGGTTTAGGTTTTGGGATTTGAGAATAGCTTTAGGTTATGGTTATAAGTTTCGGTTAAAGGTTTAGGTTAATGTTATAGGTTTAGTTTTAGGTTTAGGTTGTAGGTTTAGGTTTGAGAATAGGTTTAGGTTATAAGTATAGGTTTAGGTTAGGTTGTAGGTTAAGGTTTAGGGAATTGAGTTTAGGTTATATGTTTAGGTTATAGGTTAAGGTTTAGGTTGTAGTTATAGGTTTTGGAATTTGAGAATAGGTTTAAG
The DNA here is from genome assembly GCA_030180095.1 of Magnolia changhungtana. Classification (NCBI taxonomy): domain Eukaryota; kingdom Viridiplantae; phylum Streptophyta; class Magnoliopsida; order Magnoliales; family Magnoliaceae; genus Magnolia; species Magnolia changhungtana. Next base: position 3,393,997 of record JASAUF010000118.1, read on the forward strand.
TTATAAGTATAGATTTAGGTTTAGGAATTCAAGTTCGGGTTCAAGTTCGGGTTTAGGTTATAGGTTTCGGTTTAGGTTATAAGTTATAGGTTTATGTTAAGGTTAAGGTTTAGGTTTAGGTTATAGGTTCTGGGATTTGAGAATAGGTTTAGGTTATAATTATAGGTTTAGGTTAGGGTGTAGATTAAGATTTAGGAAAATGACTGTGAAGTGAAGGGGCATGACCGTGAAATGCATCGAAATGACTGTGAATCAACACAGAATAGGCGGGAATGACCGTGATATGCATGGAAATGATTGTGAAGTGAGGCGATTGGACCACGAAATGTGTGGAAGTGACCATGAAGTGAAGGGTCATGACCGTGAAATGCGTTGAAATGACCGTGAATTAACACGGAATAGGCGGGAATGACCGTGATATGCATGGAAATGACCGTGAAGTGAAGCGATTGGACTGCGAAATGCGCGGAAGTGACCGTGAAGTAAAGACGCGGGACGGCGAAATGCGTGGAAATGACCGTGAATCAACACGGAATATGCGGGAATGACCGTGATATGCATGGAAATGGGGGTGAAGTGAAGCGATTGGACCACAAAATGCGCGGAAGTGACCATGAAGTAAAGACGCAGGATCACAAAATGCGTCGAAATGACTGCGAATCAACACGGAAAAGGCAGGAATGACCGTGATATGCATGAAAATGGGGGTGAAGTGTCACGATTAGACCGCGAAATGCGCGGAAGTGACCATGAAGTGAAGACGTGTGACCGGGAAATGCGTCGAATTCACCGCGAATCAACACAGAAAATGCGTGAATGACCGTGATATGCATGGAAATGGGGGTGAAGTGTCACGATTGGAACACAAAATGTGCGAAAGTTACCGTGAAGTGAAGATGCGTGACCACGAAATACGTCAAAATCACCGCGAATTAACACGGAATATGCAGGAATGACCGTGATATGCATGGAAATGGGGGTGAAGTGAAGTGATTGGACTGCAAAATGCACGGAAGTGATCGTGAAGTGAAGACGCGGGACCGCAAAATTCGTCGAAATGACCGTGAATTAACATGAAATATGAGGGAATGACCGTGATATGCATAGAAATGGGGGTGAAGTGAAGCGATTGGACCGCGAAATACACGGAAGTGACCATGAAGTGAACACGTGGGACCGCGAAATGCATCAAAATGACCGTGAATCAACATGGAATATGCGGGAATAACCGTGATATGCATGGAAATGGGGGTGAAGTAAAGACATGGGACCGCGAAATGCCCGAAAGTGACCGTGAAGTAAAGACGCGGGACCGTGAAATGAAATCAATACGTAATATTCGGGAATGACCGTAATATGCATGGAAATGGGGTGAAGTGAAGCGATTGGACCGCGAAATACACGGAAGTGACCGTGAAGTGAAGACGCGGGACCGTAAAATTCGTCGAAATGACCTTGAATCAACACAGAATATACGGGAATGACCGTGATATGCATGGAAGTGGGGGTGAAGTGAAGCGATTGGACCGCGAAATGCACAGAAGTGACCATGAAGTGAAGATGCAGGACCGCGAAATGCGTCGAAATGACCGTGAATCAACACAGAATATGCGGGAATGACCGTGATATGCAAGGAAATGGGGGTGAAGTGAAGCGATTGGACCGTGAAATGCACGGAAGTGACCGTGAAGTGAAGACGTGGGACCACGAAATGCGTCGAAATGACCGTGAATCAACACAGAATATGCGGGAATGACCGTGATATGGAAGGAAATGGGGGTGAAGTGAAACGATTGGACCGTGAAATGCATGGAAGTGACCGTGAAGTGAAGACGCAGGACCACGAAATGCGTCGAAATGACCGTGAATCAACACAAAATATGCGGGAATGACCGTGATATGCATGAAAATGGGGTGAAGTGAAGCAATTGGACCGCGAAATGAAAGGAAGTGAATCACGCGTCTTCACTTCACAGTCAGTTCCGTGCATTTCGCTGTCCAATCGCTTCACTTCACTCCTATTTTCATGCATATCACGGTCATTCCTGCATATTCCGTGTTAATTTGCGGTGATTTCGACGTATTTCGCGGTCACGCATCTTCACTTCACGGTCACTTCCGCGCATTTCGCGTTCCAATCGTGACACTTCACCCCCATTTCCATGCATATCACGGTCATTCACGCCTTTTCTGTGTTGATTCGCGGTGAATTCGACGCGTTTCGCCGTCACACGTCTTCACTTCACGGTCACTTCCGCGCATTTCGCGGTCCAATTGTGACACTTCACCCTCATTTTCATGCATATCACGGTCATTCCTGCCTTTTCCGTGTTGATTCGCAGTCATTTCAACACATTTCGTGATCCCGCGTCTTTACTTCATGGTTACTTCCACGCATTTCGCGGTCCAATCGCTTCACTTCACCCCCATTTCCATGCATATCACGGTCATTCCCGCATATTCTGTGTTGATTCATGGTCATTTCGACGCATTTCGCGGTCCCGCGTCTTTACTTCACGGTCACTTCCGCGCATTTTGCGGTCCAATCGCTTCACTTCACCCTCATTTCCATGCATATCACGGTCATTCCCACATATTGCGTGTTGATTCATAGTCATTTCGACGCATTTCACGGTCATGGCCCTTCACTTCACGATCATTTCTGCGCATTTCGCGGTCCAATTGCTTCACTTCACGGTCATTTCAATGCATATCACAGTCATTCCCGCCTATTCCGTGTTGATTCATGGTCATTTCAACGCATTTCACGGTCATGCCCCTTCACTTCACGGTCGTTTCCCTAAACCTATACTTATAACCTAAACATATTCTTAAATCCCAAAACCTATAACCTAAACCTAAACCTTAACATAAACCTATAACTTATAACCTAAACCGAAACCTATAACATAAACCCGAACGTAAACCCGAACATAAACCCGAATTCCTAAACCTAAACCTATACTTATAACCTAAACCTATTCTCAAATCCCAAAACCTATAACTACAACCTAAACCTTAACCTAAACCTATAACTTATAACCTAAACTCAATTCCCTAAACCTTAACCTAAACCTATAACCTATAACCTAAATATATAACCTAAACTCAATTCCATAAACCTTAACCTCCAACCTAACCTAAACCTATACTTATAACCTAAACCTATTCTCAAATATAAACCTATAACCTAAACTTAAACCTAAACGTATAACATTAACATAAACCTTTAACCTAAACTTATAACCTTAACCTAAACCTATTCTCAAATCCCAAAACCTAAACCTTTAACCTATAACCTAAACCTAAACCTTTAACCCATGACTCTAAACCCAAACCTAAACCTATTAACCTATGACCTAAACCTAAACCTTAACTTGTTCTAATTCCCTAAATCTATAACCTATAATCTATAACTTAAACCTTACCTAAACCTAAACCTAAATTCTCTCCCTAAATCCATAACCTAAACCTTAACCTATAATCTAAACCTATTCTTAAATCCCTAAACCTATAACCTATTCTTAAACCTATAACCTATAACTTAAACCTAAACCCTATAAACATATAACCTTAACCCAAACCTATAACCTAAACCTAAACCTAAACCTAAACCTATAACCTATAACCTAAACCTATAACCTAAATCCACTGACACCACCATCATTACCTTAAAATCCATCCCATCCCTCCTAATCCCATGGGATTTGCCCAGCCGAATAAGCCCTTAAATCCCATCCAATCCACCCTAATCCCTTAAAAAATACCTGGGACGTGTTTGGTTCGGGGGATTAAAAGGGATTGGAAGGCTTAATCCCTGGATTGGCCGGGCGTGCCAAACAGACCCGATATAGCAATCCCGGGGTATAACAATCCTATGGATCTTGCACTAATCCAATGACGCAGCTATTATTACCTTGAAATCCATGCAATCCACTCTAATACCATCCAATCCCATCCAATCTGCCCGGCCAAACAGGCCCATAGGGTACATCAAGTAACTAATTTTAGTTTAGAAGATATTCTTGTTAAATGAATAAAGAAAAAAATGAAAAATGAAAAAAATGAAAAAAGAGAAAAAAAATTTATATGCTTATATATAAATATTTATATAAATATGTGTTAAAAAAAATTATAGGTGGAATAAAGTTCTCCATATAAAAATAATAAATTTAACTATAGTCAATGGCTACGGTTATAATCTGTAACTATAGGACCCCCCGGGCGTGGCCTCGCCAGATCGGCGTGGCCACACCGAACGCTCTAGCAAGTGGTGCGGGTACCACTAGTTCGGCATGCCCACCCTGGTTTAGACTTTATTGGCTACGAACTGGGTATCTATGGCTACAGTTATAATCCGTAGCGATAGTTATTACGGTAAACGGCTTTACAACAAAAAAAAATTTTTTTTGAATTTTTGTTTCCTTTCTTTGGTCCCATCAAGTCTATGTTATATCCAAACCGTCCATTTATTTGGCGAGATCATATTAAAGCTTGAGATGGAAAATAAGATAGATCTAACTATCAAATGGACCACACTTTAAAAGGCAGTGGGGAATTGAACGTCTGCTGCTCTTTGTGGTTTGATCTTTGGATATGATTTTTTTTTTTTTTTTTTTGGATAATGCCCCGAAATGATCTCGAAATATGGATGAACGTTTTGGATATAATAAATACATAACCGTGGGGCCCACGTAACGTTGATCTACTTTGAACCGTTCGTACAACTCGGAGTTCGGGGAGCGTCAGCCGATCCGTTGAAGGTAAAAGCGAGGGGCATTTTCGACCTTTGGCAAGTCGTCCGTACAGTTGGGGCGTATTCTCGCAAAGGGAAAATGAGGTGGGCTCGGTCTCGTAAATAGGCCATAAATGGGTCGTACAGTCGCAAATTTCTCTTAAATGTAAATACAACATATATATCCCATACCTTTGGAAGCAAACTCGCGACCCACAATTACAATGTTCTACACATGTTCGAAATCTGAGCCGCTGATCTATAGAGACCGAAACTCTGAGTTCAAAATCTAGCCGCTCGTTTTCTCTGGTGATCCACTTGTAAATGTTGAACATAGACTATTACTCAACTCCTTTTAACGGCCCATCCTTCCATACAATCTTAATATATTAAAATACTAACCTGATTTTTAAGACAAGCCATATGTACGATCAAGCCCACCTTCTGAACGGCTTGGATCTCTCGAAAGTATGCCAAGTTGACACGTGTAAGGTGCAAGTCCACAGATCAAATCTTTCTCCCACTTTTTACCGAAACCTAGTGTTCCTTCGCCATTTCGGTCAAACAAGCTACCAACTTGAGAAAAGCTTCAGCTACTCTGGCAGAATGTGCTGCTTGATATGCGGGTGCTAGGAAATTGTATACGTGGATTACAGTAACTGAAGTGAGACCGTCAAAAAGTGATCCCCACTCTATATTGGCAAGTAGTTATTAGACGGCTGAGATGAGAAATAACCAACTGTTAGAATTCATAGGCTTAGGTTATTAAATTAATAAGATTTCAGGAATATATCCTATCTACAGTGGTTACCACAATTTGGACAGTTTAATTTGAATTAAATATATATTACATGCACAATTTCTGGGTGACGTAGTATCAATTGTTACGTTCCGGCAGAGTATCAAACAACTTGGCAAGCTTAAAGCAGAGCTTTCAAAGTCACGTACAGCCACACTGACCTTTACACGTGCAAACGCGTAAAAATCCCACGTGTGCCGTAAACTCGATCTCTTGTAATTATCCAAGCGTCAGGATGACCTAGCGAGAAATTCATCTCCGGTCCACTCGATTGTGGGCCACCCGAGTTCAAAATCGACAAACACCATGAAAATTACTCCCCAACGGTCCAGATTCAACTAGGCATGCAGCTCATATTACATGGTATAACTTTGATGCCAGGTCATCATGGTAGATGATCCAACTTACGCACACGGATCAATGGCTCACACGTGCTTTATCAGCGTGCATTCCGCGTTGCAAAGTTGCGCGTGGAGACTGTGCGTGTGAGTCTATGATTTCAACTGCACAAAGAAACAAAAAATTTGATACTCTGCGCGAGTGCGATAGATGATACGCAGTCACTCAGAACAATTTAAACCGTCCAAATTATAGTAACCAATCTAGATGTATGATGCCCCAAAAATTGAGACTGTTATATTATCTGAATATCGGATTGTTGGATATTTATTAGACGGTAGAAGTAAATAAATCAAATGGTTGTATTTTCAGAAACAACTGTCCATAAATCAGAGGTTAGATTTCCAACCAATCTGGTTTTAGGATTTTGACACAGGGGCGTGGATTTTCGCGGATTTCCGCTTTCGCAGGAAGTTCCTGCGCTGGAAACTTAGGTGGGGCCTACCGTGATGTTTGTGAGAAATTCACCCCGTCCATCCAAAATGTACTTACAAAACGGATGAACGGAGTGGATTTCTCAAAAACATCACCTCGGGCCCACCTAAGTTTCCAGCGCAGGAACTTCTGCGAAAGGCTTTCGCAGGGAATCCCCGTCCTGGATTTAACATACGCCACGTGTACTTCTTCCGGAAGTGCCCGCCTATCAAGCGTCGCGGCTGACAGAGTATCAAATAACGCCCTTTCCTCTCTGTAATATAAAAACCCTAAATCGACGTTTTTAACCTTCTCCTTCTCTCCTTTTTATCTTCCCCTCTTTCCTGCAGAAAGAAAAGAGAAGAAAAACCCTCCCTCTCGATGAAAACCCTAGAAATCTATTTCGATAAGAAACCCTAAAAATCTCTCTTTCTTGATAGAAATCTCCTTAATAAGAACCCTAGAAATCTCTCTTTTTATAAAACCCTAGAAGTCTCTCTCTATATATTTGTATCATTAAATCTGTTTGAAAATGGGATCAGAGCTGATTCTTCATCCATCATCAGCAGAGCCATCATCTTCTTCAAAAGATCACCACCCTACCCTTCTGGCCACACCACAATCATCATCCCATCAGCAACAACCCCACCTTCATCACCCTCAGACGATCACACCCGTTCGATTGATCGTCCCCTCCCCCGTCGCCGTCAGCCAGGCCGATCCATCCAGAACCCGCCTCGCCCCAAAATCCCTCTCCAACTCCCGCGACAGGCACTCCAAGGTCAACGGCCGTGGCCGCCGTGTTCGCGTGCCCGTCCTCTCCGCCGCTCGCATCTTCCAGCTCACCCGCGAGCTCGGCCACCGCAACGACGGCGAGACGATCGAGTGGCTCCTCCGCCATGCTGAGCCCGCGATCATGGCCGCCACCGGATCGGGCACCGCCGCCTCTTCATCGGCCTCCGGGTCTGCAGGTCCACTCCCTCCCCCTCCATCCTCTTCCACCCCTGCTCCTCCATCCGGTGGGGTCCACCCCATGGTGCCTGGTGGGTACGTTGCCGTCCCGGGGTTCGACTTCAGCGGCCAGTCCGTTGTTGGTTTGGACGGCACTGCATCCGGGGGCGGGCCGCGGCAGATGCCGTTCACGGCGATGCTGCTGCAGCCTCCGGCTGGACCCCTAACGGCTGAGGATGATGATGATGAGGAGTCTTCTGATGATTGAGATACATTGTTTGTTTATTTTTGATGGGATTCTGGGGTGTTCAGCTGAAAAGGGGGGTTTTAGGGTAGTTTTCTTTTCTTTATATCTTTCTTTTTCTTTGAATTTTGTTTAATGGAATGATGAGTAGCTGAGACACCAGAACTGGTTTTTTTTTTTTTTTTTTTTAATTTACGCTGTATATTCAATCATATGGAATAATGGTATATGACATTATAGATGTCCTTTTCTTTTCCTTTATTTCTTTCCCTTCTAACAATAGATGAGAACCAGAAAAAAAAAATGCTTGATTAGGGTTTGATGGGGTTTATATACGGGTATGAAAAATTACTGTAATGTTTGATGTATTTCAATAATTTTTATCACATACTAGAATGCATGAAACTGCGTATACAATAGAGAAGGCAGTGTATAACCGGGTTGATCATCCTGCTTGATGGGCCATCTCCTTGCAAATATCACCGATAGACAGTTAATATTAGGAATTTCTAGGGTTTGACAGTAGTTGATCTGGAGAGCGTATCTACTATCCATAGAGGATTAATGTTATGACCCAGTTGACAATCGGAGTTGAATGGCCATTGCCCCAAAAACATGAATATTGGGCACTTAGTGATAGGAATTCCATGGGTCTGATGGACAGTAGTTGATCTGGATAGTAATTGTACTCTATGCAGAGAAGTGTGTGTATAACCCAGTTGAGCAGTCTATTTGAGGGACCATTGCTTAGTAGTATCACTGTTGGGAATTAATAATAGGGGAATTTCTCTGGTTTTACTTAGTTGATCTGGACACTATATGTATTGTACACAGAGGAGTCAGTGTATAACCAAGCTTATCAAACTGTATCATGGGCTATTTCTTTAAAAAAAAAAAAAAAAACATCACTCTTTGACAGATAACAGTGGGGTCTCCTGAGGTTGCACACTAGTTGATATACACAGAAGTCGGTGTATAGCCTGGTTGATATTCCTATTTGAAGGGCCATTTCCTTAAAAAAATATCACTCTTGGTTAGATAATAATAGGAATTCCTTTGGTTGGACAGTGAGTGATCTGGACTCTTAGTCCATGAATGTTTGTTAATCTGTCGTGTCTTAGATGATGGCCATAGCCTAAATGTCCACTGTTTTGTATGTGGGCAGTCTAAAAATTTCTCATTTTGTCCATTTTGTGGGCTATATAGAAGTAAAGGAATGAGAAATGTTTCAGGAACAGGACCTTGGTTGATGGAGTGATTTGTATAGTTAAAGGTTATGTAAAGGGTTGGGCTCCTTTTGTTAGTGCTGCTATGTCTGCGTCTGTTTCTTCCCATCTGAGATGTTAGTGTTGCATTGTTTTCATTTCCTGCCTCGCGATGGGCGTTCTAATAAATTTCTGTTCTCTTTCAAAAATAGAAATTTTTAAAAAAAATTCCAGTGTTGGATAGTATTAGATCTGGACAATCCAATGAATGAATGCATCAACTGTAGCTATCAAACCTTTTCATTGTTCACCTCAATGTGGCAATGTTTGAATGCACTTGTGTTGGTCAACCATGGACAGTTAGCAAACAGCATTGGTCATTTGGATAGCAGGGATTGTTGGGTTTGTCCGATTTTGGGATATGATGGCCATGTTCATTGATCCGGTGGTCCAGAATAATGGACATTTTCAGCAATTGGAGAAAAGATTATGTCAGTGTATGTACTATATAAAGAAGAGTCAGTTTGTAATCTGTCTATAGATTGTTAGTTTCTTACTCATCATCCTATTGAGCCATAACCCTAAACCTCACTGTTCAGTGATGAAAATCCATTTATTGGACAGTTGATGTGAACTTTCAGATCAATCAATGCCCGTCAGGCTACCACAGCCTACCTGACCAGCCCTGAAATATCCACTCTTTCAACACTGACAACTGATAAAAAAAGGGAAAATGTGTCTTGTAGGCAGTAGTTGAGCTGGGCAACCCAACCAATGTATGTATTTGTCATGACCACCAATCTGGTTTGCTATATATTGAGTACTTCAATATTTGATTGTGTTTGACCTAGTTAACCATCAATAGTCCACAAGCAAAATACACTAATTGGATTTATTTTTATTTTTGAGTAATAAAATATTTCTGTTCATAAGAAAGAAAAACATCATTAGTAAAACACTCCCTGACCCTAACAGCGTACAACATCATGCCATGACACTAACAGAACAGCGCACAATAGCACTCCATGACCCTGCCATAACAAGGCTATAGTATCAATGACAAGCTCTGGTTTATTCACATCCGAATTAGCCAAACAGTCTGCCTCATTATTAACTTGTTTTGGAGCATGCACAAAAGAATCATCAACACCCATGCAGCCATTTGTGATTTCTTCCTTTGCATCGGCAATTCTTCATGGGTAGACACCTCGATGACGAAATTGCATTTGGAGACCCTTTGGTGGTAGCAGGGATTTATATATATATATATATATATATATATATATATATATATGAGAAATTTTTATGAGAAATTTTATTGAAAGAATTAAAAAAAAAAAAGCAAGAGAATACAAAGAACAACATGGACAGATAGATACCACCGGTCCACCACCCCAACTAACCTATTTATTATTGATACATCTGAAATAGAAGCTCTGGAAACTCCTTTTGCTGGGGAATTTGCTTCCAGGTTGGCATGAAAGAATAAGATCTCCCATTACATAGGTCCCTAGCTCCATCCACGAAGCAGGGAGGAAAGTGTTTGCCCCCACGATCTTGACCATTTGGAGTAATGCCCTAGCCTCAGCATTATTAGAGTCAGCCACCCCCAGGACGAGAACCTTGCTAGGACCATTAACCACAACCCCCAGATATAACAAAATTAGCTTATCCTTACCTGATAGACCTGGTTTCCCCAATTGAACTCCCATCTAAGTCCATTTTAAACATACCAGTGTGGAGGGAGCACACCCATGAAGCACCGTTTTCCTGCTTATGCCTGCCACACCAGAGAATCTCTTACCAATTTGGATGGTGGAGATTGTTGATTCAGTGGTCCAGATCAATGGTCATCTTACACCAATTACACAGAAGATGTCTATACATTATTTATGGTTTAATGATTGATTGGTTGTTGTTTGCAATATCAAAGTAAAGATAATGAGAAAATTGTGAAATAAAAGAAATCTGAATAGTTTGGGGTTGAAACATGAAATCTACTATTTCTTGGGGACTCTTTCCAAGTTTAACAGCTTCACTTCGTTTCTTTCGATTGGAAGGGGGACAACAGTTACATGTTACAAACTTACATATTGCACACATTTAGCAATCAAGGTTTGAAGTATTGTCCAAAACCAGTGTCATCCATGAATGATGCAGCTGTATCAGCCCAAACAGGGGTGTAATATGACCCGTGTATCAGTGTTGAATGATACAATATATGCTGAAACCAAATTTTAAAGCACGGTTGCAATCCGTGGGATTGCACGGGATGACATGTTTGTCCTTTGACATAAGCCTGCCTACATACTGAATCATGGGGGTAAATTTGTCATTTTGTTGGAGTTCAATTTTGTAGGCTCCTTGGTACACAGGAGTGCTGGTAGTTAGCAACACCAACTGCTTTTATTTTGTGGGACCTTATTTAGATAGTTTGCCAAAGTGGTGAACTGGGAGAGCTTTATTGTACAGATCTTGGGGCAATGGGGCCCACACCATAGTCATGTTTGGCGTGGCAGTGGCATGCACGATCCTACTCATCCTACTGATGAAAAGTGTTTTTTTCAGCTCGAAGCTTCACAAATGCCAAGGGTATGTTTGGATGCAGTATTGTATTGAATTGTGATTTATTAGTAGGATGAACTGGACATGAACCAGGCTGCGATCTCTCCCCCTGAAGTTATTAGTAGGATGGACTTGAAAGAGACCCAACCGCCACTTGATAGGCTGTTTGAATGGTGACTGCTCCGCCCAAAACAAATGAAATGGTGTTGTGTATTGTTTTCAGCCAATCCACCTGCTTTCATTTTAATTGGGGAAGAAACTAGATGTGGATTCAAGAACAATTTATTTTTAGGGTTATGGATTGAAGAATAGTGCATTTTTATGGTGTCTGTGTTTGGCAGGCCACTTTTTGAGCTTTTCAGTTCACGGATACTTTTTCAGCTTTTCATATTAAGGCCCTTTTGGAGAGAGAGAGAGAGAGAGAGAGAGAGAGAGAGGTTGGGCTCAAAATTCTGTTATATCCTCTTCTTTAAACTAATATGTGTAGTTCTATCTACTCTACTATGGTGTTGAGGAATTATACAGATCACTGACTTGAAAGTTACCATTTTTGAGGAGTGAAGGTTTTCTCATCTGGACTGTTGGTTTTTGGGGTCCTTCCCTGGATGGGATTGTGCCCAAAATCTCCTGGTGCTTTAAACTCCCCATTTCTGCTATGTGGATAGATGGATTAAGAAGCTAGATATAAGCTATCTTTCTTTTTGGACCACCGTCCATCCATGGCGGATTATCAGGCTACAGTTCATGAACAGAACAGATGAATGAATCATGGCCAATTGGTGCACTTTCACAGTGATCTAGTCTTTTTGATGAATTGGTCCAAAACTTGGGAATTGGCAATTTGCCTGTATGGCTGGTTTGGTCTGGATGTAACTAACCATTTTGATAATCAAGTCTTTATGAGCCCCCATAATGGACCATTTTGAGTATTCATCCATCCATGGAGGGATGGGCCCTCCCTTTTAAGGACGTTGTGGATCAGTTTGAATGTTATGTAGCGCTGATGTGAATGGAATGGTGTAATAATTCAGTGATAGAGATGGTTGTACAACTACCTTCAATTCATGTGTATCTACCCTCCAGCAATAAGGTAGTATGCCTAATCCCATTTTTTGAAAAAAAAAAAAGAAAAAAGAAAAAAGAAGAAGAAGAAGAAGAAGAAGAAGATAAAATGGAGCCCACGGCAGGATTTGCAGTGTCATTGGTTTGCTGGGAAAAATCTGGTGCATGTGGGCCCCCATGATTTGGCGATCTGATGGGTGCAACTGCCTTGGATTCTTTCCAAATTAGATAAAAATAAAATTCACGTGTGAGATGATCTCCTTTTGGCAATTTTGGGGGTTTTGGCATCCTCTGATTGAAGAGGAAGTAACGAAGACATGCATATGCTCGCACGTGCTGAGCGTAGTGAGGAATTATGTGCACGTGCTTGTGGCAGTCAGTTTGATTGCATCTCATGTTTTGTTGTTGTCCACAGATGGTTTGGTTAACAGCACCCCAACAATATTCCAGATAGCAACGACCCCTTTTGCCTTTCAAGTTTCAACGGTGACATTTTGATAACTAAATGCAACCGTGTTGCATTTTAAAGCTCCAAAAAAAAAAAAAGTAGAAAGTTCTTTTGTACCTCGCTGTTGTGCGAATTGTCGTTCGGGGGTCCCAAGTGGGTTCCCCCTATGCTCATGGTGGACCTTTAGACAGTTTGGGGTCCGCCAGATTATACACGGCCCACTATATCAGTATTTTATTTATATATTTATTTATTATTACGTTACAGCCATAATTCAAATTGTGTGGGTGGGTCAAATGTCAAACCATCCTCAAGAGACCCAAACCCAAGTCACTGAATACTTTTGTGTGTAACCCTATCACAATTCGGATTGGCTCTCACATTGTATCATGAACCAATATATAAAATCATACATTTATAATCATCAAATGATATCTTTCAAGTTGTACCTTTTGCTACCAATTTACACCAGCAACCCCTACAATCATCCATCCATTATAATTAATTATAATTAAAGAAAATCTTTTTTTTAAACAACTAAAACTAAAGAAATAGATTAATATCTTTTTCTTGCTTTTCAACTCTTAACAACGGAGGACCAACATTTAAGGTGGGGCCCACACGATGGACAGTCCATATCAAAGGTGGGCTCCATGTGATGGGCGGTGGATATGTGGGCTCCATGTGATGGGCGGTGGATATGTAAGGTGGCCTCACGTGACAGACGATGAAATTGAAGGTGGGCCCTACATAATGGATAGTCCACATTAAAGGTTGGCCCTACTGATGAATGACCCACATCCAAGGATGATGGAAAATGGACTTGAAGATGGACCTCACATGATGGGCAATTTATTTTGATGGTGGGCCCCATATGATGAGCAATTTATTTTGATGGTGGACCCCACATGATGGATGACCCACATAATGCTCGGTCCACGGCAAAAGGCGCAAATGATTAATGGCCCACATCTAAGTTCGGCCTTGCATGATGACCGCCAAAAGGTGCGGATGATAAATGGCCCACATCTAAGGTCAGCCTTGCATGATGGACGGCAAAGGTGGCTACACGTGATGGGCAATGGATATTAAAGTTAGGCCCCATGTGAGGATAGTTCACATCAAAGGTTTATAGATAATGATGAATGACCCACATCCAAGGCAGGCCTTGCTTGATGGATGGCCCACTTAAAATTCAGGTGGTCTGCATGATGGACGGTAAACATTAAAGGTGATCGCACATGATCAATGGCTCACATTCGAGCTGGGCCCCACAAGATGGATAGCCCACATTGAAGTTGGGCCTTGCAAGGGGATGGTCCACATTGAAGGTAGGCCCCACATGTTGGGTATTTCATATTGAAGCTAGAGCCAGGATGGTTCCAACATAATCAACGGTCAACATCAAAGGTTGAGCCCATCATGATGGATGGTGGATATTAAGGGTGGACCGAACAAGCTTAAGGGATAAGTACTTATATAATGTTGGGAAACAAACATATTTTACCAAACATACTTATCTCTTAATTAGTAGAAACCAAGATCAGTTATTTAAGGTTGGGCTTGGCTCCGAGTCTCAATGGTAGAGAGACTCTGTTTCAACAAGGAGATCATGGGGATCTAGTGCCCATGCAGTGTGGCTGTGTTGTTAAAAAAAAAAAAAAAAAGGTTACTTAAGGCATAAGTAGCTTATGTAAAGTAAATTATGATCCAAATGCCCCCTAAGTTTCTCACCTTCACGGACTTTAGCAACATCTCCAAAGCTTTCAATTTACACGTGGGATATTCAATCATCAATCTAGAATGTTCATTTAGTAATACCGTTGGAAGCAAGCCATGGTGCAAAAATCACACCAATCGGTCAATCATAGCCCTATGAATGAGACCAATTTGTTCCAAGAATCTGTTTGTTATGAGCCATAGGCTGCATTGTTAGAATAATCAAACCAAACTACGACTTCAAAATCATAAGCAATACAAAGTGAGATCCATCAAATACATGATTCCAGATGATGATTGGACCTATTTTTTCTATGCTTTTTAACTGTCCATTTTCCATGCTATTTATGGGATACTTAAGATCATCTAATTTGTATGATTTTTGCATCATGGCTTGTTCCTAATTGTAAGAAAGAACGGACAGTTCAAATTATTGATTGGGCATCCCATGTGTCATTTAAAATCCCTGGGGAGCAAGCCCCGCCATGGGTGGCATTTGGGTCTAGGCCTAAAAAGTTCAAATTTTACCCCAAATATTCCTAGGCCTACCACGAAGGTGTGGAACATCAGAAAAAACTCACTAATGTTTAAAGGTACTATTCCAAAAACATCAGACCACTCAGCATATGGGTAATAGGCCATTTCTGATAATGGACTTTTATTTTCCATGCATGGGGAGTTCTGATCATGAACCTTAGTCCACGACATGGTCAGTTTCAATCATGAACCCTATTTCATAGAAACCATGATTTTATGTTTATACCATGATTACTAGTCATAACTCATGTCTATATTTGAAGTATTTTGGTTCTGATTTGAGTTGGATTGCCTGCAGCCTCAAACTAAGCCCAACCCAACCTACGGTCAGGTTGACGTCAGGTTGTGGATTTTTATCCCAAGCCCAACCTAACTTAAAAATTGGGCTGGTCCAATCATTGTTTTAAATATAATTGGCTGACAGTATCGGTATCGCGCTTGAGCAATACGAGACCCAACATAAGTCCATATATTTCATCATATCTTGCAGTATTTTATTTTCTATAATAACACAATGTATCGACGAGATATATTATATTGCGATTATATATATATATATATATATAGGGAAATGCGGAAGGTGAGCCCTCAAGATCTGATGGTCTACACGATGATTAGGACCCTTACAAAGCAGAAGGATGGCGTTCCAACGGCCCGTCTATCTACTACTGGAGCAGATGGAACTATTCACACCTCTGATCCTACGGTATATAGTGGCCCCGGATTGCGATCTACGGATCAGATCGTCCCAAGGACAAGCCGAGATGGACAGACTATAGCGTACTCTATTTTTCTCTGTATACTCTCGGTGTTTCGTATATTACCTCATGCGAGAGAGAGCGCATCCGTTTTATAGGAAAGGAAGGAGATAGGATGAGACCAGATTATCCGGTCTTTTCCCAACCTCCTATCCAAAATCAAATTCAAATATGAATTTGAAATTTCAACTGAAAGGAAAGAACGCAGCGGAAAGAGTCAAACCAAATGGGGCCCACCCACTAGTGATTGCTCACGAGTGGGCCCCACTAGCCTTCGACCAACAATATATATATATATATATATATATATATATATATATATAAAATATCGCTGTTATAAGCTCATTTTCTATCACTGATACTTTAGATGTAGATCAACAATACCTAAGCGCATCCACCCCCTTTTTTAAAATATTAAAAGATTTACCATTCTTTTTTTAAATTTTGGTTCTTTTATTTGATCGCCTTCCTAAGGGAATTTGAATCACTACTTTGGATTGTTTGGAGGATAAAAATGGGTTTTGATACACTTGAGTTCTGAATCAGGTTATTTTTGTATATTTTCTTATTTCTGGTGAGTTACACCTGATTCGGGGGTCTGATGAAAGACATACACCATGGCAGCCCACACAAAACTATGATTCTCATCCCCTTTGTTTCACATGGTGTTGACCATTCGAGTTGTGAATCTAGCTGGATTTTTGGCCTGGCCTTAGGGCCTAGCATCGAGGATAGAACCTGATAGAGGGAGTGGATTTTACACATAAAGATGGTGGGCCCCACAGAGTTGGGTGTTTTACTTACTGCATAAAACATGTCTTGTAGAGGATTCTGGTCCTAGATTTCCAAGCACTTTACAATACAACATGGTGAACCCCACAGAGTTGGGTGTTTTACCATCAGCTGTACCTCATCGAACCAATCAACGGTTCGGATCACCCAACCTTGACCCCAGATCCAACAGCAACAGAGCCCTATCCTATCCAATAACAATAACAAAAGGTTGGAAGCCATGCAAGAAATCATGCCTGAACTGGGAATGCATTGCAATCCGACCTATGCACAAAGCATCACAACCTATTTCTTTCAGTTTTTTTTTTTTTTTTTTCTCCTTGAAAATTAATTCACACTTGTGCAAGGACATCTGAGCCGTGTATCAGATGGCCCCCACTGTTTAGAGCATCTGGTGAAAAATTAGGCCAATTAAATGCCAGGTCAGCCTCACATATAGCAAAATTATGGACCCCACAAGTAGGAAAACTATGGAGAGATATGCAGCCCACCTGAAGTCGGCCCACTTGTATTATCAGCCAGATGATCACCTAATAAACAGCTCAAATGCTCTAGATGAAGATATGGACCCAAGAATGGCTTTGAATTCCTGTCGCATCCGAATCCTATCACTGCAACATCTCAGTTCCATGAATGCCAACTTTAGAGGGCCCACGAGTACACTAGGTGGGCCACACATTTAATGAAATTATTTATAAATATGGGATTTATTTTTATTCTATCACTGCCTGCACAACCTGTACACACATGAAACATACTCTTCCTATGTCATTACAATTCACACGCACCAAAAACAAAAAAAAAAAAAACAAAAAAAACCACAGAGAAGAAAAGAAAGAAAGAAAAATAGAATGATCACATGCACTGACCACACCATGCAGTCAATTCATGTCTCAGCCCCACTGTGTAAAGGCATCCAACCTTTCCAGCAAGTTTAAGTTTGTCCCACCATGAAAATAGGATGAGTGGATCGGCCCGCTTTATGAGCTGGGTGATTTTCATGGGCAGCTGGCATACCTGTTGAACGGGCTAGATGTTACACACACACACACATCCCATGGTGGGCCCCACATGAGTTACAAACATGGTCACTTATCATGCAGTCTGACTACATGTTATCATTCCTCTAAACAAAGGGCCAGCCATGGAACTTTTGAAGGTTCAACTTGCTCTGAAAAAAAGACTCATTCCCTTCCCACCCATCACCACATCCTCTTAAGCTTCGGCTTCCAAGATCGCCACCACCCGCTCTCTCCCATTGTCCAATCCAGAATCCCCTTCTTTGGATTGGCCCGTTTCCTTTTGGGTTCTTTGGAGGCATCTTTTGGAGTCAGACTCCTGATGGGCGGCTGTGGACTCCCCATCTCAGACGAATCAACGATCCGTTTCACTAGCTCCAACACCTCACTCATCTTGGGCCGCATCTTCGGATGCCGCACCAAGCACCGGTTAGCAACCGCAGCAAGCTTCTGGGCAGACTTTAGGTTGTACTGCCCTTGGAGCCTGGAGTCCAAGATCATATGGAATTTCTTTATGTCCTGAATGTATGGCTTGACCCATTCCAAGAGCTTCTGCTCATTTTTCGGCCGGTTCCGGTCCACCGGGCGCCGACCTGTTATGAGTTCATAGAGGACGATGCCGTAGCTCCAAACATCACTCTTGGACGTGAGGCGTCCAGTTTGTACGTACTCCGGAGCTGCATACCCAATTGTTCCAACCACCTGTTTTAAAGATAACAGTAGAAAGTAAGGAATCAGACACGTTTCTTCATGCTGTCATTTGCCATTAATTGATGTTGAGGAAGTCATCATTATTTTAATGCATCAAGACCAATGACATGGATTTAAATGCTAGTCTATCTATTTATATAAATCCATGTATTGAGTTCTTTGGAGTTTTTGGTAGTACAAAAAACATCGATAATGCTAAAAAATAGCTGAAATTGAAGATCTGACGTTAGGATCTCACGAAGGAGAAAATAATAACAAAATGTTAATTTTTTCCTCGACCTACTGAGTAGATGTGGGCCCCGATTCATCAAAAGTGGAGGCACTGTGCTCAACAGTACATTTGGCATAGCAAAAAGTCCTTTTTTTTCCTTAACACAAAAACACCCACACACCCCATGGGGACTTCAGTGTTGAAACGCAGAGTGTCTACTACAAAGCCATGCATCGAGACCCACCATATCGAATAGTCATTTGCTCAGTTGAGCATCTTAACCTCATAAAATAGCTACGTGCAAGCATAATTACATCAGTGTTTTAAATAGTGGCAATGTGTTGCGTAACGTTCAGCCCTCTGTAGCGTGTAGCATAAGCTACATGATACTTTATTAATTTAAAATTGAGAAAATTAAGAAAAATAGTCAGAAAATAAAATAAAATAAAGTGCCTACAAGATGATTCATTTTTTCAAGTATAAGCATATTCAAACAAGTTGTTAATTATCAGTAATCAAAAGCCAATCCACATATAAACCAAATCAAATCATTATCACATCAACAACTTTCTAAGCAAACCACATTAATTAATAATGTCTAATTGAAACCACAAGCTACAAGTATAAAAAGAAATTAAAATCCCACAGGTTGAGAGTATTAAGTACAAAATACAATTATCATATATATACACACACACACACACACACACACACACACACTACAAGGGATTAACGCTATTTGCTAATGCTAAGCAGCGTTGTAGTTACGCTGCGGATGCTATTCAAAACACTGAATTACATTCAAGCATCTAGTTTCCAGGAATTCGGCGAGCCATGACCAGCTGTCCGTTTGCGTTTTCTCGGGTGATAAAAATTAAAATAAAATAACATCCTGCAGCTTTTCAAGTTAAATATAAGATGCTATATGCTATTGTTACAAACAAGCATCTAAGGATCTGTAAACCTGACCATCTGTAGCCTATTTTCATTGCCTGTGAAAAATGTTGATACAAGGAGGCATGGAACTCAAACATTGGATGGCAAATCCAAGCATGGGGAGATTGTTTATTTGAATTTGCATTTCAGTTGAAGGCCCAAAACTCACTTCTATCCCTATTGCTCTTTAACTAAAGCCTGTCTTGAAGGGTGAACAGCAACTGTTAAGGGTATGTCTGGATGCACTATCAAATTGAATTGCAATTAATGCTGATAGAAAAAGAATTGCAATTATTGGTCTAATGAAGTTAGAATGACGTGATTGTGATTTCCTTAGCATTCATGTAATTGCAACTACATTACTTTGAGGTTGGCCTCAAAAGGAAGATAACTGCCAGTCTACAATTTGACTACTTCCTCATCATGATTACTAGGAAAGCAAAACCTTTATCGCTTTTCATTGTCATCTTCATCATCATCTAACCCTTATCCCAACTAGTTGGGTTCGGCTACTTGAATCCTGTTCCACCATTCTGCTCTATCAAGGGCTGTGAATTTAGTTAGACCATAGGACATCATCTTTTCTTACTACTTCACCCACGTCCTTTTGGGCCTTCCCCTTGCCCTTTCAGAGCTTTCAACATGACCCAACTCACTCTTAATGGGCGCACTTGGTCTCCGTTGCCTCAAATGCCCCCACTTTATTAGCCAAGTCTACTTTCCCTCATCTTATTACCAATTGGTGCTACTCCTAAGTTCCCCTAAATGCCCTTTTATCATTTCTTCTTGATTAAAAAACTGAATCTTCATTTCATAATTCAATTGACTTGTGCATCCAAACATAGCCAATCAATCAGATCATGGACATTTGTATACTCTTCATATCAAGCTTACATAGTTGTCTCTTTCACCCAATTCATATTTCTCTAGTAATGATAATAGTAGTGTAGCGATGATAACATCATCTCCATGATTTTCAAAATCCTAAACCGGCATCATCTCAAAAGAATTTCAAAAACACCCACTTCCACATGTTACTGTCCATTAATTGTGTGTAGAAGGCACAGCATATGACATATTTCATGGGTAATAACAGAGGAAAATGCCTAGCAAAAGCAGCATAAGCCATGTCAAAATACTGTCTCAACGATCAACACCGCCATCAATCCACGGGGGAAAAAAACTTCGGAAACTATTCTAGATTAGCAGTGCTCGAAATGCAAAACAATCAATGTTTAAGTATAATTCAAAGTGAATACAACTGGAATGCAAACCATTCCTAAGTTTCTCTATAGATAGAGAAGAAAAGAAACACCAGGATGGAGAGCAGTTATGGGGCTATTTATAGATCTTTTATTCTATAGACTTACCGCCGTCGAGACATGACTTAATCCCTCTGACGGGCCCTGTCTTGCCAACCCAAAATCTGACAGCTTTGCATTCCATTGCTCGTCCAACAGAATGTTGGAAGTTTTAAAATCTCGAAAGATAATCTGTACAAATATAATCAATAGTTGTCAGTATTGACATGTATGAAAAGGCATTTCCAGATCAATCTTTGGTAGCTATAGTTGGACCATGTGACATGAAGCAATTGGAGAAACTGCTTTCTCCAGAGATCCATAAATGAATGCATTATTAAATAGATATAAAGCATTTTTCATTTTCGAGTTTTAGTATTGTCTTTCAATTGAGAAAACTAAAAATTAAAAATAAATAAATAAGAAGAACTGAAGGGAAGAAGCATCAAATTTATGTAATGCAAAGTGAAAGGACAGGCCGAAATTCAAATTCAAAATATCCATTTATAAGAATATGAAAGAGGGGAATGCTAGCAAATCTCAAGTCAGACTATATAAGCTGGACTGGGGCAGTTATTCGTCCACCTAAGAACGCAGGTTCTCCTTACTTTGATGCAGACACACAGGTGTTTATGTGCAGATCAATCAGTGTGTCTTAACTGATGTCATGATATCGAGTGGCACTCAGATGACATGTCGTGGTAGATATCGGTGGATGCAAGGAACACACTTCCATCCATCCAAACTACATAAATATGATGCAACAACCTTCCCCCTTCCATGCCTGCAAACTACATTCTCCTATTATTCACCAAAGAAAAAGCAAGAAAAAGAAGGCCCACAACTTCCCTAAGAAGCTCCATAAAAAAATATACATCTTGAAACCATCATGCAGCCTCCTGGAGAGAGAGAGAGAGAGAGAGAGAGAGAGAGAGAGAGAGAGAGAGAGAGAGAGAGA
This sequence comes from Magnolia changhungtana, assembly GCA_030180095.1. Lineage (NCBI taxonomy): Eukaryota > Viridiplantae > Streptophyta > Magnoliopsida > Magnoliales > Magnoliaceae > Magnolia > Magnolia changhungtana. The sequence goes on from JASAUF010000118.1 coordinate 3,415,761, forward strand.
GAGAGAGAGAGAGAGAGAGAGAGAGAGAGAGAGAGAGAGAGAGAGAGAGAGAGAGAGAGAGAGAGAGAGAGAGAGAGAGAGAGAGAGAGAGAGAGAGAGAGAGAGAGAGAGAGAGAGAGAGAGAGAGAGAGAGAGAGAGAGAGAGAGAGAGAGAGAGAGAGAGAGAGAGAGAGAGAGAGTGTGTGTAATGGTGTAAAAAGTATTCGTGTAGCTGACCCCAATTAGTTGGGACAAAGTTTTGATGTTGGTGTTGGTGGTGAATGAAAGTATGTGGACTCGATGAAAATAGAAAAGATTCAATGCCCAATAGGATTATCAGATCCCAATATCTCAACCCAGATCCAATCCATTGGACCCTCAACATGGGTCCAAACCCTAATCCAAGTAGAACTAGATCCATGGGATCACTGGGTCAACCCAACCTATTGACAGTTGGGACATCTATGCTAGATGATATGGTTGCAACCTTCCACCATGTACCTTGATCTTCAAGATACTGAATGGCACAAAGACAATCAGGGAACCTTCTCCTTATGCAATACAGCTGATACACAACTCTAGAAAAGAGACAACAAACACTATTTACGTTCAATCTACTAGAGCAAACAGACCAGCGATGCTTTTCAATCTACTCTTCCCTGAGCAAAAGGACCAACAAGAAACCTGCTTTTCACCAACTTGAATCCTTGGCTGAGGCTTTAATACCACTCGATTCAGTGCAGCTAAATTCCCAAAACAGAAGAGTGCGCACATATCTCTTCATCCGTAATTACTTTTCTATCAGAAATAAAACTGTATATCATCATCATCTAAGCTTTATCCCAACTACTTAGGTGCGCAAAAGTACAAGTAGAAATAAAAGATTTAAATGTACACCATAAAAGATTTAAATGTACACCATAAAGCTTTATCCCAACTACTTAGGTGCACAAAAGTACAAGTAGAAATAAAAGATTTAAATGTACACCATAAAGGGGCACGCTCCAGTGGCACCAGTACCACCAAAAGCTCACGGTGGTACTGGGCAGGTGTGGAGCCCACATGATGTATGCAGGCCATCCAACCAATCCATCAGAGGCAGCACCTCATATTAGCAGAAGACGTAGAAAATCAGCCCAATCCAACACTCAGGTGGGCCACAACACATGGAACAATGTGAGAGAGGATGCCCACCCTTGAATTGCAAAAAAAATATTAATTTTGGCCTGACCTTTCATCCAAGGTCAGAAAGGCCTAGATTTCATATAAACAATATGGTGGGCCCTCTGTGCAAATCAAGGGTGGGTATTCCCTCCCAACACCATGTTGTAGCCCACTGGATTCACGGTCATCCTGATTTTCGGGATCTGAGAGTAACATGCAATGACACATCTGATGGATTAGTTGCATCCAACATGTTGCTTGGCATGTGTCCCTAATAAGGCAATTATTTAAAGAGGTACAGCAGACACATGAACAAAATAACTTACTTGACACTAGCATGCAACTTCGGTCAAATGATACGAGGGTAAATCCTAATCAGATGAAATGAGAACAAAGAGATGAAAATAAGTACTTGAAATTCCATTTCTTCATGGAGGTATGTTAAGCCACGAGCAGCATCTAGGGCAATTCTTAGTCTCCTGGCCCATGAAAGAGGTGTGGTTGAACGGGTAGATAAATGGTCCTCCACGCTTCTGTTTGGCATAAATTCATAAATCAGAAGTCGTTGTATTCCTCTCTCATCATCTTCAGCACAATATCCCACTAGTTTGACAAGATTCGGATGATCAACCACCCCAAGAACATTTACTTCTGTCACCCACTCCTTATGCCCCTGAGAGATGAATATCTACATCAGCAGAGTATATGACAAAAGATGTGTCTTTCTCAAATGAACACACAAACACACCAAAAAGGAAAAAAAAAAAAAAAAAAAAAAAAAAGAGGCATTTGCTCAAGCAAAACAGTAGTTGATCATCATCGTGTTCAGTCTCTGTCATCACCACAACTGCCGCCAGGCATCATTAATGAAGGGGTACCTACTCACTCCTGGAATATTGAAGGTTCAACTTGCATAGTGATGCAACCATCTCCACTATCGCATTTCAGATCAAGAAACGGGACCTCAGGATTTATAGGTATGACCAAAGAGGGCTCCAAATGCATATATTCTGTTCAATCAAATTGGTACTTGGTAGGCCGCACATGTAGTTTGATCAGATTTGGACCCCACGTCTGCAGTGTTCACACGTATGCAGTGTTCATCCATATACAAACACGTACGGGTTAGGACAGTTAGCAATGTTAATATCAAAATTGCCTAGTGGGAGTTTATCTCATGATAAAGTCAGCAGTTTGTTCCCTTTCAGTTAAGAAACTACTCTAGCAAACTACTAGTTGAAGTTTGTTTTGCATTTAAGTTAAGAAAATACAGTTAAAATAAGTAAAGAGGTTAAAGGAGGCGGAGGAAGACTCTATATCTACATCTGCATCCATGCATTTGAAATCAATGAATTGATTTATTCTTCGCTTTCTTAAACCCTGTTTATTGAGTGTGAAGTTCCACATATAAACCTGGTCATGGACAAAAGCCGAATTGAACATGGAATAGCCTGATGGATTTTGCTGATGGATAGAATGCCAGATCAGAAGATGAACTGATGACCATATTAACAAAAGAACTGACAGACAAATTAATGGTCAGATCAGCAAGTATAAGTGCATTAATCATGCTCCAACAATCTGAAGATCAAGGAAGAGATGGAGACAAGAAAGTAAATTTGGTCAGCAATCAGATGGACAATATGACAGTATGCCATGTTGTGTAGTCCAATGACAATCAGATGCAATGCAATGGGTGTACCTCCACCATCGTATCAGGGAAAGCAAGGACATGTTGCTTATGTTACAATGACAATGACAATAAAGAATGGCACACATTTGTTCTCATCAGTTATTCTCACCTGAGAGATTGATTTGGAGCTCATATGGTCTTATAATGCTCGCGAAGGGTTATCGAGTTTGGATGGCTTAAGGGGATGAGGATGAACAAAGTTCTCATTATCAATCACATGAGGAAGATGGTTATTCCTAACATGTGCATTATGTGTCTTCAAGATTCCTAATAGGTGGATCATTTGTTCATGCATCGTGACTACGTGCCACCTGGGAGAGGTTTTTGAGCTATTCCAATCTTGCTGGGTTATACCTCTTTCAATTAGGTCTTTCTTTCCAGCCTAGTATGAGGGATGCTGTGATGCCAAAGGCATGGTTTTATGGCATCTTCTAGGTTTTGCTGCAAAATGTACACTGATTAAGCAAAACCCACCAAATAAGCACCACCTTTGAAAAGGGCACTTTCCCAAATCCCACTCCAACACCCGAATCACAATCCCATTTCCTCTAATGCTTTTGTGCAACTAGATTACAGAACCACTAGCTGGATACAAGTGTTAATTGAAAGCTGCAATGCTTATAAGCAACAATCCCTAGGCCAAGCAATCATGACCATCATCAAATGCCAAAAAAAAAAAAAAAAAAAAAAAAAAAAAAAAAAAAAGGAAAGAAAGAAGAAGAAGAAGAACGAAAAGAAAAGAAAAGAAAAAAAGAAGAAGAAGAAGAAAGAAAGAAAGAAAGATGTCTAGGTATCTGCTAGCAAAGTACTCAACTAACCATTGTCTTCACTTAAGTCGCATGGGCAATGCCTTCTCATGTTGTCAACAATTCAAGACAAATAAAACCATCGTTAAAGGCTAAGAAAAACCCAATTCAAGGACCAAGAGAGCAATTAGATTGTGAAAAGTAAAGCTCTTCACAAGCAAACACTCAATCAAAGTATGCCTTCTCAGCAGTAACCTACCTACAGACTAGAGCCCAACTTCAAAACAAAAGAGACTTATCCAAATTGATAGGGAGAAGTTATTGTCACAAGCCAAAGATTTCCAGCAAACTCGCCTGTATAATGCTTGGGTTCATATATTACATTAAAGGGAGAAGTTACCCATCAATTTCCTTGATAGGATCAGAGACTGAACCAAGTAAGCCAAGAAAAATGATTAAGTCCCTAAAATGTACAGACCATGATTCAAAATATTGGCTGATGTTTTGGCCAATACAAAATGGTTTTCCAAAAAACCAATATGACTGATAACTGATATTGGTTTTTAGAAAAATGATACCCTTAATGATAAAAAATAAAAATAAATAAATAAAATTTGAAAGGTCTTAATGATAAAAATACCATAATATAGATTAGATAAGATCAAGAAACTGGTAGAATCAACAATCATGCTCATCGCCAATATGACCAATAGCTGATATTGGTTTTTAGAAAAATGATACCCTTAATGATAAAAAATAAAAATAAAATTGAAAGGGCTTGATGATAAAAATACCATAATATAGATTAGATAAGATCAAGAAACTGGTAGAATCAACAATCATGCTCATCCCCCTCCCCCCCCCCCCCCCCCAAAAAAAAAAAAAAAAAAAAAAAGAAAAAAAGGAAGGAAGAAAGACATTGCAAAATGGGTATTATGATGCATGTCCATAAAAAATACTATTATGATACATGCCTATAAATGGAACATGACATGCAGTCCTCACCATATGCATGCAAATGTGTATTCTCACAGGGCCATCAGCACCACATGGATGGGCCATAGCCCAAACAATTCTGAATGGATTATCGCAATTCACAATCATTCGATATTTTTAGTTATGTGAATCAAAAGTGGACCACCGCTGGATTTTATTTTTTCTCACACTTGTGTCAACCATCCATTTGCAAGTAAGTCAAGGCATTCTGTAACGGTAACGGTGGCCATAACGGCCACCACCGTTACCATTACAATATAGGCTATAACTGCTGTTGCAGTCACTTTTCTTTTTTCTTTTTTTTTTTGAAAAAAAATATCCGAAAAAAACTGTATCAGCCCCGTAATGGACTGTTACGAGGGCTGTAATGGCCGTTCGGGCATTGTTTCCATTACAACCGTTACGGCTGTTACGACCCCAGTAACGTGTAATGGTTGCCAGCCACCATTACCTTTACATAACAGCCGTTATGGCATGCCATGAAGTAAGTGGTCAAAAGGCCACCGTCGTTTGATAGACTCAATATTTTTGGCCTATAGTGATCCACATGATGGCCCACTAAATCATCGGTCCTGATCACCATAATATACACACATGCCATGTAAACGGTGAAGATGCCGTGTGAGCACTTTGAAGTTTGAAGCAAGCTAGATATGGTAGCATCCCTCATGAGTGATTATCAGCAAATGAATCAGAATATGTATATTTTGCAATTCACATTTGGGTAAAGCAATTAGTGGTAAAATCAAACTAAAAGAGAAACAAGAACCAAAATTAAAACAAGAGAACCGCTCAAAAGAAGTCTTACCTGCAACCCTTTTCTGCTCAACTGTTTAACAGCGATCTCCAGCTTGTTCTGTGGATCTTCAGGACTCTTGATCGTACCCCTATATACACACCCAAATCCACCTTCCCCCAGCATGAGGGATCGGCTGAAATTCCTTGTAGCAATCTTCAGTTCAGCAAATGTAAACCCCTTAAGATTGTTTGGCCTCTGGGACAGGCTCGGGAATGGGCTACGCCCCATAGATTCGGCACTTATGTCTGAAACATTCAGAGAGTTCAATTCAGAACCTGACCTCCTTGCCTCACGATCAGAGACTTGGGTACAGAAAGACCGAGCCGACGTGGACTTTGAAGTCTTCCCCTCTTCCCTCTTCTCACTCGTGGGGAAATGGAAACACTTCATAACCACCCAATAATTACCGAATTTGCCCCTCTGATAAACAAAATGCATAAAAGAAAGCTTAAAAACCTTGTATTAAAAAAGTAGAATCCAGCAGCAAAAGACCAAAATTTCAGGGAAGGAAAAGAAAAAATATTAAAAATCAAAATTTTTTCTCTTCAGCAGTCAAAATCAGTTCTGCAAAATCCACAAAGCCGGCCTTGTTCGGATTTTTTATCGAAGAATGATTCATCTTCTTTGTAAACCTCAACAAATCCCCAATTTCAGAAATCCATCTAGGGGTTACTTGGGATCAGGCAAATGGAAATTTGGATATCCTAAATCCATGAAATTGACATTTCCATGGATTTTCCTGGAATTTGAACCCAAAAGGACCTCTTTCTTTTTTGTTTCTTTTTTGCTTTTTCTTTAATCTTTCCAAACTCGATTTTGAGATATTTCAACAAAATAATAAAATAAATCCCCTCTTTTTTCCAACCCCAAGTTCAGAAAATTCACCTCATGGCCTCTAAAATTCTCCACCTTTCTTCCCAATCCAATTCCAGCAATAAATATACCAAACCAAAAAATATTAAGATTTATTGAGAAATTTAGGGATTTCTATTTAAAACCCCAATTCCACAAAATTCTCCTAATAAGCCTTAAAAATCCAATTTTGATGCCTTAAAAAAAACAAAAAAAAAAAAACAAAATTTCAGAACTCAACTACTGAACTCAAAATTTCCTCTTTTCAAGATTTCCTTATTTTTGTTAAAAAATCGTCAAAACCCAATTTCAGAAATACCCCTTTTCAAGATTTCCTTCTCTCTCTCTTTTTTTTTTCCTTCAAAAAAAAAAATTCAAAACCCAATTTCACAAATTCCTCCTTATAATCCCCAAAAATCCCATTTCTTATGCTTTCAGGAATCCAACTGCTTACCCAAAACCCCCCTTTCGCAATACATCCTCCCTCTTCCATCTAATTTTTTTTTTAATCACTTCTTACCAGAAAAGCCAATTTCTTTCTCTTCCAAACCCAATTTCAGAAATTGGGTTTTCATCAAAACTACTTTTGCAATAACAATAAAAGAAGAAACAAACAAACAAACAAAGGAGAAAAAGCTCACCTTGGTTTTCTGTTTTGTCTGTCTCTCCAAAACCCAAAACCAGAAATTCTTATATCTTAATCACTATTGAAATCCCACCCTTGAAGAGCTTCTGATATATTTTAAAAATAACAAAAATGAAAAATAATAAAAACCCAAATCTCAGAAGAAAGCCTGCAACGAGCTGCCCATGATCTAACAGAAGAAAGTCAATATAAGGCAGCTGGAAATCAGCTCACCCACCTTTTTCCCGTCCCATAATAAATACAACCTTTAAAGAAAATAAAAGATTATTAGTTATTAGAGAGAAATAAGGAAAGAGTTAAAAAAAAAAAAAAGATTTATTAGATATTAGAGAGAAATATAGAAAGAGTGAGGAAAGTGTTACGAAGGATGGATGTGAAAAGGGTTTTTCAAATCTTTGAAAAATGGGGGTAAAAAGTAGGAGAAGAACTTTGGTACTCTGGATTGGTGGATGATACACAGGCACTCAGATATAAGTTAAGTTTGAAATTGCTTACGTGGCATATGAATAAATTAAAATTAAAGTGATGGATGACTGTTTAGATATACCATGAACGGAAATTATGGTTTATTTAGTTATTTGATTATGGGATTGGTGGACATTTATATTGGACGGTTTGAAATGAAAGTCGTCCAACGGTCAACAAAAAAGTGTCCATGAATCAGAGGTTGGGATTTTTTAAACGATATGATATTGGGGCTGTGGCTCAATAAAAGTGGGATCCACAATTTAGTCAGTTTATTTTGAGTTTATTAATGGCACGTGTCCATTTCTAAGCGCATGTATATTAAGCGTCATCCGCTGCCAGAGTATCATGCAACTCTCCGAAAAGTAGGGCCGGGCGTGCTGGCACGGCGCAAGTTCACGAGAAATTGACCACTATAGACGCGGCTTTTTACCTGTTTCTTTTTCCGCAGAGTCCAAGACTTACCACGTTGGACGTACGGACAAGCTTTTGAGGACCAAAATACCCCTGCCTTCCCTTCGGAAGAGGATTGGCCGTGTGCGAGTACGAGCGCTGATGCTCGTGGCCCCACCACGATGTATGTTTTGTATCCACACCTTTCATCCGTTTGGTCAGTGCAATATCCAAAGAACGAGATAAATCCAAATCTCCAAAACAGTGGGACAGTGACGCCCACCGTTAAAAACTTTTAGAGGCTACGAAAGTTTTAGATCAAGCTGATATTTGTGTTTTCCATTATTTCATGTCTTTTAAAACTTTTTAACAGGTTGGATTTCAAATAAACATTATGATGGGCCTTATGATAGTTTCAACTGTGGAAATCACTCTCCCCACTGTTTTCTTTGGTGGGTCCACTACAGATATTTATTTACCTCATTTTTTGGTTCATACCCTAAAATAATGTCTAAAAATGGATGGACCGTGCGGATCTAACACATACATCATAGTGGGCCATAGGACTTGGTGACGTCCCTTCAGTAGCCACTCGCTACTCAACCTGTCAGTATATTATCCGCGTCGGAAACGGATTGGCTACTCCCCTGCTACCATCTCGGGCTGATGGTCGGTGCTATATGGGCCCCACCATGATGTATGTGCTTCATCCATTCCTTTCATCCATTTTTACGGATCATCTTATGGGTTGATCTCAAAAATGAGGAGGAAATATATCTCAGCTGGATCACACTACACGAAAACAGTAGTGATTGGATATCCACCATTAAAATCCTCCTAAGGCCCACTATACTGTTTATTTGACATCCAATCTACATACCCAATTGAAGAAAAAAAAACAAAGATCATATTGATCCAAAGCTTTTATAGCCCCCAAAATGTTTTTAATGGTTGACCCTCATTCAACACTGTTTCTTGTAATGTGGTTTATTTGAGATTTGGATATACCTAATTTTTGGATTTATATAATAAAATGATATGTAAAAATAGATAGACGGCATGGATGAGAAACATATATTATGGTGGGGCTAACATAGGAACGACCATCAGCCATTGACTGGTGTAAGGGAGTAGCCAATCCGTTTCCTCCGCGTCCGAGCGTCTGCGCTCGTCTTCGCACACCAGCCAATCAATCCGCTTCTGAAAGGAAGGCAGGGGTATTTTGGTCCTCAAGTGCTCGTCCGTGCGTCTAAGTTGTGAAGGTAACTTTTGGACCCTTCAAAAAAAATTCCGGATAAAAAGCTGCATGTACAGTCGTCAATTTCTCCGAGTTCGCTGTAATAACATCCGTTACACGGAGTTCCTGCAACACAAAGCTTCGTGGGCCCACTCACGACGTATGAGTAAAATCCAGTCCGTACATCAGTTTTTATAGATCATTTCATGAGTAAAATAATAAAAATCAATAGATTAAAGATCCAAGTAGGCCACACCACAGGAAACAGTATGCATGGAAACGTACACCATTGAAACCTTCGTAGGGCTTATCGTGAGGTGAATATTCCATCCAATCCGTTCATGACTTTATTCCCATGTGGATTAATGTAAAACACAAATATCAGCCAGATCCAAAACTTATGTGGTCTCAAAAAGGTTTCAATGTTGGCCGTTCATTCGACACAGTTTCCTATGGTGTAGTTTCACTGAGTCTTGTTTCCTGATTCAGTCATATTTTCTCAGCTTAAACGAGCTTTAAAAACTAATGAACGGAGTGGATTTTACAAATACATATCAGTGGGCCCCACGTCCCCTTAAAGCAATCAGGAAACTCCTGAAAGGTTCGCGTCGGGTTCAAGTGTAACTATCGGACCTGTGGACCCGCCAAAGAGACCGTCAGTTTCGGGTTGCCGGGTCCTTACCGGGAAAGTTAGGAGTGGAAATTGGTGGGTTTTGATGGGGACATGTGATGAGATCGGCCAAGAATTCTTGCCAAACTGAAGTCATGAAAAGCAATAACAATGGGCCCCACACAACCCAAATCAACCAACATTATGAAAGCTACGGCTGATATGACCCAACCCATTCAGCTATAATCAACATACATGTAACTGACCCGACTTGAACCCGAACGACCCCACTAATGTTTTAATAAGAAGAATTGATGAGGCCTGTCCAATTAATGAATACATCATATCTATGATCAAAGTCTTCTAGCCTAAGCCAACCCAATGCTATTTGAGTTAAAGCAGGTTTGGTGAGGTTGACTGTCAGTTGACCCACAGACCAACCTAACCATTTGCCACGCCTACTTTGAGTCTTGTGCCCATTAATGTTTTCAGATTTAGAAATTTCTAATTTTCTCAATTTTAGAGCCTTTTCCACCTGGGGCCTGTTGGTTTTTTATTTATTTTTTTGTTTTTTGTTTAAACTGTAAATGAGTATTTATTATTTACTTTTGTAAATCACTTTATCTCATTGCACTTAATAATGTCTGTTTGATTTTTCATGTCATGGATATTATAAATGAGTAATTATTACTTTTTTACATTGCGTTTATAATTGTTTGATAATACGAGTGTATCTCCGCTTTGAAAATGGGTTAAGAAAAGATTGATATAAATTTGTTGGTTGCATTGTGATATATGTGATGTATATGTGTCATCCATCCATTTTACTAGAATATTTTGGAGCATGAGCTGAGAAAAAAAAATAGAAAAATCCAATGCTTAACGCCAAAGGAAACGATGTTTGAAGTCCACAATTGAAAGTTATTTCCTTCGCGGGCCTACATTGATGTTTATTTGTCATCTAACATAGACATGGAGAAGGGGAAAACACAAATATTAGCTTGATCCAAAATCTCTAAAGCTTGAGAAGTACTTAACGGTAGGTGTTTGATTCATCATGGGTTCCCGTGGTGTGGTCCACTTGATCTTTAGATCTGTCGGCATTTTTTGGCTCCTACCCTGAATTTAGCCGGCATAACGGATGAAAGGTGTGGATAAACCACATGCATCACAGATGACCCACGTTTGTTTCCAACCTCCCTCCTCGATTTTAGTGTTTGAAAGGTAGGTTGTCAATGTTTGCATTGGGAACAATATGATAGTTACTTAGATAAATAATTATTACCTAATTACAAGGTATTCACCAACAATCTTTGTCAGACATAAAAATTTCTGGTAAACTTATTTCTGTATATTTTCCATTGAACTATTTACAGAATATATAGATACAAGAAGGAATATTTTCGGGGCCTATTCTTAGCCCATACAATATATTCGGCTAGACTCACGGTTGACCCTTAAACTAAGGGATTTGATACAATTAGGTTCCTATTTTCTTGGGATTCTAATGACTCATGCCAACACTCCCCCTCAAGTTGGTGCATAGATATCTCTAATGCCCAACTTGTCAAGGGAGTCATGGAAATTCTTACTAGAAACTGCCTTTGTGAGTATATCCGCCAGTTGATCTTTTGACTTGACAAAAGGAAATCGAATAATTTTCTCCTCAAGGTTTTGCTTAATGAAGTGTCTGTATATCTCCACGTGCTTAGTTCGGTCATGCTGAACAAGATTTTGTGAGATATCAATAGCAGCTTTATTGTCGCAAAACAAGTTCATCTCCATGTTGGAACTGATGGGGTTTTTTCCCCGTCTTCGACCGGTCGTGGGAGGTGCTCGACCGGTTGTAGGTTCGAGCCCTGGCACGACTCGAAGTCCCGGCCGAGTTCTTGTTTTTTTAGCCGTAGCTAGGACCGGTCGTGGGAGAGCTACCCGGCCGTAGGTGGTCTACGACCTGGCCGTAGGAGGGCCAGACTAGTCGTAGGTTACGCAGATTGCCCTTTCGGATTTGTGTCCTTCTCGCAACCGGGATGCGGAAAGGAGTTTCCCAAAACTATAAAAGGGGTTGCCTAGGTTTTTTCTGTGCATCACAAAAGCAAGAGGGTTTCCTAAAGCTCTTTGAGAAGATTTGCTAAAGGGTTTAGGGCTATCAAAGGTGAGAGAGAGGAGAAAGAGAGAGAGGAAGCTTATAGAAGGGAGGTCCCGCCGTGGAGGTTCTCTACTTTGCATCTACATCGGCGCTTCTATGTCCTCGTAATCTAAGATTCTCTTTTCTCTATTTCTCTTATTGTTTATCCACTCGCGTGAGTGAAGAAGATGTAACGTTCTCTACTTCATATGGATTGTTGATCCGGGACGAGGTCCCGTGGTTTTTACCTCTTTGAGGGTTTTCCACGTAAAAATCTCTTGTGTGGTGTGTGATTGATGCTTTTTGCTTTATCCATAATTCTGGTTTGTTAGGAGGGCTAGATCCTAAGGTTTTGTGCAAGGCCCCCAACAAAGTGGTATCGTAGCTAAGTTCATTGAACGGGCCGGTTTGAATTATGGAAGGTGGCTCAAGGATGATCGCCTCAATGGTTCTAATGGACCATATGGAAGGCTAAGATGGAGGACTTGCTTTATTGTAAGGACCTATATTCTCCAATCTGTGCATATCAAAGAAAATCCAAGGATATGACCGATGATGATTGGAAGAAGATGGACCAAGGCGGTGGGGTTTATCGGAGACAATGGTTGGATGATTCCGTGTTTCACCATGTGTCTACAGTAAACCCAATTGAAGCCCATGGCTAAAATTACAAGGGTCGTATAAGAGGAAGACAAATGGGTAATAAGATATTTTCGATAAGGCGACTTGTGAATCTCAAGTTCAAGGATGGTGGTTCGTGGGTCGAGCATATGAATGAGGTCAAGAATATAGTGAACCAACTCACCTCTATGAAGATGGTCCTGGATGATGAATGCAGAAGCTTTACTATTGCTTAGTTCATTGCATCGACAAGTTGGGAGACATTGGTGGTGTCTCTAAGTAACTCCGCGCTGCACGACTTGAAAGATATCCATGGAACAGTTAACCGCTTGTCTCTTCAATGAGGAGACAAGGAGGAAGTCTCGTGGGTCTACTCAAGAAGAGGCTCTCAGACGCAGAACGGGGAGAGGAAAGAACAGAAGGGCGGGAAGGCCCGAGATAAATCAAGAGGCAAGTCGAGTAACGTAAAAGAGGTGAATGCCGGAATTGTGGCAAGAAGGGCCACTAAGCATGAATGTCGTGGTAAGAAAACGACAAGAAAGGAAAAGGGAAGGAAGAAGAATCGATTCCACCATGCCGTCAGATGGCGACATGGTAGTTATTCTTTCTACGCATCACGACGTATGTCTCACGGCCACAGTCGTGGCACCGACCGGGTTGACTCGGGAGCTTTTTTTCATGCGACCATACAGTGGACTCCTTCACAAGCTACAAGTCGTGACTATGGACCGTGAAGATGGGAATTCGCGTATCAAAGATCGTGTGTGAGTTTGTGATATTTGTGTGAAGACCGATGTGGGCCGCACATTGGTTCTCGGGGATGTGAGGCATATCCCGCACCTTCGCCTCAACTTGATGTCGACGGGAAGGTGGATGATGATGGCTATGAAAGCCTGGGCTTGTCGGTGGGCGATGGAAGCTCATCAAGGGTTCGTTGATCGTGGCAAAGGAAAGAAGTGTGCACCCCGTACAAGGCAAGTGTCGTATGTGCAAGGGTGGGTTGAACGCAACGGAAGATTCGGCTATTGACATGTGGCATGTGCTTCAGGCCACATGAGTGAAAAGGGCTTCAGCCTACTAGCAAGGAAGCAGCCTCCTTCCGTACGTGACAGATGTACCTCTCAAAAACCTCGTCTTGATTGTTTATCGTGGAAACAAAGATAGAGTTTCATTTATTAAACCGCTTCTCATGTTAATAAAGTGCATGCATTAGATTTGGTTTATTCTCGATGTTTGTGGTCCTATGAGGACAAAAACCTTGGGTGGGGCATTGTATTTTGTTACTTTTATAGATGATGCATCTAGAGGGTTTGGGTTTATGCTTTGAAATCCAAGGACGAGGTCTTTGGTGTGTTTAAGTTGTTTCATGCTATGGTCGAGAGAGAGACAGTAGATCATCAAGTGCATCCGCACCGACAATGGTGGTGAATACATTGGTGACTTTCACGAGTACCGCAAGTCCCTGGGTATACGGCATGAACAGACGTTCTGCTCCCAAGACCCCCAAAGATAATGGTGTAGCCGAGCGAATGAATCGCACCATTGTTGAGAGAATCGATGCATGTTATCCCATGCGAAGTTGCCCAAGACGTTCTGGGAGAAGCAATGCGCACAAAGCGGTGTATTTGATAAATGTGTCTCCATCGCCCCGTTGAATGGAGAAGTACCGAGAAGGTGTGGATCGGACAGATCCATCGTATACTATCTCTGTGGTGTTTGGATGCAAGACATCCGTTCACGTACCAAAGGACGAGAGGTCCAAGCTCGATATGAAGATCGTGCAATGTGTGTTCTTAGGGTACGGTGATGAAAAATTCTTGATGTTATGGGATCCGACCGAGAAGAAGCTCGTCAGAGCAGAGATGTGGTTTTCTTTGAAGATCAGTGTATCGAAGACATTGGTAAGCCAGAGAAGAACCAGCCTAGTTCAGGTGAGCTAGAGGACATGGATCCGATTACTCCTCCCGTGGTGCCTGATGACGGGAGAGTACAGCAAGGTGCAGAGGACGAGAGAGTTCCTTCAGAAGATGGACCAGGGGAGCAGCCCCCACTTGATCCACCTGTTGAGCCACAGGTGAGGAGGTCATCTAGTGACGTGCATACCGTCCAAGAGGTACTCCGCATGAGTACATTATGCTAACCGATGGGGAGAGCCGTAAGATTATTCTCGAGGCCCTAACCGACGAGCATAAGGGGGAGTGGTTGAAAGCTATGCAAGAGGAGATGGAATCCTTGCATAAGAACCACACCTATGATATGGTGAAAACCGCCTAAGGGCAAGAAAGCTCTGAGCAACAAGTGGGTGTTCGAAAGAAGATTGAGTGTAAGAATTCACGATGAGGTTCAAGGCCGACTTGTGGTTAAAGGGTTTGGTCGAGGAAAGGTATAGACTTCGAGGAGATATTCTCACCAAGTGGTGAAGATGACATCCATACGGGTGTCATTGGGATAGCTAGCATGGATCTGGAGGATAGAGCGATTAGATGTTAAAACCGCTTTCTCCATGGTGACTCGGGAAGAAGAGATCTACATGCACCAACCAGAGGGGTTCAAGTCAAGGGCAAGGAGCATATGGTGTGTAGGCCGAGGAAGAGCTTGTATGGGGGCCGAAACAAGCTCCACTAAGAATGGTACAAGAAGTTCGATTCTTCATGTTACAAAGAAACATGGGTATGACAGAACGGAGTCGGACCACCGTGTGTTCACGCGTAAGTTCTCGATGGTGATTTCTTAGTTCTCGCTATTATACGTTGATGACATGCTCATCATGGGAAAAGACATCAAGAAGATTGACAGTGAAACAGAGTTGGGCAAGTCTTTGCGATGAAAGACTTGGGCCCATAGACAGATCCTAGAATGGAGATAACCCGTGATGTAAGGCACAGAAGCTTTGGCCGTCACAAGAGCGGTATATTGAGAAAGTCCTGAGCGGTTCAATATGAATGCAATGGGCTTGGCCAAGACTCCACTAGATGGTCACTTCAGATTGAGCGCGAGGACGTTGTCCCAAGACGAAGGCGCAGGTGGAAGAGATGCAGAAGATACCCTACGCGTCACCGTAGGAAGTTTGATGTATGCTATGGTGTGTACACGCCCGTACATAGCATATGCGGTTGGTGTTGTCGCCGGTACCTTGCCAATCCCGGCAAAGAACATTGGGGTACGGTGAAATGGATACTACGCAGATCTAAGAGGCTCATCCAGCCGAGCCTATGCTATGGTGACAGTAAACCCGTGTGTTAGAGGGCTACCAGATGCAGATATATGGCAGTGACATAGATTCCAGGAAGTCTACACGGGGTTCATGTTCACGTCATGGTGGGGAGCGGTTTCTTGGCAGAGCAAGCTACGAAGGTCGTAGCATTGTCGACGACAGAGGCCGAATACATTCAGCAATCACATGAAGCATGTAAAGAGATGCTTTGATGAAGAGGTTCCTACAGAACTTAACCCGAAGCAGAGGAGCACGTGGTCTATCATGCGATAGTCGAGTGCTATACACTTGAGCAAGAATCCAAGTCAAGCATTCCAAGTCGAAGCACATAGAGATTCGGTATCACCGGATCGTGATACTTTGGAACAAAAGGTGAACTTGAGAAGGTCCACACGGACGATAATGGGTCGATGATGATGACCAAGGCTTTGCTCAAGGGCAAGTTTGAGGTTTGTAGAAATCTGGCTGGCTTGAAGAAGGTGGATCCCTCCCGGGTCAAAAAGGGGAAGATTTGATGGGGGTTTTTCCCCGTCTTCGACCGGTCGTGGGAGGTGCTCGACCGGTCGTGGGAGGTGCTCGACCGGTCGTAGGTTCGAGCCCTGGCACGACTCGAAATCCAGCGAGTTCGTGCTATTTTTTACTGTAGCTAGGGCCTGGTCGTGGGAGAGCTACGACCAGTCGTAGGTGGTCTACGACCGGTCGTAGGAGGGCATGACTAGTCGTAGGTTACGCAGATTGTTCCGCGATTTTACGCGAAACTGCGGATTTGTGTCCTTTCGCAACTGGGATGCGGAAAGGAGTTTCCCAAAACTATAAAAGGGGTTGCCTAGGGTTTTTTCTAGGCATCACAAAATAACAAGAGGGTTTCCTAAAGCTTTGCAAGGGATTTGCTAAAGGGTTTAGGGCTATCAAAGGTGAGAGAGAGGGAGAAAGAGAGAGAGGAAGCTTATAGAAGGGAGGTTCTGCTCGTGGAGGTTCTCTACTTTGCAATCTACATCTCAGCGCTTCTATGTCCTCGTAATCGGTTAGATCTCTCCGTTTTCTCTATTTCTCTTATTGTTTATCCACTCCTGCGTGAGTGAAGAAGATTGTAACGTTCTACTTCATAGTGGATTGTTGATCTGGACGAGGTCCCGTGGTTTTTACCTCTTTGAGGGTTTTCCACGTAAAAATCTCTTGTGTGGTGTGTGATTGATGCTTTGATTTATTTCATTGCTTTATCCATAATTCTGGTTTGTTCTGGAGGGCTAGATCCTAAGGTTTTGTGCAAGGCCCCCAACAGGAACCGCAGCCAATCTCCATCAGTAACCTTCTAAGCCATAACAGTTCACAGAGCCCTCTTGCCATGCCTCTAAACTCAGCTTCGATGCTAGACAGGGCCACCACCTTTTGCTTTTTACTTCTCCATGTAACTAAGTTCCCTCCCACGAATGTAAAGTAGCCAGAAGTGGATTTTCTGTCTAGAACATTCCCTACCCAGTCCACATCTGTGTATCCTTCAATGTTCAAGTGATTGTTCTTATAGAACATCAGCCCCTTTCCTGGTGAGGATTTTAAATAGCGAAGTATTCGGATCACCGCATCCATGTGCTCTTCACTTGGATTATGCATAAATTGACTCACCACACTTACAACATAGGCAATATCCGGGCGAATATGTGACAAATAAATAAGTTTCCCCACCAACCTTTGGTACCTTCCTTTATCCGTAGGCACTTGGTCCGTGTATTCTGAGAGTTTGTGGTTTTAAGCTATGAGAGTATCTGCTGGCTTACAATCCAGTAGCCCCACTTCTGACAGTAGGTCTAGCACATATATTTCTTTGTGACAAAAAAATGCCCCTT
This sequence comes from Magnolia changhungtana, assembly GCA_030180095.1. Classification (NCBI taxonomy): domain Eukaryota; kingdom Viridiplantae; phylum Streptophyta; class Magnoliopsida; order Magnoliales; family Magnoliaceae; genus Magnolia; species Magnolia changhungtana. The sequence continues at coordinate 3,433,148 of JASAUF010000118.1, forward strand.
CGTGATCTTGCCACCTCTATTCCCAAGAAATACTTAAGTCCACCCAGATTTTTCATCTCAAACTCAGCTGACAATTGCTCTTGTAATCTTGAAATTTCTTCAGCATCATCTCCCGTAATAATCATGTCATCTACATAAACAATTAGGGTCGTCACCTTCCCTTGCCGATGCTTTAGGAAGAGTGTGATCCGCATTGCTTTGATTAAACCCGTGCCTCCTCATGGCCGAGCTAAATCGCCCAAACCATGCCTAAGGCGATTGTTTCAGTCCATATAATGCCCGTTCCAGCTTGCATACCACCTCGGTTCCGGAAGAGGACGTATAGCCTGGTGGAATATCCATATAAACTGCTTCTTCAAGATCGCCATGGAGAAAAGCGTTCTTCACATCAAGTTGTAGTAGTGGCCAATCCAAATTCGCTGCAAGAGATAGTAAAACTCTGACAGTATTTAGTTTAGCGACCGGTGAGAAAGTCTCCATATAATCTATACCGTATGTTTGTATGAACCCCTTCGCCACTAGCCTTGCCTTGTAACGGTCAATTGATCCGTCAGCTTTATATTTAATTGAAAACACCCATTTGCATCCTACTATCTTTTTCCCTTCAGGTCGTGGTATCAACCTCCATGTATTATTTGTCTGCAAAGCATCTAGCTCCTCTTGTATGACTGGTGCCCATTTGGGGTCGGCTAAGGCTTCATCCACACTATTTGGAATATGATGGGAGGATAATGTCACTATGAAGGTCTTAATGGGCTCGGTTAAGTGCTGGGTGGACACATAATTCGCAATGGGGTATTTGGACCTCCTTGCTTCTTCATCAGGGGAGTATCTGTTAGGAGGCTTGCCACGGTTTTGCCTGAAAGGCAACACATATTCCACAGGAGTATTCGAGTTAGTAGTATATGGAGGAGTAGTGGGAGAGCTTACCTTAAGAGTGTTCTCAGTTGAAGAATCGGGCACTATGGAGAGAGGGGGTTCTTGATCTTCTTCCGGAGCCACTTCACTAGCAGTAGTTTCTCTATGTTCAGCTTCTGCTAGATCCAAATGTTGCTACAACTCTGTATTATCTCTGGTCCTCTCAACTTCAATTTCATGCTCTCCTGTGGTATTTGTAACTGGGCCCGCCATGAGCCAATTCATCTCCTCACCCGTAGACTCCCCCTGAGGGACTGAATTGGGTACCATGGGAGAAAAAAAAAAGATTCGAATTCAAGGAAGGTGGCATCCATAGTGGTATAGGTTTTGTGAGTAGCAGGGTCAAAACACTTATAGCCCTTTTTATGTAACCCGTAGCCTAGAAATAGACAACACACAGCACACGGATCAAGTTTGGTACGCTAGTTTTTGTGGAGATGAACAAAAACTGCACAACCAAAATTTCTAGGGGGGAGCATCAGTACAGTAGGTAGAGAGACATGAGATGAGAACACTTTTAGAGGAGTTTTAAAGTGCAAGACTTTGGAGGGCATGCGATTTAGTAGGTACACCGCAGCAGCTACTGCGTCATCCCAGTAGCGGGGTGGAACATGGGAGCCAAGAAGAAGAGCACGAGCTGTCTCCAGGATGTGGCGATTTTTGCGTTCGGTGACGCCATTCTGTTGTGAGGTTTGAGAGCATGAAGTTTCATGAAGGAGACCATGTTGCTGGAAGTATGCTTGGAAACGTTGGTTGATAAATTCTTCTCCATTGTCTGATCGTAGAACTTGGATATTGGCTGAAAATTAGTTTCGGATCATGACGTGGAAGGCTTGGAATATTGAAAACACCCTATCTTTGGTTTTCATCGGGTAGAGCCATGTCATGCGGGTGCAGTCATCAACAAAAATTACAAACCAATGGTGACCAGAGAGAGTAGTACTTGGGGAGGGTCCCCAAACATCCGAATGTATTAGAGCGAAAGGAACGGTACTTTTATTCAAACTTGCAGGGTAAGAAATTCTATGGCTTTTAGCCAAAATACAAGTAGCACATTTAAACTCAGCATGTTGTAAGTGCAAAAATAAGTTCGGAAATAAGTGCCGCAAATATCCAAATGATGGATGCCCCAGGCGGCGATGCCACAACCAGATTTCCTGTTCTTTACTACTGGTCTGATGGTGCATGTGATGTGCTATCCCTTGGCTAAAATCGTCTAAGTAGTAGAGCCCCCCTCTCTTAGTACCATGCCCAATAATCTTCTTGCTGAGAACATCCTGAAGGAGACAGAAAGTAGGGTAGATCAATACGACACAGTTAAGCTCTTCAATTACTTGACTTACAGACATTAATTTATTGGATAATGAGGGAACAAGGAGAGTATGAGTTAAGGAGAGAGAGAGAGGGTGATAATGATCCGGTGCCAGCCCCTGTGACTAGATATGCAACCCCGTTTGCATTAGCGATACTAGTCCGCCGTGGTTGAGTGGTATGGGAAAAATCCTTGGGATCAAACGTCATATGGTCAGTAGACCCAGAGTCTATAATCCATGCCCCTGCATCCAGAGAGGTAGAGCTACAGAAAACTCGGCCACAGTTACCTTGGTCCACAGATGTGGAAGGATCGGTCAGAGGGATGAGCGATAGATGAGGCTCGGCTGTGACCACAACAGCTTTGCCCATGCCGTCCTCGAGTGTTGTTGAGTCCTTTTTCTTCCTGGCTTGTAACTCATGCCACCACTCAGGATACCCATGTAGCTTGAAGCAGGTATCACGAGTGTGTTTGGCATTTCCACAGTGCGTGCACTTGCTTCTAGCAGATGAGCCTTTCAGTTTGGAAGAGGAGTTGTGCTTCCCAGTCACCAACGTTGGCTGTTGGCCATAGTTCGAGCCTTTAGTGGTCATGACAGCGCCGTTAGTTAGAGTTTCTACCCCGGATGCCATTACAGCCTGACGGGTGTCCTCCCTTCGAACATGTGCATAGGCTTGTTCGATTGTAGGAAATGGCTTCAGTTGGAGGACATCACTCCAAATGTGATCGAGTCGGTCATCCAATCCATCTACAAAAATGTAAACTCTTTCTTCCTGTAATAGGGAGTTGTATTTCTGGATGTCTGTTACACACTACATTGGATTAGGACGGCGGAAGTCAATCTCACGCCACAGCCCTTGTAAATCGTTGTAGTATTTTTCTAGTGATCCGCCTCCTGGTCGCATCTGTGTTACCCTACGTCGGAGTTCATAAACCTGTGAAGTATCGGTACCATCAAAATAAGTAGTAGCAATGGAGTCGCAAACTTGTTTGGCCGTTGGGAAGCGGATGAAGTTTGGGACCAAAGACGGGTCCATGGAGTTAATCAACCATCCTTTCACTACGACATTTTCAGTGCGCCACCTGCGAAATCCAGGATCTGTTTCAGATGGTGGAGGAGAATCACCGTTAATATATCCCAGTTTATCCTTACCTGAGATGTACATCTCAGCCACTTGGGACCATAGGCCATAGTTGGATCCATCCAACTTAATACTGATCAGCACAGTAGGAGAATCGGTGGTCTGGGCTTTGATCAAAGCCTTTGTCATTCTGGTCGTGAGGTTGTCAAGAATGGAATTAGTGGAATCAGTGGAGGGAGAGTCTGCCATGGATTCTGAGTGGTTGGTGTCCCGTTCTCTGTCAGATTACAGGAAACCCAGAGCCGAAATGCTCTGATACCATGTCAGACATGAAAATTTCTGGTAAACTTTTTTCCGTATATTTTCCATTGAACTATTTACAGAATATATAGATACAAAAAGGAATATTTTTGGGGCCTATTCTTAGCCCATACAATATATTCGGCTATACTCACGGTTGACCCTTAAACTAAGGGATTTGATACAATTAGGTTCCTATTTTATTGGGATTCTAATGACTCACGCCAACAGTCTTGTACTAACTTTCTAACGCCCTAATTAACCGAGCTGTTGTCCGAGCAAGGGTTCAATGTTCGAACGAGGGTTCAACTTTTAGGTTGTTCAAAAATATCTCTAACAGCTTGTTGGGGCCTTGGCTTAGTCTCACATAGGATGGATTAGGGGTGCACACGAGTCAGTTCAGTCCGGTCCTGGGGTGAAACCAAAACCAAACCGTTCCTAATGGTTCTAGGATTTTCGGAACCGGAACCGGACCGTTAGCACCCTAGAACCGAACCGAAACCGGACTGTGAAAACTGGTTCGGTTCCGTGGTTATAGGCTTTTAAAAATCCAGCCCAATTGATATGAATTGTTGTGGCCCATCATGATGCATAAATCCATTCCTGTTTACGTACAGGAAACAGTGGAGATGACGAGAGAGAGAGAGAGAGAGACGGCAAGAGAGGGAGAGACGGTGAGAGAGAGGGCGGGGGGCCTGGGTAGCCACACGCAGACGACTAGAGAGGGCAAGGGGCCTGGGCAGCCACATGCAGACGAGAGAGAGAGAGAGAGGGGGAGAGAGAGAGACTTAGGTTTTTTTTAACTGTAGTTCGGTTCCATTGTTCGGTTCCTAGTTCGGTTCTAGGTTCGGTTCCATGGTTCAGTTCATGGTTTGGTTCGGATCTACATGCCCCTAAACCAAAACCGAACCCTATCCAACGGTTCTTTGAAAGTTGGAACCAGAACTGGAACCGGTGCACTCTAGAACCGGACCAAACCGGACCGTTTGATTGTTTCCGGTCCAGTTCCACTGTTCTACCGGTTCGATGTGCACCCCTAGGATGGATGACCGCTCGAGTCCCTGGTTATAATTGTGGTTCCACCCTTCCCCATAACGAGGCCTTTTGGGGGAAACCCCATAACTAAAACCGTGAGGCTTTGGCCAAAGCGGATAATATCGGTACAGTGAGGGTTGGGTCGTTACAAATGGTATCAAAGCTGAGGGAGGCTCTGCCCTAAAGGTGGAGGATTCTAACGCCCTGGTTAACCAGGTTGTTGTCTGAAGGTTCAATGTTCGGGCGAGGGTTCAATTTATGAATTGTTAAAAAATATCGTCATTGTTTGAAAATATCGCTAACAGTTGGTCGAGGCCTTGGCTTAGTCTCAATCGGATGGATGAGCGCTCGAGACCCTGGCTATAAGTGTGGTTTCATCCTTCTCTGTAACGAGGCCTTTTGGGGGAAACTCCATAACCAAAACCATGAGGCTTTGGCCAAAGCGGACAATATTGGTACAATAAGGTTGGGTCATTATAACTTGCATCGAATTACAAATCAAATTGGGTTTTAGTCAGTTTAGGCAGAACTGAAGGGTGGAACAAGCAACTGCTTGGATGAGTCTGTTTCACCTCAATTGAGCCACTGTTTTTTTCATAAAACCAACGTTTGGTTTCATTAAAGTTGGGTCATGTTCAATGTGTATGCAGTTGTGGTGCTCAAGCACCCATATTGAACACGGATATATATTGCGTGACAAGATGGCAAATACCATCGGGTACAGAGATATACATGCGCCCGATGTTGTGTGGGGCCCTAATGGTAGAACCACCTACCATGACTCATGCGACCCCCCTTGTATCGGATGGCCAAATATCCCAGTATAAGATGTGTCCAAGGTATGTCCCAAGTGCATATAATAGTCATGGCGTAATAGGCTACTGGAATCCATTGGCCACAACTCTTTACGATCAACATCTGTTTGTCCAATCTTAACCATACATGTTTAAGATGACACCATATATTAGTTAAGGAAAATCTAATTGTCTATGAGAAACACATGGTCATCATGATCTATGACTAAGATCACCCTTATCACATCCACATGGCTGATGGATGAGAGCTCACATTGGTTTTACGGGCAACAACTCCAACACATTTGTCCAATCTTAAGTTTTTAAGGACAACAAGAGGAACCACTCCTCCACTTACCCCATATTAATGTATATTTAAGGTGGTATTGCATATTAACTAAGACATCGTATGTCCACCTAGGACACTTGGTTATCATGATCTACAGTTAAGATAATCATCATCGCATCCACATACCAATTGAATGGACTCACATTAGTTTTTTGGGAACCAACATAAAGGAAACTATATATTAAGCTCATGCTACCTACAAACAAGTGCACACAATTATAACCTAGCTTGAATACATAAATCATGACATGATCTTAACCATTAAAATTGTGGGTCACTGGAAAATCGATGGTGAAGATATGCATAGCCCAAATGCAGCCTGCCTAAAAAAACCTCACTAACATCATCAATAGCCTATTTTGGGCTTAAATCAGGTCAATGCCTTACCCAGTAGCCTATCTTGTAAGCATGCATTTGATGTACAATTTACAAATTAAAGATGTTAATGTGAACTCGAACCTGCAGGTGTCCGATGAACTCAACCCAATTTTATCTGGTCATGGTTATATTTTTTGGACCCTTTAAGAAATTGGGTTAGTTATCGGTCTCTCCTTTAGATTGATTCAAGTTTATCAAATTGATTATTATAGCAATATAATGATGTTTTCTAAGCCACATGCATGTAAGAGGCCATTTACACACCACACGTGTCACAGTGGCACAACTATCTGCAATCCCGTCTCATCCTTCCATCCCTCTATCCATCTACCGGGTCTAACCATGTGAATGCTCTTATTTGACTTGAACCCAACTAGAAACTTAGATTTAAAAACCTGATGGGTACCCAAAATTCAATTACGGGTCTTTAAGAACGAGGATTCAACCCAACAAGACTTGAAAATGACTAGATCAGGCATGAGTATTATGGGGCCCAACTTGAACTCATAGGTACCTCCTTGATCTATCTCAAGTGAAGGAAAGCAAAAAACTTCCTCAAATCCTCTGGTATCAGTTGAGTGTTGACCTACACCATTTATAAGGTGGACCCTACACTCACATGTGTGATAGAGGTGGGCATCGAGTCGAGTCGGACCGGATTGGGTCCAATTCGACTCGGTCCAAAATTTTCAATGCACTTACCCGAACTTGATCCAATCCGGGACCGAGTCCGAGTCCTCTGATTCAATCTGACCCGTTGCACTACTGGCCTGACTCGAACCGAGTCCGACTCGGTCAGGGAAACTGAGTCTGAACGGGTTGGGTACGGTTCGGATCTCTGTATTAATTTTTTTTTTTAATTTCTTAAAAAATGTATATATGATTTTTTTTAAAAAATCGTAAGGCCCACTATAACATTTATTTTCCATCCAAACTATTAATAACTACATGGATGAAGAGGAAAAACAAATTTCATATTGATCTGAAACTTCTATGACCCCTTAAAGAGTTTCAATGGTAAACATTCAACCCCTCACTACTTTTTACGGTGTGGTCCACTTGATCTTTAGATCTGTCTTATTTTTCGGCTCAAGCCTTTAGACGAGCCCGCCAAATGGATGGACGGTTTGGATATAACACATACCTCATGATGGGACCCACAGAACTTGCTGACGTCAATACACCGGCTACTTGGTGTGTGGTACACCTGCCAATCCTTATCTTCTTGGAAATCGGATTGCGTACTGACTCTACCGAGTTACTTAGTACGCTCTTATCGTACTGAGTAAACTAACTTGGGCCCACCTTAAATGCATGTGGTATATCCACACCATCCATATGCTTTTCCATCTAATTTAAGGGCTTGAGCCTAAAATTGAAGCATAACCAAAGATCAAGTGGGTCATACCACAGGAAACAGTGGGGATAATGATTTCCACCGTTGAAACCTTTCTAAGCCCCATAATGATGTTTATTTGTCATCCAACCTATTCATAAGATCATACAGACATGGATGAAGGGAAAATACAAATATGATCTTGATCCAAAACTTCTAGAACCCCCAAGAATTTTTCAACAATAGACATTCATTTAAACTGTTTCCTATGCTGTGGTCCATTTGAACATTGTACATGCTCATTTTTGGGCTCAAGACCTAAAATTATCTGTTAAAATGAATGGACGGACCGGATAAAATACATAAATTATGGTGGACACCACAAAGTTTACTCAGTACGCAAAGCGTAGTGAGTAACGATTGTCACACGTGAGCCATGTGAAATAAATTATGGTGAACACCACAAAGTTTACTTACCACGCAATTTGCTTCCCTTTTCTTGTGTCAGAGGCTTAGAGCTCGATGCTCGATGCACCTTGAGCCATGAGCTGAGACTTGAGAGGATGGATTGGCTACTCCCCCTGCCACCAGCCAATGGCTGATGGTAGGTGCTCTGTGGACCCCACCATGATGTATTTATTTCATCCATGCCGTCCATCTATTTTTCTAGATCATTTTATGATATTAAACCAAAAATGAGGTATATCCCAATCTCAAGTGGACAATATTACAGGAAACAATGTTGAATGAACATTGACCAAATCGGTCCAGATTAGCCACTGATCCGAACTCGACTTGATGTACGGTTGGATCTGAATGTGCCTACTTGATCCGACCCGATCATGGCCTTTGGTTCGGATTGGATCTGGTTGGATCCATCGGATCGGGTCGAATTCTGCCTAGCTTTATGTGTGGATGAAGAAGAGGAAGATGAGAAGGGCACTCTCCATTTTAGGTAACACCCGGGGGGCATTTAGTAATCTATACACCTCCCTTTTGAGATGTGATCTATTTTATAAAGAGGAATTAAGGTTTTAAGTAGGGTTGTCAACGGCTCGGCCTAGGGTTGGTCTCAGCCCATATTTTGAACTATTTCGGGCTGGGCCGTCGAGTTGAGCTTATTCAAAATTCATATTTTGGCAAGCTTGAGCCTGACCCATTGACACCCTTAATTTCAAGGGTGGACCCAATATAGTACTCTACCAACCCATGGACTTATTTGTATCATACTACAAAGAAAATCCATCAATTCATCTTAGATATGCATGTACTCATGATCCAATTTTCCTATTATCGTGGATATCCACCGAAGATCTACATACCACGTTGATCAGTAGTGGACCATCAAATATGGGTCATAAGATTGTCGTTTTGTGTAATAAAAATGGTTAAAACAAAACTTTAATGGTTATAAATCATTTTTTTTAAAAAGTCTTCTAAAACCTTTTAGGTGTTGGGCCTAGTGTTAAAGTATGTGCCCTGAAAAACCAATGTGAGCCCTAATCCACTAGTCATGTGGATAGGACAAGGTTGATCTCATCCATAGATCATGATGATCATCAGTCCCTCATAGACATCGTGCATCTCTTAATGTATTTGATGTTCCTTGAACATATAAATATGGGTTAGTTGAGGAGTGAGTCCTCTGGTAGTCCTTGGGAGCTTGAGATTTGACATGATAGTCATTGATTGTGGAGAGTGGTGATCTATTGATCTCGAGACTCTTATATGTGACGATTGTCACATGTACATAATATGCACTTGTGGACACTATATTAAGATGTATAGTTACCCTATCATTGATCAGGATGGACTGTACATCTCAAGATGACCATGAGTCATCCTATATCAAGAAATTGGGTTGGGTCCTACTCTTTTCTTTAGGAGGCTAGTTAAAATTGGGTATAGTTAGATTGAGTCAGGTCCATCAAACTAATTATTACAGCAAATATAATGAGGTTCCTAAGCCACATGCATGTAGGAGGCCATTTATACACCACACGTGTTAGAGTGGCAAACATTTCTAGAGGCCTGTCTCATTCATCCATCCATCCATCCATCCATTTAGTGAGTTTAACCATGTAAATGCTCTTACTTGTATTACTCTCAATTCAATTATATTAGGTCACGCGTGTGAGTGATGGCCTAAATTAAATGTAGGTGTGTTACTAAGATGCGCGAGCGTGTCAAAGTCTACCTAACTCAAGGGTTTATTGAATTGTTGGTGTCCCCTTCACTGAGACGGACAGATTGAAGATTGGACACAAAATCTAAAGTCCTCTCAGCCACAGATATTGTGCTCCGTTTAAACAATTTGTGGAATGGAAGGAAGTTAATATAATAACCCAGATCTCCCATACTTTGGTATGGAAAAGTCTGGATTATTACGTAAAAAATTTATTTTCTTACTTAAATATGCTACGCTTTCATGATAAAAAGAAATGTTTCTGTGATCTGTCTATAAAACTAACCATATGATCACCTAAACACATGATCAAATACTAACTGTCTGGTTTCACATTTTAACATGTCATATGACCACCCATCATAATCGAATATGCCAAATGGACCACTTGAACATCGGAATGAACTGATCACTATGAAGATCTTATGGAATATGTCCAAACCACAGGGTAACTTTTGAATTAGATGTGCACAAACGCGGCTTGGAACTACAAAGTGTATTAACAACTAAAAGAGCATCTTAGTCATCCTTAAGAAATCAAGGCCCAAATTGAAGCATTAGAAATAACATGAAAAATAACGAATGTTCATCTAATTTCATCGCATTCGGACGGTGAAGTTAAGAGTTACAGAAGGAAATCAATGATAACCAAAAGGGTAAAATTGTAATTAACTAATGCCATTTGCATGGCATTATGGAACATGAATATCGTAATGGAGGTTTCAACGGTGAGAGTTCCTCCAGACTGTGTGGCCCACCTGATTATTGGATCTGCCCCATTTTCAACCCTGTGTCCTAACTCGATAGGGAGAAGCAGATGAATGAAGTGGATTTCCCTCAAACATCATGGTGGACCCCATCTAAACCAAACCCTTGTGTGTACAACTGCTCGACGACCGACCGGGTGCTGACCTGACCCAAAAGAAGAGGACTCTTCTTCTTCAGATTGGTGCTTCCCATGCCAGTAAGATCAAAGCTATTCTTCGATTCATATGACCCACATCAGCATCGTCTACGTTATAACACAGGGAACTATGATCAATCCTACATAGTGGACCCCACATGAGCTCGTAGATTGTCTTTAATGGTAGAAACCGGAAGCGCACACAAGGTTAGTTCGAAATAGAAACTTGTGCTCGCATTTCCTAATTGAAATGAGGATTTGAAACCTTTAAAGATTCTCCATCAAAGAGATCGTGGGACCCACCACTAGCATTCCAACGTTAGATTCCATCCTAAGAAACCTATCCAAACTCGAACAGCTCCCATATTTTACGGTTATAATAGAAAATTGGCTTAAACAGTTTTCGGCCAAACCTATCAAGGAAATTGACCTGAAGCTTTGATCTTAAGCTACCTTAAGCTTTCATTGATCAATCTAGGCCAACCATGATGATCAGATCAAAGGAAAACCCCAAGGATCTAGATCTGCTATTAAAATTCCTTCTTGTAACGTCATAGATTTTCACTATTTTGAATTTTTAAAAATCCTTTAAAATTTTTGATATAACTAGCCTACATTGCCACTTACTGAACCTTGACGCTCGAGGTGAGCCTATACGTGGGTGGTACCAGTAAAGAACCCCCAAATTCAATTAATCAACCATAAAAAGACAACGAATCCGCCCTGATCACTTAAACATTAAGTCTAGCCTTGTGATTTGCTCATCTAAGGCTCAAATCTAGTTGACCTATCGCTAACCAATCAAGACAACCACAAGTAAATAAAGACCCACTAAAAGTCAAGACAATTAGGAGTTAGATCTTAATTAACAAACCAAACTGACCCACTTATCCTTTTAGCCAAAGAACCAACAGCTTAGGGTGATTATAATCGAATCGTCATTTCTGCTAGTTGCGAATAAGACATACTATGAACTTAGTTAATGCAAACCTTAATTAATGTGCATAAGAAATCTCACTACCCAATTCATTCCAAAACTACCCTGATTATCTAAACAAGCTCTAGACCACTCGTTAATGGGTCATTAAACTCGAGGCTATAGAAATATGTTCATCTTAATAAGCTTGACGCCCATCGCGGGACATCAATCTGAGGTCACATCTCGAATTGCTCAACTTGAACCGCAAGCCAAGTGCATGGAATATGTGAATGCCTTAGGTGAAAACCTGAAATTTAAGTTAAACTAGTCCATTGCTCTTTCTCGAAGTTGTAACTTTTGGACCATCAATTCATGGCCAAATTTAGGGTACCCACTAAAGACATTTCCCCACACATATTCATATAGCTATGACCCCGATTGATCATCGGTGACCATTGATCTAAGTTAGGGCCTTCCCGGTTAATCGACAAGTCCAATCATCAGATGATTGTGTCCAAATATAGATCGCCTATTGGGGCACTTATCTCATGGCTTAGATTGACCTGTACACCTCCCAACGGGTCCCATTAGTTAGAAAAAACTCCCTCCAGGGTTAGTATAATGAATAAAGGGTTATTGGGGTCATTCGTGCAACATTTAACACTATAAATACTATTTCATTTCATGCCCCTCTCCACATACGAATTTACCCTAAAGAGAAAGAGAGAAACAGAGAGAGAGAGAAAGATGAAGGAGATCTTAGAGTTTTCTTGATGAGTTCCCTTCGATCAAGCTTTAGCCTCAACCATTCTCCTCTGCCAAATCCATCCCACTTGCGATCGAGAAGTAAGAAATAAATCCTACTTCCCAACTTAGGTTTTTGTAGATTAAATTGCATAAATCTTACCTAATTGCTTTAAAATTGGTATAGGAATCATTTTTCCCAAAATTTATAATCCTACAAGTGCTTTGAGTCGAGCGAATCATTGCAAAGGTGTAGATCATTATCTTTAGGTTATTATTTATCGACCATTGAGGGTCTCAGTTATTATTAGATGCCTATAGATGAATTTGTGCATGCTAATATGTTAACATTTTAATTTTTCTATAATATATGTTATTGGTTGGATGTGGATGCTCACATGTTTGATAAAATGCCTAGGTGATTGAATGTGTTGTTTATGGATGCTTACATATTTGATAAAATACTTAGGTGATTAAAAGTGTTATTCTAATAATGCTCACATGTTTGATTGAATGCTCGATTAAATGTTTTGATTTGTTGACGTTCACATGTTTGATAAAATGCTTTAGTGAACATATTACTCTAAGAGGCTCACATGTTTGATGAAATGCCTAAGTGTTTGCATTATTAAATCTATTATTCTTATGAAATCTTGCAATGATCGTATGATGAGTTGCTAGATTCATAGTGATATTAGAATTGCCTGCGATGTTGGGTCGATTGACTAACCACCCAAACTAAGGGGAGGCCCGAGTTAGGTCGGCCACTCTTGACTTATCCAAACAACCAACAATAGCTGGACTACCCAATGCTGGTCAAGCCAAAGTGCCCCAAGTTGACCAAACCAGTCTAAAAGTTGACCGACCACTTGGAATTGTGATGCGTGATAACATTGAATTGAATCTAGGATACCCCTATTTTCATTTAATGAGTCTACTTATAACCATTAGTGGTACGATCCACCAGACTCATGAGCTGGGTATAGTGGTATGGGACACCATGTCTGAGTTGTCGGCCTACGCTAGGGTGACGAGTCTCCCTGTATTGACCAATGAGTAATTAGAAGGCTATGATCCTAGTGCATCAAACTGTAATGATGTCACGGCCGCTCTACATTTGTGTTTGGGTGATGACTCTTATATCATTTGTGGGCGCCCTCTACCCATCGATGGGCTGCCTAACCCTATGCGTTCGAACTGTGTCATCCGGGTCCTTAGTAATCAGTCAGGCCAGTTGGTCGGGTCAATGTTAGCCTCACATTGATTGGGAAATTATCGTCTGGGTGGTAAACCCGAATACAGATCAAGAGACACAAGGAACCGCTTTGGCCACCCGGAGCCTAGTGATTCAGTTGAGATCACGATAAAATGAGGGTACCCTAATTTTTCTAATATGTTAGATGAATGAAACCTAATAACTACTCAACTAACATGCGCATTCACCACATTGCATTAGATAGGTTCGCAATTTGGCGTTGACCACTTATGAGGAAGTGTTGGCATATGCAAAATAGGCATTGAAGTTGTAAGGCCCCACCCCCATAACAAATGATATTGTCCACTTTGCCGAAGCTCACGACTTTAAAACGCGTCACATTTGTTAAGGGAGGAACCCAACTTATAGCCACCACAACTTCGAACAACTTTTCCGATGCGGGACAAAGTTTCACCTTCAGTGTGTGTACAGTAGCCTGCCAGTATAATAGCCTGTCAACCACTGGTAGCTCGCCTAGGTCCGTCATGCCCCGTCCACATTAGTGTTTGCCCATGTGTGCCCGCCCACATGTGACCACACAGTGACGGGGCATCACAATATCCCCCACCGAGGGCAGAGCCGTTCTCGGCTCTGATACCATATGAAACGACCCACTTAAGGACACAATATTATCTGCTTTGCCCAGAGGGCTCACGGCTTTGTTCTCGGGGTTGCCCCCAAATTTTTTTGTATCATTAAGGTGCGAACCCCACATATAACCACTACAACTTCCTACAACTCTTCCGATGTGGGACAAGTTCAACCCCCACTATGTACACAGTAGCCAGCCAACCACTGGTAGCTCACCCAGGCCCCTAGGCCACGCCCACATCGGCATCCGCTCACGTGTGCCCGCCCACATGTGCAACAGTGACAGGGCGTCACAATATCCCCCACCGAGGGCAGAGCCGTCCTCGGCTCTGATACCACCTGTAAAGCCCACCCCCACAGCAAATGATATTGTTCGCTTTGTTAAAGTTCACGGCTTTAAAATGCGTCACATCTGTTAAGAGAGGAACCCAACTTATAGCCACTACAACTTCGAACAACTCTTTCGATGCGGGACAAAGTTTCACCTTCACTGTGGGTACAGTAGCTTGCCAGCACAGTAACTTGCCAACCACTAGTAGCTCGCCCAGGCCCATCATGCCCCACCCGCATCAGCGTCCGGCCACGTGTGCCCGCCCACATGTGACCACACAGTGACGGGGCGTCACAGAAGTCGCTTGGGAAGGAGTGTTGTTTGGAAATAGTATGCATCATGTCATATCTTCATATACACATTTAATAAAAGTATTTAAGAATTGTTTGATTTCTTGTTTTATCATTGTCTGCACTGATTGGGTTGATAATATGTTAACTTAGAACTAATGGAACCAGTTTGTTAGCTACTCACTCCCACCTGGGACAGTGTTTTAAAACACTAACCAGGCATTGTTGTTAATGCAGGTTCTATCGGGGCCTCCGGCGGGTAGGCTTGCATTGACTTACACTTTCGTCGTGATGCCTTAGGAGCGTCGGGCGAAACTGGAATACCATGCACTTATTTAATCTTGTGCTTGTATATGTTAGAGTTTTGACTCGATGTACTCCGTATGTTGATTTTATGGTATGTGTCATTGTGGTTTGAATAATTCTCATTTTGGGCAATCACCACCATTAGAATTTGTATTTTTGACTGTTAGCCCTATATTTCTGATTTTTGTCATCGCTACCTCGCTTTGGATCCCCTAAATTAAATTACACTACTCCATTGTTCATGTGTGAAATAAATGTGAATCTAAACGAGGTCACACGTGCGTTTTCATTTAGTTAACACCCGGGAACTCGGGATCGAAGTCTATGTACTTGGGTGCTGATTTTTGGGGCGTTGCACTTCTTCTTCCTCGTTTACAACCGAAACATATGTTCTAAATAGAGCTTCGATCTGAAATCTATGACACGCATCAGATGGACCTCACAACCTTAATTCATCCTTAAAAACTGAACAGATATCCTTCCCACATAAAGAATCGAAATATTAGAACTATCATAATATATAAAACACGTTGTTTGTGCAAGTAACATCTCCACACGTAGCTTAACCCAGTCGACTTGTCACCTTTGCGTAAACCAACCTTGAACCCTTATATAAGGACTCTCCCAAATAGGAAATGAATCACTGCAACATTAAGAGAGAGAAAGATAAGAGCGAAGGTGAGTTTTCTTTGTGCCAAGTTGATCTAGTGCAGCTGCCAAGTTTAACATCGGGTCGGGCTAAGACCTATTGAGTCCAGCGAAGTTCAACAACTTCAGAGGTGATTCAACTATTCATTTTGTTTTCCTGTAATCTTTGATAATGCTAGGTTGTTAATCATGGTAAGAAGGTATCTACGTTCCATTTTGGTTATAATTCCTAATTGGATTTGAAATTTACTTCAATCATAGCCCTAAATCTACATATATACTAACCCTAGCTTAAGATTGATCCTAACCATACGATCCATGCAATGTGATGATCTAACCATATGAATCAAGCTAATTATGTTAGAGTTGGGCACAACAACGCATATATTCAAATATAGCAACGTTAGAGTGTAATCAAGTTTAAGAGGTGAGGGATTCAATCAAGTTTAAGAGGTGAGGGATTCCTTTAACCCTACACTGATTTAATTTGACTTATACATTGTTTATCTTATTTTTGCATACTTAAATTTTACTGTAATTTCCATGTAATCAAGTGAAAGATTCCTTTAAGTTTAACTAACATACATTGCTTCTCTTATTCTTGCTTAGTAAGAAATTTACTATGATTTCTATGGAATCTAGGGATAGATTTGTGAGAACTATTTATTCATATGATAATTATGTTTAAAGTATGATTTAAATCACGCCATTATTTCCTTATTTACGTAAGTAATGTGTTAAAGGTCTCACAACTAGTGACTTGTGTGTTTTTATTATGGACATAATGTACTGGGTAATGACCCTCTTGGTCGATGCGTAAATCCTTGAATTTGGGTAGTAGTGCACACATCAATATAAGTAATCCACAATGCGTGTTATATCACATTTCTAAAATTAGATGTCACAATTAATTACTCCATGGACAAATCATGTTACATAATTCATCTTATCCATGTGTTGTATCGTGTCGAGATGTTACGTAAATCCACGATAGTATTGGATACGCCGATGAATCTTCGTAGTTATGGGATACGAAGCGAGCCAGAGTTTTATAAATTATATTCCACAATGATGTGGCCACTATATATGCTGAGCCGTACACAGTATGCTAGGCATGCATTCATGTAGATTAGTTATACGTAATGATACCACTCGTAATGGTGGAATATGTGAGGTATTTAAAGTACTTACATTATTATTATGATGAACCACTTGAATTATTGTTAATCGTAAAGGATAATCATCATTATGAGTAGGGCATTGACCCTCTCCAACTATACAGATGATGTAAGTGATATACAGATCGAAGATATAGATGATCTCCCTACAGAAGATTATTCCGAGTGATGAAGTATGATAGTGTTAATGTTTAAACTATAACTTAGCTTTTTTTACGTTTCATACAACGAATTTGGATATTTGTAATGAGCTCCCACTTGAGTGAGCATTAAATGATTAGTTGAATTTTTGTCACGCCCCGAAATTCGATACTCAAGTTGACCAGGCTCGAACCTGAATTTTAGGATTGTGAGCTGTATTTAAACAAAATATACATCGTAACCTTCATAATTTTCATGCATTTTCAAGGTAAACAGAGCAACTAAGAGGGGATAAACTAATATTATTTCCATCAACAAATATTCTATTAAATTGTCATTAAGTCTTAATTACATTAAAATAAAATACATTAAATTTTAATTAATCTCAAATAAACAAGAGGAAAAGACTTCGACCTTACCCAACTGACTCTTCGTACACAAAACCTGCAAAATAATCTATGCTGGAGTGAGTGCGATGACTCGTAGGGTCACATCTTTCCCAAAATTGAAAATTCTACAATAACATCAATATAACTTAATAAATAAACATGATCAATTGCAAGTATTGAATTCGCATTTTGCATGGAAATAGTAACGATTTAGTATTCATAATAACAAAATAAGATAAGACAATCATCCAAGATCTTTTTTAGTTCAATCCAGGGCAGAGCACCCGTGTGTGTTGATCCTTTTAGGGAATGACCATCGACAAAATATCGATGTTGGTACTTTTAGGGAATGACCATCGGTAGAGCATCGATGTTGATCATTTATGGAATGACCATCGACAGAGCATCAGTGAATAAACTTTTAGGATAAATACTTAAGGCAGAGCACCCGTGTATGCATATCTTTTAGGGAATTACCATAAGTAGAACACCCGTGCCGATCCTTTTGGGAATAACCTTGGGCAGAGCACCTGTATCGTACCGTGATCCTTTCAAGAATGACCTTGGGCAAAGCAGCCGTATCGTGCTGTGATTCTTTCAAGAATGACCCTGGGTAGATCACTAATAAAATATAACGATCCTTTTAGGGCAAAGCACCCATAAGTTAATTACACCATAATCATCAAATGAATTTATTCTCCAATATGTAACAATAAAAACTAAATTCAATTTTAAAATGTACTAATAATAAAATAATTTCAATCTATAACATGTAACAATAATGATAAATTCAGTCCACAACATGTAATTATAATGAATTAAATTCAATTTACACACGTAATAAGAGTTAAACAAATTCGATCTATAACATGTAAATACAATTAAAGGAATTCATTCTACACAATGATATACTAAGACAAGAATGTAAATCTACATGCTAACACAAGGTTATATTGTAACTATAAGGTTTTCAACCGGGAAGATCACCTACTTGATTTAGTATGCTATAATTTGATGTATGACTGATCTTAATGTGTCGACGATCCAACTCTGCTCCAGTAGTTGAACGCATTATAAGCAAAGCGACTTAGTGTGACTCTTTACAATTTTTACGTAAATTGATGAAAACATCTATTAGGGATCGCACACAAGATCTTGATTAAATTTAGAATTAGTTTCAGTGTGAAGACTCAGCGGGTTGTCAGTCGACTTGCACCAAATCAACTTAGTAAAACTTCCTTATTCTCTCCTTCTTTCCTCCTCTCTATTCTTTTGTTCTTTCGTTTTCTCTTCTGTTTCAAACACGTTAAGCCATGATGTTGGAAATGGATGCATCTAACTCGACTCGATAGCGAGTCGAGCCAAGTTTTCTTTCTCTCAATCGATCTCTCTCTCTCTCTGATTCATTTTCTTTCTTTCTATGGTCATTTTCTTCTTCTTTTTTCCCTGCTTTTCACTTATTTTCATCTCTCTCCTCATATATTCCTCTGTCAAACAAGTCAATAACATACATATGCAACGACTCTACGACTCAGTGACTCACTCGTTCTCTGCCCACTCCCGTGATATCTTTCTTCTAACTATCTTGATGATGCTCTCTGTAAAGGCTAGCCCCAATAGTATAATATTGTCCGCTTTGCTGAATCTTACGGCTTTAAAATGCGTCATACTATTGAAGGCTAGATCCCACATATAACCACCATTACTTCGGATAGCTCTTCTGATGTGGGACAAGGTTCTGCCTCTCACTGGGTACACAATAGTCTGCCAGCCACTGGTAGCTTGCCCAGGCACCAAGCCCCACCCGCATCAATGCCCGCCCACATGTGACCGCAGTGACGAGGTGTCATAATATCCCACACTGAGGGCAAAGCCGTCCTCGGCTCTAATATCATTTATAAAGGTCATTCACCCACAGGACGCGTTATTCCAATTAAGGTCTAATATTGTCTACTTTAGATCCACTGGTAGCTCGCCCAGGCCCTCAGGCCCCGCCCACATCAGTCGAAAACTCTCACAGATTTGTTCCTGCTCAGCGGAAGCTCAGGGCCAATCACCCACAGGAGGCCTCATACCAATTAAGGTACAATATTGTCAGCTCTGGGTCTCACTGGACCCGCATGATTTTGTTCTCGAGGTTGCCCCAAAAGGCCTCGTACAAGGAAGGTTCAAACCATACATATAACTACCATTACTTCAGACAGGTCTTCCGATGTGGGACAAGTTACGTTACAATCAACTGCAACAGTAGCTCGCTTAGCGTGGTAACTCGCCCAGGCATCCAGCCCTACCCACATCGCGTCCGCCCACATTGAAGCAGTGACCGGGGCGTCACATTATCTCCCACCGAGGGCAAAGTCATCCTCAGCTCCGATACCATTTGTAACGACCCGACCAACACTGTACGATATTGTCCGCTCTGGGTCCCACTGGACCCGCACGGTTTTATTCTCAGGGTTGCCCCCAAAAGGCCTTGTACAAGGAAGGTTCGAACCACACATATAACTACCATTACTTCAGATAGGTCTTCCGATGTGGGACAAGTTATGCTACAGTCAATTGCAACAGTAGCTCGCCCAGCGCAATAGCTCGCCCAGGCATCCAGCCCTGCCCACATCACACCCACCCACATTGAAGCAGTGACCGGGGCGTCACACACACACACACTCTCTCTCTCTCTCTCTCTGTAGAGGCTCTCGGATGCACGATGATGAGTATAAAACATTCTCAAAGACAATTTCGAATTCCCACTTGCACATGGAGAGTGGCGATGCATTGCATATGGAAACGTAGTTGCACCCAGGGTCTTCTATATCAAAATAGTTTACTTCTCTGGTCAATTCAATGGCCATTTTCTATTTAGGTGGGCCTCACATGATGTTTAATGTTGGAAAGGATGAGATTTGAATAAGTTTTCGGAGGTAGGTTCTAATGAGGGAGAAGATCGGTTGACAATGGTAGATAGATATTTGATAGTTATTTCTTTAATCTAATGGTTCTTGACAATCTAAATAAACCCGTAGAAGCTTGTCAAATCGGGTTTTTGAAGATCTGGATGCATTTCGGTGTTGGGTTCACGATATGTATAATTTCGACTTGTGCATGCTAAAAATGCGGGGAAGACGTGGAGAGTTTTTATTTTATGTTTGGTTCTCATCATTAAAGAGTGTTGGAGTGTCGTAAACCATAGGATGTAGATTTTAAAATGAGGCCATGAACGGTTGAGATAAAAAACAATTACAAAGAAAGAGTGTCGTGCCTGCAAATACGGAAGGATTTTTCAGAAGGCTTCCTCGCACATGTGGAACTCGGGATGATAGGTAGCTCCAAAGAGATGGCTTGGAGAAAGATCTAAGCCGCTCATCAATTTGGGCAATTCAAGTTATGATAGGAGCTTGAAAATGGGTTTGATTAAATGATCAGGGTGGGTTGTGTAGCAAAGATTTAGGGGTGAGACTTTGATGGTTGAGGTTTTGCCAAGCTATGATGTTAATGGATGGATCAGATCAATGGGTAGGTTCCACCATGATGGAATGTACATGGCATGGATGGGTAAGGTAGTGCACAACGTCTGGATATAGAAGAAGTAAATGAAGGAGAGAGAGAGAGAGAGAGAGAGAGAGAGAGAGAGAGGAAAAGTCAGGAGGAGTTGTTAACCTGGCGACGTGCCGATGCATGTCATTGAGAATTTTTTATTATTGGTGAGGAAGTGGGCAACACCGATATGTTTAAGAAAAATCCACGCCGTCCATCTGTCTTATTGGATGATCTTAGGACATGTGCTAAGAAATGAGGTAGATTCAAGGCTTAAGTGGTCCACACCAAACGAAAGAGTGGGATTTAGTTCCCACTGTTAAAAAAATGGGTTGTTACATTTTATGTTTTAATGGAATAAGAATTATAATATGGTTGGTTTATTCTCATGAATGGTTACCTTTTTTAATATAAATGAAGGCGATGAATGTAAGTTACGAGGGTTATGCCTTGAGTATAATGTCTAACACCATAGCTTGGATCCCCTCCAAGATACACTGGAATCAATTTTTGGGGCGTTACAGTTAACCCTTCCGAATGAGCTCTTTTTGTCTTGTAACAAATGGATGTGAGTCTACGAACTTAAGGACATGTTCTTTCACAAACACTTTAAGCTTAAAGTACTTCTCAAACGAATGACGATACACATACGAATTAAAAAAGGAAAAATGTTGTTGATTTTATTAACAATTGGAAATTATGTGCAATATAATCGACAAGTTGTAAGATAACCAAATGAATTAACAAACAAGAAAGGATAAATATGTGATATGCCTATTAGAATAGATGATTGAGGCGAGTGTGATTAGATAAATCGAAATTCAGATTATCAAGGTCGTACAACTTAAGGTTGTAAAAAGATTATTTATACTCCTAAGGTACTGTAGCGGGAGCCACTAGGCAGTAACTATGTAAAACTAGGCTAAATTATGCCAAGAAAAATAAAGGAAAGATAAAGTAAAAGATAAGTTGATGCGTTTGGCGTAGTACCCTGAGCTCTTCTTTAATTACTCATTTTATAGATTGTCCAGGCAGTGAAACCTATGTTAGGGTTTCCTCATTATTTCTGAATCCTTCATGCTCTTACGTCATTGTTCTGGATATGGGAATCCTTTTGATTGCTCCAGAATTGGCGACTTGGATTGGAAAAAATAGCTCCAATCATATTCAAACTCTCTTGCTTCTCGAATATTCTTCTCATAATTAATCTGTCGAGGGGTGTCTGTGGTCCATTAGAGACCAACCATAAATATGTTAAGATTCTTCTTATCAAGACGAGCAGGTCAAGTGCTAGATCATGATCGATCCCAACCACTCAATTTCTCTAGTGATGGTCTACCATACGGATCAAGCTCGGGACCACCAAAGTTTCTCTAGATCTGGGCCATCGGATCATATTTTGAGAATCCCCATGGGCTGGTCTGGGGTGTTAGATTGACCATGACCACTCTCATGGTTGCTTCATTCTTTTACTTCAAGGTGTTGGATGGTCCAGATTAAACATCTTCCTGCACTTAACCATCCTACATGTGATGGTCTCGAGTGATGTCTCCTTACACAATTGTGGTGTTGGTCCAAACTTGATTTAGTTCTCCCATTCTCTTGATTCCAATAGATGTACGGGATGGGGAACCTGATCGGGCCGATGTATCTGCCTCTCTGAACTCAGGTCCGAGCTATGACTCAAATCGTTATGACATCGGTCCGATTTTCAAAATCTCCTCGAATGTTATAGCATCTCCAAACGTCTTTGGGGAGATTGCCCATTTTGGAAGGACAGTGAGAGAAGGCCTCATCGAGAATATCATAGCAAAAGTTTTGATAAAATTGTTTTCTCGATGGGTCTCTTATAATCGTATTAGGCACATTACCTCATTAATGGGCACAATAAACATAAATACGTGGCATGCGCTAATTTACTTTCTTAAAGGTGGACATAAGAGTTTTTGCCTTCATATTTATAATGAAATGCATATTACGGAAGCAAATGCAAATGACGCTACTCTTGGATGATAATAGATTTCACGCCCGTTGCGGTCACATGATGTTGACATGTGCTGGCTTTTGATTGACCCATGTCATGAGCTTTGAAAATAGATGTAAATAATTAAACCTAAACCCAACCAAAAACTTACATTTAAAAATCTGATGGGTACCTAAAATTCAGCTATAGGTCTTCAAAAATGAAGCTTGGACCCTTAAAATTCAACTTCAGGTCTTCAAGAATGAAGCTTGAACCCGACTAGATCGAGCATGGTAGTGTAGGATCCGACTCAAACCCAACTCATTGACAACCTTAGGTGCAAATAACCATACCTGACCATGGTTATAAGACTTGGTTAAGTCCCATGAGACTCGTTTGAGTCTACTTTGACCCAATTGGACCCTATCCAGTTGGACCAAAAATTCATGTGATCCTAACCGTCCAAATTTAAAAAAAAAAAAAAGTCTCCTACAGACCGCTTGCCCTTCATAGGCCACTAGTTGTCCTTCAAAAGGCTTGAATCATATTTTATTAAAGGACATATGAAGGATTTTTGTAAGTGCTATGTTGTAAATCTAGCACCCTGAGTTGTCAAATTTTGTTGTGCCAAAACACTTCAGTATGGTCGACTTGTTTTGATAGATGGGAAGTTCACCTTCAAGTTCAAATTGATGGATAGTTCCCCTTCATTCGAAGATGAGCGTGGTGTTCTCTACATCGACGTTATGTGCTACAAGTACACATATTCGACTACAACAACAAGTTGAAATTCATCAAGTCAAGCTCGAGTCACAAGAACAAGCTCAAGAACTTTTTTCTCAAGTCTCAAGACACAAGTTCGAGACAAGTTTAAGAATTCAAGGTCAAGCTTCATGTGCTTCAAAGTGTCCTATCTACCGAATCGACTGATGGTTCAATTTTAATATTCACATTTAAGGTATACATGACCCTAGAAAGACCTTAGGGTTAGGTTATTAACATTGCATATTTATTTTTGGGTCATTGTACTTAATTTAGGCTTTGCTTCGACTAGCCCTAGTATTTGTTCGACTAGTCCAGGCACTGGCTCGACCAGTCAAGCGCTCTGCTCAACCAGTCGAGGGTTTGATTTATCCGATCGCACCAGAAAATTTAAAATGTTGTTCGGCTAGGACCAGTCGAGCCGAACCCAGGACCAGTCGAGGGAACTGTTTTGTAGCCTATAAATTGAGGACATTTCTCAGTGATTTCAACTCATTCCATTCTAAATCTAGTCATCACACTGAGAGATAAGTCCCCGCAATTGTGAAGCTAGTAATTTTAGATTCCTTTATAGCTTTTCTATTTGATTTTATTGATCTCTTTATTCAAATCTATTCTATTAAAAGGGAACTCTGTTTTACCTTTGAGATCTAAAATCAAATTCAAGCTAGCCTTAGGTTGATTTAATTTAAAATTCATCTATACCTAGAACTCTTCCACTTGTGAGATTGAACGTTGAACATCTACATCTACAAGGAATCGGTTCTACCAGGCTACATTGAAGAAGAATCTTCAGATAAGAATTATTTCAATTTTCTGTATTTTTTTTTGTTTGTGAAATTCAACCAAGAAAATCTCTATTTGTGGTTTTGACTGAGATTTCCAGAAAATCTCGGTGCATGGGGTTTTTAATTGTGATAGCCCATTGAAACACAATTGTGAAGGTTTGAAGGTGAACTTTGAAAAACCTTATTTCATAGTGAATGCCAGTATCCCATGGGTGTGGATAATGGGAGTGGAGTAGTTGTGTGGTTATTTGCGAACAGTTGGTGTACACACATGAACCACTATAATTCTTGGAGTTTGGATGATGATGATGATGGTACATGTGTTGTGGTGAATGTTGTAATTTACTTTATACACTGGTGGTGAATGTTGTAATAACTTAGTTTATTTCCTTTGCCTCTTTATTGGTTTGAGTTTTTTATACTTACCAACGTTCTAGTAAGGTTGTCCTGCCATAAGCCTTTGATTTTTAGTGTTAGGTTGTCCTTAGAACCAAGTTTGTATCAACCTCTCAAGACTAGTGCATTTGAGGTTGCAATTTACTTGTGCTCTCTTATTATTTATTTATGTTATTTGCCTTTACTTTCCACATTCAATTTTTAATTGGCATAGTCCTATTCACCCCCCCCCCCCCCCCCTAGGACTTAGAGCTCGTCCTTTTCAAGTGGTATCAGGCCTAATAGCCCATTCCATTGGATTCGTTTCCTGAATTAAGCGATCTCGAGCTCTTAATATGTCAAATTTTGATAGCCTATTTGTTTCTAGGCCACCACCTTTTTATGGCTCCAACTATGCCTATTGAAAAGCCAGAATGAGGATTTTTCTAAAATATATGGATGAAAGTGTGCGGCAAGCAACAATGACTAGGTGGCACCCACATACGGTTGAAGTTCTAGGCACTAATGGAACTAAGTCCTTAAAAGAATCACCTTATTTTTCATGGACTACTCTTCAGAAAAATGAAAGCAGTCAAATGCCAAAGGTTTAAATGCAATCACTTGTGCACTATCACCAGATGAGTTCAACAGAATTATATTTTGTAATACTACAAAACAAACCTGGGATATCTTAGAAATGACACACGAGGAACAACTATTGTCAAAAAGTCAAAAGTACAAATTCTCACAACTAAGTTTGTAGAAATTCATATGGAAGAAAATGAAACATTCATAGACTTCTATATGAAATTGAATAACATAGTCAACTCAATGTGGGGTCTTGGAGATAGCATCTCAGAAAGTAAAGTTTGTGCAAAAATACTGCGATCACTTCCTGAGAGATTCAATTCTGAGGTCACTGCCATTCAGGAACTTCGAGATACCGATAATATGAGGGTAGAAGAACTTGTTGGTTCACTTCAAACCTACGAGTTGAATTTCAAGGCTCCAAAAGGTAAGTTTGTAGCCCTTAAATCTTTAAAACATATTTCTCAAGATAATAATATTTCTGATTATGAAAATTCAGAGGATGATATGGATTTATTAGTGAAAAAGTTTCATAAAATTTTTAAGAGTAAAAAGAACCCTCTAAAAAATTTTAAAAAAAGAGTAAATCTAAAACTTGAAAATCTCTAAAAGATAGCCAATGTTTCAACTATCATGAATACGGTCATTTGGCAAATAGGTGTCCAAAAGGGACAAGCCAAAGAGAAAAGGCATGTTGGCCACATGGGATGAATCGTCTAGCTCTGAAGCTTCTTCTGAGTCAGATGATTCAAAACCTGAATCTACAAATGAAGTCAAGGCCTTAATAACTCTAGCTAGAGTCACTTCCACAGATATTTGTTATTCAACTGATGATGAAAACTAAGGAGTCACCCTGAAAATGATGAAGATTTACAAGATGCCTATAATGCCTTATATAGGGAAAGTTGTAAGATAGTTGTCAAGCTTAAATTACAAAAAGAGATATTTCTAAAATTAAAAGAGGATTTTGAAAATTCACTTTTAAAAAAGTCACATGTTTCTGATTGTTTTGAAAAATCTAAATATGACTTGGATTTTAAATCAACTGAACTTGAAAAATTAAAATCAGAAAATGAGAACTTAAAAATTGAAGTCTCTTCTCTCTTGAGTTTAAAGGACACATGGAAGTATTCCTAAGGAGACCTTAAACTTGAAAGATTGCTAACCGCATCTAGAAAATGTGGTAATAGATCGGGTCTGGGCTATGATAAATTTATACTTCCTAAAAATAAGAATACAACTTCTGTATTTATTAAAGGAGAGTCCTCCAACTCAAAAGGGAAAGGCTTAAATCCAAACGGTTCTAAAAACACTAAAACTTTTCAAACTCCCAAATTTAATACCAACCATATCAGCCATAGAAATTAGAATTATAACCCCTTAGCTGAAAAAATTGTAGACTTACTCAAGGAGCTTCTGAAATCTAACTCGAATGTGAGATTTGATAATATCTATAAGAGAAGAAAAATCAACAATGTTCCAAAACCCAGAATGACTATGAAATGGATTCCTAAGGTTACTTGTTTGGTTGCCTACATTGCCTTCAAAGCTTCAAGTCAATTAAAGTGGTACCTAGATAATAGTTGCTCTAGACACATGACAGGTGATAGAGGTTTGTTAACCAACTACATGAAATGACTGACGGGTCAGTTACATTTGGTGATGGAAACAACTGTAAAATAATTGGCCAAGGTACGGTTCAACTTTTCAATCTTCCTCCTTTTGAAAATGTTTTATTTGTATAAGATTTAAAGCATAATATTTTAAGTATTTCTCAAATCTGCGATAATAAACATGGTGTTAAATTCACTAATCAAAGATGCGAGATATCTAATAAGAAAGGTTGTCTGATATTGAATGGTCGCAAAGCATATGAGAATTGCTATATTGTAAGTGATACTAGCTCGTCTAAATTATCGTGTTACATGGTCCAAACCAATGAGACCGAATTATGGTATAAACGCCTTGGACATGTAAACTACTGAAATTTATATGGACTGAGCAGGGCTGATGTAATAAGAGGTCTACCCAAACTGAAGAAAATGGACAAAATTTGTAGCGAATGTCAAATCGGAAAACAAACAAGGAGTAGTCACAAGAAAGTGAACTCCTGTGCCACATTTAAACTCCTTGAACTCCTCCATATGAATCTTGTTGGACTAACTAGAACGGAGAGTCTAGGTGGAAAGAAATATATTTTGTAATTGTGGATGATTTTACTAGATTCACATGAGTTGCTTTCATGAGAGTGAAGTCTGAAACTCTCGATGAAGTGAAAATGATACTTAAGCGTATCCAAATTGAAAAGTAACAAATGTCTCTAAAATTCGAAATAACCATGGATCGGAGTTTGAGAATAACAGTTTTGAGAAGTTCTGTACTGATCACGAAATATCACATGAGTTTTATGAACCTAAGACACCTCAACAAAATGAGGTTGTTGAAAGGAAGAACCATGTATTTCAAGAAATGGCTAATGTAATATTGAATAGCATGAAGTTACCTAAAAATCTTTGGGCTGAAGCAGTTAACACTGCATGTTATATGATAAACTGTGTTTATACAAGAAAATCAAATGATAAAAATGCATATGAACTGTGGTTCAATAAAAAGCCCACAGTTAAATACTTTCGAGTTTTTGGAAGTAAGTGTTATATTTTGCGTGACCGCGAAAATTTGGAGAAGTTCGACACTAAAAGTGACGAAGGGATTTTCCTAGGGTATGCTCTAAATAGTCGAGCATATCGTGTTTTTAACAAGAGAACCGGTGTTAGATCAGGTCCAGGCAGGGGCTCTGTGGACCCCACCATGATGTATGGGTTTTATCCATACCGTTCAACCTTAAGTAGACCAAATAACGGGGATTGAATTCCCACCGTTAAAAACTTTTTGAGGGTCGAAAAAGTTTTGGATCATGCTGACATTTGTGTTTTCCATTTGTCCAGGTCTATATGGCCTTATTAACAGGTTGGATGGCAAACAAACTTCATGGTGGACCAGCAGAAGGTTTCAACGGTTGGATGGCAAACAAACATCACGGTGGGCCAGTGGAAGGTTTCCACCGTGTGTGTCATTATCATCACTGCTTCCTTCGGTGTGGTCCACTTGGGCCTTTGATCTACCTCAATTTTTCCTTCACGAACTAAAATGATCTGAAAAAATGGATGAACGGCATGGATAAAACCCATACATCACAGTGGGCCCCACAGATCCACTTCCTGGCAGGGCGCAATACACTTCCCCATTATCCATCACGCTGGTTCCAATCTGCTTCCATCTGCTTCCTCATGCCTAATAATAATATATATTACATCAATTGATAAGAAAATGGAAAATGTCTGATCATTGATGTGGACAGTACAAAAAGGGTGGCCCCACAAAAAGGGTGGCCCCACATCTGAATCTGTATGCTTCTAGTAGAAGGTCATTTTGATGTGATAATGCTGTCCACAAATAAATGGCCAAGATGGACTAAACCATCATGATAAGAATGGTTTGGTAATGGATTTGGATTGTCCATGTTGTGGGCCCACTTATCATTATCTCTTCTTCTCAAGTAATCACTTGGATCTTAGATCCTATCCATCCGACTAATGACCAACGAAATGGACTATCCAGATCATTTATGACCAAAATAGCATTGATGATGGATCTGGCCATCAATCTCATGGGTTGTACTTTGCTCCACATTCCTCATAAGATTTGCTTTGATCCATTGATCTTAACCATCCAATTGATGAACCAAAAATGAATGTTCCAGATCATTTGGAACAAATTGTTTAATCATAGATTTGGACTGTTCATCTTGCGGGCCCCAGTAGTATATGCTTTCCTCTCGAGAATAGTTTTGATTTGATGATCTTAGCCATACGATCAGTGGCCAATAAAATATACGATCCATATCATTGACAAAAAAAAAAAAAAAAAGCTGTCTAATCAAGGATCCAAACTGTTGATCACAAGCCCCCCCTTATTCCCTCGTTGCCATCTAATCAATGGCCAATAAAATGATGGCCCAGATCGTTTATGATAAAAGATCATCCAGTCCATGAATCTACACCATCCATCCAATGGGCTGACCTTTGCTTTTATTCCTCTCAGGAATCACTTGATCTAGTGATCTTAGCCATCTGTGATCCATGGACATCAAAATGGACAGTCCAGATCATTTATACAAATATTTGATTATCATCCATCATGGATGTCCCACCTTTAATTCTCCAAGGATAACTTTAATATGATAAGCCTAACCAACCAAAAACGGAAAAAACGTCCAAATCTTTATAACAAAAACTTCTATTCATGCATACAGAACAACCATCTTGAGTTGGTACCAAACACACTCTTAAACTCTGTTTCAATGTGAATAAACCACCTCTCAATCCACTGATGTTGGATATAGCTAGTGGGGCCCTTGTAGGCAACTACTAATGAGTGGGTCCATATGTTTTTTTTTCCTCAGACTTTTCTCTTTCTGCACTCTTTTAGTTTTCTTTTAAACTTCAACTTCAAATTTGAAATACGAAAGAATCATAAAGAAACGTAGAACTGATCGTAAATTAGAGGCTATTTCAACCATAGAATCAGAAGAGAGATGAGATATTTTTAATTGATGGCTTGTTTGGATACCACCAAATCAATTAGTTCTGATGTTAAGTTATTAAGTTACATTTTTCCTTTAAGTTAGTTTGGTAAATATGATTGTAAAAGTAATTTACGTGCTTAAAAGTGCCCGTCCCTTTATTTAGTGTTATTATTATTTTGGGCTTTTTAACTTTTAATTTTTCTATTTCTCTCTTCTATCAAAAAGAAGCCCAACATGATGGACTGTCCACATCGATGGTGGGGCCCACATGATGAATCACCCATATTAACATGGACCCACATAATGGATGGTCCACATCAAGGGTGGGCCCCACATGATGGATCACTCATATTAACATGGGGCCACATAATGGATGGTCCACATCAAAAGTCGGCCCCTAATGATAAAAAGCCTACATACAAAAATGGGCAGATATGATGATCGGCCCACTTCAAAAGTGGGCTCACACGATGGAAGGTCCACATCTAAAGTGAGCTCCACACGATGAGCCATAGACATTGAAGCATGGCCCATATCGTGGTGGCTCCACATGATTGATGATCCACATCAAAGGTGGGCTCCACACGATGAGCAGTGGATATTGAAGGTGGGCCTTATATGATGGACAATAGCATTGATGGTGGCCCCACATGATTGACGAAAAACATCAAGGGTGGGCCCTCTATCATGGATGGTGCACATTAAAGGTCAAGCTCTAATGATGAATGAACCACATCCAAGGTGGCCCTGCATAATGGACAACCCACATCAAAGGTAGGGGTCACATGATGGACGATGGATGTGAGGAAGACTGATCAGACTTAGGATATATACTTATGATGTTGGAAACCAAATATACTCTTATACTTTTACGCCGATAGGTCTGTTGTTTACCAATTGAATAAGTATATACCAAGATAAGCTATTTGTGGCATGCATATCTTATCTAAAGTAACATTAGGCCTAAACGCCCTCACATTATCTATCTTTGATTTTGTACAAAGGTCTTAAAATTGTCTAGAAATACTTAACTTGCAATAAATGTCTTAAAATTGTGTAGAACTTTTTAACTTGCAGACTATATGACTAAGGGGTTGTTTAGATGCCCGTAAAATCTTAAAGTTCTAATCGGATTATAGGTAATCAAATTACAAGTATATAGTGTTTATAGTATGTCTTGTTTGACTTTGAGTTATAATATGTTTACAAAAAATAAATGTTGTGTTTGGATAACTTGTAAATTGTTTATAACCTATAATTAAATATTCACGCACCATAGAACTTGGAATAATAAGTCATTTAAAATTCACCAAATAACATATAAAGTCTTTGTTTAAGATGAATGATTGGGATACACGCCGATCCATAGCTCAAGTGGTAGACTGAGTGAAAGATACCTCGTTTCAACACTGAGGTCTTGGTATCGATTCCCTAGTGGGGGTGGCTAACACTGAAGTGTGAACAGATAGTGGGTGTAGTAACAAGCTAACAAAAAAAAAGAAAAAAAAGATGAATGATTGGGATGAGCCAAACTTAATAAAGTATATGGCCAATTTTTACATTAAAACAATCATTTAGTGTGCGACAAAAGGAGGCCCATTATTTCAATTATATATATATATATATATATATATATATATATATATATATATATATATATATATATAATGAGAAACTATTGAATGTCAACCTAAACTATAAACTAACATCAAATTAGTAGCATTGAATAGTCTTATCGTGGCATAATCATCTCGAGGGAACTCGAGGTTTCAGCAATGGCCATGTCACTACTCACCTTTTCTTATCGTGTGGCCCACTTGATTTTTAGATCCATCTCATTTTTTGGCCCATGCCCTAAAATGATTTGGCAAAGTGGATGGACATGGTGGATTTTTCACCAACATCACGGTAGGCCCCACCTAGCTTCCCAACGCAAGAATGTGAATTTTTTTTGAAGAAAAGTCGCACTGGTTTGTCACTTACAAGAGTCATCAAGATTGCCCTATAAATCTCCGGCATTGATTGATCCTAGTTTTTAATCTTCATAGGAAACTCTTGCTTTAAGTGACCTCAACTTTTAATTTCAATTGAAAACTAGAGTTTCTAAGACAGTCCTTTAGAAGCTCTTCTGCTACAAATGTCGACGTTGTTCGGGTTTGCTGTCGTTCTTCTTTGTTAAGGGTTTCACAAACACCGATGTCATTGAAGTCACAACTCTCTTTTGTTGAGATTTAAAAAATAAAAATAAAAAAATCCGTTGCCTGGAATTCCTTTACCAGTAATTTGAACTATGTCATGTAAAAAAGATGTATTTTAATTACGATCTACAATTTGTTTACATGCAAATAATCCATCCAAATGATCAATATAATACGATTACTTGTAATGAGCATATAGGGTCCTTACTCATGCCACAATGGTAGGCTCTCAGGAGTTTCACCACGAGGTCATGGGTTCGACTACTCGTTGTGGTGAAAAATCACTATGCTCAACAACTTATGATATCCATTTAGAGATAATTTAAGTAGGGGCATCTTCCAAGCTTTATGTTGATCGAACGATCCCAACCTCCGTTAAACGGGCATGTATTTGTTGAATTTTGACCGTCGGCTTGGTTAGCAGATCGGACCAGTTTAAGCCAAGTTCGAGTTTTCGAATTTAAGTTCGAGTTGAGTTTTTGAGATGAGATTGAATTGTAATTGTACATAACATTTAATAATAACACAATAAAGCATAAAATATAAACTGAAAACCACAAATATTCTTATTATAACACGTTAACAACGTTATAAAAGTTTTTTTTTTTTGTCGTTATGTACTAATTACTATTGGAGAGGAGATTCGTTTGCCGAGCTCGAACTGCCATCCAATTCTTCATATACATACTTGTTCACCTCTTCCGAATCAGAAAGTGGAGAGAGATTTTTATTGTCCTCTTGTATAGTTTGAATTAGATTTTTCAAACTTTCTTTGTGAACAAATTTATATGTAGTTCCTAACACCCTGTAAATTACACTAAGATTGGAGAGAAACTTGGATGGTTTGTTACTCTTTTCTTTTTATTCGTGTAGCTTGAACCTGCTTCGACATTATGTTGTCTTGAAGGACATCATTGACGTGTAGAAGCCTCTTCCATACTATGTTTTAAGGTGAGTTGGAATTGTTCTTATTCCAATGTTAAAAATTTAGCTTCCTCCTTTGCCTTAAAAAAGTTTGGATAAGGAAGTGAACGGTTTTTTATTCGAATCAATAAGTGCTTGAAAAAAAAGTTGGATTTCCTTTGGGGCTTTAGGACATGGTTTTACATCTCCACACCAACATGATAAGTGTAACCTGAACCGATTAGTTTTGTTAATAACCTTGGCCCCACACAAATGACATAAATCTCCAATTCTCCATACTTTGAAGAGTGGACTAAGGAATCATAGTCCAAAATGTTGGTTGATGGTTCACTTGAAGACATATCTACAGTTTATGTTGGAAAAATTAGTATTTTAGCAATAATGAATTAAAGTATAAAAACAGATGAAAAAAATGAAATATGAGATATAAAAGCAATAATGAAATATGACTTATAAAAGCACTTATAACATCTACCAACATAGCATAAAATAAAGAGTATACATTGCATTGTTTTTATGTTTCAAGAAATAATTTAACAATAAATGTTAACCTAATTTTTTTATGTTACTTTTGTTGCATGTGTTGCATCCTGAGACTCCTTCGGCTTCTCCTTAGAGGTGGGCATCGAGTTGAGTCGGACCGGATTACGTCCAACTGGACTTGATCCGGTTTTTGCAAGTATCTGACCCGAACTTGATCCGATTTGGGACCGAGTTTATGAGGGTTGACTTGATCCGAACCAATTCCTTGCTAGACTGACCCGAATCGAGTCTGACTCGGTCAGGGAAACCAAGTTGGATCAAGTTGAGTATGTCTGGTCGATTCAGACTAGGCTGAGTTAAGTGGAGCTTGAGACTCTAGTGCTAGGAAGGAAACAAGAGGAAAATCGGGAGAGAGAAGGAGAGAAAGGAGGAGAGAAAGAATGAGGGAAGGAGCGGAAGTCGGCTTGGACTGTGGGTAGGGTTAAGGTTTTGGTAGAAGAAGGGTAAAGGTTTAAAAAAATGGGAGTAAAATCTGACTTTACACTACTCGATTCTGGTTTGGACCGGATCCGATCGGATTGAGTTGCTACATGACCCGAACTTAACTCGATTTGATGTCGGATCCGAGTGGATCTACTCGATCTAACTCGACCCTGGCTTTCGGTTTGGGTCAAATCGGATCTGACTGGTTCGGTCGAGTCAGATTCGATGAGTCGGGTCGGATCCTGCCCACCTCTACTTCTCCTCATCATCTTCCTCATCAATATCAAAAGTATTACCTCCCCAATTCGTACACAGCCAATCTTGTGTACAATTAATGCTTCAATTGTATCTGGTGCAAGGAAGCTTCGATTATTGCTCAAGACCCTACTCCCTGTGCTAAAAGTATATTTGGATGCCACCATTGAAATAGGAATTGACAAAATGTCTTTTGTCATCGCCAATAGTGTATGGTATTTTCATTCACCAACTTTCATTTTCTACCACTCCAAAACATTGAAATCTGAATCCTACTGCATTACGATTGATTCTTTGAGATACGAGTCTAACTTTGATTCTTTAGTTTCATTGTATGTATTTTCTTTTGCTTAAAAAGACATGTATTCATCGTCAAATATAGTGTTAAAGCTTGTAGCAAAATGATTTCTGACTTCTTTATCACTTTTGTGTGGATCTTGTGGTTGTGCACATATTGTACAATTCTTCAATTACATAACGAACTTTCGAGGTTTCAATTACTGCCCTTTGATCAAAATAAACCTTCGGAAATATGAACTTAACATGACTCATCTTACACCGAGTATCAAGAACAACTGCTAAGGCCATTAACAAATGACATTCATCCCGATACTTATCAAACTTCATTTACATACCAAATGTCATAAGCTGCAGAAAATCTGGACCTTCACTAACACTTTTTTTTAGGACTTCCTTGATCTTCGAAACAGATGGAAGAAACATATTTGTTGTTGGATACTTATTTCCAGAAAATATTTTCAAGCAATCATAAAAAACTTAGAGAAACTTGTGAACTTCTTTTGCTTTGCTCTAATCTTCTTTAGTAGGCAACCAAGTATACGTTCTATCACACGATGCATATTACGAAAATGCAAGTTACAATTCCACAACTGAATTCAATAATTCAAAAGTCAAATTCCAATGTGTGCATATATCTAACTTCAACATTTTTTTAGACTTCACATTCAAACGTTGGACTATGTCATTCCATATGGTCAATCTTGAAGGTGAGCCCCTTATGTACTTTACACTCTCCCTTATATTCTCTATAGTTTGATCAATTGTTTCCAGTCATTCTTGTACAATTAAGTTTAATGGGCACAACACCAAATTTAAAATATTTTTCCATCAAAAAATAAATTGCTAGTTGCCTTGAATTGGTTATGTAATAATGATATTACACTGTCGTTTGTTGAAACATTATCTAAAGTTATTGAAGAGATTTTATTTTCAATGCCCCAATCTCGTAGACAGTTATAAATGCAATCTGAAATGCCAAACCGGTGTGAGGAGGTGGAAGGTGGAGGGAGTTTAATATTTTTTACAAAGTTTCCAATATTCATCAACATAGTGTGCGGTCAATGAAATATATTCCTTTATTTGATTAGACGCCGTCCACAAATTAGAAGTCAAACTTACTCTTGAGACTAATGCCAATTTTAGAATCATGTTCTCATATGTGTGCATATTTATATACTCTCTCTTCACAATAATGCAGGAGACATTTTCAACTTAAGGATTAAAGAATTTACTGTATCCCATGAAAACTTTACTATCTATCATTCTAAATGGTTGTTTATTAATGATCACAAGTCTTACATACCACTCCTTTGGCTTCTCTTTATCAAACTTATGAGTTGAAAGTTTACATTGAGACACATCTCCTTCAGACGTGCTAAATGATAACAACTGTTGGTCTGTAAGTGGAATTCTTTATCTGTTTGAACAACTTTACTTGTGTCTGTTTAAATGAGTAGTTGACCCCCCATGATTTTTGTTGTACAATGCTCTTCAGTGCATACATCTGATCTTAATCACATCATTAAGAAATTCACATCATTAAGTATAATTTCTTCAAAATCATCCCACACAACTAACCATTTCTTTCGTTTTATTGCAGTTGCAGTTGAAGACGATTCTCCCTCAACAATAAGAGGAGATGTGGCCAATGTACTGGCACCAGGGGTAGTTAGGATTTTCTCCTCACTAGCCATCTATAAATATAAAGATATGAAACTAACTTTTAAGCCCTTATTAGCACAAGTGTCGTGTATATAAGTGTCCTCTAAATTTTCAACAAATTTATAAGTGTTTAAATCAGTCACCCATTCAATGTTGAATAGATTGTAATACTTTCATTATTCATTTCAAATGCCATGCCAAAATTTCGACAGCATCTCCCTTTATCTTTCTACAATATATTAATATTGTATTTGATTTCTACATCAACTATTAACACAAAGTGTTGATATTTGATTAGAAAATAAATTTAATAAATATATCCAGAGATAATATGAGAAATGAACCGAAACAGGCATGTGCATTTAAATTAGAATAAATAAAAACATTCTTATCTATCAAACGTTGAACTATCTAAAAAAGGACAATTCGAGAATTTATATGTATAAAAAAATACACTGAATCTATGTCTAGCAACAAAAAAAATCCTCAAATGAGCAACTGATTACCCTATATTACAAGTACAACAATAAAACATTTTAAAAAAAGTACACCATAAGTGATTCGAACATGTAAGCCAACCAACCACAAGCTTTATGGTTTATGAAAATCATAGTACCCTACTACAAAAGCCATTAGTCAAAATTAAAAAAAAATGCAGTCATCAATAATTACAATGACAATACATTATGATACTAGTAATTAGAATATCTAGGTCACATCCAAACACTCTCCATTTTAAACAACTTTATGGGTACCGTACTAAAGTGGGTCCAATCGATTATGAGTTGCACAAGCTTGTCTAAGCCTTAAACCATGAGTCTGGGACCTTCTTTAGTGAATTTGGACCATTGTTCAATTTATATTCAAAATAATTTATGGTCATCACTAACATGTGACACCAATTGTATGAGATAAGCGCCTAAGTATTGTTGTCCACATCATGGGTGGAAGATCATATTGTTGTTATTTAATAGGTCAAAGAATTCCATTATCCTCAGTTTGTGGATATACACATACATAACGTACCTGGTTTTTAAGTTTGTATAAGTTGGAGTCTATAGTTCAATGATCCAAATAATATTTATAATTTATATAATACAATAAATAAATAAAAATCGGGTCCGATTGCTTACCTGCGGCCGGACTGGCGAGTTGCGGCAGGGGCAGGGCGACCGGTTAGGGCATGGACCACTGGACATGTGAGCAGGGCTGAGGCAGGGTGACCGGGGCAGTGCAGGGTTTGCTAGACAGATAAGCAAGGGCGACCGGGCAGGGCAGGGTTCATCGGATAGGCGAGCAGGGGCGACTGGGGATGGCAGGGTCCACCGGACAGGCGAGTAGAGGCGACCGGACAAGTGAGCGTGGTTCCGGACGACGACAGACGACCGAGGGCAGAGACGGAGAGAGACACTGAGAGAGAGAGAGAGAGAGAGAGAGAGAGAGAGAGAGAGAGAGAGAGAGAGAGAGAGAGAGAGAGAGAGAGAGAGAGAGAGCTCGGGTCGGGCGGCATGGGTTTGGGTTGAGAAAGGTGTAGGGTTTAGGGTTTAAAAAATATTTATATATCCCTTGATCGAGTTTAGCAGAGTCAAATCGAGTCGAGTCGAGTCGGGCTTGAACTCGGCTCAAAAATTGTTTGAGCTAAAAAACCCAGCTCGACTTGGATCGAACTCAGTTTCGAACCGAGTCGAATCGACCTTTTTCGAGCCGAGTGGAGCGAGTTGACCCAGCTAGCTCGGTTCGTGTACAGCTATGTGAGTATGCAATTTTTCAGCGCCCGTCTACCAAACAACACACTCCGCCGGAGTATCAAAGTCTTTTTCTCCATTTCATCCATCTTCTCCCATTCTTTCCTGTTCCAGCAGGAATCGATCAGCAATGGAGATGGAGATCGATCATCCAGCCCAGATAAAAGGAGAAGACGAGCTCTTCAAAGCTGCTGAAACGGGAGATACTTCGATTTTCTCGGCTCTGAGCGAAGAACAGCTGGAGAGAGCTCGATCGCTGCGGAATGAAGACGGCCGCTCCCTCCTTCATGTCGCCACTTCTTCAGGTCGTACCGAGGCGAGTCCCCTCCCTACCCTAGGGTTTGATTCCTCCCAGTTTCCGTCTTTCTTCTGTTTATCCATGGCGAATGATCACGTAGCTGTGTGGGCCCACCCGTGCTGTTTGCGTGGAATCTGAACCGTGCATCTGGTGCGCCTCCTCATGTTCCCTGATTCTGAAACTCATGTGGGAAACAAGTGAGAAATCTATAGTTGCGTTTAAAACCTAGATGTTCATGTCGCGTGTGTTGGATATGCGCTTGTGGGGTCCACTTGTGGGTGGGTTCCACATGGTTTCCCCTCAGAATATCTCTGTGTGAATGATAGGGTCCAAGCCTTATACAGCCCACGTGAAAAGAGGTGAAGGGCGTCCTCGTGTAACAACACGATTGAAGGTAAAATTCATCTACGTTTCATTATTTCCCAAGAGAACTACATAAAAAGAGCTATGGAATCTTACCTAGATGGTAAGATAAACACAAATACTAACAAATAAGCAAATCTCCCAGTTAAACACAGAGACTAACAAGTAACAACTAAGCAATTCTCTACGTAATCACAAATACTAATAGCTAGGAAATCTCCTATTTTAGAGTAAAAAATATCAACTACTAAGATAGTCCCTTTACTAGAGAAGTAAAAATATCAACTTCTTAAACCATATTTCTTGAGAAGTTGTTCCTACAAAGTAATTACCTTCACTTCTTGATTTTCTTGAACTTTCTCCTCCACCGCTGTACAAATTCATGCAACAGATTCCATTTGATTTCCTCTTTCATTGGTTGAGCTACATGTGTTCTTCCTTAAATGTCTTCACTACAAAGTTCTTCCCATTTTGGTGAACATTTGCATGGATCTTCCATGGGCATTTATGTCCCTTGCAACTTGCGGTGAGTCGGGGACTCACTTTTGATCGTTATTGAGGAATGATAATCGTTATTGAGGAATGATAGCTCAACTCTTCTACTAGCACAATACTGCCAAAATGCCAAATGAAATGCATCAGAATCTCAAATTCATGCTTGATGTAAAAGTTAGGATCATCCCTGGTAAAATCATGCCTCTCACCATATTCTTTTTCTAGCTCTAGATCATTATTATCTTCGACTACATCTTCTGATAAAGAATGCACTGATTGGAGATTATTGGTTCATTATAATAAAGTAGGGTATCATCTTCTACAAGTCTAACAACATTGTCTTCATATTCACCTTCATCGTCCTCATCATCGTTGTTCTCGTTGCCTTCTTCAGGCACATACGTCAAATACAACCTCAACTTTCTCTTCGTGTTCTTGTAGTGGCCAAACATTTCCATCAACTCATCATCATTGTGTACTTCTCCCATCATCACTCCAGGCTTAACCCATTGAATCTTACATCTAACTTGAATATTCTAAATCTCAGCACACTCCATTAAACTTCTAAAAGAGATATTTATGTCCAAGAACAACCTTCGATCAACATCTAGATCATATTCTTCCATGTTCTTATCGATGTATTGCACTTAATTAGTAGTAGCATCCATTGTAAGTATTCTGCTACAATATATTTCTGTTTTGATCCATCTCACATGACATTCTTCATTACCTAAATAATGCACATGCATGCATATAAAATCAGTCTAACTACAACATAGCACACTCCTCCCTATCATATTGCACCCTCAGCTTTAAATTGGGTTCGACAATCTAATATTTCGATTTAGTTTCACTTTTTATCCCATTCAATATCATTCTCATGTACTATTCTCACACAATTTACACATGAGTCGAAAATTCGGCAGCACCTCCCCATGACTCCAAATATATGAACAATTCTCAACTGATTTTTTGCCATTTACATAGTGTTGTTCATGGAGGAGGCCTTTGATCAATAAAGAACCATATATCCGAATAATATAAGGGGTGGTACGTTGAATTTGAAACCGCATGAAAATTATGTAAAGAACATCCTACGTACATAACATGGTATACCGAACTGTCCACAATTTGGACAATTTAAGAATTCATATAGAACAAGAATTTTCAATTAATTAACTATAACAAAATGTGCTCATTATAACATGCATTTATTTGAGTTGCACAAGCTTGTTATAGAGATTGGATAATATATGTTATTCTACCTAAATTCTTAAACCGGTAGATGATTATTATATGAGAATCTACACCGCTAATTGGCTTAATTAAATGCAAATATTCTAGATTTGCATAGATTGCAGGCTTGCAAGAAATTCTAGATATGCATCGATTGCAGGAAAGTAAAACAACATGAAGTACTAGTAGATCATCGTAAATTCTTAACCATTTGTTAACTAGTAGTATGAAATAAAGTAGCATGAAGTACTAACAAACTAGCAACATGAAGCACTAACAGTATGAAGTAAAAAAGCATGTAGTGCTAATAGACTGGCCGCATGAGGTACTAGTAGTATGAAGTAAAGCAGCATGTAGTACTAACAAGATTAGCAGCATGAAGTAAAGCAGCATGAAGTACTAGTAGTAAGAAGTAAAGTAGCATGCAATTCATAGTAAAGGAACATGAATTCTGTACCAGTTGATAACTAATAGTTCATAGAAATAACATTGTTGGTTTTTGAGTCTAGGGTTGTAAACAATTCACAGTACTAACAATTCTTGATAGATTTCATTTGTTAACCGAACTAAACAGGTATTCAAGTCATATTAGTTGATAACTATAGCTTGTTAGTTATCAACTGGTTCTTGATAGATTTCAGTTGTATCAGTCTTTGATAGATTTCAGTTGTAGACAAAACTAAACAGTAGTTCAAGCTGTACCAATTGATAACTAATAGCTGTTTTGGTTACTGTAAACAGAACTAATAGCTGTTGGTTTTTAGGTTTCTAATTGCAAACATTTGTTAGTACTACTAACACTTTGTTCATAGATTCCAGTTGTAAACAAAACTAAACAGCTAGTTCCAATTGGTTATAGGGTTTAGGGTTATAAACAATAAACAAAACTAAATAGCTAGTTCCATTTGATTGTAGGGTTTAGGGTTGTAAACAGTAAACAAAACTAAACAGCTACTTCCAACTTGTATAAAAAATAATACAATTAGTGATGCAAACCCAAAAGGAAAAGCAAATAAATCAATAAGAAAAGAAAGAGATTGTGGGAAGAGACCCAACAATCCTCTAGCCGAATGCTACAGATCACAAATGCAAGACTGTGAGCAAGCTCTACAGTCCTCTACTCTAGAAATAGAGACCACTCTCCTTCCCTTCAACAACCACCGTAGAGAAAATAAGAGAATTTCATAAAAAGAATATTAATAAGCTTGTCTTATTCCATAGGCCATAGGTCCTATTTATAATCAACCTTACAATCTGTAAAAATCTGCAAAAATAGGAAAACACCTAAATAACAAAGCATTCGAATCAAGAAAATGCCTAAAACAAGAAGATACTTGGATAAGAAAATATTTAAAATTATTCCCTGCCTAAAATGAAGATATGAAGAGCAAATTTCCTAATCTAGAGTTTTGAAGGAAATGGGAAGTGGTGATGGACTAAAAAAGGAAGGTGGCCCTTTTTTTGTACACACGTATGGAGCATGCACGTGTGGGATGTGGGACGATTGCATCAATTCCCCCCGGCTTTAAAAAACTCGGCTCCGTCGAGTTAATGGCAATGTACTCCTCATAGAGTTATGGGTTGATGTGCCTGAAATCCTTTGCTGAAATTCATGTGCTGTCAAACCTTGGTCGACCCTTCCATTTGACAAGAAACTTCTGATACCTCCCTTGGCGTGTGGAAACTATTTGATCATCCAACATGTCCTCAATGATTTCTTTTAGTTGGTGTGGTACCTCAGGTATCTGGTGCTCTCGTTTGCTTGATGTCCAAGATAAACTGTAAGGTTTCCACATTAAAAATGGGACTGATCTTCATTTCTGGTGGTAGCTCGATTTGGTATGCATTATCACCTATTTTCTTTAAAATGTGGTAAGGACCTGCCTTTCTGGAGTGGAGCTTTGTATAAGAGCTTGTTGGAAACCGCTTAGGCTTAAGTCACACCATGACTTTATCTCCTTCTTGGAATTGTGCAGAATGTCTTTGAACATCTGCATATTCCTTATAATTTTCATTACTAAGGGTGATCTTTTGCCTAACTTCTTCATGTATCTCCTTAACATTCTGTGCAAATGCTTCAGCGTCTTGGCTCAGTCGAGTCATACTAGGAAGTGAGAGTAAATAAATAGGTTGTCGCGGTCACATTCTGGCCGCAATTTCAAAAGGAGAGTCCTGTAGTGCGGTTCATAGAACTGTTATAAGCGAACTCTGTAAGTGCACCCAACGTTGCACACTTGTTTGTCAATTACGTGACTGGTTGTGTCTTGTAGTCAGATGAGTTCTTGGCAAATGAAGTCCAGCGACGCAACTGGATTAGAAGCATCGAAGTCATACTGAAGACAAAGGACTGCTTCTACGACCTTAAACCTTGCAAATAGATGATCCCAACCCAAATAGGAAACCTACTTAGGTCATCTATTCAAAGCCAAGTTCAAACTCATAGTTTTTATCCTTTAGCCTTGGCTTAAGCAAGTCCCAAGTTGGTGAAAGATTTATTGGACAAAACAGGAAAAATAGGAAAAGCTGTCCACTATCGGTAGGACGAAAGTGCCACCGAATCGCACCTTCGGTACCACCGAAGATACCTTTGGTGTTACTGAAGGGGCTCAAAATAGTCTAGCAAGATTACAACATTAATTCGGTATCATCGGTTGGATATTTTAGTGACACCGACTGCCACCGACGAACAATGTTCGGTGCCATCGGAAGGGACTGTTTTCAGACAACAACTTGGGGAATTTATTAGGTACTATTGAAAGATATTTCGGTACCATCGAAGCAAGTTTGGTGATACCGAAGCTGGCTTCAGTAGCACTGTAAACTAGCCATTTTTTATCTATTGGAACATTTTATCTATAAAAGGGCTTATAGAAACTTGCAAAATTGGTGAAAATAGGCATTCTAGAGTCTTTAGTGTATCTCAAGCTTATCCTAGCCCATTTAGACTCTATCCATACGAGTTTCATGTTCTCTTCATTGTGATCCTTCACTCCTATGAGCATTCAAAGCTCCTATTAATGAAGAACATGAACTCGTGCCTTCTCTAGAGTACAAAAGGCAAACCAATAGGAAAACCCTTTGTCTTTTGATGCTTTAGAGCATCTATAGGTTGAATCCCTTGGGAAATCTACTCATTATCCTAGATAGGAGATTCAACCAACTCCCATTACCTTGGTCACCTTTATAGGTACATCTTATGCAAGGTTTTTGATCATGAAGCCGAACTTAACAGGTAAATTCAAGCGATGCGATCGGGGGAGCACTGAGAAACTGATTCAAGCACGAGAGCGCGAAGATCAAGCATCCCAAGACAAGCTACAAAAGAGAACTCTATCTGACAAGTAAGTGTCATAGTTAAGAGTTCAAAGTTTAGTCTCTTTCCTCGTGTAGGATTGAGGCTAAGAGTTTGCTATCAACAAACTCGTTTAGGTTCCTTGTGTGGGACCTTGGCCGGTGGGCCT
Organism: Magnolia changhungtana; assembly: GCA_030180095.1. NCBI lineage: Eukaryota > Viridiplantae > Streptophyta > Magnoliopsida > Magnoliales > Magnoliaceae > Magnolia > Magnolia changhungtana. The sequence continues at coordinate 3,477,031 of JASAUF010000118.1, forward strand.
AAACGTAGGTGCCTTGTGTGGGACCTTGGCTGGTGGGCCTAAACGTAGGTGCCTTGTGTGGGACCTTGGCTGGTGGTCCGAAATGGTAGGTGCCTAGTGTGGGACCTTGGCCGGTGGTCCTAAATGTAGGTTCTTAGTGTAGAACCTTTGCTCTTGTGGAGAGCATAAATTGGTGTCCTTAGTGTAGGACTGTAAAGGTTATTGGTGAACCTGTTTAAAACCATTAATAGTGAAATTTGGTGCACTCTGGGATTGAGTGTGGATGCTGGGAGTGGAGTAGGCACAGCCGAACCATTATAAATGCTTGTGTTTGGAATTGTCATTTGCGCATCTGTTTAATCATGCTTATATATGCTTGAATGTTTCAACTTCTCATACATGATTGAATGAATGTTATGGATTGAAAGGAAGTATATTCCACACACAAGCTCACAACACTAGGCTAGTTGTTATATTATGCATATCCTTTATAGCCTTTGTGATTGGAACCTCTAACTGGCTTGGAGGCCATTAGAGTTATTTTACCTAACTTAGTTAAAATTGAATGATTATTTAAGTTAGGCAATCAGGACTTTAAATAGGTAAAAATAATTGAAAAGTCCTATTCACCCCCCTCTAGGACCTTAACTCAGATTCCTTCTTCATTATCAGTGGTGTAAACCGCAATTTCAAACTCAACTTGTGGTAACACGATGTCCCATCAGCTGATCTGATTACCAACCAGACATTGAAGTAGATTCCCAAGGCTAAGGTTTACGACTTCAGTTTGCCCATCTGTTTGCGGATGATAAGCACTTGAGAATTTCAACTTAGTTCCCATCTTAGACCACAAGGTGCGCTAGAAGTAGCTCATAAACTTGTTGTCATGATCAGATACAATAGTTTTGGGAACACCAGTAGACGAACCACCTCTTTCAAAAAACACTGGCGATGTGCATGGTGTTCGATGTCTTCTTACAAGGGACAAAATGAGCCATCTTCGAAAACCTGTCAACCACAACATAAATAGAGTCATAGCCACGTTGAGTCGTAGGCAATCCCAAGACGAAATCCATACTAATGTCTTCCCATGGAGCATCTAGCACAGGTAATGGTGTATAAAGACCAATATTCTGCTCGCTACCTTTACCCAACCGATATGCTCGACATTGACGAACAACGATCCCAACATCTTTCTTTAGACCTGGCCAGTAGAAACAGTCCTCAACCAGGGCTGTCGTTTTATCGATACCAAAGTGACCACCTAGGCCACATGAATGAAGCTCTCGTATAACAAGCTCTCGCAAGGAACTCTTAGGAAGACACAACCTCATATCAAAAAATAAGTACCCATCGTGCAAGCTATATCTTGGGTACTTGGCGCCTGCACTGGAAATGAGTGTTGAAAATACCTTCCTAAAATCATCATCTGTGCCATAGTCCTGTTTAAGTTCTTCAAACCCAACAACGTAAATTGATAAGGTAGATAATAGGTGTGACTTTCTGCTGAGGGCATCCGCTACCTTATTTTCAATACCAACGCGATTTTTTAGGTTAAATGTGAACTTTTGAAGATAAGCACTCCACTTAGCATGCCTAGCGCTCAACTTCTTCTGAGAATTCAAGTAGCGTAATGCCTCGTGATCAGAATAGAGCACAAACTCTCGATGAATGAGGTAATGACTCCAATGCTTCAGAGCTTGTACAATAGCATAAAACTCCACATCGTATGTAGAATACTTCTTTCGTACCTTATTGAGTTTCTCACTGAGAAAGGCCACCGAATGTCCTTCCTAGCTAAGGACACCTGCCTACATGCGATGCATCACAGGCAACTTCAAACACTTTTTCGAAATCAGGAAGTCTAAGAACTGGAGCCTCTGTCATTTTCTGCTTGATTTCTTGAAATGCCTTTGTTGCTCCTTTAGTCCACTCAAATGGATTGGATTTCATACATTCAGTAGTTGGCGCCATGATGGAACTAAAGTTCCGAATAAACCTTCGATAAAATGTCACAAGCCCATGAAACTGCGAACCTCATGAATTTTGATGGGAATAGACCATTCAACAATGACCCTTATCTTTTCTGAATCGACCTTTACGCCCTCTGCTAAACTGACGAACCCCAGATAGACCATGTTAGAACTCATGAAGGTACACTTCTTCAAATTGATGTAGAGTTTCTCATGGCGTAGTACTCTCATCACTTGGCAAAGATGGTCCAGATGATCTTCTCGTGAATGGCTATAGATGAGGATATCATCGAAGTATACAACGGCAAACTTGCCAATGAATGGCCGTAGAATTTGCATCATCACTCGCATGAATGTGCTAGGTGCGTTCGTCAATCTGAATGGCATAACTAGCCATTCATACAATCATCCTTTGTCTTGAAAGCACTTTTCCATTCATTGCTAGGACGAATTCTTATTTGGTGGTACCCGCTTCGCAAATCAATCTTCGAAAAAATTGTAGCATTTGCCAACATGTCCAGCATGTCATCTAGGCGCGAAATGAGAAAATGGTACTTTATTGTTATCTTGTTGATGACATGACTGTCAACACACATTCGCCAATTGCCATCCTTCTTTGGTGTCAGCAATGCCGGCACGGCACACGAGCTGAGGCTATCATGAATGAACCCCTTTGTTAACAATTCTTCCACCTACCGACGAAGCTCTGCATGCTTTGTCGGGTTCATTCGATATGCTGAAAGATTTGGTAATGGTGCTCTAGGTACCAAATCAATTAATTGTATGTTGAATGTTGCGCATGGGTGGAAGCTCACTAGGTAGTTCATCAGGGACCAAATCCTGAAATTGGGATAGAATATCCAAAATCTCAGGTGGTTGAATAACAACATTATCAACTTGATCGGTCTTGCATCCTACCAGAGCATACATGATTCTACATTCATGACTTTCCTCTACTAATAGGGCCATACTCAACACTGTGGAAGTTGACTTTGCCTCTTCAAATTTGTTATCCTTCATAGGGTTAAGAGTAATGGGCTTTCCTTTGTATATAAAGCTGTATGTGTTCTTATGACCCTTGTGAGCTGCATCCTTCGGCGCCCCAGTAATATATGTGTGACCTTCATTGGAATGATGTCACACCAAAGTGATTCTTTATAACGACCTAAAGAGAAGTTGACCAAGCACCTCTTAGTGACAGGGATGAACGTGTCATTCACCCACGCAATCTTGTATGGCTTGGGATGCGTTTGAGGTTTCAGTTTCAACTTGTCCACCATGCTTTGTGAGACCACGTTCATGTTGCTGCTTTCGTCAATAATGACCTTGACAACCTTTTCACCACACGATACTTGTGTATGGAAAATATTCGTTCGCAGCCAATCTTCTTGTGCCTCCTCCTTAAGTGATGTCAGAATCCTTCTGACCAACAATGATAACTTGTTTTCATTTAGGCCATTGAGGCCTTCCTCAAGTTCCTGCTCATCTTCTGGATCATTTGTGTGTCACTTGGTTTGCAATGAAGTCTTTTGTCTTGCAAAATTGGAGATTGCGAGAGGGACACTTAGTTGTGTAATCTGTAACGTCCACGACCACCACACTTACAACAATTGTTGGTCTACCTCCCTTGCATTACTACAACAGATTTTCCCTTTGTATCACCGTTTCTGGGAAGATGATTTGGAGCGGATTGGGCGGAATTTTGATCAATTTTGTAATCCCGAGCTAAGATAGTGTGGGGCATGAATGGTTCTGGGCCCGAAGTGGAGCCACTAGTTATGGGACGGGTGGATGCATAACCCCTGCCTTGAAGGTTACCGCGCCTTATCGCCAACTTCTGGTCCTGCACTTTTCAGGCCATTTGATACGTCTAGTCGATGCTGTTGAGCCGAACAGGTACCAAATCTCTTTGAATCTTGAACTGTAGCCCATCACAATAACATGCCACTTATTGTCTTCCAGTTTTTGTTAAGCGGCACTGAATGACTAAGTCATAATAACGCTGTGTGTACTCCTCCACGGTCAGATTGTCTTGTCGAAGCGTGGGGAGCTCTTGAAAAGAGGTCGTCTTGTAATCTAGCGGCAAAAACCTTCTCTTCATTTTTGCTTTCATTTCCTCCCAATTGCTTACGGGAGGAAGGCCACACCGTTGTAGATCTTCTTCGATGGTGTACCACCGGTCTTGAGCTGCACCTTTAAGTTTCAAGGTAGCAAAACGCAACTTGACAACTTGTTCCATTTCATACCAATGAAAATATCGCTCCATTGACTTTAGCCAGTCATTGAACACTTTGGGATCCAAATTACCATCGTAATCTGGAATATCAATCTTGACATGCTGGCGGGATCCGAAGTGCGAATATTCCTTCCTCCTTCGGGATAAATTGGATGATCTCGTCGGAGGTTGTTCATCCCTATGGCTCTCGGTTGCGTATAACGATGTTGTTGGGCCCGTAGCCAAGCCCGTATTATTCTTCTTGGAAATTACTGTTCTGACTAGAATGCCTTGAGTCAACATCTCCGGACTCCAATTCTCCATCAAGGCCATCCATAGATGTTTGGCGGTCTGGATTGATTCCCTTTTTTGCGTTTTAAAGAAAAATAATGTCATTCCAAAGCATTCATTCTGGCTGTGGAACGGGCCTCTAGGTCATCCACCCGTTTTGTGATCAAATCGACCACTTGTTGCAAGGTTGTGACAGTTTCATCTTGAGGTTGTATGGCCATCCCAGGATTGTAAATCGTCTCTCTTCTAGTGCGGCACATAAGACAACAGGCTTTGGCAAGGTATGCGAGAATTTTTCTTCTTCTTCTTCTTCTTCTTCTCTCTCTCTCTCTCTCTCTCTCTGTAACGTCTCGGAAAAATCCATATAAAGACCCGAGTACCACCTCAGGCAGAAATCACTCAGGACCAAATCCTTTAGAAATTAGACGAAATTAATTAAGTGCTAAACTAGATTAGTTGTGAAATTGGCTTGAAATACTTTAAATACGAACTGCAAGACTCAAAACTTGTAGAATCTTTAACACTACATTACCTTATAATCTAGGATCAATCTCAAAACCCAGTTGCTCGCGGGAGCACGTTGAAACTTTGTATCGGACCTGGATTGCGCGTTGAAAGTCCGATTACTGCGAAACCAAGCGGTTAGGACTGCCTTACTGGGCTTGGCAACCATCTCGGAAATCAACTCCTAATAGTATCCAGAAACGCACAACTTGAGCCCGGAGCGAAGTGTGTGAGAAACGCGAATATCTTTAGAAATTGAACTCAAATTTAAGTGATTTGGGTCGTTCGCTTGCGGGCCAAATCTAAGGATTCAGACCGTCAGAAACCGACCCAAATACACCCTCGGATCAGGGAAATTTCCCGGCACAGGTCAGTGTACTTGTGGCCCTGATCGGGTGCCGATGACCGTTGAACTGAAACTGGTCCGCCACGGTCGATCTATAGATCCGATCGTACTGAAAACTTAACTCGACCTAGATCCAATGCCAGGGAGCTTAAGTCCGACTGCACGCAGAAAAGGGGCTTCCAGAAGTGCTTCGTTGAGCCGAAACAGATGAGTTTTGACTATAACCTAAGTATATCATGGCCCTGGGGCCATTGAGCTCACGTTTGAGCCTATATAAGGGTCTTAAACCCCCTCTCTCCCTTCACATACGAATTTGCAAACCTTAGAGAAAGAAGAGAGAGAAAAGAGAAGGAAAGAGAGAGTGTGGGAGATTGTTCTCGGGACTTAATCTCGCTGTTCCACGTGCTTATTTACCATTCCTGTATCGCTATTCGGGCGATTCTGATCCCGTTCTTAGGTAAGAAAACCCAACCCTAATCTGTTTTAGGGTTTCAGATAGTGTAAGTGATGAAATAACTAACCTAATTCATGCTATAGGTTGCCATTCTACTGTTGACAAAGACTTAGTGTCTAAACTGAATTGCTATTCGCGTTCTGGGCGTAAGGTGCTGACTATAAACGTTTAGGTTATGGTTTTCAAGACTTTCAATGCCGGTTAATGATTTATAACTGACGTGGGTGCAATTTCACATGCTAAATGCGATGCTTGATTCGCTTTACGGATATGTATGAACTATGTTGAATATAGTGTATTCCATGTGTTTGTCGAATTGATTGAATGTGTGTAAAATTTGGATTCGTGTTTGACATGATTATCCATCGTGGATATATGATCGTTGTATATGTGACAACTCCTTGGCGAAAAGATTTGCCCTAATACATGTTATGGCTAATATACGTCATGTATATTGTAGTGTGTAGCCAAGTGTTTGTAGAAATGTTTGAATGAGTATGGAATTTGTATTCGTGCTTGCCATGTTTATCCGTCGTGGATACATGGTGGTTGCGTGTGTGACAACTTCTTGGTGAAAGGAGTTGCCCTAATACATGTTGTGGTCAACATACGTCATGTATGTCAAAGTGTGTAGTCTAAGTGTTTGTAAAAATGTCTGTATGAGTAAGTATTTGGTAAATTATACTTGCTAGGGGTGTTGAGATAAGATTCTCAACTACCTTAACTGTGTATATAAATCCTTCCATGCAACTTACATTATGTTGGCCGTTTTACGTATGAAATGCATGTGTGAAATCATGTTTATGTTATGTTTCATGAAATGCTCAAATGGTTGATATTACTTGAAGGATTAGTTTACTGCTGAGGTGCCTATTCGTATATGACTCCTTGTTATGTTTAACTGCGGTTGGGACTATGATATAGTCCAGGCAATCGGTAACAGATTCTAATCGGGTGGCTGAGGTTGTCTCGCCACACTGGACGTGTTCGATGAATCCGAGCCGTACTTTAGTTGTCAGCAGTGGTTAGGCCACACGGAGTGCTTACGCATTTCATGCCGATTAACTCGAGGTGTGCTCGTACCAGTTGAGCTCGTTAAGTAACCCGATTGACTCGATGTATGTTCACCATGTATGGACGCTACTGCCTGAACCTAAGGTACCAAACTCACCAGTGGAAACCCCGTTAACCTTGGTACCTCGATCCGCTAAGACTCATGAGCCGGACATGGTGGTATGGGACACCGTAGTCGAGCTGTCGGCCTATGCCGGGGTGACGAGTCCACCCGTAGTGACCAGTGACCAACCTAAGCTCGTGAGCCGAATACGGTGGTATGGGACGCTGTATTTGAGCTGTCGGCCAACGACTAGGTGACAAGCAATTCGTAGTGACCTCGAGCATACTCTGAGCTTGCGTTGAGGCGACGAGCCTTTCCGTAGCAACTAGAGTATAAGCTAGGCCTGCATCGAGGTGACGAGCCTTTTGTAGTGACTTAGAACCGCAACATCGTATGAGATTTACTAGGACTAACGACCCTAGAATGGATCATTGTTTGAGAAATGATATAAGGGAGGTACCTTAGTTTCCCAATCCCGCTGTATGAAAAGGACTAATAAGAACTTGGTAATCATGCTCATGCACCGCATTGCATGTGCCTTTGGCGTTGGAGTTGAGCACTGAGGAAGTGATTGCATGCCGCGACCGTGAGATGAAGTTCTCAGAGGGAGTGTAGGCGAGGGCATGCATCATTAATACATACCATTCTTGCATTAATCAGAGTACTTAGGGATGCTTAATTGTATTACTTTATCATTACTGCTTAACTGAATTGATAACATGTTAACCTTTGCTTTATAGCTTCATTGAGTTGATCACTCACTCCCACGTTCTGGGACGGTGTTTTAAACACCAACCAGACCTTGTTGTAGTTTCAGATGATGACGTAGTCTGCAAGGCGTAGCCAGATTTTGAGGATGATGAGGAGGCATTCTCATATATGCAGTATTCAGGCGGGTTTATATAGACCGTTCTGATCGGCGGGGCTTCAGGGCTTATACTTTGTAGTAGACCACCACATTTTGACATTTTGTATTTTGAAACAATACTTGTAACTATTTGACCTGGCAACGCGTACATACTTTGGGACCTACAGTAGTTTTTACGTTCCACGTATTTCTCTCAGTCTTCCGCTTGCTTAATTCGACTGTCCCTGGAGTATGTTTTGCTGGTTTAGCGTAATCTCATTCATGTTTTATGCACTAATACAGACAACATTTAAATCATCATTATCTATGTTGCATAAGTGATGCATTTGGAACTCGGGAGTTGGGCTCCTGCTCGACCCCCGATTTTCAGGGCGTTACAAGTTGGTATCAGAGCATGATTTGGATTAAACTGGACCTGGGTTATGGTCACACGACGTACGCTGACGTACTTTGACTTAGGAGGGGGGCAAGAAAACGTAGTAATGATCAGAGGATTCCCAGTTTCGCCGCCAGGTGAAATTGACCGTTGAAATCAGTGCCCGTACACATTCGTGACCATGCGCAGGGACCCAGATCTTTTATAGACCGTCAATCGACGGGTATGGACCAAAATTCTATCCATTCCACATCCAAACAACCCGAAAAGCGCAAATGGGACCCGAAACGACTCAAACGGAGTCGGGGGCCCAAACGACGCAAATCGGGGGGAACCAAAGTTGACCCCACACCCTTACGGCACCCCTGGGACTATCCTGTGTTGTGTGCAGGACAAGGGTGCACCTCCACCATCGCCTGATTTAGATGACTAGTCATACTCTTAGTCGTCTTTTAGTTTGCTCTTTGTTGTTTTCTTGTTTCTATGTATAGCCTTGATAGGCTTAGTAATGTGGTAGAATGATTTGTAGTTTTTAGTATATGGAATCCTGCTTAGAATAGCTCACATACGTTTCCCGTCATGATTCATGTAAAACTATATCTCATGTATTGTGATAAATTTTATTAAATGAAATGCATATGACCCCTTTCGTTATGGACTGTATAGAATGCTTGAAGAATTGAGTGTTATATGCAAAATCTCACGGGTTGCACCTTATGTTGTATATAGGGAATGCCACCTAAGAGCACACGGAGATCGGCACGCCTTTCACTGGATGAATCATTTGACGGGGCACCTCCCCTAAGCGATAGCCATACGGACCCCAGCTTGGGTCCGATTCACGAGACCATGCTGGATTCTCAGCCGGCCACTGGCCCTACTGCTGGGCCAACACCTGTGACACCATTTGCAGTACCACCTGTTACACCACCGATTCTTAAGCAGAACCGCACACCTTCTTCAACGCCGCACATGCTTCAGTCGGCTTCTACTGATAGGTTCGAGCAGATGATGTTGTTGATGCAGCAGCAGCAAAAACAGCTCTTGGCCACCCTTGGGGGAATCTTTGCCCAGGGCATGAGTGTGGCTCCACCTGCACCTTTTGTACACCCTGCTGAGAATGCGGGTGCTAGCGGCCTCTTCGAGCGATTCCAGCGCTTGCGTCCTCCTACCTTTGCGGGTACTCACAGACCCGAGGAGGCCAAGTATTGGCTTGACCGCATCTCTAAGATGCTAAAGCCGCTGCATTGCACAGAGCCTGAGCAGGTTGAGCTAGTCACCTTCATGTTTGAGAAGGAGGCCAGCCTCTGGTGGGATAGTGTCCTGCGGACTGTTGCGGTCGGGTATGTATGGACGTGGGCCGCATTTGAGACCCGCTTCCACGAGAAGTACTACCCCCTCACTTATCGACACGAGAAGGAAAGTGAGTTTTTTCGCCTCCGTCAGGGAGGGATGTCGGTGACAGAATATGAGAACCGATTCACGGAGCTAAGCAGGTATGTTCCGTTGATACTGGGAGATCAGCCGATGCGGATGCGGCGATTTTCTTCGCGTCTGCGACCCGAGATCCGCTCGAAAATATGTTGCGCTAACATATCTACTTATGCTGAGTTAGTGGGCATGTCTCTGCAAGCTGAGCAGGATGAGGACAGGCTGTCCCGTACCCGTGTGCCTACGGCTCCTAGGCCTCGACCTGATTTACCGAGCAGACCATTCCTAGGCAAGAGGCCACGTGCAGATTCACCGCCTAGGCTTATGGCTTCACCGGCCTCGATGAGGCGACCAGACGTGTGGTGTACCTACTGCAAGAAGCCAGGCCACACAGAGCTAAATTGCTTCACCAGGATGAGGGACAACGGGTTTTCGCCACCTCAAAGGATCAACCGCCAGCTTTCTCAGGCCATATCAGCACCACCTCTGCGGTCAGTACCAGCACATCCATCCTTTTGGCCGCCTGCATCACGATTTATGCCGCCTCAGCGACCTATGATACCGCAGCCGAACCGTGTGCAACAGGCTCGTGTGCGCTCACTCACAGCTGAGGCATCAGTGGCAGCACCTACAACACCTATAACTTTCGAAGTCACTGCACATGTTCAAGGTACTTGTGTCTTCTTATTGGTGGACACTGGGTCCACTACCTCCATCATATCATGCACAACTGTCAAGCGACTATCGTTGGGTACAGCTCCTACGAAGGGAGTGAGGATCCTTACCGCTACACGGGACGTGTTCGATGAATCCGAGCCGTACTTTGGTTGTCGGCAGTGGTTAGGCCACACGGAGTGCTTACGCGCTTCATGTCGATTAACTCGAGGTGCGCTTGCACCAGTCGAGCTCGTCAAGTAACCCGATTGACCCGATGTATGTTCACCATGTATGGACGCTACTGCCTGAACCTAAGGTACCAAACTCACCATTGGAAACCCCGTTAACCTTGGTACCTCGATCCATTAAGACTCATGAGCCAGACATGGTGGTATGGGACACCGTGGTTGAGCTGTCGGCCTACGCCGGGGTGACGAGCCCACCTGTAGTGATCAGTGAGCAACCTAAGCTCGTGAGCCGAATACGGTGGTATGGGACGCTGTATTCGAGCTGTCGGCCTACGACTAGGTGACGAGCCATTCGTAGTGACCTCGAGCATACTCTGAGTCTGCGTTGAGGCGACGAGCCTTTCCGTAGCAACTAGAGTATAAGCTAGGCCTGCATCGAGGTGACGAGCCCTTTGTAGTGACCTAGAACCGCAACATCGTATGGGATTTACTAGGACTGACGACCCTAGAATGGATCATTGTTTGGGAAATGATATAAGGGAGGTATCTTAGTTTCCCAATCTTGCTGTATGAAAAAGACTAATAAGAACTTGGTAATCACGCTCAAGCACTGCATTGCATGTGCCTTTGTCGTTGGAGTTGAGCACTGAGGAAGTGATTGCATGCCGCGACTGTGAGATGAAGTTCTCAGAGGGAGTGCAGGCGAGGGCATGCATCATTAATACATACCATTCTTGCATTAATCAGAGTACTTAGGGATGCTTGATTATATTGCTTTATCATTACTGCTTGACTAAATTGATAACATGTTAACCTTTGCTTTATAGCTACATTGAGTTGATCACTCACTCCCACGTTCTGGGACGGTGTTTTAAACACCAACCAGACACTGTTGTAGTTTCAGATGATGACGTAGTCTGCGAGGCGGAGCCAGACTTTGAGGATGATGAGGAGGCATTCTCATATATGCAGTATTCAGGAGGGTTTATGTAGACCGTTCTGATCGGCGAGGCTTCAGGGCTTATACTTTGTAGTGGACCACCACATTTTGACATTTTGTATTTTGAAACAATACTTGTAACTATTTGACCTGACAACGCGTACATACTTTGAGATCTACAGTGGTTTTTACGTTCCACGTATTTCTCTCAGTCTTCCGTTTGCGTAATTCGACTGTCCCTAGAGTATGTTTTGCTGTTTTAGCTTAATCTCATTCATGTTTTATGCACTAATACGGACAACATTTAAATCATCATTATCTATGTTGCATAATTGATGCGTTTGGAACTCGGGAGTTCGGCTCCTGCTCGACCCTCGATTTTCAGGGCATTACACACACTCTCTTTTTCTTTCTTTTTTGGTAAGGAAAGAGAGGAAGGGCAAGGAATTGATATGTTGGAACCGGATTAGGATGTGTAGGGTTGGAAGAGTTTTTTTTTTTTTTTGGTAGAGTTAGGGTTTTGTGATTTTTGAGATGGAAAAAAAATGAAAGAAAAGAATATGAAAGATGACGGATGGATGATGAAAGGTTAGATTGAGATGAAAAGAATTACCTTCTAGTTTTCCCAAGAGTAGAACTTGCTCTAAAACCAATTTGATACAATTCTGAAAGGAAAATCAAATAAATCAATAAGAAAAGAAAGAGATTGTGGGAAGAGACCCAACAGTCCTCTAGCTGAATGTTAGAGATCACAAATGCAAGACTGTGAGTAAGCTCAACAGTCCTCTAGTCTAGAACTAGAGACCACTCTCACTCCCTTCAAAAGCCACCCTATAGAGAATAAGAGAATTTCATAAAGAGAATATTAATAAGCTTGTCTTATTCCATAGGCCATAGGTCCTATTTATAATCAACCTTACAATTTGTAATAAAAGATATGAAATCTAAAAATCTGCAAAAATAGAAAACACCTAAATAACAAAGCATTCTAATTAAGAGAATGCCTAAAATAAGAAGATACTTGGATAAGAAAATATTTAAAATTATTCCCTGCCTAAAATGAAGATATGAAGAGCAAATTTCCTAATCTAGAGATCTGAAGGAAATGGAAAGTGGTGATGGGCTAAAAAAGGAAGGTGGCCGTTTTTTTTTTCGTATACGTGCGGAGCTTGCACGTGTGGGGTGCGGGATGATTGCATCAATTAGTCCCAAAACAAACATTTATTAGTAAAATTTTCCCATCAATTTGTATTCTCATGTTAATAATACTACAATACTTATACAAATTATTCATGGCTATTCATTTGGTATTTATTTGGAAGAACATGGATGAACTATTTATGCTGGAAAGTAAGTGGTACAACAACATATATGCTTTTCTCATCAGGGTTCAAAGTCATGTTTCGACCTGTTCCGACACAATTGTAAAAGAAGCAAACTATTTTTCAGCATATAAACAGCCACAATCCATCCATCCACATATAGAAACAACCCATAAATTACCTCAATCCAAACAGCTCTTATTAGATTACCTCAATCCAAATAGCTCTTATGTTGACCCTAATTGATACAACCCTTAGATTACCCTAATCGAAACAATCCTTACATCACCTCATTCCAAACAACCCATAAATGACCCTAATCAAAACATCCCTTACATTACCCTAATCGAAACAACCCCCAATCAAATCAACCCTTCCATCATCCCAATAAAAAAAGCCATTAAATTACCCTAATCGAAACAACTCCCAATCTACTTGCCTTTAAATTACCCTAATTGAAATAACCTTTACTTAAACCTACCCTAATCGAAACAACTATACATTACTCTAATCCAAACTACCCTTAATCCAAACCCTAATCGAAAGAACCCCCAATTGAAGCAGCCCTTACATTACGTCAATATAAAAAACCCTTAAATTACCCCAATGAAAGCAACTCTCAATCCCAAAAGCCCTAAAATTACCCCAATGTTAAATGGCCCTGAAATTACTCCAATCAAATCAATTCTTAAAATTACCCCAATTGAAGCAGCCCCCAATCGAAACAGCCTCTAGTGGAAACAGTCTTTAAATTACCCCAATCAAAATGGCCCCCAATCGAAGAACCATTACATTACCCCAATCCAAACATCCCATGAGACAATGACAAAAGGGGGAGCATGCAAAGACACGGAAGGAGAGAGAGCCGCACAACCACAACGAGGGAGAGAAGGAGAGACAAAGAAGAGGACACAAGCACAGATGCATCCCTACCAGATGAGAGCTTTCAGGGTGAGAGTGTGCAAGGGACGAGAGAGCTTCCAAGGCGAGAGAGTACGACAAGAGTGGCGAGGGAGCTTCTGACGCGAGGGGACGAGAAGGCGATGGGTGTGAGTGAGAAGGCGAGAGGGCAAAAGGGCAGGGGTTTTTCATTGTAAAGGTCAAAGAGGGTTTTCGTCATTTACGAAATAATTTATGCCCAAATAAGGGTGTTTTTGTCATTTACGAAATATGGGAGCTCATACGTATCCTTACCAGATAGCGATTGGTGATATGGCTTACGGTGGAAACATTAGGTGGGTCTTTAAAAATAATTTAAAAGCAGGCTCTGATTTGTCGATGATCCAAAAGGCAGGCGGCTGTATGGTAAAGACTCTTGATTTAAATACCTTGGGTATTTAGGGCATATAGTCTTGCAAAGTAAGTTATATTTGCTTTTATACAGTAGTATAGATTTGTACTTCCATTGACTATTTCTATTCACTGTCTCAACATCGTACTTGGGATTTCAAACACGATTACTAATCATATGAAATGTATTGGTCATCCCCATTTACGTCCAAAAAAACACATTTGGTTCAAGCTGCAATTTTTTTGCTAATCAAAGATCTCGATGCATTTCTTTCATTTTCACCTTCTAATCATGAAGTACCAATGTCTAAAGAGTAATCATGAAGTACCAATGTCTAAAGAGAAGAAATCCTGTTGTCCCCAACCACAATCAAGTTGTAGACAGTGGTTCAAAGAAATGTATAAAGCATGCATGCATACAAAGACATTAATACGAACATATGCATGCACATAATTTCAACTGGTATCCTAAGCTACAGACACTTATCATTTAAAATTGATTGCGATCCTTATTTATGTCTCTCTTATCATTTGAAATGGATTGGCCATCCACTGTATGCCCCAAAGCACATTCAGTTTGATTTGCAATATTTGTCTCATGACAGATTTGTGCCTTTCTTTTCATGTACCTCTTTGATTATGAAGTTCAGTATGTGAAAAAATTAAAATCCAGTTGTCTCTAACAGCTATCAAGTTGTAGACAAGGGTCAAAGAAACATTTAAAGTGCAAATACACAGACCCATTATTGTACACACCAATATCAACATGTGTCATAGGCTTGTTGTTCATCACAGATCCATAAATTTCTTTCCATTTACTGTTTATGGCTAAGTTATGTTTCAAAAAACTAAATTCTATTGTTCGACAGAAATCGTGTTGTAGACAAAGGTTCAAAGAAACATATAAAGTATGTATAGGTACAAATGAATTTCAACACATAATATCGACACGTATGATAGGCATGCTCAATTATGTGCTGTTCAAAGGTTTGAATTGTTCATTGGCTTCATGTTGCTTACTGTTTCTGTAAACATCATGTTGATTTATTTAGTTTAGGACAGTTGTTTCTCTTGCTAAGACCTCCGTTAAGTGGTTGGTTTTGCTTTATTCATATTCTCGTACTTGGAAACAGGTTGTCGGTATATTGTCAGCTGGTTATCCGTCTATCAGTGGCATAAATAGCACTGATGAAGAAGGTTGGGCTCCGATTCATTCTGCTGCTAGCTGCGGCCATATGGAAATTGTTGAGATTTTGCTAAGCAGAGGTGAGGCTTTCCATTGTCCAGTAACTCATTAGATGTTATGAGTTGTGAATAATGCTCTTGGAACATAAGTGAAGGTGTGTTATTTTCAAGATAGGAATTAAGCAGTTAAATGTTTGGCTTTTGCTTTACTTTTGTTGAGCACCAAGCATTGTAAAAAATGCATCCTTTATTGGAACTTGATAAGGCCTGAAGTAAATCTTATCATATGTTGAGAGGGAAAATTGACAATTTTGGAGTGATACATGTTGGCATGTGTTACACAACTGTGCAAATGGCCAAAAAGGCCTCTCTTGTTGTTGATCTTTTCAGACCTTACCTCAATCCATTGTAAATAAACCACCGAATGAGGAGGGCTGTTTTACCGCGTGGTGGATTGGTGATATATCATACATACCCATTTATGAAATATCCAATCCCCACTGGAGATCACCAGCCTCATGGCATCATTGATCAACTTGTCGTCCCAATGGTGCGTGGTGTGGAGGTAGGTCAAATAGGGAGGGTTTGCCGGTAGGCCCTGGATTGCTGAGAGCGTCAATTATCTCCACAAGCGGTAAATTTTTTTTTTTTCCATGTTTCGTCCCTTTTGTTGTTGTTTCTTCATTCAACCATGGCTATACATTTATAGCCTTTGTTTTTCTAACCGATTGGGTTTTGCTGTTGTAATCTGGGAGAAACTGTTCCCTGTTCAAACACATTCTCTGCACGACTGAGTCCTCTTGCTTTTGTCATTGGAGAAACGAGGGTTATTTCAATGAGATAAAGAGGCATGGCCACACGTGTCAACATTTCTCACCTGGCCATTATGGCCAATATCACTTCTACAAGTTTTTTTTTTTTTTTTTCTTCTTTCAATAATGAGTGATTCAATCTGTCAGTTAATTTGTCTAGACGGTAACAATATAACATGGTTTGATCTTGATTATGATGTACCCAAAACAAGTATAACTCTCCCTGATGTGGCAGCATCTATCCTTTTATCTACAATATGAGGATGCTTTTTCCATCATCTATTGCTGTAATGTAATGATTGATGGCTACCTTTTATCCTACAATAGGAGGATGCTTTTTCCATTATCTATTGCTGTAATGTAATGATTGATGGCTACCTGACTGATTTGGCTCATCATCATTTAGTTCTCAAACCCATAAGGAACACATGTTTTTTGAAATCTTCATTAGTCATTGCTTTTGTTAATGGGTCTGCAATCATTTCTTTAGATGGTAAAACATTTATTGGTATCTTATTCTTTTGTAGAACATAATATATGTAAAAATATTGTGTTTCAATGTGTTTTTCTTTTGAGCTTAGTACCACTCCGGTCTTTATACTGGTTACTACGAAAAAATGTATTGGTTGTTCAGGGATTTCAGTTTAAGTAATTTATGAATCCTTGATCCAAACAGATTCATTAGCTGTCATACTATAGGTGATGCATTCCGCCTGCATTGTGTATGTAGCTACACAACCTTACTGTTTACTACACCAAGATATAGCTCCATATCTTATGGCGAACACGTATCTTGTAGTGGATTTTTTTATCATCTAAATCTTCAGAAAAGCATTAACATATCCTTTAATTGACAATTGATCATCTTGATAACATAATTTATTACTTTTAGTTCCTTGATTACAATCGCATAATGGGCTTAATCACTAACCAATGAGCAATTCGTGTATTGTTTTGATATCTACTAACCAAGCCTATTGCAATGCTTAAATCGGGTGTGTAGTATGTAGCATATACATTATGCTTCCCCCAGCCTATGCAAAGGGTTTGTCCTTCATTTCATTTCTTTCTTTATCATCAGGAGCCATTTTCCTAGAGAATTATGTCCCTTTATATATGAGCGAGCTTATGGATTTACAGTTATTCATTTTGAACATTTTCAAGACATTCTCAAGATACGGTTCTTGAGATAAAGTTCAATTTCCTTTTCTCTCTATCTCTAGTTATTTGAAATCGTAAAACATAGGAGGCTTCTCCCATCTTTTTCATATCAAATGAGGTTATGAGCCATTATTTTATGTTGAAAATTCAAGTTCTCCAATTAGTAAGGTTGTTTTGACATTTATTTGATGTAATTTTAAGTTTAGATGGGCAACAATAGCCATTAATATTCGAATGGATGTGAATCTTCCAACTGGAGAATATGTTTCATCATAATCTATTTCTTGTTGGGTGTATCATTTAGCCAATAAACTAGCCTTATATTTTTCATTGATCCATCCAATTTTAATTTCTTCTTCAGTACCCAATTGCATTTTATAACTTCTCCATTATTTGGTAATTCCACTAATTCTCATACTTCGTTCTTAATAATTGACTCTCTCTTCATCTATCACTTTTTGCCATTCAATTGCATCCTCAGATTTTATTTTATTTTATTTTACAATTTATAGGATCAGGTTCTAATGGTTCTTCATTGACTAAAGCATAAAAATCTTTTTGTATATGATCGTGGATTCTTTTCTCTTAATATTCTAATTATAGTGTCTTCTTTAGGTTGTGGTGGCACTACTATTTCTTTTTGAGCTTGCATTTTCTTTATCTTTAGGAATAGTTTTTGGGTCTAATTTAGTTCTAAGATTGCTTAAATATGGTTTTCTACAAGTCTATAACACATATGGCATATCTTTAATTGGTTTGGAAGTAGCTTTATTTAAGATGTATATGGCAGTATGCAAGGCCTCTCGCCTTCTCTCCAAAATTGGGTACGTAAGTTTGAATGAATCAACATGCTTCTGAACATGTCTAAAAGTGTTCTGTTTCTACACTCAGCAACATCATTTTGTTGTGATATGTGAGGCATTGTATATTGATAGATTATCCCATCATTTTTACAATATTCCCCAAACATATCAAAACCATGTTCTCCACCTCTATTTGTTCTAAGGATTTTAATTTCTTTTCCTAATTATTTTTTCACCTCTGTTCTGTATTCTTTAAAGATATTTAATGCGTCTGATTTCTTGTGAATTAAATACACTTGACCATATTTAGAATAGTCATCTGTGAAGGGTATAGAGTAGGTTATACCTTTCTGTTTTTACATTCATACAAATATTTGAACGTATTATGCTTCACAATTCATTAGATCTAATAGTCTTTCCGAAAGGTTTCCTAGGCATTTTGCTTGATAAATAAGGTTTGCAAGCTATGAAATCTATATTTAATTTAGGTATTATTGCACAGTTGGACATACATTTCATTTTATGTCCTAAACGCATATATCAAATAAACAATTAAGAAACATTGAGCATTTTCTACTCATAATAACTATATTAGAAGACTCGCTGAAATAAGCAGAAGAAGATACATTTTTATTTCTAGAATCTTTGTTCAAAAGATACAACCCATCAACCATGGTCACCCAAAACAAAATTATCCAATGTTTCTCCACAGATACCTTTCTCGATTGAAAATGGACTTTGTAACCCTTTTCATTAAGTCGGGGCGCTGAGATCAGATTGTGCCCATGACATTGCTGTATGTGTTATTTCCCATGTATATTATATTATCGCAAAGTGCATGGATGAAGCTGAATTGATCCATTAAGCATCTGCATCACAGTTGACAAGCATCGATTCCAAGACCACATCTTGGGTCCCTTGGACCATTATTTCTAACTGTTATTTTTAGAGCAACATTCAGCTATGTGATGTCCCGGTTTTCCCCAATTATAACATTTTCCTTTCTTTTTTCATATTAATTTGCTCCTTGTTGCTAGTATTTGGCTTGAAGTCCTTTTCAACAATACCAGGGACGTGTGGTTTTTCATAAGAAGAAGAGACTTGGGTTACATTAACATGTGAAACAGATTGATGGGAGACAGTGACTTGTGTAGGAGTGGCTTAAGTAAGATTCACTTGTGAAGATGAAGATCCCTTCTTTTCACGTTGTTGGGCTTCCATGGCCAACATCATGTGTAGTTCCTGCATAGTGACTAGCCTGCCTGACACTTATAAGTTATACCCACCAATGCAGGTTCCCATGAATCTGGTAGGCTTTGTAAAAGGGTGGAAGGTTGCATCTTGTCTAGAAAGGGATTTCCAAGTGCTGCTAGCTCTTTCTCGTTCACCGTTATTTTGTGCATGTGATCAATCACTAAATCTGATTCTTTCATTTTAATGGAATTGAATTTCTCCTCTAATAATTGGATGCGTCTAATGCGTTTCCATATGCTTGGGTAATTGCATCAAACAAGTTCTTAATAGTCGAGTACGCTTCATGAATGATTTCCAAGTCCTGGTCCATAAAAGTTGCTCCTACCAGTCACATCCACTACTATGGCCACACTAAGAGCCTGTTTGGAATGCGGGGATTAATGGTATTGAATTGCATTAGGTGGAATTAACACCATTATTACACAATGATTATATTTCTGGAAATACCATTGTATTTCGACCATCCAATCTCATGTTTGGGATCAAATTCTTCCTTTGAGAAAAACGACGTATTAAGTGAAGCCTGCATTTGGTGCACCATGGAATTGTAATCAACATACTAGATTTCACAACTGATGCCAACCATTTATATGCATATGCAACTTGATTGTCATGTGTAAATGGGACATATGGATGGACGGCGTGGACAAAACACATGCATTAATGTGGGGCCCACGGATGTAGTGGATTTCAAAATCCACTAGAAATCCCATTGTATCTCCTGCTGAATTGGATGATATGATTCCTAGATTAATCCAATCTTTCCCATCGTTTCCAAACGCTGGATGGAATTTACATTGGACCAAATGCAATTCCATACCACATAATCTCACCTAATCTCACGTTCCAAGCAGGCCCTACGGATTAGAGCTAAGGGCTGACTAGGCTCTAATGTAGGATGTTGCTGAATATGAACCTCTTGTTGAAGAAGAGTGTATATAGCTTGGCGAAGGTGAGTACTAGTGGGGGAGAGAGAATGGAGTCTATAAATGACTTACATTCCTCATATCTGGTCCAATGCCATTGTTCCAAGTCCCGGTCCATAGAGTTGCCACTATTTTCACAGCTACCGCTATAGGCACGATAAGGATAAGAAGTGAGGGCTGACTAGGCTCTATGTAGAATGTTGTTGAAGATGAACTTCTTGTTGGAGAAGAGTGGCAAATAGCTTGGCGAAGGTAAGTATTAGTGGAGGAGAGAGAAGAGAGTCAATAAATGACTTACATTCTTTATATTGGTCCAATGCCAGTGTATGCCCACTGTAATGCCTACACGAGAGATGAAACAATCAATAGTGCCGAGATGATCACAAATGCTCTTGTTGCTGTAAAAGTAGTTAGAGATGGAGGAAGAGCCATGGTGAAGAGACTTAGGGTGTGTTTGGTATGCAAAATTTCAAAGTATTGAATCACATTTGGTTGGATATAAATTCCATCCGGCGTTTGGAATCAATGGGAAGGATTGAATTAATTTAGGTATTTGACCTTCTAGCCTCAACGGGAGATACGATGTGATTTTTGATGGATTTCGAAATCCACTACATTTGTGGGCCCCAAGTTGATGCATTTGTTTTATCCATGCCATCCATATGCGCCTTTTACATGTGACACTTGACTTGCATATGAATATAAGTGACGACTGACAAGCATTATATGTGAAATCTGGTCTGTTTATTACAATTCCAGTGTCCACCAGACGTTGGTTTCTCGTAATACAGTGTTTTTCCCAAAGGAAGAATTCGATCCCAAACATGGGATTTGATGGTCAAAATACCATGGTTTTTCCAGACAAGTACTGCAACAATCATTAGGGGTGCACGTTGAACTAGTAGAACCGTGGAACCGGACCGGAACCGACCAAATGGTCCGGTTCTAGAGTGCACCGGTTCCGGTTACGGTTCCAAAAATTAAAGAACTGTTTAGTTCGGTTCGGTTCCGGTTTGGGCGAACCGAACCGAACCTTGGAACCGAACCGTGAAATCGAACTTGGAACCGTGAGTTTACAATATATTTTATTTGTATATTTGACTCATGATTTATGGTTTACAATGCACCTTTTGCTTGTTTTCATAAATATATTTTTTTACACTATAGACAATATCTAAACCATTCATCAAGTGGATCACAACATGAATGGACATGGGCTAAATTATAAAATAGAACATGCAATGGGGCCGGATTATAAAAAGCCCAGAACCGTGGAACCGATCCGGAACCGAACCGGTTTTCACGGTCTGGTTCCGGTTCGGTTCTAGGGTGCTAACGGTCCGGTTCCGGATCCGAAAATCCTGGAACCGTAAGGAACGGTTCGGTTCCGGTTTCACCCCAGAAACGGACCGAACCAAACTGTGTGCACCCCTAACAATAATCATTGTGTTAATAGCATATAATGCAATGCAATACGAGTTTCCAAACATGCCCTTAAGCTATTTCTTTAGATAGCGCATGCTTTCTAGAGACTATTGAGTAAAGGTGGTATTAACTCTTAAGATGAGGTTTGGCAACGAGTTTAGTGAGCGACCACTTCCCTTCACTGGAACTCCCATGCCTTTCTTGGTTGGACCAACCCAACATGCATTTTAGAGTGCTGTGTTGGGGCGATAGGTGCACTGCAGTCACACATTTCGAGCAAGAGCCTTTCTTCGCTATGGAAATAGAGGGTCGGAATCAATTCTACACGTTGATTAATCGAACGTGAGTAGTGACTAGTGAGTGACCTTTTTGCTAAGGATTACCGCCTGCTGTCCATCCATAAGTGGGCTGGACGACTCAGTCGGAGTCCACAATGAACATCCTGTATTCTATCGAGTGAGAATTGATCCCTTTAGGCAAAGGTTGCCTTTCCGACCCTCTTTTAATCACTAAGACGGTGCCTGAGTATGTTATAGAAAGGGAAGGCATGGGTAGTACTTTGAATGGCGGTGGGTGGAATCAGCCGACGTGCATGTCTCTATGGAATGAATCTCTGGTATTTAGTCATCACTCGGTGAAAGAGTAGGCAAATAAGCATCCGATGAATGCACAACTAGCACATGGGAGGTGGCACCAACCACACAGCTAGGCTGTTGTTGATCCATCAACTTCGGTTAGTTGGACCGTAATGGAGTTGTGTATTCCCCTATTAGAGGAGAAGGAGAGGCCTAGCAAAGGGCTTGATTAACCAAAGACTAAGGAAGAGGCGACAAAATTCAAGGGTTAAAAATAAAACCCTTCATAGCTTCGACTGACACTATGCTAAGGACCCCTATCGGAAGTAGAGCACATTCCTGAGTCTGCCTAGGGTTGTGAGGCCTCCCGCTATAGAGAGACTCCAACCCTGCAGGGAGCGCATTTAAGCTCGCTGCCATTTGCTGTCGGAACAGGGGACGCTGTTTGATCTCTCTTCCCTCTTTCAGATTGATGGACTTAGAATTTCAATCATTTCATTTCATTTCATTTTTCTTTAGTACGATTTTGATTTTTTTTTTTTTTTTTAAATGGTAGCACATGATAGGGGCTTTTTTGAAGATGGCTTCAAAGTGTCTTATATGTAAACGTGTTAGTGCCTTTGACTTTAATAGATAGTCATAGTCATGATTGTTTTGAAGCAAGCCATCTACCACCTTCCACCATCCCAATTCTACAGATCTCAATTGGGAAACCAGCCGAAGTATTCTCGGTTGTAGGAAATGATGGACCGATGCACTTCTAGAACCACCTTTTAAAAAAAATAAAAAAAATCTATTGGTAGTCATAACCCTTTTTACTAATGAGCTTCGAAGCCAGCAAACAACAGCTGCTCAAAAGCCATTGCACGCTAGCACTCTCAATAGTTTTTCAGCTGGCTAGCTTCAAAGCTGTTACACTTTTAAGAGGGCCCAGGCCCCAAACGGAATAGAGTTTCATGTTTTGAAGCTGGTTTCGAAAGTCACAATTCCTGACTTCTTAAAAGGAAGCATGAACCTCTTCTATAGAACCATTTTGGTCTTGCAACACGTCTTGTGGTTAGACCAATAACCAATGTGAGTACTTCCTAGTTCATGTGGCATTGATGTTGGACAAAATGAGTTGATCCACACAATTCGGCTTTTGAAGTTTTGGGTTAGCAGAGGCGTCAGGTGAAAGATGGAGAAGGCTATGGACCACCGACAAGTTCCTCAAGTCCTTGTAGGTGAAGGAGAGGAAGAAACCAACTTTTTCAACAAAAGGTATTTGTGGTATGTCAATTTAATGAAAACTAAGTTGGTCATATTTGAGGCTGAAATAAAATAGAAGATGTAGCAGGAAAATCAGAGGGAGAAAAGGTAGATGTTTGAGAAGATTCAATAAAATTTTCTTCTTCTTCTTTTTCTTCTCAAGGGGCAGGGGGAGGGGGGCTTGGGCTTGGATAAAGAGAGAGGAAGGGATAGGGAAAAGGAGAAAAGGGAGAGGGGTGGGGTGGAATATGGTCAAGTAAGAGAGGAGAAGCTAAAAGAGGGAGAAGGGGAGCAAGGTTTTAAACATCTTACCAACATGATACTGCACCTTCAAGAAGGGAAAATATCACTGGATATGTTGGGAAATATTGCAGATAACGTGTAAAGTTTCGCAGTTTGAATAAAAATTTAGAAAAATGATTGAAAAATTCAGCTAAGTTGTATAAATAATGAGTTCATATCATTCAAATGTCACACAATACAACCAATAAAGCACAATGAAAGAATACAATTACGTCCACAATGAGTTCATATCTCTATTATAACACAGATTATTGTAAAAATGTATCAAATAATTATTCTAAAAAATATTTTTTTCCAAAAAAAAAATGAAACTCCAGCAACTATGTAGATTGGCTTACACACATCAACATTGATTTTTTCTACCCTCATGTAACAGCTCTATAGGTTAAAACCTTGAGAAATTCAGATTTCCTCAATTTGTTCTGTTTTTCACCTTGGAAATCCAAATTTCTCGCTTGAAATTCATTTGAATGCATCAAAGTCATCTGTAAATATGGATTTCAAAATTGTTTTTCTGTTGAAACCAACAAATTCAAATTTTTTAAAAAATGTATTTTTCTCACTTTTGGGGTTCAGCCCAAAACTCTCTGTTTGTAATTTCTTCACCATATCTATGTTTTGATGTGGCACAATTCAAGCTGTGTTAGAACACAACTACAAAGGGACTCCCCAGAAAAATTTGGGCAATATATATATATATATATATATATATATATATATATATATTTGTTTTGTTTTGTTTTGTTTTTTTTTTTTTTTTTTTTGGTTCTAATTTACACCAAGTTATGATGTTGCATTGAAACTTATGAAATTTCACGAGACACTGCAATTTTGCAACTAGATGTGTGTCATTATATCACCTTATTATCAATTTCGTAATTTATTGGAAGATATATAATATGATATATATTTCGATCATATATCATAGGAAGATATATAATATGATATATATTTCAATCATATATCATATTACACTTGGTATTTAAAAAACTATTGAGTTTATGAGAGAAACCATAGTTCTTTTAAATGTAAGAGTTTGAGATTCTAAAGGGAGAGAAAGGGGATTGGTAAGAACAAATCTAGTAGAACGGGAAAGGAAAGAGGAAGGAAAGAAACCATGAGGATGAGATTAGAGTAGGAGAATGGGAGGTAGTAGATGCTAAAGATGGAGGGGATTAGATTTGCAGGCCACACAAATGAATAACTGAGTTGTATAAGATGTGAATTGTTTTCTCTATGGAATTAATGGAAAGAGTACAAAGGTCTAGTATTAATGAGATTATTCCCATATCTATCTAAACAGTTTCTAAAAATATTCTCAAGCTTATTTACAAAGATCCTAAAGATCTTCTCAAGCCTACTGAAAAGATTACAGATTAACAGGTACCATCATGGTATGTGGAAATTACAAGAATAGCCTAAAATCCAACTAATTTTTAACAAGAATAATTAGTCCCATTGGTTGGTGATTACATTTAGTAGCCGATCCCATTTGGTTGGGATAAGGCTTTGATGGTTGGCGATTACGTCCTTGTGTTGGCACTCACATTTTGTAGTTCTTAGCTATTATGATAAATTGCTGGGTTGATGAACAATATGATTTGCTGCTCTAAACTTGTGATGATTCCCTCATTCCGAAGCTATATATATATATATTTTTTGCCTCAGTGTCCTTAAAAGGGTCGGGTGGATGTCCACCTGTTTTTGAGGTGCAATATGGGAACATGTAATTTACTCTGTTGAATTCCTATTTTAATGTGGAACTATATGCTAATTGTTTGGGTTTCTTCTCCAGATGGCATTTCTTTATGCTTCCTACCTCCATTTGACGATCTTTTCAAGTGAAGTGATTGTTTTGAGAGATTTCTAATCTGCCAGGCTACTTTATAGTATTTGCTTTTAGAGCAGATCCTTAAAAGGAGACTGGCCCATCTGTGGCTCCTTCCATAGTCCCAGCAGACTGGGCATAATGTTTTTATTTTAGTTGGTCTCATCTTACGTATCCCCTAGGGAAGGAAATTGTGCAATATGCTTTCAAACTGTAGGGTGGAATTTATGTGCTGTGTCGAAACTAGTGTTTACCGTATTGGTATCGCACTACGTACTGTACAATTGGGATACATATATGTATCGGTTATCGCATGGGGTATATCGTTTGTATTAGGGAATGTATCACACTTTTTGGGAAACATTGGCAAATTGGTCGATTTTTTCAGTGAAACTTCAAGGATTGTTAAAAAAGACCTTAATATACACTTTTAAATCATAACATTACAAAAAAAAGTGCACATAATAGGTTTCCTTGGATAGGGTCCTAAGCTATGTGCTGTTTGACTGAATTGATGCTTCTATATTCAAAGTGAGTTCATAACAGTTATAAATGTAAGAAGACATGAGATGGAAACAACCAATACAATGATTTTTTTTTTTTTTTTATAAATAATTTTTAAATAATTTTTTCTAAAAAAAATAGACATGAATCAATAGATCATGCCTTGTACATGCCTGATTTCATGTTTGGAGTGTAAGAATGCAACCAATATGGGAGAAATTGGGAAAATTTTGAAATTTCCCCAATTTCCCCTAAATTGGACCTCCTACCCCAAATTTCAAAATTTGATTGTATATGATGATCGAAATTAGAGTGTATATGGTGATCGAAATTAGAGTGTATATGGTGATCATTTCATCAAACACTCCTAAATACTACGAAATTGGACTCAATTGACAACTGATAGAAGTGAAATTTCAAAATGGAAAAAAATATTTTAATATTTTTTAAAATTATTCTTTAATTAAAAAATACTTAAAAAAAAAGAAAAAACTTTTTTTTTTCCCTGAAAATTCACAAATTTTTATATGATCAGTAGATCTGGCCTCATACATGTTTGATTTCACGTTTGAAGTATAAGATTGCAAGCAATTTGGGAGAAATTGTGGAAAATTTTGAATTTTCCCCAATTTCTCCCAAATCGGATTGCTTACCCTCAAGTCTCGAAATCGAAGGTTCAAAACCTTGATTTTCCATGCAAAATATGAAGAATGAAGGATTTTTAACATTTTCATACTAATTTTGTATGATTAAAAAAAATGGATCAAAATGTAAAATAACTCACTAAATGAGTTATTCGGTCATTTTGGGAAACTTCTTAGTCAACAATTTTAACTAATTCCTCAATTTCACTCTTGCTGTCCTATAAAAAAGTGGCAATGAGGTAGTGGAGCTGGAAAGGCATCTTGAGAGGGAATGCGACATTATGGGAGCTATGGGATCAAAGGAAATGGAAAAGGAATAGCGGATGTAGGGACCCAAGCAAAGGAAGGGGATGATCTTGAAGGCGATGAAGATGGGGGCTCCTGGAAGATGGTACAGAAAAGGAAAAAGAAGGATGCACCGAATGATAGGAAGGAACCTTCTTTGGCTGAGTACCCAACTTTATTCGTTTCCGAATTCCCTGAGGGTTGGCTTCCCATCAATTTCTCCAGGGTGTTCGGCAGAGCTGGGGCGATCATGGACGTGGTGATTTCGAGAGATAGAGTCGCAGGAGTGATCTGGGGGTTTGCATTCGTTTGGGTGAGCTCGGAAGAGGAGCTTACTAGAGCAGTGAAGCTGCTTCATGGGGAGAGCTTTGGTGGGATGAAGCTGCTGGTCCAGAGGGTGCGCTTTGGCCCTGAGCTCAACAACAACAGAGGGAAGCATGTGGTTGAATCTCTGACCTTTGAACAATCATGAAGGGCTCCGGAGGAGGTGAAGATCTACCCGACAATGCTGCAGCCCTCACAGGACAGGGATAAAGGGCATCATCCTTTAGAGAAGCACTTCTGGGAAGCCAACCCTTGGTGGGATCAAGCGGACGTGAAATGGAGGAGCGGACTGAGAAACTTCCAGAGGAAGAGAAGTTAGTATCTATTGTAAGGTTGGGGGGTGTATCTTCAAACCCTGGGAATCCCTCACTCGGTGGTTGCCATCACTAAGGAAGGGGCTAACCTCTATTAGATTAGGGAATGGCTTGATGATGATGATTCTTGCAGGATTTTTTTTTTTTTTTTTTCTTAGCTCGTAAGTACACCCACTGTCAATTCACACCACTATTAGCCACCCCCACTAGGGAATCTATACCAAGACCTCGGTGTTGAAACAAGGTATCTTTCACTCAGTCTACCACTTGAGCTATGGATCGAGCTGTATGATTCTTGTAGATTGTCGTCGAAGATGTATATGCTTAAGCCGATTAGTTTCAACGAGGTCTGGATCAAATTGTGTATGGAGACTAGGGTTGACCTGCTTCTTATGGCGGGAGCCATTCATAAGAATGGACCTATTCTTCAGATCCTAAGATGGGAGGAGCACTCTTTTCGGGTAGGATGATGCATGGTTCTTCATTTGGGGGATCCCCTTTGAGTTAAGCTTCACAGATTTTACATTGTTGTAGCCTCCTGCCTAGGTGAAGTGACGTTAGATCCAATGACGGAAAACAACGAGGAGGTGGGGGTGGCCAGAGTTCGTATTAGGCAGAAGAAGGAATTACGAGACCCGAAAACTGTGTTGGCGATGGTCGGAGAGAGGAATGTGTAGATGTGGGTCCAGTGGGAGTTGTCAGAAGGTTTTCGGCTCCATTGGGGGGAATACTGGAGGATGAAAGAGAAGGGAGAAAGGCCATGAATCCATGAAATCCGAAGCAACAGAGGTGACGAACCATAAATTCAATGCTTTGTAGGAACACCATAAACCAAAGAGGATACATGTCTAATATCATTGGCAGGAAGGAAGTCGATGCTAAAGGAGAGAGGCAGGGAATGATGTGTGGCCTTCCTTATGACATGAGAGCATGAATAGACAACTACGCCCTCCTGAACCATCTATTCGAACTTTCTTCGGAACCCAAACCCGTTCTGATCCAAGTTGTTTGAGTCGGACCAATGGCTCCCTCAGAAGACTTGTGTTGTGGAGGTTCGGAAGAAGGGGACAACTGGCGCGATGTCACGCTTTAGGAAGACACTTGTCACGCAACAAGAGGGTTATGCTTGATGAGCCGTTTGTCTGATGCTTCGTTTGATTCAGAAGATGAAGGAGGCTCATATACCAACACGTATCACTCGGAGGACTCGGTCGAGCGTGCGGCGGGAACTCTCACTCACTCAGCTTCTCCCGATATTAACTTCACACCCGCATACGTTTTTAAGTTTCTTGCTTGTGCGAGAGAAATTGGCATGCTTGAACCCAGATCTAACAAACTTTATCAGAGGAGACCCTCTTTTATTGCTCTCAACACCATTTCTTCTCTGGGGGAGCATTGACAAGGGATGGTTCGCTGTGCTTCCTCTGTGGAGGCGGCCCTAGTGACTTTTACTCAGGGAAGCGATCTACACCAAAGAGGAGTAGGAGTGGGATTCGAATTGGATGGCTCTCAAGGGGCTATGTATGCATCAAAATTTGCGAGAAGGGCTTCAACCGAGGCAGAACCTGGAGGGATGTTAGAGGAAGTTTGATCATTAGGTGAGGCCCTTCTCAAAGATGCTCTCGTGGACACTCCTTTGTGCGTTGAAAGGTTGGTCTCTGCCCCTTTGCGTGTTGAAAGATCGCTGCAATCTCGTCCTCCGTTTGCGATCTCAACGGTCAGCCAGTTTCAAAGCCAGATCATGGGGCAATAACAGAGCATTGCCAGTGGACTAAAGCTATTCTGGTCAGAGTAGGGGGTATGGTGGGCATGATGTACGACACAAGGGATGATGATGTATGTGATTTTTATCATTTTGTGCAAGATAAGGCCAAACAACAACACCAAGGTGTACCATTGTGGTAATGGTGGGTGTAACAGTCCCCACCATTACTGATACGGATACGGCCCGTATCGGCCGATACTATGCCTATAACGGTCAAGTTTTTTTGTTAGAAAAATCCGAAAAAATATCCATTAAATCCGGAATATTCTAAATATTCCAAATATGCATTCATTTATAATTTTGAACATGTTTATGGTGGTGTAACGATCCACTATTTGGTGAGAAGTTGTATCGAGTTCTCTGATGAATTTATGAACCTGACAACCTGGAATTGACTACAAAACTCATATATTTAATTTTATAACTATCTAATATCAATGATAGATATGTTAGAATAAATGTAATATCAAAATATCTCACGTGTAGGTGTTTGCAATTATTTTTCATAATTTATTCTATATTAAGTTGTTAACATACCTGAGGAGTGAGGTCTCCAGACTTACATAAATTACAATGTTCATTTTATTTTAAAGTCTTCGACATGTCAGAGACTTTTCCTATCCTGTGATTCTTATCCTGTTAGCCTCAAGTCAACAATATATATATATATATATATATATATATATATAAAATTAATAGTGTCTGATATACTATATATATATATATAATTAGTAGTGTCTGATATACTCCCCTGCAACTTGATTCAGGATTACTTGATTGGTTGTCAGGGGAGTTATTTAAGTACAAGTTCGGTAGCGTCAAGTGTGTGCTTGCTTGGTGAATGTGTGGATAATGGACTAATGGGTATATAACAATATTTCCCTTAATAAAAATATATACTTGCAGTTACTATAATAAAATTCACGAGTCACCACCCACCACCAAAATGAAAATCTGCTTTGTTGTGGTTGATTGACTTCCACCTTAACGTCATCGTCATCGTCATCATCAAGCTGCAGTTGTGGAATAGGTGTTGCATATCACACCTTGATCCATAGCTCAAGTGGTAGACTGAGTGAAGATACCTCGTTTCAACATTGAGGTCTCGGTATTGATTCCCTAGTGGGGGTGGCTAACAGTGGAGTGTGTATTGACAGTGGGGTGTGTATTAACAAGCTAACTCACAAAAAAAAAAGGTGCTTGAAAAGGCCAAGCTATATGTCCTAGAGGGGGGGTGAATAAGACTATGCCAAATTAAAAATAAAATCAGCGGAATAAAATTAATCAATAGCCTTACAATTATAAATCAATTATCAATGCTGAAATCAAATCACCTTAATACATAAGTATTGAGAGATTGATACAAATTCAGTTCTAAGGACAACCTTACACCATAATAAACAAGGGCTTATGGTAGGACAACCTTATTTCTAGAACTTCTTTTGGATCAAGAACTCAATTTTAATAAAGATAAATGAATAGCAGAGAATTGAAATTAAATGCAGAAATGTAGATCTAATTTATTACAACAATCTCCACACTTGCTTGAAATGTAAATTATTACAACATTCACATCCACACGTACATTCCACACAATTGAATGATAAAAGATATGAGAATTAAGCAAGCATTCAATCCACAAGACAGAGTTATAGTGGTTCGCCTGTGTGTACACCAACTGTTCTTCAACAGCCACACAGAATGCTACTCCACTGCTAATATCCTCACACAGGGGATATTAGCGTTTTCTATCAAATAGGTTTTCACAGGTTCACCCAAAACCTTTACAATTGTGTCTTTTTAACTTGGGCTTACATAATCCAAAAACCCACACTTCTGAGTTTTCTAGCTCTCCTCAGATAACCACACAATTTGAGATTTTTCTGGCGAATCCCAAACAAAAACCAAAAAGGAAAGGAATTTACAGAATTGTAAAATACCTGGATTTCTCCTCTTGTAGCTGCCCGGAAGAACCAATTGGAGTAGACGTTCGAATATAGAAGTTTAATGTCCACAACTCACTTTAATATGGTTCTAAGTTCTAATTGATTTTAGATTTAAACCAGTTGGGCGTAGCTATATTTGATTTTGATTCCAAGAAGAAGGAATAAGTCAATTCCTCTTTTCAAATCAGATTGGAATACAGAAACAAAATCAAATTAAATAAGTTATTAAAAAGAGAAAGAAATTATGCACAAAATAGCTTAAAAATAAACACAAACTTATCTCAGAGTGGAGCCTTGAATTCACTTAAATTTTCAATGAAAAACTCTGAAATTCGTGTGATATTTATAGCAGAAAAAATTCGCCTTCGACTGGTCCCAGGGTCACCTCGACTGGTCTTGAAATAAACTGATTTTTGAATTTTTGAGCGCGATCGCATCAGACCATTTTACGACCGGTCGTAAGTAGTCCACGATTGGACGAAGGCAGTCCACGACCGGTCGAGACCCCTCTACGACTGGTCGTGCGACCCTTGACTTAGTCACTGGAGTTTGAGTCGTAGCTTTACGACTGGTCGAAGGTCGAGTCGAGACCATCTCACAACCGGTCGAGCGGACTCCAGGACTGGTCATAGGCGCACCAGAAAATTCGATAAATTGCAACCATTTTAGGACTGGTCTTGGAATTTCTTAGACTGGTCGAGACAGTACTAGGATTGGTCGAACAAGATCTAGGACTGGTCTTAGAGTAGACCAAAATCGTGTAATAATATTCATTTGGATTATGTATCCAAAGTGACCTACCCTAAGGTTAATCTAATGGTCTATCAAACCTAGAACATGAAGTATGGACATTGAACACTTTATTTGCTTAGACTTTGATCTTTACGAAGCTTGATTTCTTCTCAATGTCGCTTGTCTACTTCAGAAGCTCCAATGTAAATTTAAGTTGTACTTGAGTCCCGCATTTAGCTCTGAATCTTGAACTTGCACTTGAACTTGAGTCTTGACCTGGAGTTCTCTCTTAATATTATAGCTTGAACTATCATGAAGCTTGAAGAATTCTTTGAGCTAGACTTCAAGTGTTGACGAGGTGTCTCGAACAAATTTATCAAGATATAAACACACAACATACGGAGACGTTTTGACATACAAAATTTGACAATCAAAGAGGAATCAAATCATAGCATTTATAGTGCTGCATATCCATAATATCCAGTGCCAGAGGGAAAAACCAGGTCAATGAAACTAGATGATGACTGATCTTGACTAGGCAATGACTTTGACCCTAAGTAAGGATATCCACCAGTGCTCGTCGAATAGTTGTATTGGTGCCCGAATTCAGGCTATTGAGAATATTGAGATTGAGAATGTGTTTGCGATGAGTAACTTGGATTTTGATCTGGATATCTATAATCATATGGATATGAATCAGGAGGACTACTCCAACATGAATGTGACGGAACAAGCTCAGTATAACTATAATCCCATTGACCATAAGAATATCCATCATAATGCCTGGGACCATGGGCTTGTTAATGTTCCGGACCTCTCGGTGCACCTCTAGACCTAGCTTTCTCCTGTTGGCTTTATCGTGACTCAATACACTCATAAGTCCGACCTTGTGTACCTTGTCGATGTTCATCGGTGTCACGATCTGTAGACGGTTGGTGTGCTGAGAAACACCAGAAGTGGGACTAGCATTAGGGGCATCACCACCACCACCGGCATGATCATTCGACTCGGTCTTGTTGCTACTATTGCTTGTACTCTTCCGTTGTACTTGAGCCGGACTTTTCATGAAAGTTGACCCTCTTTCTGGGTCCATCACAACTGCATGACTCTCTTGCTGCGCCGTGCATATTATTGGGTTATCAACTTCCAATTCTTCACTATCCTCTTCAATCAGTTTTTCCCTTGCTTCCAACCAAGGTAGAAGCGGGTCGTCTTCATCATAAATATTGTCCAAGTTTATTGGACAGTAGTCTGTGTCACTGACGCTTGCTGTAATGCTCATATGATGTTATCGCATTCTTAGCCTCACGTTGTAGTGCATGAAGACAAGTCTATCCAACGTCCTAGTCTGTAATCTACTCCTATTCTTTGAATGAATAAGTGAAAAACAACTCCAATTCCTTTCGCAGCTAGAAGATGTTGTCTGGCTCAAAACTTTTATTGTAATTTTTTGGAAAGCCTTCTTACTCTTTCTGAAATTCATCCACCATTCGGCTGGTTGCAACCTAGATACTACATGCCGTGCAAGAGCATCTCCAAAGCTACACTGACAATTTTCAAATGTATCTAATTCATTCAACGCCTTTATTTGCATATCTAAGTCAGACTCTAATCTCTTTATCACATTCTTTAGCTTGACATGAACTTCATGATTCGCAACAAATGATTGAGCATATCTGTACCTAGGATTTAGGTAGTAATCTGCTGAACGAAGATTGTGATGGAGTTGTGTTGTCCATCTCTTGTCGATCATCTTCCAATAAGACTCCCAGCTCGTACGATCACGTTGAATTGCCAACTTCGCCTTATCTATGACATCGTAGAGGAAGCCCATGGTAGGTGCTTCGTCAGTTTCAACAAGACGGAGTACCCTCATTAGTCACTCAATCACTTTTAGGATCTTCTTGACCTTCTTCCAATATTTTGTTGTCCCTTATGGTGTTCACAACATCAACCGGTGTCCTTGATATTTTCTAGTCACGTTTTGTGTTGAGCCAATCTCGAGAAGCGAACATCTCACTCAACTCTCTCCTGTGTTGATATAAACTCTCAAAGGCTATAAAGTTTGTTACAAATTGAGTCATCGCTGGCCTCAACAACTCTCATCCCTTCGTGAACTTCTTCGTTATTGCGACTACTTGATTATGATTGTAAATAAATATCGTCACTTGTCTTGCCCTTTCAACAATGTCCCTAACACTCTTCTTCTTCCCAATATCTTCAAATCAATACAATGGGCAATACATGGTGACCAAAATATATGGTCTCTTTATCATCAACTTATGTCTTGCAACCTTTTATGTTGCTTCATTATCTGTCACAATCTGCACCACATTCTCCTCTCCAATCTCATCCACCACTTTATCCATTGGGTAAAAAATATAATTAGAATTTTTCGTTTCAGCTGAGGCATCAATTGACTTATGGTACACAGTTTCCAAGTGACAGTGCACCATGAAGTTGATCATGTTACGTTTGGTTGGGCCAGTCCAACCATCGCACGAAATTGTGCATCCTCTGGCCTGCCATATGGGTCTAAAGGTAGCCACGTATGCTTTCACATCCGCATACTCTGCATCTGTCCATTTCCCCCTAATCTCCGTAGCCGTGGGAGCTTTAATTCATTCGTTTGCTTTTGCTGCTGCATCAATTATCACCTGCCAACATGGAGAATTGGCTGCATTAGGAGGTATGTTGGCATATATAAATAACTTTGCTGTTGCCTTACCTAGCTTCTCAAAGGAAGTTCTACTCCACATTTGTTTTATATTCTTTTGTTTAGTTGATTCTTTCCTAAACAGGATTGGATCAATAAAGGGTCTCTTGGGATCATTTACTTCTTCGTCCAAATGTACATGGGCATCAGGTGAGATGCCTCCCATTGGCTGCACGTCATAATCCACCCAACCTAGCCCCACCTCCACTTGCAGATGTAGTCACTCTCGGTTGCACTTCCACTCCCCCCCCCCATCACGTATAGGACCCCCCTCGTGCAAAACATGCGTTGACGTTATTCCTCTTCACGAGTAAAATGCAAACTCTTTCTCGTAACTATAGTTACTTCCCAATTTGAATCTTCGTTAGAATCAATAATATTTTCATTGTGAACGCCCATATATTCAGGACCAAACACATGTCAGGCCGCCTTCAAAATCTCATCTTTTTTCTTCTGCCCCAGCAGCAGCACGTTTATCCTTCGATTCATCCAAACTGGCTTGCATTAAGGTCATTATTTCTTTTGGTACTCTAGTACATCCCACTACTCGACCTTTTCGAAGTGCCAAATGTTGTTTGAGTCATGTAATTCCACCAATTATTAGTTTGTCACAATAGTTGCACTTCATTTGTTGCCTAGTACCACCTACCTTCTGACAATGTTGCCGTCCAATATCCTCACTTCCTTGTTGGCCAGACTCAAACATTTTCTTAGGTAGATATGGCCTATGTGAGAGTCTACTCGATTCTCTAAGTTTAAATATAGTTTGTATAGAAGAATGAATGAATTAAATCTTAAAACTTAATGTAAATAGATTAATAAAATAAAGTTCGAACTTTTGAATCTAATCAATAAAGAAGAAATTATGTTATAAACCCTACGAAGCTCCAAAACCTGTCCAAAATAAGAAAATATAAAAATAAAGTCACTAATCCAATATATATATATATATATATAAAATCAATTGCATAATATGTTAAATGCACGTTGATATGTTTTACTATGATTAACACATCATATTCAACCATTAAAACAGAAATACATTGAAAAAAAATGTTTTTTCGTAATTTAAAAAAATCGGCTGAAAATAGTCCGAAAATTTAAAAAAAATAAAAATAAAATCAGTTGTATAATCTGTTAAATGCACATTGATATGTTCTACTATGGTTAACACATCATATTCAACCATTAAAACATAAATACATTGGAAAAAAATTATTTTTCATAATTTTTAAAAATTGGTCGAAAATAAAAAAAAAATCAAAAGACATGTAAAATCAATTGCATAATATGTTAAATGCACATTGACATGTTATAATATGATTAACACATCATATTCAACCATTAAACAGAAAAACATTGAAAGAGATGATTTTTTTCTAATTTTTAAAAAACGGATGAAAATAGTCCGAAAATAAAAAAATCAGAAGACATAAAATCAATTGCATAATATGTTAAATGCACATTGATATGTTCTACTATGATTAATACATCATATTCAAACATTTGAACATAAATACATTGGAAAAAAATGATTTTTCGTTATTTTTAAAAATTGGTTGAAAATAGTCCCAAAAAAAAAATAAAATCAGTTGCATAATCTATTAAATGCTCATTGATATGTTCTACTAGGATTAACATATCATATTCAACCATTAAAACAGAAATACATTGAAAAAAATGATTTTTCATAATTTTTAAACATTGGCCGAAAATAGTCCGAAAATTAAAAAATCAAAAGACATGTAAAATCAATTGCATAATATGTTAAATGCAGATTGATATGTTCTAATATGATTAACACATCATATTCAACTATTAAAATAGAGAAACATCGAAAAAATGATTTTTTCTAATAAAAAAAAAACAGACGAAAATAGTACGAAAATTAAAAAAATAAAAAAATAAAAAATTGGTTCCATAATATGTTAAATGCATATTAATATGTTCTACTATGATTAACACATCATATTCAACCATTAAAATAGAAAAACATTGAAAAATTATATATTTTTCTTAATTATTAAAAATAGGCCAAAAAATAATAATAGAAAATCAGCTGCATAATCTGTAAAATGCACATTCCCATGTTCCAATTGGAATAACGCATCATATTCAACCATAACAACGAAGATTTAAAAAAGAGAGGTATAAATACCTATTTTTAAAGATTTTTCGGAAAATAGCCCTTAGAGCTTCAATTCAACAAAATCCTTGAAATAACTTGTTTGAATCCTCAAATTCAAGCTAAGAGTGGTCAGAATTTGCAGTAGAATAGTTTATGAAGAATTTGGAAGAGAAAAGTACTAAAAATTGACAAAAATTGCAACTTAAAAGGGAAAAAAAGTAGCCATTTATTTATTTATTTACCGTAATGGGGCAATAATGGCCATTACGATCCAAAAAATAAGGGGGGACAGCCGATACTTAACCGATTTTTGCATACCTTGAGCGACACCCATATCATTAGATGTTGAAAACCAGAAAGTCTCCTAAGGGTTGAAGAGAGTTGTCGACTCTGGAAAGTTCCATAAACTACGTTGTAGCCAAAGGTAGCGGTTCGAAAAGGGCAAGATCGGGGAAGATGGGTGATAAATGATTATAATGTTCTAGAATGTTCGGGGTTTGGGGAGCAACGCCAAGAAGGCTCAGGTCAAGAAGCTATGCAAGAAGTCGAAGGCCGACATTATTGCAATTCAAGAAACCAAGCTCCAATCTGCAGACAAAGGTATGATCAACTCTATCTAGGGGTTCAATGGCGTTGATCGGGTTTCTCTTAATGCTTTGGGATCAATTGGGGGGATCCTCATGGCTTGGAAATCCGACGTTTGGAAAAAGGTGGATGTTTATTTAGGCTCTCTCTCTTTTTGTTCCATTGCAAGAAGTTTCATCTGGATTGAAATGGGTCTTCTCTGTTGTCTTTGTGCCTTGTAAATATTCTATTTGGGACGAGTTCTGGGTAGAGTTTGATGGAATTAGTCAGAGATGGGTGTATCCCTAGTGCATAGGGGGCGACTTCATCATCTTCCGTTTCTCTCATGAGAAGCTTGGCGGAAGGAGGGTGACTTATTCTATGTCGAGATTCTCGTATTGGGTCGGTCGTCTTGGAAGTCACAAAAGAAAATTGGGGCCCAAGACCTTTT
This sequence comes from Magnolia changhungtana, assembly GCA_030180095.1. Lineage (NCBI taxonomy): Eukaryota > Viridiplantae > Streptophyta > Magnoliopsida > Magnoliales > Magnoliaceae > Magnolia > Magnolia changhungtana. The sequence continues at coordinate 3,514,875 of JASAUF010000118.1, forward strand.
AGGTTTGAGGCAACCTGGTTGGAAGTAGAAGGGTTCAGTCTGATTGTGGAGGAGTGGTGGTTGACTGGTTGTTCTTCGTGGTTAATGGATATATTTGATTTAGAATCTTCAGAAAATTAAAAATGCTTAAAGAAAAGCTAAGAGTTTGGAAGAAAGAAGTCCTTGGTAAAAAGGGAGGAGGAATTCAACAAGATGGTGGAATAGATATATGAAATTGATTTGCTCGAGGAGGTCAGTAGCTTAACGCCGGAAGAGATAGCTAAACGGGCAGATCTCTCCCTTTTATGCGAATTAGGCTAAAGAGTGGAGGAAATTAAGTGGCATCAAAGTTCGAGAGCGATGTGGTTAAAAGTAGGGGACAAAAACACTCATTGTTTTCCATAGCATTGCTAGTGTGAGGGTGCGTGCTAATAGAATTTTCTCTCGTATGGTTGATGGAGCTCTCACTCTAGAGAAGGACAAGATTTGCCACGCTATTATCTCCTTTTATGAATCCCTTGTGATTGAAGAGCAGTGGGTGAGACCTAGGTTGGAAAACTTGCACTTTAATAGGATTTCCCCTGAGGTCGTGTCCGAATTGGAGAAGCTGTTTTGAGAAGAGGAGGTCAAAGCAATAGTTGGTTCCATGTGTGGGGAGAAGGTGCCGAGCCCGAATGGATTTCCTATTCTCTTCTTTCAGAGATTTTAGCAGTAGTTAAGGAAGATATCATGGACTATTTGGTCAAATTTTGGGAAAGGAGCTGCCTTTCTTTCGAGCTTGGGGCATTTTTTTTTTTAAAAAAAAAAAAATCTCTAATCCCTAAGGTTGATGGGGCAGATAACTTGAAAGATATCTGGCCTATCAGTCTTATAGGGGGTCCATACAAGATTCTGACTAAGATTCTCGCCTCTAGGTTTTGGATGGCACTGTCTTTTGTTATGTTTGAGAACCAAGGGGAGTTTGTGTCGGGTAGACAGATCCTGGACAGTGCTTTATTGGCCCACAAATGCATCGATTCTAGATTCAAGGAGAAGAATCCCGGGTTAGTTAGCAAGTTGGACATCGAAAGGCGTATGATCATGTAAATTAGAGCTTCTTAGATTACATGCTAGAGTGGTCGGGTTTTGGTATGAAGTGGAGAGGGTGGATTAAGGCCTGCATTGAGTCCGCATCCTTCTCAGTGATGGTCAATGGCTCCCCAAAAGGATTCTTCAAAGCTTCTTGTGGTCCGAGACAGGGAGATCCGCTTTTGCTGTATTTGTTTGTGGTTGTGGGGGAGGCTCTCAACGGTATGTTGGCTAAAGGGGTAGAAAATTGGTTGTTCAGAGGTTTCGATATTCAGGAGACCGATATCCATATTTCCCATCTTCAATATGTTGATGATACACTCCTCTTTTATGAGGCTAAGGAGATGTCTATGGATAATCTTCAAAAGATCCTGGTCTATTTCGAAGCCATTTTGGGCTTGAAGATCAATGTGGCCAAAGCTGAGATGCTCGGAGTGCATATTTGTGACGAGGATCTTGCCCGCTTTGGTAGCATTTTCGAGTGTAAGACAAGATCCTTCCCCTCTATTTACCTTGGATTGCCATTATGTATAGGGAAGCCTGCTAAACACTTTTCGGATAGGGTGGTAGAAAGAATCGAGAGGAAGTTGGCCACATGGAAGTGTTGTTGTTTATCTTCAAGGGGGATGCTCAATCTCCCAAAGTTGGCATTCTTTAACATGCCCATTTACTTCCTGTCCCTCTTCAAATGCCCCAAGGTGGTGTTGGATAAGTTGGAGAAGCTGAGAAGGAATTTCCTATGGGAGGGTGTGAGCGATAAAAGAAAGTTCCATCTTCTGAGGTGGGATGAAGGTTGTAAACTAGCTAAAGAGGGAGGGGCCGGCATAAAACCACTAGGGGTGTTGAATACCGCCCTTCTTGGGAAATGGGTTTGGCAATTTGGAAATGAGGAAGGCAGGCTGTGGAGACAAGTAATAACATGCAAGTATGGCAACCTGGAAGGTGGATGATTCGTGAAGAATTCCTCAATATATAGAGCGTTAGTGATTTGGAAAGAGGTGGCAAATATCGAACACTTAGTCAGTGTTCGAAGTATTGGTATCGCTACAAGTTTTGCTAGCCAGGGATATGGAAATGATATCGATATCGTCGATAATATCGCTGATAACCGGAAATGTGGGGAAACATGGGAAAAACGATGGAATTTTTAGCGAAACTTCAGGAGATGTTAAAATGTACATATTTGCATATTTAGAAATAAAACAAAATTGCAAAAAGAATTCATACATAACAAGTTTCCATTTAATGGGCCCTTAAAAGCATGTATTGGTGTAAGAAATCAGTCCAACCATCCCCTCTAGTCTATTTAACCATCCAACCTTCCATCCAAACATCCATCGATATTGCAAAATATCAACAACACATGATATTTCACCATGAAATCATCAACAATTGGAAAAGAAATGAAACATTGTGGTCTCAATATCTCGCATGTTGCGATATCGATAATATCAAGATATTATCAATATTATCAATGGCAAATTGAACACTACATGCAACCATGTAAACAAAATTTTGATGATATCAATACGTTGGCAATATTATTGAAATATAGTCAATACACTTATGATACTAGCATTACCTAGAATTTACATAGTAAAAAATATTGGCGATACATTGGCAATATTGATGCATTGGCAATACAAGTGACACCTAAAATTTACATAGTTGAAAATATTGACGATTGCATTAGTGATATTGATACGTTGGCGATACTTAGCGATACATTGCTAATACCTGGAATTTCTGATACTACCAGCGTTATCGATATCACTACCAGTATTATCGGTATCGTTGAGCTAGAGATAAAGATAATATCGGAGATAATTTGAACACTGCACTTAGTGAAGAGAGGGATTTGCTTCAAGCTTGGAAAAGGAAATCACATTCATTTATGGACTGATCGATGGTGTGGGGATCATACACTTCAACATCTCTTTCTGAGAATCGCTCTTCTTGTTCTGGATTCGTCGGTTTTAGTGGTTGACCGTTTCTCTATCATTGAGGGAACAATGATACGGGTCTTGCATTGCAGAAGAAACTTGTTAGAAGACGAGATAACTGAGTTTATAGAGCTTTTGAGGTTCCTAAGTTCTGTTCAGCCCATGAACCTCCAGGATGATTCGATGTATTGGTCGAGGCATCGTCTTGGTAAATATTCGGTTAAGTCTTTGTATGAGATGATTGCAAAAGCTCCCTTGCAGATCATCCTGCTCCACCCCTTCCACTTTTGGTATTATGTAGCTCCTTGTGTGGTGGTCTTTGTTTGGCTCTTGGGACGAAAGAGGATTCTCACAATTGATAATCTGCAAAAAAGATCCCTTGTGTTGCCGAACATTTGCCTGATGTGTATGGTTAATGAGGAGTCTATCGACCACATTTTTATCCATTGCTCCTTTGCTTGGTGTGTGGTGTGTTTGGGACCACTTCTTAAAAGCCTTGAATGTGGATTGGGTTATGCCAAAGTCTGTTAGTGAGTTGATTTGGGCTTGGCATGGCGGTGGAGTAGGTAAAGCTGGAAAGGTTATATGGAGATTGCTTTTAATGGCGGTTTGTTGGGCTTTATGGGGATCTTGAAATGTGCGTTGTTTTCGGAATGAAAGGGGGGTATAGAAGAGGTTATTTGTAAAGTGAAGAACTTTGTGTTGAGTTGGGTGGTGCATGTAAAGGTGGCCACCACCGGCTCTTTTGTTTGAGTTGAGCGGTGGGGGTTGTATTCTTTATCCGCTTTGCAGCGGGAGTTGTATTCTTTGTGCACTTTGCGACTTTTTAATAAAGGTTGTTGCTTCTAAAAAAAAAAAACTCACCAAATGAGAATTGGCCCCAAATCCTTTCAAATCTTGATTCTGCTTTCAAATCTACATTGTTCTATGAAAAGATTGCAAAGGTCTGACCAAAATCCACCTAAAATATGTTTAGAAGAGGAAAGATCTAAAGAAAATAGCGAAAAAATGAGGTAGAATGGGTTTTTGGGAGAAATGCGGTCGGTTCCTGTGAAGCATCGACGATATCTGTTGATATTGACATATATCATCAACAATGATGTTGAATTGCATATGTGATCATGTGTGACCACATATGCCCATGCACATATGCAATCGCACAATTGCATGTGACTAAATATATTTTTTTGTTTCGAAAAATTAAAAAAATTGAAAAAAAGGAGAAATAAAAAAGGAAATTAGGGGGAACTTCTCCAAGTTAATAGTAACTAATTACGTATTTAAAATACTTTTGAGAGATAAAATCAATTAAACAATGAATTTAGGTACATCAACTTTCAACACTGTAGTTAATAAGTAATAACAACACAATCAACAAGTTATTTATTAATTATTGTACAAATATAATTTACAAGTAACAACTTAACAACAGTGTATTGAATAGCACCGTAGTGTAGCGTACGCTACGTAGTGTAGTGTACAAAAAACGCTACATAGCGTAGCATACAAAAAACGCTACGTAGCGTATGAAATAGCATGAATGAGCAATAGCGTACGCTACACATACTTAGCATGTGGCATACATAGCGTACGCCTCAGGACTATCGTAAGATTTTAAAAATAAAAGTTCTTTTAGTTAAAAAGTTGTTTTAAAATGGTGGTGGCTGGGTATTTTTCCCTTTGAGTAGATGGTGGGAGACTCACATTATAAGAGTTTTGTTTTTCAACTCAAACCAATCGAAATAGGGCTTTTGAACAACCCTATCGCAGTGCCGCAACAGCCGCAGGTACTCCCATTTTGAAGCTTTGATTCCAAGCTTTCGAACAACCCTTTCTTAGATCTAATTTTTGGCGTTCAATCGGACCTACAAGAGCATCATCTTGCTGGATTTTCAGGAGCATTGAAGCCCAAACAAGGGAGAAATCACGTATCCCTCTTTTCCCAACTGCGTGGACACGTAGCTCCGAAAAATCCATTTTCAGTTGATTAAATCCCTATTGAAGGTATGTTTTGGCTCTTTAATCATTGCTAATGAGTTTTCTTTTTTATTTATGCTGAAAAATTGTGGTTATTTTTTCATTTTTTCAAATTTTTTTTTCTTTTTAGGAGGTCAGTTCTCACTATGGTGTGTACAACATGGATTTGACCCATCCAACCATCACGTGGGACATGCGTGGGGTCTACTGTGGTGTTCTATGCCACGGCCCACATGTATGGGGTCCTCTGTGGTGTTTTATTTTATACCATAGCCTACATGTGTGGAGTCCACTGTGGTGTGTGTATGGCATGGCCCACATGCGTGGGGTCCAGTGTGGTGTGCGTATGTCATGGCCCACATGCGTGGGGTCCACTGAGGAATGTGACATTTGTATTGTACTTGATGCTCTTAACTGTGGGATTTTTATGTTGAAGAATGTGACATTTATATATATTTCTTTTTTCTTACTATATATATATAAATTAAAAAATAGATGTATTGTGTAGCTTACGCTACGTTATTTCGCTACACGCTATGGAGGGTTGAACGCTACGCAACGCGCTACCGCTATTTAAAACACCGCTTAACAATGGTTATACTCTACTTAGAAAATAATGCTAATAGTCTAAATGTCTGATGCTATATATATATATATATATATATATATATATATATATATATATATATATATATATATATATATATATATATAATGGTACTATAAGGTCGAGTGCATAGAACCTCTACATAAGGTTGAGTCGTGTCTTAGTGTGAGCCGTTGGATGATAAACATTCAAGAAGCGCGATGTGACGGGAAGATGCGACAACCTCTCGGGAAAGCTTAATGTGATAGGAAGCTAGTTAGGGCTCACCATCATGTTGTGAGAAATCCACACCGTTCATCTGTTTTTTCATGTCACGTTAGGATAAGAGACAAAAAGTGGGGCAGATCCGAAAATAATGTGGGTTCACGACAAGAAATAGTGAGGAATGGATGTCTCTAGTGAACATTGGTGGGGTTACAAAAGTTTTGGATTGGGCTAATATTTTTGTATTTTCAGTTCATCCTAGTAAGAATGACCCTATGAACAATATGGATGGCATATAAGAATAATGGTAAACATTAGGAAGGTTTCAACAGTAGGCATTTAACTACTCACATTTTCTTGTTGTGTGGCCTAGTTGAATTGTAGATATACCTCATTAATTTTCTCATGTCCTAACATGACCAGAAAAAATGAATGAACACGGTGGATTTCTCATAAACATTATAATGGGTCACCTATTTGTGTAGATAAAAATTCCTTCCCACACAATCCAGACGGCAGGCTGTCTGCGTGAGGGAGTGTATTAGGTGCGGCTCAGGCCTGACCCAAGACGGTGCGGCCCTTATTGTAGGCCCACACTGACGTATGAATTTTATATCCACTCCACCCATCTGTCTTTATAGATCATTCTATGATATGATTCAGAACTTGAAGCAGATCCAATTCTCTGGTGGACTAAACCATGGTAAAAGGTTGTGATTGACAATTAATGGACCACTTATATTTTGGATGAAGCTGATATATTTTTTTAAAATTTTATTTCATCCAGGTTTATGTAACGTATCAACAGGTTAGATGGAAAATAAGCATGATGTAAACGTTACAGTGGGCCATGGGAAGTTTTTAATGGTAGAGTATTCAATCACTACTGTTTTCGATAGTATGGTTCACCTTAGAATTGGATCTTCTTGATTTTTGGAATCAAGACCTAAAATTGTCTTCCAAAACAAATGGACCGTGTGGGTACACAATATATAGATCAAGTTGGGCCCCACGATGAGGGACGCACTGTCGTAGGTTAGGCGGAGGCTGTACCTAATCTGCTCCCTTCCGTGGGGCGTGGATTAGCCATTGATAGGTTGAGTAGCGAGACTAGCTACTGAAGTGACGTCAGCAAGTTCCGTAGGCCCCACCATGATGTATGTTTTGTATCCACACCTTCCATCCATTTGGAGAGATCATTTTAGGGCAATATGCAAAGAACGAGTTAAATCCAAAGCTCCAGTGGACCCCAGCATAGAAAACAGTGGGACAGTGATGCCTACCATTAAAAACTTCTAAAGGCCACAGAAGTTTTAGATGAAGCTGATATTTGTCTTTTCCATTATTTCATGTCTTTTTTTAATCTTTTGAATAGGTTGGATTTCAAATAAACATTATGATGGACCTTAGGATAGTTTCAACGGTGGGAATCACTCTCCCCACAGTTTTCTTTGGTGGGGTCCACTACAGATTTTTATTTGTCTCATTCTTTGATTCATACCCTAAAATGATATCTAAAAATGGATGGATGGTGTGGATATAACACATACATCATAGTGGGGCCCACAGAACTTAGGTGACGTCACTTCAGTAGCCGACTCGCTACTCAACCTGTCAGTATCTAATCCGCGTCCCCTTCCGCGTGGGAAGCGGAAAGGCTGGTGTGCCACATGCTACCGACCTTGGTGGTGTGTTGCCGTCGCTAAGTTCCGTGGGCCCCACCATGATATAATTATTATATCCACACCGTCCATCCATTTGGAAAAATCATTTTAGGGCATTAGCACAAAAATTAAGCAGACCCAAAGCTCAAGTGGACCATAACATAGAAAGTAGTAGGGATTGAACGCCTACCATTGAAAACTTCTTGGGGCCACAAGTTTTGGATTAAGATGATATTTGTTTGTCCCTTCATCCAGTTCTGTGTGACGTTACGGACAGGTTGGATGTAAAATAAACATCATGATGGGCCGTAGAAAGGTTTCAATAGTGGTCATCATTGTCCCCACTACTTTATGTGCTGTGGTCCACTTGAGGTTTGGATCTGCCTCAGTTTTACGGTCAAGCCCCAAAATGATATCTCAAAATAGATAGACGGTATGGATATAACACATATCATGGAGGACCACATAATTGGTGACGACAACGCACCCCAAGATTTTATAATGCCGATTTATCCGGTTTTGCCCTTTTTGTGGGGATGGCATATCCGCTGTATATTTTGAAAATTTATCATCTAATGGTTCAGACTATAGACACGACCCGACCTTATGGCCCATGGTTCGTGTCGACTGCCGATTTATAGTACCATGTGGGTCCCATATGGGAGGTGCATCCGTGGACGGTGTGGATCTTCGAAAGGAATCACTGGGGTGGGGCCCCCCGTGACCGACTTTCATGGACGACCGCTTTACGCTCGAGCGCATAATACCTTTTCCCATATATATATATATATATATATATATATATAGGGAAATGGTACTATAAGGTCAAGCACATAGAACCATAAGTATACACGTGAAAACATGTAAAATCACTTGGTGGGGTCCACCTGAGATGTGGATACCACCTGAAAAGTGGTTTAAATTACATTCAAGTGGGACACAAATGATGGACAGTTTTGATCATGAAGAAACCTCTCGAAAGGCCCCCACAACTGGTTTTGAATGTTTCAATGGTGCACGGCCCCTCTCCACTTCTGTACGTGGTGTGGCCCACAAAAGTCACGGATTGAGGTGATTTTCAGTCGTGTGGGCCCGTCCAGGTATGGTGCATCTGACTGAGGGGGTAGATGTTTGAACGGCATCACGGTGGGGCCCACCCCAGCTCGACCTCATGGAGACCGCTTTACGCTCGAGCGCATAGTACCTTTTCCCTATATATATATATATATATATATATATATATATATATATATATATATATATATATTGCTCTATTTGCCATTGTGGCATTTGATCACCACCATCGTCATCATCGCTGTCGTCATCGAAGTCATCTCTTTCTTCCACATATATTTCATTTTCTTTCGTTTCTGCATCATTCATATGTACTAATACTTGATCAACATTCAATGATTGATCTTCGGCTTGATCATCATCTCCTCCTTGTATCTCGTTAATCTCTTCCACCAGCTGACTGCTACTGCTCTCCCCCCTCTCCTCCGCCTTCGAGTGGAAGTACTTGCTCCAGGTGCAGATCCGTATGCAGCATCTTCAACTTGGGTCACTCATTATCTGCATCCAGCTCATCTAAACATATAGGGTCATAAAAACTAGCCTTTTCTCGCCTAGCTTGGAATCGTTCTCACAACTTATGATTGTATTGGACGAAGGTGAAGTGTCATTGGGTTTCTTTTGTTCAAGATGAATTATTTTCTTAATGTGAATCCGCATGAAAGAAAGTGCATTAGGCATTAACTTGGACTTATTTATAAATTATCCTAAATCATAATATTTTCAATTTTCAAAACTTACCGCCTCGAATGTACTTCAGTTGTGCTTGTAACCACTAGCAGAACATGTGAGTACAAGAATCCTCATGACCAACTTCTTTAGAGTTGAATTCTTCCTGTTTAAGTCCATTCCATAGGCGACCCGACAGTCAGTTGAGAAAAACAGTTTAAGTAGGTTAGACTTTGTAGATTAGATTGTAAAAACTATTTGTAAGAGTCTAAAACATTCATACTTATTGGGCAATTTCATTGTCCTATGCAATGTTGTTAAATCGCATATGCGATCGCACATTTTATTATTATTATTATTATTATTATTATTTAACATTTTTCAAAAAAATTTAAAAAAAATCAGAAAAATAGGGATAAATTAAGAAAAAAATGAATAAATTATTATATGCCATTGGCCCTTGCAATACATTTAATTTAAGTAAAATAAAACAAATTACATAATGAATTAAATATTAAGTCATCATTCATCAACAATTCTACATTCTACGATATAGCTAACTTAACATTTAACAAATATGAAATATCAACATTCAACACTACATTAACAATCAACATCAACACACTTAGTAAACAAAATGAAGAAGTTGTTTATTTATTATTCATCTAATCATATACTATATACATTGATCTATTTGCCATTGTGGTAGATCACCATCACCATCATCATCACCATCACCATCACCATCATCATCCGAGTCATCTCCTTCTTCCACATACACTTCTTCTTCTTCCGTTTCTTCATCATCTATATGTACTAATGCTTCATCAACATCCAATGGTGGATCTTCAGCTTGATCATTATCACCATCTCTTTAATCTCTTCAACGGGTTGATGGCTGCTACTCGCCCCCGACTCCCCCCATCCTTCGCCTTTGAGTGGTACCTTCACCAGGTGTCAATCTGTATGCGACATCTTCAACTTACGCCCATGTAAGGTCCTCTCCAGCAAATACCGGGTCCATCTCTACGAGCCACTTGTTATCTGCATTTAACTCATCTGAGTAAATAGGGTCAAAGAAACTAGACTTTTCTTTCCTAGTTTGGAATCGCTCTCACAATTTTTGATTGTATTGAACGAAAACCACGTCGTTCAGCTTTTTTTGCTCAAGGCGATTCCTTTTCTTGGTATGAATCTGCATGAAAGAAAGCGCATTTGACATTCGCTATTTAGGTAATTAATTTAGCTTAGGCCTTACACTAAAAAAAATGAAGTTTATAAGTACTTAACTTACCGCCTCGAACGTGCTCCAATTGCGCTCGTAACCACTGGCAGAACACGTGAGTCCAAAAATCCTCATAGTTAGCTTCTTTAGAGCTGGATCCTTCCTTTTCAGGTCCACTCCGTAGGCAGCCCACCAGTCAATTGAGAAAAACAGTTTAAGTAGGTTAGAGACACTTTGTAGAAAAACTATTTATAAGACACTAAGACTAACATTCATAGTAGTACTTACTGGGTAATTTCATTGTTCGATGCCTTATTACGATATTCCTTGAGAATATTCCCTCTTTGTATAGAAGGCTAGTAAAGTTGAGATCTTCCCCTGTTCTTCTCTATCTGGAATCATTCTTTCCAAAACATCAATAAATCCAACCATATGCATAGTAAGCACTTCTGTTGGATCAGCGGAAGCGAATAAACAGGTTGGGTTAAGGATGTAAGCAGCCGAATATAATAGAGATGACATTTGGCTGCCCCATCTTCTATCCATAATATCTAAAATTGGCTTGTAATCACGGTATTTATAGTTAAAATGGTCCATGATCTTATTTTTTGCCCTCTCCGTCGCATCATATATGTAGCCCATTGTAGGCTTCTTATCCCCATCCACCAATCGCAACACAGTGACTAAGGGCTCGGTTGCTTTTAGTACCTTTACTACTTGTGTCCAAAAACTTTACGAAATGATTGTTTGTTGAACCTGTTTCCCTTCGGCCTTCTTTGACCAAGGCCTACTTGTAAAATCGGCCTACACTACAAAGCTTTCAAGTTCTGATTTTTTTGCATGTAATCTTTGTAGTGTTAAAAAATCTGTAGCGAAACGGGTGACTGCTGGACATAGCAAGTTACCCCCAATGTGTTTTCTCATTCGACTGAGAAGAAGGGCGTGTTCGTACATTAAGATCATGATTCTTTTAGCCCTTCCAATCATACTTATAAATAACCTACCTATATCTTCTAACATAAGATCAACATAATGGGCTGCACAAGGGGTCCAAAATAAACGACGCCTCTTCTCCATAAGATGTCTGACCATTACATACGAGGTTGCGTTGTCTGTAATTGTATAACATATTCCTCATCTATTTCCTCAACTACATTATCTAGTAAACTAAACAAGTATTCTCCTGTGTATGAATGGCCCGATGCATCCATGGACTTCAAGAACATTGTCCCAGCTGGACGATTTAACAAAAAGTTCACGAGAGACTGATCTATCGGTTCATCCATCGGCCATTAATGAACACCCATATGTTTTCCACGATTCCTTATATTCAGTTATGAAGGATCGTGTATATTCAACTTCAGTTTTCAGGGATGTCTTCCTCATTTTATGATATAAAGGAGGTTTAAGCCCATGTCTAAATTGACCTATAGCCTTAACCATTACTTTGAAGCTTCTCGATTTAACGGCGTTGAAAGCAATGCCGGTTTAGTAAAACCACTTAGCAATATATTGAATAGTGGTTTTCCTATCTTTTTGTTTATACTAGTTCTCTAAAGTTGTTTGAGCCGGTCCTTTGCCTCGACCTCTTTGGTCAATCACATCCTCAGGATGTGGTCTACATCATCTATCTATGGGCCCATGCCCTCTGGCTATTTTCGAGACTGTTGGTTGTACTTGTAGTTTAGACCGGCCTGTCGAAGTAGGGGGAGTGAGACTAGCTTCATCTACATTAACTACGTTTATATCTTCCTATGCATCTTGTTCCAAATATTCCTCCTAACGTAGGGTACTATCGGATCTCTTTCTTGATTGTTTTTCCATATACACCATGATCTCCCTTCGGATTTCCGGAGTAATTTTGTCGCATGCTTTTGCATTTGACCCCGGTAAATGTGCAAGGTGTTGCTTGTGCCTTGCAATGCCATAGGAACCCACATATCCACATAACTCACATACTATGTGAGTCTTATCCGAAACAATATGGTAGTGCCCATACTTCCAACTCGGGTCATTCGACTTTGGTTTTAAAGAGAAAGATTGGGAAGAAGACATTATATTAGTGGTGTGTGTATTGATTGTTAGTAGCCTAGTACTAAAAAGTAACTAAAAAGTAAACTAAAAAGTAAAAACTAAAGTAAAGTAAGAGACTAAGAGTAAAGAGATGGGACTTGAGAGAGAGAGAGAGAGAGAGAGAGAGAGAGAGAGAGAGAGACACACACACACACACACACACTTACACTAGTAGTAGAAACTAGAAAGGGAGAGGGAAAAGAAAAGGAGATAGAGAGAGAGAGAGAGAGGGAGAGTTGAGTTACACTTGTAGAAAGGGAGAAGAAGAGGAAAAGAAAAAGAGAGAGAGAGAGAGAGAGAGAGAGAGAGAGAGAGAGAGAGAGAGAGAGAGAGAGAGAGTTGAGTTACACTTGTATACTTGTAGTAAAAGACGGGAGAGAGAGATTTACACACAAACAAAATTACAATTACAAATTTAAAAAGAGGTTCCAAATTCTTCAATCTTCACTTCTTGTCTAAGTTGTCTTCAGTCTTCACTTTTGCCTTGAGTCCTTGACCCTTGAGCCTTGATCTTGATTCTAGAATTATGTAGAATGTAGACTTGTAAAGTTGTGTTGTTGTAAGTTGTAAGCAGTGTTCCAAATAGCGCCCGTAGGGTACGTTACGTAGCGTAGCGTGGCCGTAGCGCTACGTAGTGTCCCAAATAGCGTAAATCCCCTGTAGCGTACATTACAGGGGTCGTAGCGTACGCTACAGCTACGTAATGCGTAGCGTCCGTAGCGTAAGCTACAATGTATTTTTTTATTATTTTTTTCATGTTTTCTGTTTCTAATGTTGAGGAATGTGACACTTGTATTATACTTGATACTTTTAACCTATTGAATTTTATTTCTTTTCATAATTGTGACTTGTGGTTTCAACTAGACATTATTAATTAAAGTAGTTTGCATAGAAAGTTGTCGATGTGATAATTATTTGATTTGACTTATATATGTGGATTGGCTTTTGATAAATGATAACTAATAACTTTTTTGAACATGCTTATAATTGATAAAATGAATCATCTTTTAGGCATTTACATATATATTTTTTCCTCTTTTTTTTTTTTTCACTATCTATTATATTTGTCCTATATTTAAATTAAAAAATAGAAGAATCGTGTAGCTTACGCTACACGCTATAGAGGGCTGAGCATTACGTGTCACGCTATTGCTATTTAAAACACTGGTTGTAAGCAAGGTGTGCCGTATCGGTATCGGTTGGTGTAACGGTGACCTCTGAAACCGATACGGATACGGGGGCGTAATGGCGATACAGGGCCGTAACGGCGCAAATTTTTTTTTTTTTTTGCCAAAAAAATATAAAAAACTATGGATTAAATTCGGAATATTCTAAGCATTCCAAATATGCATTCATTTATAAATTGGAACATGTTTATGGTGGTGTAACGGTCCACTCTTTGGTGAGAAGTTGTATCGGACTGTCTGATGAATTTATGAACCAGATAACCTGAATTTGACTACAAAATTCATATATTTAATTTTCTAACTATCTACTATCAATGATAGATATATTAGAATGAGTGTAATATGAAAATATCTTACATTAGGTGTTTGCAATTATTTTTGAGGAATTTCTCGAACATACTTGTGCACGTGACTGTGATTCCTGTCTATGACCTGTCATCCTCAACTCAAGAATATTAAAAAAAATAAAATTAGTAGTGTCTGATATACTCCCTTGCAACTTGATTAAGGATTACTTGATTGGTTGTCAAGGGAGTTATTTTAAATACAAGTTCGGCAATGTCAAGCATGTGCATGGCTTCTTGCAATAATACTACTGTGAGCTGTCTGCTGCAAATACTTACCTTAATACAAATATATACTCGCAATCACAAGTCACCACCAAAATGAAAATCTGCTTTTTTTGTGGTTGCTCGACCTCCACATCATCGTCATCGTCACCATCAGGCTGAGGCTGTCCAATAGGCGTAGGTGCTGCATATCCATAATATCCAGTACCAGAAGGAAATACTAGATCAATGAAACCAGAGGATGACTGATCTTGACTAGGCAACGACTCTGACCCCGAGTAAGGATATCCACCAGTGCCCGTCGAATAGCCATACTGGTGCCCATACTCAGGCTGTTGAGAATCTTGAGATTGAGAGTGCGTCTGCTGTGATGAGTAACTTGGATTTGGATCTGGATATCTATAATCATATGGATATTGATCGGGAGGGCTACTCCAACATGAATGTGATGGAACAGACTCAGTATAACCACCATAATTATAATCCAATTGACAATAAGAATATCCATCATAATAACCAAGACCATGAGCCTGCTGATGTTCCGGACCTCCCGGACCCCGTGCACCACTAGACGTACCCTCCTCCGGCTGGCTGTATCGTGACTCGGTACACTCATAAGTCCGACCTCGTGTACCACGTCGTCGATGTTCATCACCATCGCGATCTGTAGACGACTGTATAGGGGGTAAGCAACACCAGAAGTGCCAGCACCAGGGGCAGGGGGGTCATCGTCATCATCCGACACGGTCACGCTACCACTGCTTGTACTCTTTTGTTGATCTTAAGCCGTATCCGTACGTGGTATAAACGCTGCCCCTCTTACTGGGTCCAACGCATCTGCACGACTCTCTTGTTGCGCTCTGCGTATTTCTGGGTCATCAATTTTCAATTCTTCACTATCTTCTTCAATTTTCTTTTCCCTTGTTTCCAACCAAGTTAGAAGTGGGTCATCCTCATCATAAATATTGTCTAAGTTTATCGGACAGTAGTCTCCGTCATCGGCAGCTGTAATGCTCCTATGATGTCGTCGCATTCTTAGTTTTATATTGTAGTACATGAAGACAAGTCTATCTAATGTTCTAGTCTGCAATCTATTCTTATTCTTTGAATGAATGAGTGCAAAATAACTCCAATTCCCTAGAGGAAGATGTTGTCTGGTTCAAAACTTTTACTGCAATTTTTTGGAGAGCCTTCGTACTCTTTCCGAAATTAATCCACCATTCGGTTTACATAACCTAGATCATCGCATGTCTTTGTAAGAGCATCTCCAAAGCTACCAAGGCGATTTCCAAATGTATCTAATTCATTCAACGCCTTTATTTGCAGATCTAAGTCAGGCTGTAATCTCCTTATCACATTTTTTAGCCCGACACGAACTTCATCATCCGTAACAAATGATTGGGCATATCTATACCTAGGATTTATGTAGTAACCTACTGCATGAAGATCGTGATGGAGTTGCTTTGTCCATCTCCTGTCGATCATCTTCCAATAAGTCTTCTAACTTCTACAATTACGTTGAATTGCAAACTTTGCCTTATCCATGGCATCATATAGGAAGCCCATGGTAGGTGCTACATCGGTTTCAACAAGACGGAGTACCCTCATTAGTGGCTCCATCACCTTTAGGATCGCCTTGACTTTCTTCCAATATTTGTTGTCTCGTATGGTGTTTGCAACGTCGATCGGTGTCCCTGATGTCTTCTTCCCATGTTTTGTGTTGAGCCATTCTCGGGAAGCGAACATCTCACTCAACTCTTCCCTATGCTGGAATAAACTCTCTAATGCTATAAAGTTTGTTGCGAATCTAGTCGCCGCAGGCCTCAACAACTCTTGTCCTTTCATGAACTTTCTCATTATTGCGACTACTTGATTATGGTTGTAAATAAACGTCGTCACATCTCTTGCCCTTTCAACCATTTCCTTAACATTCTTCTTCTTCCCAATATCTTCCAATATAAGATCAATACAATGGGCAGCACATGGTGACCAAAAAAAATGTTCTCTTATCCATCAACATGTCCTGCAAGCTTATATGTTGCTTCATTATCTGTCACAATCTGCACTATATTCTCTTCTCCAATCTCGTCCACAACTTTATCCATTAGTTCATTAATATAATTAGCATTTTTTGTTGCTTCTGAGGCATCAATTGACTTATGGTATATAGTTCCTAAGTGGCAGTACACCATGAAGTTGATCATGCTGCGTCTGGTTGGGCCAGTCCAACCATCACACATAATCGTGCATCCTCTGACTTGCCATACAGGTTTAAAAGTAGCCACGTATGCTTTCACATCCGCATACTCTGCATTTGTCCATTTCCCCCTAATGTCCTTAGCCGTAGGAGCTTTTATTCCTTCACCTGCTTCTGCTGCTGCATCAATTACGACCTGCTAATATGGAGAATTGGCCGCGTTAGGAGGTATGTTAGCATGTATAAATAACTTTGTTGCTGCTCTACCTAATTTCTCAACAGAAGTTCTATTCCGCATTTGTTTTATTTTCTTTTGTTTAGTTGATTCTTTCCTAAACAGGATTGGATCAATAGAGGGTCTCCTAGGCTCATTTACTTCTTCATCCAAACGTATAGGGGCATCACGTGAAGATGTCTGTCGTCGGCTCCCAAACATACGTCGTAACCCACCAAACCTACCCCCCCCCAGAAGTAGTTGCACTCCCACTCCCCCGCCCCCTTCCCCCCCCCATGTATCACGCACTGACCCATACGTGCCAAACATGCGGCGACGTTCTTCCTCTTCACGAGCTACACGCAAGCTCTCTCCTCGCTATAGTTAATTCCCGATCTGAATTTTCGTCAGAATCAATAATATCTTCATCACGAACGCCCATATATTCAGGACCAAACATCTCCTGTCGAGCTGCATCCAAAATATCATCTTTCTTCTTTTGTTCAGCAGCACGTTTACCCTTCGACTCATCCAAACTAGCTTGCATTGAAAGCATTATCTCTCTCGGTACTCTGGCACATGGCGCAACTTGACCCTTTCGATGTGCTAAATGTTGTTTGAGACGGGTAATTCCACCAGTCACTAGTCTATCACAATACTTGCACTTCATTTGGTGCCTAGTACCACCAACCCTCTCACAATGTTGCCATCCAATATCGTCACTTGTTGTTGGCCAGACCCAGACATTTCTTTAGGTTTAGGTAGATGAGTGTATGACCTATGTTAATAAAGATGATTTTATGTTCTAACTAAAATACTAAACCCTAAGAAGCTCCAAAACCTGTCCAATATAAGCAAATAAAAATATAAAGTCATTAATTCGAAAATACAAAAAAAATATTAAATGGCACCCCAAATCTATAAAATGCATATTATTAACATTTTCTACTATAATTAACACATCATATGGCATGATTAAAACAACAAAACAACCATTAAAAATTAATTTTTTGAATTAAAAAAAAATGGGTTAAAATTCATGCGTAAATAGAAAAAAATATTTAAAAAATATAAAACGGCACCCCAAATCTGTAAAATGTACATTAATATGTTCTACTATGATTATCACATCATATGACATGATTAAAACACCAAAACAACCCTTAAAAATTGATTTTTCGAATTAAAAAAAAAAAAAGAGGGTCAAAAATCATGCGTAAATAGAAAAAAAAATATAAAAAAAATATAAAATGGCACCCCAAATCTGTAAAATGTACATTAATCTGTTCTACTATGATTATCACATCATATGGCATGATTGAAACAGCAAAACAACCATTAAAAATTTATTTTTAGAATTAAAAAAAAAAGGGTCAAAATTCATGCGTAAATAGAAAAAAAATATAAATGGCACCCCAAATCTATAAAATGCACATTAATATGTTCTACTATGATTATCACTTCATATGGCATGATTAAAACAGCAAAACAACCATTAAAAATTGATTTTTCGAATTAAAAAAATAAGGGTCAAAATTCATGCGTAAATAGAAAAAAATATTAAATGGCACCCCAAATCTGTAAAATGCACATTAACATGTTTTACTATAATTAACACATCATATGACATGATTAAAACAACAAAACAACCCTTAAAAATTGATTTTTCGAATTAAAAAAAAGAGGGTCAAAATTCATGCGTAAATAGAAAAAAAATATAAAATAGCACCCCAAATCTGTAAAATGCACATTAACATATTCTACTATGATTAACACATCATATGACATGATTAAAACAGCAAAACAACCCTTAAAAATTGATTTTCAAATTTAAAAAAAGGTCAATATTCATGTGTAAATAGAAAAAAAATATTAAATGGCACCCCAAATCTGTAAAATGCACATTAACATGTTCTACTATGATTAACACATCATATGACATGATTAAAACAACAAAACAACCCTTAAAAATTGATTTTTCGAATTTAAAAAAAAAAGGTCAAAATTCATACGTAAATAGAAAAAAAAATATAAAATGGCACCCCTAATCTATAAAATGCACATTAACATGTTCTACTATGATTAACACATCATATGACATGATTAAAACAGCAAAACAACCCTTAAAAATTGATTTTTCGAATTAAAAAAAAGGTCAAAATTCATGCGTAAATAGAAAAAAATATAAAATGGCACTCCAAGTCTGTAAAATGCACATTAATATGTTCTACTATGATTAACACATCATATGACATGATTAAAACAGCAAAACATATTAAAAAAATAAATACCTATTTTTGACGAGTTTCTGAAAAATGGCCCACCGAGCTTTGATTCAACCAAATCCGTAATATAATGTGTTTTTGTCCCAAATACCCAGCCAAGGTTGGTCGAAATTACTACTAGAAGGTATGAAAAATAGTTTGGAAGCAAGAAGTTCGGAAAAAACAGCAAAAAAAGTCCTTAAAACGAAAAAAAAGAGCCGTTTTCTGACCGTTACGGGTGGTTGTTACTGACACGTAACGGACGTTACGGCCCGTATCGGCACCGTATTGGCCGATATGCATACAAAAAGCGGTAACGGCCGATACGACCCCGAATCGCGTATCGGCCATCACCGTTTCCGTTACGTATCGGCCGAAACGGCACACCTTGGTTGTAAGTTGTAATACAAGTCACTAACACAACGCTAACTTGTAACTTGTAGCAAAGTAACAAACTAAAAAAAAAAAATGCTTTAAGTTGTTAGAAAACTTAGAACTTGGATATGATTATGAAACTTTAAGAGAGAATGAGATAGAAAGAGAGATAGAAACTAGAAAGATAGATAGAAAGAGAGAGTGGTGGGTGTGTAGTGTGAATATTTATTACTTGGAAAAATTAGAAACTAGAAAGAGAGTTCAATTCAATGGATGATGGAGAGCTTGGCTGTCTTGTAATGTTTCTTGAATCTTGATTCTTGAATCCTTGTAGATGTATGTACTTGTCCTTTGATTTAAACTTCAATCTTGAAAGAAATATGGATGGAGGAGTGGAGTTTGGGGCTTAGAATTGTGTAAGAGAGAGTGTAAGAGAGTAAAATAGAGAGAGAGAGAGAGAGAGAGAGAGAGAGAGCTTTGAGTGCATGTAGGAGTGCTTAGAATCCCTTTTTATAGAGAAAAAAATCAGGATTAAAAATAAAATAAAATTCCAACTGTCAGATTTCTGACCGTTGGCAACAATGTGATCACATATGTTGTATGCGATCGCATATGCCACATGTGCAGTGATCGCATATGCGACTGTCGCATATGCGATCTGTGCACATGTGTGTGCATATACGAATGTGCGATCGCACATGACAACATTGGTCCTATGCCTGATGACTATATCCCTTGAGAATATGCCGTCTCTTTGTATAGAAGTCTAGTAGAGCTGAGATTTTATGATGTTCTTCTTTATCCAGAACCATTCTTTTCAACACGTTAATAAATCCAAACATATGCGTAGTCTATGATTCTACCGGGTCGGGGGAAGTGAATAAACAGGCTGGGTTAAGGATGTAGGTAGCCAAATACAATGGAAATGACATTTGGCTGCCCATCTTCTATCTATAATATCTAAAATTGGCCTGTAATTACGCCCTGTATAGTTAAAATGGTCAATTATTTTATTTCTTGTCATCTCCATCGTTTCACATGTGTGTGTGTGTGTGTGTGTGTGTGTGTGTGTGTGTAACTCATTGGTGGCTTCTCATCTTTGTCTACCAATCGCAACACAGTGACCAACTGTTCAGACACCTGTAGTGCCTTTAACACTTGTGTCTAAATTTTTTGCGAAATGATGGTTTGTTGAATTAGCTTCCTTTCAGCCTTCTTTGACCAAGGCTCATTTGTCCAATTTGCTGATAATACAAAGCTTCTAGGTTCGGATTTTTTGAGTGCAATCTTTGTAGTGTTAAGAAGGCTGTAGCGAAACGGGTGACTATAGGACATTGCAAGTTACACCCAATGCGTTTTGTCATTTGATGGAGAAGAATGACATATTTGTTTATAAAGACTGTGATTCTTCTAATTCCTGCAATTACTTTTTAAAATAACCTACTTATATATTTTAACATAGGAAGACGACCAACAACTACGTACAAGGCTGCATTGTTTGCAATTACCTGGACAACATATTCCTCTCTTACTTCCTCAACTACACTATTTAGTAATTTAAATAAGTAATCTTTAGTATGTGGATGACCCGATGTATCCATGGACATCAAGAACATTGTCCTAGCTGAACAATTCACCAGAAAGTTTATAAGAGTCCAACTGAATTTATCAGTCCATCCGTCCGCCATGAGTGAACAACCATAGGTTTTTCACGATTCCTTATATTCGGCTATGAAAGATCGTGTATAATCAACCTTGAATTTGAGGCATGTCTCCCTCATTTCATAATATAAAGAAGGTTTAAGCCCTAAGTTCAAATTAACCTATTGCCTCAACTATAACTTTGAAGCTTTTCATTTTTATTTTTATTATTATTATTTTTAAGACACTGGGTGTCCCCACCTCTTTTTTGAAGTGGGACTAATCCCAGCGGATACACACAATCACCCATAACCACGTGTATCGGATCACTTAGTGATATATTGAACAATGGTTTTTCTATCTTTTTGTTTATAATAGTTTTCTAATGTTGTTTGAGCGGGCCCTTTGCCCCCGACCCTATTGGTTGACTACATCTTCGGGGTGTAGTCTACGCCATCTATCCATGGGTCTATGCCCAAGAGTTTGAGGTCGGTAGTCTAGACCGACTTGTCGATGTTGGGGGGTAGGGCTAGCTTCATCTACATCAACTACTTTTTTATTCTCGTATGCTTCTTGTTCCATTAATTCCCCTCGAAGTAGGGCACTATCGCATTTCTTTCTTGATTATTTATCCATGGACTCCATGATTTTTATTCAATATTTTGGAGTAATTTTGCCACATGCTCTTGCATTTTACCCCAGTGTATGTACAAGGTGTTGCCTGTGTCGCGCAATGCCATCGGAACTTACATACCCATATAAGTCACGTAGTATGTGAATCATTTCCGTAGCACTATGATTGTGCTTATACTTCCAACCTGGGTCATTTGACTTGGGTTCAAAGAAAGAATATTGGGAAGAAGGCGGCATGGTGTATTGGTGGTGTTTTAAGTTTTAACATCTAAGTTCTAAGATGCGAAGACTAAAGAGTATATAATAAATGAGAGGGAGAGAGTTACACACTTACACTAGTAGTAGAAGAGAAGAAAGGGGGAGAAAAGAAAAAGAGAGAGGGTGTTAGAGTTACACTTATAGTTGTAGAAGAGAGAGAGAGAGAGAGAGAGAGAGAGAGAGAGAGAGAGAGAGAGAGAGAGAGAGAGAGAGATGTAGAATGAATGAATGTAGAGAAAGAGAGAGATTATGTAACTATGTAGAATGAATGTATCTATCTAGAGAATGAATGTAAGCGAGAAATAGAAATGTATGTTCGAAGAGATTAGAGACTAGAGAGTAAATGTAGAAACTAGAAACTTCAAACTAGAAAGAGAGAAATGTAGAGCGATAGTTGAAACTTGAATGAGAGAGAAATGTGGTTGTGGTCTTGTAGAATCTTCAATGTATTCTTGCTTCTTGAATCTTGATTGAAAGTTGAAAGTATGAAGTTGGAACTTGAGAGTTGAAAGATGAAACTTGAAACTAGGAGAACGTAAGAAAGATTTGAAAGTAGGAGTAAAAGAGAGTATTGGAGTGAATAGAAATTGCAAATTGGGTGGGGGGGGGGGGGGGGGGGGGGGAGGCAAAAAGTGATTTTATTTATTTAAATAAAGCACCAACGGTCAGATTTCTGACCATGCGACCGCATATGCGATCGTTTGATTATTATGCGATCACATATGCACGCTGGTTGCATATGCAATTTTCATGTGCATATGCGATCACATTTGATAACATTGATTGTCAACACGCTGGAACTTCACAAAGAGAAATTGATGATAATATCGTGATACATTGCCGATAACATGCGATACATTGTGCAATACATGGAATTTTCTACATTTCAGGCCTGTGTCGTATCGCCCAACTGCAATACCGATAATGTCGCCCGATATTATTGATACCACAAACATTGGTTGGAACTTAGATCTTAATTCTAGTTGTGTGCATTATTGGGCCTTTCTGAACCTGTTCTAGAAATGCCTTTTAATTAGTAATACTTTTGCTTTCTTGCTTGTTGAAAAAAAGAACCTAGAATCTGTGCTAAACAGGGAATGACCATTTTCAGGTGCTTCTGTCAATTTGGCAAATAATGGCGGTCGAACTGCTCTTCATTATGCTGCGAGCAAAGGTTGGTTGAAAATAGCTGAAATTCTGATATCCCATGGTTCAAAGCTTAATCAGAAGGACAAGGTTTGTAACTTTTTTCAGGATTTGTTCCTTACATCCGAAAGTTCAATTTATATGGGAAGAGTTTCCTTCTAATCTTGTTTTCGACATGCATCCTTCTGAATCTATCCCACTTTCTACCTGCATTAATTCTCTTCTACCAGTGTTGTTCTGAAATACATTGCATCCAGGTCGGTTGTACACCATTGCATCGGGCAGCAAGTACTGGTAACTCAGAATTGTGTGAGCTATTGATAGAGGAAGGAGCGGAGATTGATGTGGTTGATAAAGCAGGCCAGACTCCTCTTATGAATGCGGTGGTATGCGAAAACAAACAGGTAAATGATGTTAGAGCCTCTCAAGGATAGTTTTTTTTTTTTGGTTTGTTTTTACTTTTTTGATGTTTTAATTCTTTATTGCAAACAAATGTAAAACGATACAACCTGGTATCAATGTTCGTGGCTGGGGATGCCACATAAATAGGGATGTTAAGTAGAAAGAGATTTAATGAGGATAATGTGGAGAGGAAATGAGAATATTGAGAGAGGAGAAGAAGAAGAAGAGTTTGGGAGAAAATGATGTGTTAGGCTTGCTTGCCCTAACACATAATGTTTTATTATGATAAAGCATATAGTACACTGCAGGAGAAAAGGGAGGTGTGCACATGCACTTACATTAAAAGAGCCCACTAACCACACACAATACACAATACAATACACTAGCATTCTCTATACTCCCCTTCAAGTTGGAGCATAGATGTTGATCATGCCCAACTTGTCACGAACACGATGAAGAGCATCTCGACTCAAGGACTTTGTAAGAACATCAGCAAGTTGATCCCCAGATTGAACAAAAGGAGTGACGATTTCCTTAGAAGCGACTTTCTCCTGAATGAAGTGACAATCGACCTCAATATGTTTGGTTCGCTCGTGGAAAACTGGGTTACGAGTAATATGGATGGCCGCTTGATTGTCACAGTGAAGAGGAATAGGATCCGAAGGAGGATAGCCAAGTTCTTCAAGAAGATTGCGAAGCTACACGAGTTCACACGTCGCATGAGCCATAGCACGATATTCTGCTTCAGCCGAGGACTGGGCAACAACTAGCTGCTTTTTGCTCTTCCAGGTTATAAGATTGCCACCTAGGAAGGTACAAAAGCCGGATGTAGAGCGGCGATCAAAAGTACTACCTGCACAGTCGGAATAGCCAGAAAAATGAAGATGACCATGCAAGTGAAAGCGGAGGCCAAGACCCAGGGCTGATTTTAAATACCGCAGTATATGGTAAACAGCCGTGAGATGAGAAGTACGGGGAGCTTGCATGAATTGGCTAATAATCCCTACCGCAAATGAGAGATCTGGGCGAGTAATAGTCAGGTAAATAAGCCGGCCTACAAGTTGTCGATACATCTCGGGATCAGTAAGGAGAGCACCATCATCTGGTCAAAGCTTTTGTGAAGTATCCATGGGAGTGGTAGCAGGCTTGCACCCTAATATTCCGGTCTCCATGAGAAGATCAAGCGCATATTTTCGTTGTGACAAAACCAATTTGGATGATGAGCGAGCAACTTCAATTCCAAGGAAGTAACGAAGAGGACCAAGATCCTTGATCTCAAACTTGGTCTTCAAAAAATCTTTGACCTCCCTCATTCCAGCAGAATCACTACCAGACAAAACTATATCATCCACATAGACAATGAGAACCATGATACCCGTCGATCGACGACATATAAAGAGAGAATGATTGGCATGACTACGAACAAAGCCAAACTCCAAGAGAGCTTGACTAAATTTTTCGAACCATGCACGTGGAGATTGTTTGAGTCCATAAAGAGCCTTCTTCAACCCACATACAAGTGCAGGGTTGTGAGAAGCAATGAACCCAGGAGGTTGATGCATGTAAACTTCCTCTGTAAGATCCCCATGGAGAAATGCATTCTTAACATCAAGCTGAAACAAGGGCCATGATAAATTAACGGCCAAGGAGAGCACAACGCGAATGGAATTAAGCTTAGCCACCGGAGAGAATGTCTCGAAGTAATCCACACCATGAGTCTGTGTGTAACCTTTAACAACAAGACGGGCTTTATAGCGATCAATTGAGCCATTTGGAAGAAACTTGATTGTATAAACCCATCGGCATCCAACAGGTTTATGGCCTACAGGAAGTGGCACAAGATCCCAAGTATGATTCTTCTCAAGTGTAGACATTTCTTCCATCATCGCCTGTCCAATCAGGACTCTGAAAAGCATGTGAGAGAGATCTAGGAATAGTCTGTGATGATAGGGAAGCTGCAAACGACTGAAGAGACGGTGAAAGATGATCATATGAAACGAAATTACTAATGGGGTGTTGAGTACAAGATCGTGACCCTTTGCGCAAGGCAATGAGAAGATCTAAACTCGAGTTGGGAGAGTCACCTGAACCAATATCCAAAGTGAGCGGAAAGGTAGATGGCTGAGCTTGTGAAGATTTATCTCGACGATGATAAACCCGTAGAGGCTTAGGCTCACCCATATTACCAATAGGATGCTGAATAAAGGGGAGAGGAGTAGTTTTCCCATGATCAGGAGTGGAAAAAGGATAAGAGTCATACTCCCCCTGACTCGCAAGAGAATCACAAAGGGAATGGCCTGGAGAGGAGAAAAAGGAAAGATCCTCAAAGAAGGTGACATCGGCAGAGACATATTTCTTGCGAGTCAATGGGTCAGCATTTATACCCTTTCTGACTCCGAGTATATCCTATAAAGGCACATTTAACCGCCCTGGGGCTAAGTTTATCATTACGCCCATCCAAAATTTGAACAAAGCATGTACAACCAAAAACTTTAGGTGATAGAGGAAATGGATTATCATGAGGATACAATATAGTAAATGAAGATTTGTAAGATAGAATACGTGAGGGTATACGATTAATAAGAAAAGTAGTAGTTAAAAGAGCATCACCCCAAAAATGTTTGGGTAGGTGCATACCAAGCAGAAGGGTGTGAGCAACTTCAAGAAGATGACGATTCTTTCGTTCTGCAATACCATTTTGTTGAGGAGTGCGAGCACATGATGTCCTAGACAAAATACCACGTTCCTGCAAGAAGGATAGAAAGGCAGTAGACATGTATTCTCCCCCATTATTAGAATGGAGAGATTTCATGGAACAATGAAATTGAGTGGACACTTCATGATAAAACACTTTAAACGCATCAAACACTTCACTTTTAGATTTCAAAAGATAAATCCAAGTCATGCGGGAATAATCATCAATAAAGGTAACAAAATATTTAAATCCAAAAGTCGATGTAACCGGGGCTGGTCCCCAGACATCCGAGTGAACCAGAAGAAAAGGTTGAGATTTCCTCCTAGAAGAGCTACGAGGAAACGTAGCACGATGATGTTTAGACAATTCACAGATATCACAGCATAATGGTTTAGTGACAGATAAAGAGGGAAACAAAAGTCTCAATCTAGCAATGGATGGGTGGCCTAAGCGGCAATGCCACCGAGTCATGGAATCTCGATCTAGAGAGAGAGTACTAGAAGCGGCAACAGGTGTATCATCGAGAAGATAAACGCCTCCTCGCTCATGCCCCCCACCAATCACTCTCTTCGTCTGTAGGTCCTGAAACAAACAATAAGAAGGAAAGAAGGTGATGGAACAATTGAGGGATTTAGTAAGAGAGCTGACAGACAATAAGTTTAATGGAAAACGACGCACATGCAATGCTGAGGACAAAGACAACGAAGAAGAGAGAGGGATGGAACCAATCCCAGAGATGGGAGATTGAGTTCCATCGGCGACTGTGACATACTGAGTGGGAGAAGAAGGAGAATAAGAAGAAAAGAATTGCAACTTACCAGTCATATGGGAGGAAGCTCCAGAGTCGATGACCCAGGAGGTAGGAGAGGATGACGCAAGAAGGGCAGTACCTGACTGGGCCGAAGCTGCGTGAGAAGGCTCAGGAATATCCCGAATGTGAAGCCGCATAAGGGCATCATATGCTGCCCGAGAAATGATAAGAGACTCCCCTGAAGTAGCCTGCTCAGCTGTCGGGATGGAAGACTGTCTCAGAAGCAACAGTGGAAGCAACAGAAGTAGCGGCATACGTAGGACGACCATGTAGTTGCCAGCAATAATCAATCGTGTGATTAGTTCCACCGCAATGTGAACAAATGCGGGAACCATCACGACCGCGTCCACGTCCACCACGACCACGAAGACTACGGCTACCACGACTGCGATCTCCCTCACGGCCTCTACCACGACCAGCAAAACCAGAAATGCGCCCTGAGCTCAAGGATGGTACCCGAAGACCAAGGGAGGACTGATCACCAGCAAGATGTGCCAAACGCTCGGGTGGCAGAAATGAATGAGAAGGAAGAGTAGAGGTCATAACACGCTGACACATGGCATAGACTGTCGTCAATGGGGGAAGAGGATCCTGCATAACAACCTGATCGCGAACGTGAAAATAATCAGAACTCAAACCAGCGAGGAACTGCATGATACGAGTATCATCCCGTTGCTTATGAGCATGGTCATGATCCGCTTTACATTGGGAAGGAAGAGGCTGATACATATCCAACTCATCCCACATACCCCGAAGCATCGAATAGTAGTCTTTTAAGGATCTGGAGTTTTGTTGAAACCGACCAATTTCTTTAATAAGCTGGAATACCTGTGAAAAATTCTGAGATTCTGAGAACATATCATGAAGCAAATCCCAGATGCCTTTAGCCGAGGATAAAAACATCACCGAGTGGCTAATCGAGGAATCCATGCTATTCAACAACCATGCAATAACTTGATAATTCTCCTTTGTCCAAGACTTGTAGGTAGCATCTGTAGAGTTTGGGGGATCATCTAAAATATACGACAACTTGTCACGGGCTCCTACAAATACTTTTACAGATTGTGCCCATTGAAGATAGTTGTCACCATTCAACTTAATGGAGGTAATCTGCAAGGTGATGGACTTAAGAGACCCTATGCCAAGAGATGAGGGTCCTTTGTCAGCCATAGTAGATTCCAAGAGAAATAAACCTACGCCAAGAGACCCTCTATGCCAAGAAAGACTGATTCAAACAACTCTATCTCACTCAATCCTTCAAGATAACAAGAGATAGACTTCAAGCAAATATCAATCATCCAAAAACCATGAAACGCAGTCAGAAAGGGCCTGATTGAGTGAAAAATGGCCCAGCCGCACATTCGTTTGGGGTTCAAAACCTCTCAAACTGTGATCTTAAGTAAAAATTCTACCATGGGTAGCTTGGGAGGAAGATTTCGGTCTATCTTGAGCAAAGAAACCAAAGAAAAGCTTACCGATTTGAGGTAGATCGAAGAAAAACGAAATCTGGGACCGATTTTCAAATTTCTCTATTTCGTCCAAAAACCCATGAAATGAGGTCCAATAAATTCTGAAAAAATCATGATAAATCTTCTAAAATCGAGATATATCAAACCCCTAAACTTTCAGCTCAAATGGAGTCCATACGTCCGTACAACACTGACGTCAGCCGTACGGCTGCTGACGTCAGCAAGGTGACGTGTCGCCTCTCAACCTGGTGGATGCGGAATGCCTGGATCTTTGCTCTGATACCAAGTAGAAAGAGATTTAATAAGGATAATGTGGAGAGGAGATGAAAATATTGAGAGAGGAGAAGAAGAAGAAGAGTTTGAGAGAAAATGATGTGTTAGGCTTGCTTGCCCTAACACATAGTGTTTTATTATGATAAAGCATATAGTACACTGCAGGAGAAAGGGGAGGTGTGCACATGCACTTACATTAAAAGAGCCCACTAACCACACACAATACACGATACAATACACTAGCATTCTCTATATGTTAACTCCCGGGTTAGCCATATTTCAGCCATCGTATTTGTTTTAGCTTTAGAATATTAGCGACAGGAATCATCCCTTTAATAATTTCCAGGATTGCTAGATTGGATTCAATGATCGTTGTTAGCCTGTACCACTATGTTGATCGAGCTCCAAGCCACCCCTAATCCCCCAACACCACACGCACATTTGCCTACCCACCACCAACCGGCATGGTGAATTCAAGGCATGAAGCTATCATGTTTAGGGAACAAAATCAATTTGGTGATTCCAAGGTATGGTGCTATAAGTGTTGGGTGGCAAACAATTAATGTTGATTTACCATGTTCTACTCAAAAACCCTACTAGCCATGGTTACAGATCATCTCAACCTGTGTGAGCTGGATATATGCATAGTCTCTAAATCCAAATTTTGAGGATATTGGAATGAGTATGAGAACGATTAGTTACAATTCATAACTGTAGCCCAACTGGTATAATTTGCTAAAAGTTGTTAATAATAAAACCCTATTTGATCTAGAGTTCAATTCTTGAGGAAAGTCCCTATTTTGTCCAAGTGTCTGACCAAGTTGTTTATAAATGGTTATCTAGTTGAAGATCCTATGCAAATCAAGGAAGAGATTGTGGAATTTTATAGAAAGCTTTATATGAAGGAACAAATTACTTTGCCTAGACAATGGGCTAGCTTTTAGGAGGCTCCTTGAAAAGTTCCTGGCTTGGCTAAGAAGAGATTGTAATGAAGAGTGAGGTTCTCAAGGCGTTATGGTAGATTTCTCTAGGTTCAAATGGTTTTACTATGGCATTTGTTTGAGTTTGTTGGGAGGTTATTAAGGAAAGTTTCTTATATATATTGTAGAATTTGTATGTGTCATAATGGAGAAATATAATTTTAAATATGAATTTTATAACCCTCTTCTAGAAAATCAAAGGGGCCATGGAAATTTAAAGACTCCCGTCCGGCTAGCTTAGCGGGAATAACGAATCTTGGCAAAAATCCTCTCAATTAGGTTAAAGGAGGTTGTTCATACTATCCTCTCTCCTTTCCAGGGGGTTTTATGAAGTTCTGCTATCTTGGACATCATCACTGTGGCAAATGAGTGCATTGAATCTAAAAGTCGGTCGGTCGGTCAGCCATCAGCAATATCAATACTTAACACATTGACTTTGATATGTAGAGGAACTTATCAGTCAGTAATTTTCCCTCTTGGGTAGGTAAAGAAACTGCATCACTTCCCAATTGAAAAGGCTTGCACACAAATGCAGCATAGAAGCAATATTATATGTTGGATTCAGAGAAACAAGCAATTATAAAGTCCAAGTTTTTCTGCTTATGAAGGACGTGTAATACTTTTTCTTGTAAACTCTGATTGGAGGCAGTGTTTTAAGTATCGACGATATCGGCCGATATATCCTACAATATATCTTGTCTCCCACCTGTGCAATGCGAAACACACAAGTAGTGGGATATATCCCACATGTTCAATCCGGTGAGCATTTTCGATTTTTGATCATTTTTTTTTTTTCTATAAATCATGTTAAATCAATGTCAAATTGTTACAAATCCAAGATTTTTCATGTTTTGCATGAAAAAAAAAAAAACATGAAAAATCATGGATTGGGAGCTTCGATTTCGAGATTTGGAGGAGATGGGCCGAGTTGCAGAAAATTGGAAAAAAATCAAAATTTTCTAATTTCTCGCAAATCGGCCGCAATCTTTGCGTCCAAACATAAAATCAAACATGTATGTAACCTGATCTAGTGATTTTTCTTTTGCTTTTAAATGTATTGCTTGTGTTTCCACACGTCTTCTTACATTTATAAATTATATGAACAGACTTTGAATAACATCAATTCAGTTAGACAACTCATAGATTAGGACCCCATATAAAGAAAACCTACTATGTGCACTTGTTTTTTGTAATGTTTTGATTTATAAGTGTGTACGGATGTCTTTTTTAACAATCACTGAAGTTTCATTGAAAAATTCGGCCAATTTCTCAATGCTTTCCCATGTTTCCACTAACAATGATACATTACGCAATACAACCGATATATCTCACGCAATAACCGATACATATCCGTATCCCAACGTGTGATACGTAACGCAATGCCGATATTTCAAACACTGATTGGAGGAAGTCAATGGGCATTTAGTGATAGGAATTATGTGATTCTCAACCCAAGGATATGCACAGAGTACTCAAGTTTTCAGTTTGTACAAATGGCGCCCGTAGTTCAGTGATCCAGAACAAAAGTCTGTCTTGCTCTATCATGAACGAACCATCCTAAATAGTACAATCCTAATCTTCAATATCTGGCCTGCAAATAGGTGATCAAGAAGAGATGCATAAAAAATCCACATTCAACTGAAAAAATGGCCCAATTGGTGGCCAAGATCTCTTGGTTTAGGATATTTTGGGGTATAGTCTACCCATGGTAGCGCACAACAAATCAATGGTTAGTGTCGCTGAACCATGTGCCCACTTGTACAATCTGAAAACCTGAGCACACTGCGTATGATAGGTTTGAGGTTCATATATTTCCTTTTTCGAGGGAAAAGGCTGAAAATGGCAGATATAAAATTGTATCACAGCTAATAGAGTTCCATCAGATTGAGAAATGTAAAGTGGGAAAAAAGAAAGTAGAGCTTTGCTTGACCCTTGTGCATGTACAAGGCATGCCATGTACATGCTACTATGTGTGCCCCCATGGCAGACAAGTGCAAGATCCAAACCATTCCATCTGGCGCATCTGGTCCTTTAGATATCTGGCTCAAAAAATAAAGCTGGTCTGCTCAGCAGGTGGGCCAAGGCATTAGAAACAGGCGGACAGGTTAGAAAATTTCCGCCAAGCTTTCTCAGCCACACAATTGTTGTGTAAACTCTGCCCTGCCCTACTGGTGGACTGAGCTGATTCCTGAACAGGGCGTGTATGGTGGATGGATTGGATCCCACATGTATGTGCCATGCTGGCACATGCATGTGAGTGCACGAACTGCCTTATACATGTGTGTGTGTGTGTGTGTGTGGGGGGGGGGGGGGGGAAAAAGAGAGATTTGTTTTCCTCTAACATAGCTGGTGATGTGTTCTGATAGGTCGCTCTTCTTCTGATAAGGCACGGGGCAGAAGTTGACATAGAAGACAAGGAGGGATACACTGTGCTAGGTCGAGCTTCTGGAGATCTCAGACCATTATTGATTGATGCTGCTAAGGCCATGCTCGAAGATTAACTGCAGGAGTAATATTATCTCAAAGGAATATAATCATCAGTAAGCAAACGCACCCAAGTAAAT
This sequence comes from Magnolia changhungtana, assembly GCA_030180095.1. Taxonomy (NCBI): domain Eukaryota; kingdom Viridiplantae; phylum Streptophyta; class Magnoliopsida; order Magnoliales; family Magnoliaceae; genus Magnolia; species Magnolia changhungtana. Next base: position 3,547,033 of record JASAUF010000118.1, read on the forward strand.
TATCTAATATATGAGAGTTATAAGAAAATCATAGAAAAATGTGCACCATCCTAAGTCTTTCTTCTGTTACATTTGGACGACAAATGAGTATGGCAGTCATGTTCAAGTATCCTGCCCGAGTGATAATCTGCAAAATGACTCTCCTTTCTGAGCCTTGCTATGCTTACATGGTATGAGGCATCTTGAAAACATGCCACTGTATGTGCTAACATGGCACATATCTACAAGATCTAGTCCATCCATCAAGAGGCTCCCACTATGTAGATGCCACAGTTTCGAAAGAAATATACAGTTGAACAAAACTTGGCTGAGGTTTTCTAATTCCCCCACTTGTTTCCAACATTATGACCCTCCTTATGGGTTAACCTGCTTGAGTTTTGGGTGAGAACATCTTCGAGGTTGGACCCACCTGGCAGAGATGGCTTGGATATTGCAGCTGCGTGCTGCACAGAAATATGCAGTGGCATTTAGATGATATCGTTCACAGATTTGCAGCTGATTTATTTGTTGTATTGTTTGGTTGGTTTATCTTTTAGGTATTCTGAAATGCTCAGGGATTCAAGTTCAAAGATTGTACAGTACCCAGGCCAAGTGGGGTCCATGGTTCAGTGATCCAAACAGTTGATATGACGGATCCCACTATGGATGGCTATGCACCAAAAAGGTTTGCTGGTTGGAAGATTCCTAACCCTTCAATAGGTGTCAACTGATAGACAGTAAGAGATAAAATAAAGCTATGGATAACATTTAACCAAGGAAAGCTCTTCTGATTTGGGGGATTTTGGTGCATAGTCCATCCACAGCAGGGCCTATCGTTTCGATGGTTTGGGTCATTGAACCATTGGCTTCACTTGTATGAACTGAAAACTGAAATTCAAAGGCCTTTCTGCTAGAGCATTTTATAATGCCTCTTTAACTTATCAGGCATGCACCCATGTTTCTCGATGGTGCTTGCTTGAAAAATGTGATGGTATCTGGTGAAGACCATGATTCTAAAACTCATTGTCTTGATTCAAAACTCAGCTGAGTCAACTTGATGGATTTCAAGTTGAGTCCCTAAGAAACTCGACTAGGGTGTCAATGGGCTGGGTTGGGCTAGGACATGGCTAATGCTTGTGTGAAGTGCTACGGGCAGGGACATGGGCAGGAAGAATAGTCTTGGTGAAACACGATTGTGGTGGATTTGATGAATTATCCTGGCAGGAGCCTCTCTGAAACAGTTTTTTAAAACCCAAGCTTGATTTGTCCTCTCTTCCTTATCTAGGAGGGAGCATTATCCTTTCTGGTCAGTGCCATGGTCTATGAAATTCAAGATGAAATGGGTGTGAAAGCAGGGATGTGCGGCCGGATTGAAGAAAGCCATTATGGTGGGCGAGAAGAACCTTTAGAAGAAACCAGAAGAAGCCTTGATCGTGAATGAGAACTGTGGAAACCGTCTGATGGGGAGTTCAATTGCATGCATGGTCTTTCCTACGGTGGGGAAAATTGGGATCTCGATAAGCTTCTTGTTAATTTAGATGACATGAATGAAGATCAAAGTGATGCAATACATTCTCCAGCAGCAAAAAAAGAGAGGAAAGCGGGAACTGACAGGCTTTCTCGGTTTGGTTACCAATGATAAAGCGATGGAGTTGTCTGGGATGAAGGCTAGAAAGAGATCTAAAGGAAGGAACTGGAGTAATCTTGTGTTTAATGAAGTTTGTGTCGTGGGATGTTAGAGGGCTTGGGAATTCTGATTGTAGACATGCTAAGGGCCTCTTTGGATTGTAAGTTGCTTAAGATAAGCTACTTATTCCACAAGTAGCTTATCTTAGTTTCTACTTATTAAGAAGATAAGTATGTTTGGCAAACAACATACTTATCAGCTTCCTCTCTTTCGTCTCTCCTGATGCCTCTCGTCAGCAACTTATGAAAAGTAGAAAAGCTAAAAAAATTAACTGAAGTGATTATGTACTTTTAAGTAAAAAAAAGTTATGACTAATCATAAACTAAACTTATCTGAAATAAGTCACTTATCTACTGCTGTAAGTAGAATAAGTAACTTATTTTGTGGTATCCAAACAGGCCCTAAAAGACTTAGAAGAAAATAAAATATTGTGCTGATACAGGACTTGAAGCTGGGTCGGGAGAACCACTCCACTGTTGATGAGCAAAGGGGATATAATGACAAAGGTTAGGTCTACTTACCTGCACTTTCAGCCAGGGGTATCATACTGATATGGAACAAAGTTAGAATCTTGGTGGAGGTGGACTGTGTAGGATCCTTCTCAGTATTAATTGTCTGCAGACTGATTAATGAGAATTTTAGTTGTGCACTATTTATTGTCTATGGTCCAAATAATCCAAGTTTGTGGTCCCAGTTCTGAACTGTTGGGGGTTGAACATGAGATGGAAACTCCTGTTGTGTATTTGGGGGACATTAATACAAATCATTTTTTCTGATGAAAAGCCAGCAAGAAACCGAGTTAGTACTTTGATGAGGAAATTTCCTGACTTTGTCGGTCGTAACAAACTAATCTTCCTTTGGCTGGGAGTCGCTTACCTGGTCCAATAATCAAGGGAGGTTGATTGTGTGTAAGCTCGATATTTATCATTTCAATAGAATTGGAAATGCATTTTGTGGGGTTGGTGCAAGTGGTGCTTCTTCATAGGGCCTACCTCATTTAGATTTGAAAATTTGCGGTTGGAAGAGGAGGATTGTATTCAAATAATTGAAGAACGGTGGGTGTAATTATGAGGTGGAAGGATGGAAAGGTTTTAGATGCTTCAAGAAAGCTGAAGTATCTCAAGTTGAAGATCAAGGATTGTAGCAGCTCAAATTTGAGCAAGATAAAGTCAAGAAAGAAGAAATTCTAAGCCTTATTGAAGCTATTAATGGGAAGAAGAGTGTCATAGGGACAATTGTTGCTTTAATCCGGGTGAGATAGAGCTATCCCCCTTCTCTTATTTATAAGCCAAAAATAGGTATCATGGTCCCGGCAACTACAAACCTACAATGTGCGTGCACACGTGCGCGTCCGCGTACACACCTACTCTATGCTAACACTCTCCCTTAAGCTGGAGTACAATTATCATGCATGCCCAGCTTGAATACAATTTACCAGAGACGTTTCTTCTACAATCTTTTGTGAAAACATCCACTGGCTTGTCTTTCTAAGGCACATGAGTTGTATAAATGATTCTGAACAATAACTTCTCAGACAAAGTGAAAATAGACTTTAATATGTTTAGTCCATACATGAAAAATTGGATTGGATGCAATGTAATCGCTTGGTGTACCCTTTGGGGTTAGCTACTGGCCGAGCCGAGCCGAGTTCGACTCAGTTCACCTCGTGTACCCTTTGGGCCATTTGGGCAAAAAGAAATAATTGTCGCTTTTGCAATAGGAGTGGGTCGTCCTATGGGGTTCTTGGTGTTGTATTTCAGAATCTCAATGAATGGAATTCTTTGTGTTTTTGGTGAGTGCAGTCTGCCAGTTGTGGGTTGTTTTGTTCCCAAGTTTGTGCTGTGCTTTGTTTCTTTTTCTGTTCTCTCCCACTCTCTGTTTCGTTTTGCTCTTGTTATTTTCTTGTTCTTGTTCTTCTTTTTGGCTTTGGCTTAATGATATTGCTCATCTTTAATTTTTTATTTATTTATTATATATTTTTTTTAAGAAGATGTTGTCAGTGCATGAAAGCGTATCTCATCAACATGGAAGAGTTTGGTCACTAGGACTTTTCAATATATCAGCTGGCACTATATGTATTCTCTTCCTTTATTTTTATAGCTTATTTCCTTTTATTTTTATTTTCAAGAAAGGTGGGAGCACACCCACCCCCACCCTACATGGGCACTCCATCCATGATCTCAGTGTTGAAACAATCTGTCTACTGATGAGCTCATGGAGCTAGACCCAATTCATCTACATATGATATAACCGTTTAAAAATATACATTAATAAAATATATTAATGATCTTTCTTCCATTGGTCAAATTCCCCGTTGGTAACTTAGTTTGTAGATGTGGGTCGTCCATGGTTGGTCCACCCAAGCCATTGATTTAATAACCCCTAGCATGCATGGACAATTCGCCCAAAATCTCCCAAAATTGGAACATCTAGCCATCGAATCTCTTGATCTTTCTTCCAATAAATGTGGTCTCTTTGTGCACTTATTTTTAACCATGTATTTGCATCCCAACAACAGGAAGGTTAGAATTGAGAACTCAAGATATTATTCCGGAATGGTTCATCCATGGCGGAGGTTGTCAGATCAATGGCTTGGATAACAAGAGCAACAACTCTTAAGAGTCAACGAGTTTTGAGTTTTTCAACCGTGGTTGCTACAAGGCAGATCTTCTGGGTTTTGTTTCCTTGTTTTTTGGTTTTATCTGTCTGGCTGGACATTGTGGGGCCCACCATGATGTATGTGTTTTATGCGGTCCATCCGTTTTAACAGATCATTTTAAGTCATGAGCCCAAAAGGAAGACAAATCTAAGGCTCAAAGTAGGCCATACCATAAGAAGCTATGGTGATAATGATGCCACCGTTGAAAACCTTCTTAGGGCCCACCATGATGTTTATTTGCTATCCAATTCATAAGGTTGCATAGACCTGGGTGAAGGGAAAATGCAAATATCAGCTTGATAAAAAATTCCATGGACCCAAGAAGTCTTCATCGGTGGGTATTCAATCCCCACCGTTTCCTGTGGTGTGGCCCAATTGAGCCTTGTGTCTGCGTCCTTTTCGGGCTCATTCCTTAAAATCATCTGTTAAAGTGGATGGACGGTGTGGATGAACCCCACAGAGACCCTACCAGGACTGAGTCCATCTTTGCAGGGGTGGGACACGATCCACTTCCGTTTTAATGATCCTAACCATTTGCACTGTGGGCCTCAGCTTGGATGGGGATAATAATAATAATAATAATAATAATAAAAGAAACTAAACCCTCATTATTGTAGGATAATTCAGCCAGTTGATCATTTATGTAGATTTTTCCTTTAAATATAGACCGTTCATCAGAGTTTTAGGATATTCCCGATTCACTTGTGACCGTCTATCAGGGTGGATCATACCTCGAGGAACGCTGACCCAAAGTTTAGGACAGCACTCATGAGATAGTCTCAGCTAGTCTACTCACAATATAGGCCATGGATATTATCCTAGGAAATGCATGCTATGGGGTCGCTTGGTGATCCATATCTTGATGATCCGGACCGTTCATCTTATGATCCCAAAACGGATAGGCCATAGACAAAGCTCCTTTACGAAACAACCCTCAAGTGCATTTTGGTCACAGCAAGTGCATTTTGGTCAGGGAGAATCTTGCCTTTGTGTGTGCGGTCCCTATACATTTTTTGGCCCACGGTGATGTGTTGCGGGGATCCAAACCGACCATCAGATGTGTCCCACAATTTTAGACCCTGGATTAAAAAATTAGGACAATCCGTGAATCAGATGGTCCACAACACATGAAAACAGTTGGGACGGCATACCCACCAAGAGGAGTAATGGCCTAAACTCGTCATGCCGAACCATCTTTCCTCATCAAACGGTGGGCCCCACTATGAAGATCACCCTTCTTGAAGATCAATCGGAATCACTCACTAGGTGGGCCACACCTGTATGTTGAGACATACCTTTTGATTCCAACAATGGCCCACCTGGTGGGCAGACTGGCCTGATATTTTGCCAGGTGATATTCATGATAGGGACATGAATCTTCTCCAACACCCAAGCTGTGGGGTCCATCATATTGCATATGTAATATCCACGCCGTCCATCAGGTGAGAAGTATTATTTTTACCATAGATGAAGAAGAAACATCAGGTTTGTTTTTGTATATTCTCTTCATCCTGGTGATTAACACCTGATTAACGGGTGTGATGAAAGATAAATACCATGGTGGTCCTGGACACAAACATATGGTTAGTATCCCATCCTCATTGTTCCATCTGGTGTGACCCATCTGAGCTGTCGATCTATCTGATTTTTGGTCTTAGGACCTAAAATCGAGGATAAAACCTGATGAATGGTGTAGATTTTACTTATACAACATAATGGGTCCCATGAGAAATGGTATACTTGTCCAAATGATGTGGGTTCTTAAGCAAGCCATTTCTTATTCTACAAGTTCCCCATCGGAGTCATTGTATGGCATCCAACCTATCCAGAAGTTCAGCCAATCCATCCATCACGTGTGCCACGTGATTTGTAGATTTTTAGATGGTTGTCCATTGTTTTCTATAGTGGGGTCCACCATGATGTGTATATGCCATCCAACCCATGAATTACGTGAGCTTCACCATAGTGATTGTGGTGCCCTAAAAGTCAAGCCCGTACGATCGTTAGGTGGGCCAAACTATATAAAACTATGGATAACTGTCCAAAAGCCACCAGATTCACGTGGTGGTCCATCTAACGGTTGGATCAGCCTGATATTTTGGATGTGTAGCTCTCACGGTGGGACAATACTAGTGGACAGGTTGGATGCACCATAATACACCTGGGAAGATCCCATGTATTGCGGTCGCACATGCATTTTCATTTTTTCTTGTCATAGGGCCACTTGAGTTTTGGATATGCTTCATTTTTTAGCTCCTGTCCTACTGGTAGCCTTAGAAACTGATGGGCGTATTGGATTTCTCAAGGATGTGATGAGGAAGATCACCGTCCATTTCAAGTGTGCAAAATCTTAAATTCATAATGTTATCCTTAAATTGTGACTAAATAAAACAGTAAATTTTACTAAAACTAAAAAAATTTAATCTAACCTTGTCAAATGTTTCTATAACTTTATCTAAAACTATGATTTTGAAATGAAAGGTAGTGTTTTCTTGCTATATGTAGTGATGCGACTCGCTTATGTGGATGACATGTTCCATGCAAAATTGATTTAAGGTTTGCACTTCAAATGATAATTTTTCTTTATTGGAAATAAATAAATATATATATATATATATATATATATATATATATATATATATATATATATATATATATAATTCCTACATGCCCTGGTCCAATTATATCATGTCCTATGTATGACTGGGCTTAGATTTGATAGAGTATGTGCGCTTTCATCCAGGCTTCTTTCGATCCAGTTGTGTCAAGAACAGGTTTGGGGCCATGACTTGCTGTTTGCGGGAGCATTGGCAATTCGCATCCTGATTTACCTTAATAGATTTTTCAAATGAGAAAAACTTTTAGACTCTTGGGGCAGGCACTTAGGAAATTACTTAAAAGTTGCATGCATAGGATACAACTAATTTAAATTAAACCGTCCAAGTAATGGGTCCCAGTTTTGATGTACTATGAGCAAAATAATTAAAGTTATTTTGTTGTTTTATGGTTGGATTGATGGACATTTACTGGACCGTTAAAAATGAAAATATCATATGATCTATTTCCACGAACAAGTGTCTACGAATCAGATGTTAGGATTGCTCAATCAATTTGATATTGGGCATGTGATTCAATGACACTGGGTTTCACTAGTTTATAGGTTTGACTCGAGTTAACATATGCAACGAGTACGATTTTCAAGTGCTTGCGTATCTTGCGTCGCCTGAGTATCATGTAAATTACTGTGAAGTGAGCGGTGATGCATCAATCAGAGCCGTTCAACGAGTTGTTGGTATTCTGAATGGGAAATGGCTTAAAATGCACATGCATAGATGATTCCAGCTGTCTAATCAGTGGCCTTAAAAAGACAGCTGTAAAAAAAAAAAAAAAAAAGTTTACTTTCAACATTTGGTAGGAGATATGCTCACACACAACTGTGTGCTTTCAACTAGTTAGCGTGTGGGGCCACCATGATGTTTGTATGACATCTCACCGTCTAGCAAGGTTGTCCCATCATGAAAATAAGATGCTCTTAAAGACAGGTTGATCTAGCCATGAAAGTAAGGGATAACAGCGTGAATGTTGAGTTTTTTGGGTGGTTTGTTCATGGGTTTATTTTTTATTGTGTGCCCCTCTTAATGGTTGGGTAAACTTCATTTTGGGTCATGCTAATTTTATGGTGGGACAACCTTACTAGATGGGGGAGATGTCATACAAACACCATGGTGGTGAGTGATCTATCCATGTTGGGGATTTGTGTTGTGGAATCACACAGATATAAATCTAGGATAGTAATTCAATAATAACAAGCAATCACAGAAGAATACAGTTTTTACGTAGAAAACTCTTGCGGGAAAAAACCACGGCACAAAGCGACAGAAATCCATTATGAAAATAAATTATAAGAGAGGACTTACCCGATTCGAACAACCTCGAATCTCACCCTTGCTACACCCTTTGATAACCCTAGAATCCCTTTAGAAAGCTTTAGAATTATTTCTCGTACCTTAGAAAAGCCCTAGGGACACCTATTTATAATTTAAGCAACTTCCCTTTCGCACCCTTGCGAAAGGCAACTCGAATTTCCGCAGTCTGCATCAGATTCGGAAACGAATCTGCGAAACTACAACTGGTCGAGCCGAAGCTACGACTGGTCGTGGGACCCCCTCGACCAGTCGAGTCATCCCCACAACCGGTCAAGCAGCCCTGACACCAAAAGGTGAGCTCGTTGGACTTTGAGACGAGCGAGCCACGACCGGTCATGTGAACCCCTACGACCGGTCGAGCAATCCCTACGACTAGTCGAAGGCGGTGAAGACTTTTCTGACAACAATCTCCACCAAGTTTTCAATCTTCAACCATGTAACTCATTGATCTCTTCTCTTATCTCTTCATCGCATCATAGCTTCAATCAACGCTCTCGTGCACGCTCCGACCTTCTTTTACGCCATCGCCAAGCCCAGAGAAGTTACACAGAACTTGATCTTCTCTATAGGAAGGACCTCGGTGAGCATGTCTGCTGAATTCATGCTGGTGTGAATCTTTTCCAGTGTGACGCCTCCTTCCTCAAGCAACTGTCGGATAAAGTGGTGACGAACATCAATGTGTTTAGTACGTGAGTAATAAACAGAATTTTTAGCCAAATTGATAGCGCTCTCGCTATCACAGTTAACTGGCACGGCCTCCTGCTAAAGTCACAACTGATTTATCATCCCCTGAGCCAAATACCTTCTTTAAACGCTTTCGTCACTGCCATATATTATGCTTCGGTCGTGGAAAGAGCCACCACTGACTGAAGCTTCGATATCCAACTAATTGCTCCACCCGCTGTTACAAACGAGTATCCTGAAGTAGACATCCTGGAATCTATACTGCCTGTGTACTTAGAATCTACATGCCCTACCAACTTTGTCCCTGTTTTCTCAAAAGTTAAGACGTAGTCTTTCTTACCTCGAATATATCGAAGTAGCCATTTAACCGCTTCCCAATGTTGCTTACCGAGGTTTGACATGTATCTGCTCACAACACCGACTACCTGTAAAATATCTGGTCTTGTACAGACCATAGCATACATTAAACTGCTAACCGCATTTGAATAAGGCACATGAGACATAACCTGCTTTTCCTCATTGGAATTAGGATATTGTTATAAGGAAAGCTTGAATTGAGCCACGTGGGGAACGCTCACCGGCTTTGCCTGATCCATCCCATACTTGATCAATACCTTTTCAAGGTATTCTTCCTGTGATAACCAAAGCCTATTCCTCTTCCTATCTTTATGAATATCTATGTCGAGAACCCTCTTTGCAGCCCCCAGATCTTTAATCTCGAATGTCCCCGATAACTGAGTCTTCAGTATGTTGATTTCAGACATATCATGACAGGCGATCAACATATCATCAACATACAATAATAGGATGATGAATTTTTCATCACTCAGTGTCTTGTAATAGACACGGTGATTGTATTCACTCTGAGTAAATTTCTAACTCACCATGAAAGAATCAAATTTTTTATACCACTGCCTAGGCGACTATTTCAAGCCGTACAACGACCTCATTAACCTGCAAACCTTTTTCTCTACCCCTTTAACTTCGTAGCCCTCTGGTTGCTTCATGTAAATCTGCTCTTCCAATTCCCCGTGCAGGAATGCAGTCTTTACATCCATGTGGTCCAGCTCGAAATCGTATTAGGCAACCAATGCCAACATGAATCTAATAGATACGTGCTTTACCACCAGCGCGAATATATCTATGAAGTCGATCCCTTCTTTCTGAGCATAACCCTTCGCTACTAATCTTACTTTGTATCTATCCTATTTCCTTTTGAATAACCACTTGCATCCGATCATTTTTTGGCCCACAAGAAGCTCCATCAATGTCACGCCCCAAACTCGGAAACTGGGCTCACAAAATTCTCGATCGCCGAATCTGGCGCTGACAGCCTTCGTAGTACCCCATTCTCGGCTCCCAGCGCCCATACACCAGATTCTGATCCTCCTACAAGGAGGATTTTCAGTATGATTTTTTTTATATATAATGGAGCATAAACACAAGCATAACCAAGTCACAAAACAACAACACCACATATCCACTATATCAAAAACTTTGAGTACAATGCAGAAAGGGAAATACAATATGAAGATATCAAAGAAGACTCCAAAAGCTCCCGAAGACTGCTGCACGCTCCGAACTCAACGCTGCTGCAACCTAACGCCACCTGCACGTATCTATCGTGCATAAGCTTACAAAAGCTTAGAGGGTGGTGAAAGTGTGTGTAAGGCAAGTACCAAGTATACAATATCAGAGTAATGCGGAAATATGCGGTAAGTCCATGAATGCTATCAGTTATAATAAAGCTAGGTGATGCAAGACATGAATGCTATCGGCCATACCAAGGCCATGCGATGCGAGGCCTATGTAGCCAAATGTCATATGCGAGATGCAAAGCAAGCGTGCCAGTACTCATCAAGTACTCATCAAGTACTCATATCAGTACAGTTCCTCTTTGGATATCACCGGGGTCTAATACACCTCACACTGACTGCCTCCTCCCTAGCTGCACAATCAAGCAAGTGGAAGAGATCACACTATCCGCCTGACCAGTAGTCTGCCAATACCTACCTGGCTCGTCGATAGCGGACACATTTGCGAGCTGGTCAAACTTAGCGTAGCTTATAGCCCCCTCACTCAGGTGGATAAGGCTACACCCCCTTCCAACCGACCACGACACAGTAGGAGACGCGGCTTATTGGTATTCGGCACTCGGGCGCTCGTGTATCCACTCGGTCTAGACGTTGGAGCAACTCCTGGTACCAAAAAGGTTCTGAGACTTTCACCCAAGGATATCCTAAGTGCCCACAGTGCTACAACAATGTATTTCCGGTATCCGATACGGTTATCCACGATGTGCCTGTGGAGCCACGGCCCTGATGTCGCTAGGGTGTGCAGTGAGTCACAACATACAATGCGAAATGCATGAGTTACACCGTACAATCATGCAGCAATCTCACGCGTACCATGCGATCATATGGGGCACTCCGTCTCATAAGGAGTCCCGTAAATGTCTTAGCCCAACGACTTATGCTATGATCAAACATTCCTCATATCAAGCATACATATGATGCGTATGTGCATGAATGATGAGATTATACTAAGCATGTTATAAAGTAATGAACTATCCTCACAGCGAAGGTGGGTCTAGATGGCCTAAGCACAAGAAGTATGGGCCTTTCAACGGGCCTAGGGAGACTTATAATGCGGACATTAAACCAGCATTATTCTTATAACGTGGACGTCAAACCAACATTTCTCCCAAGGCATGACCTGTCATCAAACATTATTACACACATCATGGAGGAATCGCTCATTGCAATGGACCCTAAGGATATTCTGTTGGGCCTCAACCCATGGGCCTTAGATACATCAAATGGGCCGCATCATATGGGCCTTTTATAAATCAGGTGGGCCGCATCAAAGGGGTCTTATGTATATTGCAATGGGCCATAACCCATGGGCCTTTGAAAACATCACAATGGGCCTCGTAACATGGGTCATAAATACATTGAATGGGCCTAAATACATGGGCCATATATACATTAAGGTGGGCCTCAACAACGGCCACAAATACACATCCAGGTGGGCCTTAACAACGGCCATAAATACACATCCGAGTGGGCCTCAACAACAGTCACAAGTACTCATCCAGGTGGGCCTCAACAACGGCCACAAGTACTCATCCAGGTGGGCCTCAACAACAGCCACAAGTACTCATCCAGTTGGGCCTCAACAACGGCCATAAATACACATCAAGGTGGGCCTCAACAACGGCCAAATGGTTGAACGACTTAGATGCAACACATGCATCATGGTGGGGCCCATAAAGGCCCACTAACAGGTATATTATATAAAATAAATATATATATAATATATATACAATGTATATATATAGGTATATATATATACACACACACACAACCTCCCCACACAAGCACACTGCTCACACATGCACTCACACACGCACACACACATGCATACACACGTGCACACTCACACGCATGCACACACATGCATACACACGGGCACACTCACACGCATGCACACACACGTGCACCCCCACCGTCCAGGAGACGGTGGGGATAAAACAAATATATCACAGTGGGCTCCCACCGTCCGCCTGGACGGTGGGATTTAAACACATACATCACTGTGGGCTCCACGTGGGTCCCACCCTAATGTTTATCTTCCATCCAACCCGTTCATAAGGTCGGGGAGGTCTGGAAGAAGGAGAGAAACAAATTTCAGCTTGATCCGAAACTTCTATGGACCCAGAAAGAGGTTTCAACGGTAGAGTTCAATTCACACTGTTTCTTATAATGTGGGCCACCTGAGTCATGGATGGGCCTGAAATTTGGAGGGGGCCCACTTCAGGACGTGGTCCACCAAATGGACGGTGTGGATATAATAAATACATCATGGTGGGGCCCACGGCTGAGGGCCGTGGGACCCTGTCCACTCGCCACACCCGCAGGCGTTGCCTGCGCCTCTGCTGGTGTCAGCGGCAGCAGCAGAAGCTGCTGCCTATATTTTTTTTTTTTTTTTTTTAAAACCTATTTTTATGAGGTTTTTCATGCGCGGGGTCCACTTCAGTCGAATCCACCTCGGCCATTGGTTTCCATGGCCCATAACAAATCCGTCAAGCCCAATATTGGGCCTGTTTCAGCGTATAAAAAAATCTGGAGGACTTTAAACGATGGAAATCACTTATTGCTAAGGTATGGCCCACCAGATGCTCTGATCAACCTCATTTTTCGGCTCAAAGCCTAAAATGAGTTGGTAGATAGGATAGACGGCATAGATTGAATCCATACATCGAGGTGGGGCCTACACACGTGGTCCACCTAAAAAGCTTGTAAACCAAGCTATATTTGTGTTTTTCACCCAACGTCCAGCGTCCCTGGACGCTGGACAGTCTGGACACAATACATACATTGAGGTGGACCTGCTTAGGTGGGCCATCACATGGAGGGTGGTGTGGGTACAATACAGATAGAGTGGGCCCCACTTATAGATGGCTGGATAAAAGTCATGCCTCGTGGTGGTGTCCATCCAAGTGGGCCACACGGCCGTTTCATCACACACAAAAATCAAATAAATAAAAAGAGAGGGAGAGAGAGATAGAGAGAGACGGGACGTGCATGATGGAGGGCTCCGCCACTATGAGCCCTCCCTTACAAGCAATCATACATCGAGTGGGTCCCATTGCATGTGGGCCCACCAAATCAAGGATCAACGGTGGAGATCCCTTCTCCACCAAAAACGAAAGGTCTAGATGACCCTTTACAAGCTAGAAAATAAACATCATGATGGGGTCCATGGAGAATGGCCCCATCACGGAATGATCATGAAGATCAAGGTGGGCCATCGGCCACATCTTAAGGTCCCAAGTGAGATCCATACCATTGATCGGTAGGCCTCACTTGGTCCATCATCAAAACATGGAAAAACTATCCTTTAAAGCACCCACCACTTGATCTTCTTGGTCCGTTGGGAAGCCTATCTCCTTGTGCTCCTCTTTGATGGTGGAGATGGGAAATGAATGGCTAGGATGAAGGGTATTGGAATGGAAAAGGTGGGCCTCACACTTGCTTGTTTTCTCTCATGGAAGAGCTCCCAACGTGGGATTTTTTTTTCTCCTTTGGGGTTGCTTGGAAAATGTGAATGGAAAGAGAGAGAGATAAGGAGAGGTGATGGGTGAGTGATGTGAGGTGAGGGATGGGTGAAGTGAGAGATGGTTTGACTTTGGTGAGAGAAAGCATGGGTTGCTTTACTTGTGGAGAAATGTGATGTGTACTTGACATTAAAGTGATTGATTGATTTGACATTGTGTAGAGATTCTCTTGGGATCGAGAAAGCGCGGCGTTTCTTTGAAATAAACGCCGGCCCGCATCTTCTGGTCAGGGTATCGGATCGGTGCGTGAGTCGCGGCGTTAGAACCGCGGCGACGGTGCGGTCGCAATGATACAGGTCTCGGATTAAATCGACTCGAATCTAAAGAAAACGACTTACGGTCGTGCACAATGTCAGTTATCAGTCGCGGATTGCCGGACTTTGACGGAAAGGATCGCAGGATTCATCGGAACAGTACGAACTAGGATACGGGTCTTACAACCAGCTCCCATGTGTGATTTTTGTGTAACGAGTCCATCTCATCGTCCATAGCCACCTTCCACTTTCTGCATCAGGCTCATCAAGAGCCTCCTGAATAGTAGACGGATTCCCCTCATCTGTAATGAGGGCATATGCAATATTAGAGTCGTCCCTGTATCTCACCGGTAACCTGCGATCACGCGGTGGGTTCCTTCCCACAGGTGGCTGCTCCACCTGATCATGTACCTCTGTCTTCACATCTGTCCCTACCCGAGTATCATCTGTGTCACTCTGGACGTCTATGATCACCCTTTCTGGTTCCTCTTGCTCCGTTTAATTATTCTTGTGAAATACGGAGCTTTCATCAAATCTGACGCCACGGCTAGTGATGACCTTGTGTGTGACCTTGTCGAATAATCTGTATCCTTTCACACCAATGTTATAGCCAACAAAGATATACTTTTTAGCTCTATGGTTTAGCTTATCTCTCTCAACTGATGGTACATGAGAGTAAGCCTCGATCTTCCGACCACTCCATATTTCCTCTGGGATTTTACATTCAATTGCCGTTGAAGGTGATCGGTTCACCAAATAACAAGTCGTGTTAACGGCCTCTGTCCATAGGTCCTTGCCCAACGTAGCATTACTTAACATGCATTTGGCCCTCTCAAGGAGAGTCTGATTCATTCGCTCAGCCACACTGTTTTGCTCGAGCGTGTGGCGCATTTGTTGTGCATGATGATCCCTTCATCCTTGTAATACTCATTAAACTCAGTGGAAGTAAATTCTCCACCATTGTCAATCCTTAAAACCTTTATTTTCCGCCATGACTGTTTTTTCACTATTATCTTTCATTGCTTGAATATGGTGAAAACTTCGAATTTACGTTTCATGAAGTAAACCCAAACTTTCTTGGAGTAGTTGTCAATGAATGAAACAAACCATGACGACCCCCCAATGGAAACTTCTGGCGATGGCCCCCATACGTCAAAGTGCACATAATTAAGCATTCCCTTACAAACATATTTTCCATATTTAAAAGACAGTCTAGATTGTTTAACATATATACAATGTTCGCATATATCTAAATCAGAATTTTTAAAAGCCGAAATCAGACATCGATCGGAAAGTACCTTCATACCTCGCTCGCTCATGTGGCTCAGACGAGCATGCCACATACGAGACGTGGAGTTTGCAATAGCTGCTGCCGCTCTGCTTGCTGAAGTGCTCTCAATTAACCTGTAAAGGTTTCCGTGACTTTACGCTCTCATAACCACGAGTGCCCCTTTTGAAATTTTAAAGACACCATCAATACCGGTGAACTTGCACCCTATAGCCTCGAGTGCACCGAGAGAAATCAGACTTTTCTTCATATCAGGAACGTGCCTGACGTCAGTCAAGGTACGCTCCATCCCATCAAGCATCTTGATGTTAACTATGCCAATAGCTACAACATTACAGGCATTATCATTGCCCATAAAAACCTGTCCACCATCGCATTCCTTGTAACTGGTTAACCAACTCCGATGAGGAGTCATGTGATAAGACGCTCCTGTGTCAAATATCCATTCGTCTTTATGATTGTAGTGCAAGTGACCAATCATGGAAACAGACAGAACATCACCACCACTTGATTCTTCATCAGATGTGACCACATTGGCCTCCTTGGAAGAAGCCGCTGAATTTTTTTTCTTCGTTTTAGGATTTCTACAATCCTTCTTCATGTGTCCAGATAACACACAATTCCAACACTTTAATTTGCCTTTGCCCTTGCCCTTGGATTTGGATATAGGTCTTGGGGATCCTATACCTCGCTCAAAATCTCTGCCTCTCGTAATTAGTGCATCGAAAGATGGCCCCATGTCACCGTTTAACTTTCTCATAGCCTTCCCTTGAAGGGCTGAGATAACGGTGTCAACACTTAGGGTTTTATTTGCAGTGCACATCATGTCCCTGAAAGACTCATATGATGCAAGAAGAGAATTCAACAATATACATGCCTATTCCTCATCTTTGACCACTTCCTCCATATCCAACAATTTGCACATCAATTTATTAAAGTTGCTGATATGGGCTTCTAGATCTCCGCCCTCTGCCATCTTGAAGGTATAACACTGTAGCTTCAAGTGTAGGAGATTTTCAGAGGACTTCTTTGCATAGATGTTCTCTAACTTCGCCCACAAACTGCAGCAATTTTAGCCCTTAAAACATTATAGAGAACCTCATCCGTGAGACATAAACGGATAGAGGCTAAAGCATTACTATCAAGGTTTTCCCATTCATAATCTTTCATAGTAGTTTCCGCTCCTCAAGAGTCTTAATCTCGCCTTGCTTGGTTAACAGACTAATCATCTTAATCTTTCATAACTTAAAACTATTTTTGCCTGAGTACTTCTCAATATCAAAGTTGTTATTTCCAATTATTACTAATCCTGTAGATTTAGATTTGTGCCCCAACGATTGCTCTGATACCACTTGTTGGGGATTTGTGTTGCGGAATCACACAGATCTAGATCTAGGATAGCAATTCAAAAGTAACAAGCAATCACAGAAGAATACAAAGTTTTTACGTGGAAAACCCTTGTGGGAAAAACAACGGCACAAAGCGACAGAAATCCACTATGAAAAGAAATTACAAGAGGAAGGACTTACCCAATTCGAACAACCTCGAATCTCACCCTTGCTACACCCTTTGATAACCCTAGAATACCTTTAGAAAGCTTTAGAATTATTTCTCGTACCTTAGAAAAGCCCTAGGGACACCTATTTATAGTTTAGGCAACATCCCTTTCGCACCCTTGCGAAAGGCGACTCGAATTTTCGCAGTCCACATCGGATTCGGAAACAAATCTGTGAAACTACGATTAATCGAGCCGAGGCTACGACTGGTCGTGGGACCCCCTCGACCAGTCGAGTCATCCCTACGACTGGTCGAGCGGCCCTGACACGAAAAGGTGAGCTCGCTGGACTTTGAGTCGAGTGAGCCACGACCGGTCAAGCAATCCCTACGACTGGTCGAAGGCGGTGAAGACTTTTTTGACAATAATCCATTGATTTGATGTGACTCACCATAGATGTGAAATTATATATTGTAACGCCCTGAAAATCGGGGGTCGGGCATAAGCTCAGCTCCCGAGTTCCAACGCATCACTTATGCAACATAGATAATGATGATTGAATGTTGTCCATATTAGTGCATTAAACATGAATGGGATTATACCAAAACAGCATATCATATTCCAGAGACAGTTAAATTATGCAAGCGGAAGACTGTGATAATAAATAAAATACATAAACTGTTGTAAGTCTCCAGAGTGTGAACATGTTACCAGGTTAAATATATCAATGTATACTCTAAAAATGAACAAAATGAATATACAAGGGTGTTTCAAAAGTATAAAATAAAATGTAATTACATCTAATCAACAACCCTGTAACCCCGTCGATCAAAACATGGTTTACATAGACCCGCCTGATAGCTGCATATAGGAGAAACCCTCCTCATCATCATAAAAGTCTGGCTCCGCTTCGTAAGCATCACCATCATCTGAAACTAAAACAAGGTCTAGTTGGTGTTTAAAACACCGTCCGGTAACGTGGGAGTGAGTGATCAACTCAGTGGAGCTATAAAGCAAAGATTAACATGTTATCAATTCAGTCAAGCAGTAATGATAACGCAATACAATAATTAGGTCCTAAGTACTCTTGTTAATGTAAGAATGATTTGAAATAATGATGTATGCCCTTACCTACGCTCCCTCAGTGACTTCATCTCACGTTCGCAGCATACAACCCTTCCTTAGTGCTTGACCTGCTACGCCAAAGGCACACGTAATACGGTGCATGCTTATGATTAGCCAGGTTCTTACTTGGTTTATTCGTACAGTAGGATTGGGAAGCTAAGATACCTCCCTTATATCAATGCCCAAACAATAATCCATTCTAGGGTCATCAATCCTAGCAAATCTCATACGATATTGCGGTTCTAGGTCACTACAAAGGGTTCATCACTTGATCAGTGTAGGCCTAGTTTATACTCTAGTTGTTACGGAAAGACTCGTTGTCTCAATGCAGTCTCAGAGTATGCTCAAGGTCACTACAAAGGGCTCGTCACCTGATTAGTGTAGGCCGACAGCTCGAATACAGTGTCCCATACCACCGTATTCGGCTCACGAAGTGGTGTTGCTCATTGGTCACTATAGGGAGGCTCGTCACCCCAGCATAGGCCGACAACACAAACACGGTGTCACATACCGCCATGTCCGGCTCATGAGTCTTAGTGGATCGAGGTACCAAGGTTAAACAGGCTTTGCACTGGTAAGTTGGTACCTTAGATTCAAATAGTAGCATCCATACATGGTGAACATACATCGGGCCAATCGGATTACTTGACAAGCATGACTAGTATGAGCGTACGTCGAGCCGATCGACATGGAGCGCATAAGCACTCCGCGTGGCCTAACCATTGCCGACAAGCAGCGTACGACTCGAATTTTCAGACAATTGTCGGAATGACCTAGATTTAACTATATTAAAATTTTTATTATATTTTTCACTTATTTTTATATAAAACTAGACTTATCAAGCTTCAATCTGGATTTTGAATCACCTAAATCGGAGTTATATTGAGGGAGATATGATTTTTCGAAGTATGATGAATGGTGCAGAAAAATTGCAAAAAACGGGCCGCCTGGCCTGCTGTGGCCCGCCTAGCCCGCTAGAACGACGAGGCCTCACCGATCCGGCCAGGCCATCGCTGGTCCCTTGACCTTGGAGCGATGGCTCTCCCCAGGGGTGATGTTATCCCCCCCCCCCCCGGGGTGCCAAAAATGTGCGGAACCCACCTTAGGTCCACCCGATTTGTGTTGTTTGGCCCCCCGAGTCCGTTTGATGTGGTTTCACCACCCAATATTTTGAAACATGTGTATTTTTCAATTTGGAATGAGTTACGCGATGTACAATATGTGATTTTGGGGTAGGAGAAGTTTCTCTATCCAAATAACCTATTTATTTCATGAGATTCCAAAATTTTAATGGTTAAAAACCCATTTTATTTATATATTTACCATTTACAGTAAGTTTTAGTTTAAGTCTTGTTCTTCATCATTTAAACTTTGGGATTAGTGTCTAATGTGAAAGTACTTAGAAAATTTTGAAGGACAAGGTGGTGAAATGTGAGATTCTTAAGGAAATGAGTCGAAAAGGGGTTTTGAGACTTTGAGATTGAGTTTTTAAGAAGTAATTAAGGTGTTAGGATCGGCCCATTGCCTAAGTACGTCTAACTTTAAGTTGGCAAAAATCCGGGGTGTTACAATCTACCCCCCTTAAAAATAATTTCATCCCCGAAATTAGCTAAGGGTAATGAATAAAGATTTTATTATTTCTTTTGCCTAAGTTTTATTGACTTCAAGTTTATATGCATGATAGGGTGTAAACTATCAATGCTAATCTGTCTCATTTTAGTCTACCCTCCTTAAAATTGTTTCGCCCTAAAATTTGCTAAGGCTCCTATTAAGTTCGTATTCAACGAGCACAGTTATAGATACACTGACCTTGGCTATTGTAATTCAGTGCATACCCATTGTTAGGCCTATTCTGTAATATGAAGTGGTTTAATACTTAAACCCTAATTGCTTTCCTTTAAAGACTTCATTATTGACATTCTAAGGAAATTTCAAATCCTATTTAATGACCTAATCTTACGTATAACTTGTATCAATTTACTTCGATCCTAGGCCAGTGGGGCAGGGGTCTACCACTCTTCTGCTGCGATACTTTGATCCAATGGATATATAAACTGACTTAACTAGATTAGGCTCATAATGTTCTACCCCTTTTAAAAATTATTTTCACCCTCAAGGATCTATGTCCTGATCTGTATGTTGGAACAAGGTGTAATTTGGGACCTATCCTCGACACGAAATGGGAAACGATCTCTCAATACATTGGTCTTTCTTTCATCGATAAGGTATACTATGGCATTGGTACCTATGGTTACAGAAAGGAGTTAAAAATGATAGGGGTTGCGGTTGATTTCAGGGACGAGTGTGAGTTTGTGGCAAGATGCCTAATTCTACCAAGGAGTTTTGTCACGGTCCAGACTTACCCTCTTTAATCATGTCTAGTTTAATACTGTAAGATAATCTATACATTATTAGTACATAAGAAATTTGGACAAAATAGGTTAACGGGCAGACTATCCTTCTAAGTTCATATGCACAAATGTCAGAATGGTCTGTGATTCGGGACCTAATTCCTAACTGTCTGTTGCCCATTCGAGAAATTTCTTGTGCTTAAAAAGGGAAATCTCTATTAGCTATATATTCTTAACACTTCTTAAAAACGAAGTAATAAACTTTAGGTATAAGTGGTATGGCCAACACGGAAGGAAAGTTGTGTAGTAAGTCTAGCCGGATACATAGACCTTCTGCCTCGCGAGGACAGAAAATTTGTCATATCAGTTCTTAATTCTAATTGATCCCGATCTTCTACTTGATCAGAGTATAGAGTTCATTGGTAACTACCAGGATTGAGAATTCAATTCAAACCGCGAATACCTCGCTTATATATAGTTCTCTTCTCCGTGTTCCTGTTTATAATAAGTCTTTGAGAAGACAATTCTAAGGGGTGTATTGATTTGACCTAACATTAAATTCAAGGGATATATAAGTTTTCTCTGAGCGTGAATAGTTTATACGTCAAACAAACTTCCTAAGAGTTACTAAAGAAGCCTATAAGTATTAAGGGGATTCAACGAAAGAATGAGCTTTCACTCCAACCTAATCAAGCAGACTAAGCCTATCATTCAATTATCTTAGAATAATTGGTCTCTTACATTCCTTAGTGTAACCAATAGCCTAGTCTTAATTTTAGGAGTAGTGGTAATCCAATAGCTTATGGGCTAGATGATTTCATACTATTTCAAAGTCTACGCTCATACGCTAGATGATTTTATACTTAATATAAGAAATTGTTCTTATTGCTTAGGGTTAAAAGTTGTCTGATTGGAATTGAGTTACCCAAACTTAAATTTAACTGCGCTCGAGTACTTCACACATGACCATACCAGCTAAGGAGGTCTTAGGGTTCATGTTATCAATATAATTGGATTTCCTTCACTGTCAAAATTTTTGAAATCTAGGAGTACCAACTCTAGGTCCTAAAACTCGAAATGGCCCAACTGATGGTCATTATTTACGGACTAAACTACGATGTTTGGTCTCACCCGTCGGTAAAGACCTTCTAATGGAATTCGAGGGTTGACATCCCGTTTCAACCTTCGCTCGGCGCTTGCACTTGTCTCAACACTTGTCTACTTCTTAAAACGGCTTGGACAGCTAGGCCCGGCCTCATCCTGGGCCGCTCTCTTCCTTCCCATGAGGGAAAGGAGAGTAGGGATCGAGAAGATGGCTGTAACTCGCTCAAAAAGAGCCATTAGATTGAAAAAGCTTGCAGGGTGAGATGGGTTTGTGGGTTTAGAAGGTTACGAGACCCAAAAGATGGGTTTTGTGCTCATATGGGTGTGAAAGAGTGGAGGGGTGTAAGGAGTTCGAAATTGTCAAGTACAACTCTAACTTGTCGACTATCGGTCTCAATGTGACTAAGATCAATTCACATAATCTCAGACGTATATGGGCTGAACTACAGTAGTCCATCTCGCCCGTCGGCAAAACTTGAGATTCTAATGTGGTTTATAGATTCCATCGTCCCCCTCCTAAGTCAGAGTGTGTCAGAGTGCGTCGTGTTAACATAACCCAGGTCTGGTTTAATCCAAATCATGCTTTGATACCATCTTATAACGCCCTAAAAATCGGGGGTCGAGCAGAAGCTCAGCTCCTGAGTTCCAACGCATCACTTATGCAAAATAGATAATGATGATTAAATGTTGTCTATATTAGTGCATTAAACATGAATGAGATTATACCAAAACAACATACCATACTCCAGAGACAGTTAAATTACGCAAGCGGAAGACTGTGATATATAGATAAAATACATAAACTGTTGTAAGTCTCTAGAGTGTGAACATGTTACTAGGTTAAATATATCAATGTATACTCTAAAAAGGAACAAAATGAATATACAAGAGTGTTCCAAAAGTGCAAAATAAAGTGTAATGGTATCTAATCAGCAACCCTGTAACCCCGTCGATCAAAACATGGTTTACATAGACCCGCCCGATAGCTGCATATGGGAGAAACCCTCATCATCATAAAAGTCCGGCTCCACTTCATAAGCATCGCCATCATCTGAAACTAAAACAGGGTCTGGTTGGTGTTTAAAACATCGTCCCGCAATGTGAGAGTGAGTGATCAACTCAGTGGAGCTATAAAGCAAAGGTTAACATGTTATCAATTCAGTCAAGCAGTAATGATAACGCAATACAATAATCAAGTCCTAAGTACTCTTGTTAATGCAAGAATGATATGAAATAATGATGCACGCCCTCGCCTACGCTCTCTCAGCGGCTTCATCTCATGTTCGCGGTATGCAACCCTTCCTTAGTGCTTGACCTGCTACGCCAAAGGCACACGTAATGCGGTGCATGCTCGTGATTAGCCAGGTTCTTACTTAGGTTTATTCGTACAGTATGATTGGGAAGCTAAGGTACCTCCCTTATATCAATGCCCAAACAATAATCCATTTTAGGGTCGTCAGTCCTAGTAAATCTCATACGATATTGTGGTTCTAGGTCACTACAAAGGGCTCGTCACCTGATCAGTGTAGGCCGAGTTTATACGTTAGTTACTACGGAAAGACTCGTCTCCTCAACGTAGTCTCAGAGTATGCTTGAGGTCACTACAAAGGGCTCGTCACCTAATCAGTGTAGGCTGACAGCTCGAATACAGTGTCTCATACCACTGTATTCGGCTCACGAGGCGGTGTTGCTCACTGGTCACTACGGGGAGACTCGTCGCCCCAGTGTAGGCTGACAGCACGACTACGGTGTATCATACAACCATGCCCGGCTCATGAGTCTTAGCAGATCGAGGTACCAATGTTAAACGGGCTTTGCACTGGTAAGTTGGTACTTTACATTCAAATAGTAGCATCCATACATGGTGAACATACATTGGGCCAATCGGATTACTTGACAAGCATGACTAGTACGAGCGTATGTCGAGCCGATCGACACAGAGCGCATAAGCACTCCGCGTGGCCTAACCACTACCGACAAGCAGTGTACGACTCGGATTTGTCGGGCGTGTCTATCATGGTTAAGCAGTTCAACCACCGTTCACAGACGATTACCGATTAACTGGACTACATGGTAGCCCCAATCACATTCCAAACAATAACATTCACATATAGTAATCCAAAACATCATGTGACAACTGAAATCAGATATAAATCCTACGTAAGCAATTTAACAAACACCTACTACACATATTATCATACGCAGACATCTCATCCATACAGCACATAGTAGATAGGTTACATAAAGGATACTATAGCCGTAGTTAAGGGTATTAAGAATCCTATTTCAACACCCTCATTACATGTATTTAAACAAGCATTTTTATATTCATACATTTTATCAAACACTTAGACTACACATTCTAACATACATGTATTAGACTAGTTATAACATATATCCTGGCAAATCCTTTTACAGAAGAGTTGTCACATACATGACAAACATATATTCATAGTTAATAATCATGGCAAGCACAAACCCAGATTCCATATTCATTCAGGCATTTTTATAAGCACTTAGACTACACACTTTAATATACATGATGTATATTGGTGATAACAGGAGTTAGGGCAATTCCTTACATCAAGGAGTTATCGCACATATAATAACCATATATTCACGACGAATAATCATGGCAAGTACGAATCCAAATTTCATACCCATTCAATCTTATCAACAAACACATGGAATACATTATATACAACATAGTTCATATATATGCATAAAGCGCGGGAAACATCGTATCTAAGCATGTCATAGCATTCAAGTCAGTCATAAATCATTAGCTGACATTGAAATCCTTGAAAACCATAACCTAAACATTTATAGTCCGCACCTTTCGTCGGTTAACTCGAACCGAACTCAGTTTGAACACAATGCCTTTGTCTATGGCACAATGGCTACCTGAATCACGAAATAGATTAGCTATTTCGTCGATATTTCTATTTGTATTTCTTAAACGAGATTAGGGTTAGGATTTCTTATCCAAATTGGAATCGAAATAAGTTGAGTAGTGTAGCAGAGAAGCGAAACGGCGTGTGGAGTTGTGGGAAAAAGATCCCAACAACAATCCCCAAGAATCTCTCCTCCTTCCTCTTTTCTCTCCTTTTCTTTCTCTCTGACATAGGGTTTTTAAGAAATTCATATGGATTGGGAATGAAGGGGTTTAAGGGCTAGTTATAAGCCCAGAATCGATGTCAATGGCCCTAGGGCCATGGTATACTTAAGTTATAGCCAAATAAGGGCTGTTTCGATCCAACGGAGCACTTCTGGAGGCCCCCTTTCTGCGTGCAATCGGACTTAGGCTGTTTGGCATTAGATCTAGGTCGAGTTAAGTTTTCGGTTCGATCGGATTTACAGATCGACCGTGGCGGACCAGTTTCAGTTCAACGGTCACCGCCACTCGATCAGGGCCACAAGTACACTAATATGTGTATGAATTTTTTTAAATCTGAGGGTATATTTGAGTCAGATTCTAATGGTCTAGAACCTTAAATCTGAGTTCACTTCCTAAAGATATTCGCGTTTCTCACACACTTCGCTCCGGACTCAAGTTGTGCGTTTCTGGACACTATCTGGATTTGATTTCTGAGATGGTAGTCAACCCCAGTAAGGCAGTCATAACCGTATAGTTTCGCCATCATCAGACTTTCAATGCGCGGTCCAGGTCTGATACGGAGTTTCAAAGTGCTCCCGAGAGCAACTGGGTTTAGAGATTGATCCTAAGGTTCTAGGTAACGTAACGTTAGTGGTTCTACTCGTTTTAGGTCTTGCAGTTCTTATTTAAAGTGGTTCAAGCTAATTCTACTGATTATTCAGTTTAGTACTTAACTAAATTATGCCTTAATTACGACAGAATAAGGTCTTAGGGCAGTTCTACGTCCCTTTCTAGCACTTTTAATTATATTTTATTCTAATTATTTTTTAAGTAGTTCATCATCAAGTCTACTTCATTTCTACCAAATTTTATTAAGTTTCGCGTTGTAAAAAACTTCTAAAAATTCTAGAAGCAGCAACTGTCCAAACTAATGATTTTTTGACAATTGTAAGAACGACCTAGATTTAACTATATTAAAATTTTTATTATATTTTCACTTATTTTTATATGAAACTAGACTTATTAAGCTTCAATTTATCTTTTGAATCACCTTTATCGGAGTTATATTAAGGAAAATATGATTTTTTGAAGTAGGATGAATAGTGTAGAAAAATTACAGAAAACGGGCCGCCCGGCCCGCTGCGGTTCGCTCGGCCTGGTAGAATGGTGAGGCCTCGGCGATTCGGCGATGCCATCGCCGATCCCTTGACCTTAGGGTGATGGGTCGCCCTAGGGGCGATGTTATCCCCATATGGGGGTGCCGAAAATGTGGGGGACCCACCTTGGGTCCCCCCGATTTGTGTCGTTTGGCCCCCCGAGTCAGTTTGATGTGGTTTCGCCACCCAATATTTTGAAACGGGTATATTTTTTAATTTGGAATGAGTTATGCGACATGCAATATATGATTTTGGGGTAGGAGAAGTTGTTCTATCCAAATAACCTATTTATTTCATGAGATTATAAAATTAATGGTTAAAAACCCATTTTATTTATGTATTTACCATTTACAGTAAGTTTTAGTTTAAGTCTTATTCTTCATCATTTAAACTTTGAGATTAGTGTCTAATGTGAAAGTACTTAGAAAATTTTAAAGGATAAGGTGGTGAAAGGTGAGATTCTTAAAGAAATAGGTCGAAAAGGGTATTTGAGACTTTGGGATTGAGTTTTTAAGAAGTAATTAAGGTGTTAGGATTGACCTATTGCCTAAGTACGTCTAACTCCAAGTTGGAAAAAATCCAGGGTGTTACAATCTACCCTCCTTAAGAATAATTTTGTCCTCGAAATTGGTTAAGGGTGATGAGTAAAAATTTTATTATTTCTTTTGCCTAAGTTTTATTGACTTCAAGTTTATATGCTTGATAGGGTGTATACTATCAATGCTAATCTGTCTCATTTTAGTCTACCCACCTTAAAATTGTTTCACCCTAAAATTGGCTAAGGCTCCTATTAAGTTCATATTCAACGAGCACAGTTGTAGATACACTGATCTTCGCTATTGTAATTTAGTGCGTACCCATTGTTAGGCCTATTCTGTAATATGAATTGGTTTAATACTTAAACCTTAATTGCTTTTCTTTAAAGACTTCATTATTAACATTCTAAGGAAGATTCAAATCCTATTTAATGACCTAACCTTACATATAACCTAGATCAATTTCCTTCGATCCTGGGCCAGTGGAGCAGAGGCCTACCACACTTTCGCTGCGCCACTTTAATCCAATGTATGTATAAACTGACTTAACTAGATTAGGTTCATAATGTTCTACTCCCTTAAAAAATTATTTTCACCCTCAAGGCTCAAGGATCTATGTCCTGATCCGTATGTCAGAATAAGGTGTAATTTGGGACCTATCCTCGACACGAAATGGGAAACAATCTCTCAATACATTGGTCTTCCTTTCATTGATGAGGTGTACTATGGCATTGGTACCTATGGTTACAGAAAGGAGCTAAAAATGATGGGTGTTGCGATTGATTTCAGGGACGGGTGTGAGTTTGTGACAAGATGCCTAATTCTACCAAGGAGTTTTGTCACGGTCTAGACTTACCCTCTTTAATCATGTCTATTTTAATACTGCAAGATAACCTATACATTATTAGTACAAAAGGAATTTGGAAAAAATAGGTTAACGGGTAGACTATCCTTCTAAGTTCATATGTACAATATGTATGTCAGAATGGTCTGTGATTCGGGACCTGATTCCTAACTGTCTGTTGCCTATTTGAGAAATTTCTTGTGCCTAAAAAGGGAAATCTCTATTGGCTATATATTCTTAACACTTCTCAAAAACGAAGTAATAAACTTTAGGTGTAAGTGGTAGGGCTAACACGGAAGGAAAGTTGTGTAGTGGGTCTGAGCCGGATACATAGACCTTTTAGAAAATTTGTCATATCAGTTCTTAATCCTAGTTTATCCTAATCTTCTGCTTGATCAGAGCATAGAGTTTATTGGCAACTACTAAGATTGAGAATTCAATTCAAACCGCGAATACTTCGCTTATATATAGTTCTCTTTTCCGTGTTCCTGTTTGTAATAAGTCTTTGGGAAGACAATTCTAAGGGGTGTATTGATTTGACCTAACATTAAATCCAAGGGATATATAAGTTTTCTCTGAGCGTGAATAGTTTCTACGTCAAACAAACTTCCTAAGAGTTACTAAAGAAGCCTATAAGTATTAAGGGGATTCAACGAAAGAATGAGCTTTCACTCCAACCTAATCAAGCAGACTAACTAAGTCTATCATTCAATTATCTTAGAATAATCGGTCTCTTACATTCCTTAGTGTAACCAATAGCCTAGTCTTAATTTTAGGAGTAGTGGTAATCCAATAGCTTATGGGCTAGATGATTTCGTACTATTTCAAAGCCTACGCTCATATGCTAGATGATTTTATACCTAATATAAGAAATTGTTCTTATTGCTTAGGGTTAAAAGTTGTCTGATTGGAATTGAGTTACCCGAACTTAAATTTAACTGCGCTCGAGCACTTCACACATGACCATACCAGCTAAGGAGGTCCTAGGGTTCATGTTATCAATTTAATTGGATTTCCTTCACAGTCAAAATTTTTGTAATCTAAGAGTACCAACTCTAAGTCCTAAAACTTGAAATGTCCCAACTGATGGTCATTGTTTACGGACTAAACTACGATGTTTGGTCTCGCCCGTCGGTAAAGACCGTTCTAATGAAATTCGAGGGTCGAGATCCCGTTTCGACCTTCACTCGGCACTTGCACTTGTCTCAGCACTTGTTTGCTTCTTAGAATGGCTTGGACGGCTAGGCCCAACCTCATCCTGGGCCGCTCTCTTCCTTCCCATGAGGTAAAGGAGAGTAGGGATCGAGAAGATGGCTATAACTCACTCAAAAAGAGTCATTGGATTGAAAAGCTTGGAGGGTGAGATGGGTTTGTGGGTTTGGAAGGTTACGAGACCCAAAAGATGGGTTTTATGCTCATATGGGTGTGAAAGGGTGGAGGGGTGTAAGGAGTTCGAAATTGTCAAGTACAACTTCAACTTGTCGACTATCGGTCTCAATGTGACTGAGATCAATTCACATGATCTTAGACACATACGGGCTAAACTACAGTAGTTCATCTCGCCCGTTGGAAAAACTTAAGATTCTAATGTGGTTTCTAAATTCCATCGCCCCCCTCCTAAGTTAGAGTGCGTCATGTTACCATAAGCCAGGTCTGGTTTAATCCAAATCATGCTTTGATACCATCTTGTAATGCCCTCAAAATTAGGGGTCGAGCAGAAGCTCAGATCCTGAGTTCCAACACATTACTTATACAACATAGATAATGATGATTGAATGTTGTCCATATTAGTGCATTAAACATGAATGGGATTATACCAAAACAGCATATCATACTCTAGAGACAGTTAAATTACGCAAGCGGAAGACTGTGATATATAGATAAAATACATAAACTGCTGTAAGTCTCCAGAGTGTGAACATGTTACCAGGTTAAATATATCCATGTATACTCTAAAAATGAACAAAATGAATATATAAGGGTGTTTCAAAAGTACAAAATAAAATGTAATGACATCTAATTAGCAACCCTGTAACCCCGTTGATCAAAACATGGTTTACATAGACCCGCCTGATAGCTGCATATAGGAGAAACCCTTCTCATCATCATAAAAGTCCGGCTCCGCTTCGTAAGCATCGCCATCATCTGAAACTAAAACAAGGTCTGGTTGGTGTTTAAAACACCGTCCCGCAATGTGGGAGTGAGTGATCAACTCAGTGGAGCTATAAAGCAAAGGTTAACATGTTATCAATTCAGTCAAGCAGTAATGATAACGCAATACAATAATCAGGTCCTAAGTACTCTTTTTAATGTAAGAATGATATGAAATAATGATGCATGCCCTCGCTTACGCTCCCTCAGCAACTTCATCTCACGTTTGCGATATGCAACCCTTCCTTAGTGCTTGACCTGCTACGCCAAAGGCTCATGTAATGCGGTGCATGCTCGTGATTAGCCAGGTTCTTACTTAGGTTTATTCGTATAGTAGGATTGTGAAGCTAAGGTACCTCCCTTATATCAATGCCCAAACAATGATCCATTCTAAGGTCGTCAGTCCTAGCAAATCGCATACGATATTGCGGTTCTAGGTCACTACAAAGGGCTCGTCACCTGATCAGTGTAGGCCTAGTTTATATTCTAGTGCTACGGAAAGACTCGTCTCCTCAACGTAGTCTCAGAGTATGCCCAAGGTCAGTACAAAGGACTCGTCGCCTGATCAGTGTAAGCCGACAGCTCGAATACAGTGTCCCATACCACCGTATTTGGCTCACGAGGCGGTGTTGCTCACTGGTCACTACGAGGAGGCTCGTCGCCCCAGCGTAGGCTGACAGTACGACCACGGTGTCCCATACCATCATACTCGGCTCATGAGTCTTAGCGGATAGAGGTACCAAGGTTAAACGAGCTTTGTACTTGTAAGTTGGTACCTTAGATTCAAACAGTAGCATCTATAGATGGTGAACATATATCGGGCCAATCGAGTTACTTGACAAGCACGACTAGTACAAGGGTATGTCGAGCCGATCGACACGGAGCGCATAAGCACTCCGCGTGGCCTAACCACTGCCGACAAGCAGCGTACGACTCAGATTTGTCGGGCGTGTTTGTCGTGGTTAAGCGGCAACCACCGTTCACAAACGATTACCGATTACCTGGACTACATGGTAGCCTCAATCACATTCCAAACAATAACATTCACATATAGTAATCCAAAATATCATGTGACAACTGAAATCAGATATAAATCCTACGTGAGCAATTTAACAAACACCTACTACACATATTATCATACGCAGATATCTCATCTATATAGCACATAGTAGATAGGTTATATAAAGGATACTATAGCCATAGTTAAGGGGATTAAGAATCCTATCTCAACACCCTCATTACATGCATTTAAACAGGCATTTTCACATTCAGGCATTTTATCAAACACCTAGACTACACATTCCAACATACATGTATTAGACTAGTTATAACATATATCCTGACAAATCCTTTTACAGAAGAGTTGTCACATACATGATAAGCATATATTCATAACTAATAATCATGGCACGCACAAACCCAGATTCCATATTCATTCAGGCATTTTTACAAGCACTTAGACTACAAACTTCAATATACATTACGTATGTTGGTGATAACAGGAGTTAGGGCAATTCCTTACATCAAGGAGTTGTCGCACATATAATAACCATATATTCACAACGAATAATCATGGCAAGCACAAATCTAAATTCCATACCCATTCAATCTTATCAACAAACACATGGAATATATTATATACAACATAGTTCATATATATGCATAAAGCGCGGGAAACATTGTATCTAAGCATATCATAGCATTCAAGTCAATCATAAATTATTAGCTGACATTGAAAGCCTTGAAAACCATAACCTAAACATTTATAGTCCACACCTTTCGTCGGTAAACTCGAACCGAACTCAGTTTGAACACAACGCCTTTGTCTACGGCACAATGGCTACCCGAATCACGAAATAGATTAGCTATTTCATCGATATCTCTATTTGTATTTTTAAAATGAGATTAGGGTTATGATTTCTTACCCAAATCGGAATCGAAACAAGTTGAGTAGCGTAGTAGAGAAGCGAAACGGCATGTGGAGTTGTGGGAAAAAGATCCCAACAACAATCCCTAAGAATCTCTCCTCCTTCCTTTTTCTTTTCTCCTTTTCTTTCTCTCTCACCTAGGGTTTTTAAGATCTTTAAACTGGAAGAAAGTGAAGACTTAGTGTTCAAGAGCATTACGGTTCAAGATCTGGAACCAGAAAATCCAAGAACTCAAGACCTAGTTGAAGACTGTGTTCGGTATGTTGAGTTCAAGGGCAAATTTAAAGCCGCTGAAGTGATTGATAGTTTGATGGTTTATATGTTCTATCTCACAAGTAAGGTATGATTGACCTAGATTGACCTTAGATCATTATTAGATCATTTAATACTTTCAGTCGATCATTTCGATCATTTTATAAGTGTAAAATTTTGTTCTTTCGACTAGCCCTAGCACTGGCTCGACCCGTCCTAGAATTTCCTCGATCGGTCTAGAATTTGTTATGAATTTTTGATAATTTTCTATTGGTCTTCGACTAGTCCTGGAAACTGCTCGACCAGTCGTGTGAATAGTGCTCAACCAGTCGTGCAGTGCTCGACTCATTTTTCAGTGAGTAATCTAGACTCACATGACCAGTCGAGCAGGCCACTCGACCAGTCGTGGGACCCACAAGGCCAGTCATGCAACTGAAAAATCTTATTGCACCAAAAGTTTTAAAAATCTGTTTGGATAAGGCCAATCGTAGCTAACCAAAGGCTAGTCGTGCGAACCGATTTTTCACCTATAAATAATGATCGAATTTTAGAGTTTTTTTATTTAATTCTTATCATTCTTAAGCAATCACTCTGAGTTTATTTTGAGTACATTCTAAGCTTTTTTGTGGATATTTTAGATTCTTTAAAGTAGCTCTTGTATTTTGATTTTGATTCTCTATTCCACTCTTATGTTGAAAAGGGACATTTGATTTACCCTTTTATGAGATCAAAATCAAAGAGAAGCCCTTGCTGATTTAATTAAAAATCATCTAGACTTAGAACCCTATATACTTGTGAGACTGAACATTGAACATCTACATCATCATCAAGTTGGTTCTACTGGGCTGCTTTAAAATCGTCATATAGATAAGTATTTTACTTTTCTGTAATTCAATTCTATTTGTTTGGTTGGTGAGATTGTTCCAGAAAATCTCCATTTGTGGTTTATCTGAGGTGATCTAGAAAACTCAAAGCGTGGAGTTTTGAATTGTGTAAGCCCACTTGAAAGACACAATTGTGAAGGTTTTAGGTGAACCTTGAAAAACCTATTTTGATTAGTGAACGCTAATATCCCGAGGAAGTGGATATTAGGAGTGGAGTAGTTGTATGGCTGTTGTTTAACAGTTGGTGTACACATAATCGAACCACTATAATTCTTTGTGTTTGGTGGATGTGTGGTTTATTTCTTTATCTTTTATGATTTAAGATTATAGGATGTATTTGTAGATGTGAATGTTGTAATCTTTAAATTTCAGCATTGTGTGGTGAATGTGTAATTTTTAAATTTCAGCATTGTGTGGTGAATGTTGTAATAGATTAGTTTCTATTTCTTTCATATCCTCTTCAGATCGAGTTTTTGATACTCGCCCACGTTCTAGTAAGGTTATCCTGCCATAAACCATTGGTTTTTGGTGTCAGGTTGTCCTTAGAACCAAGTTGGTATCAACCTCTCAATACTTGATTTTTGAGGTTGTTATTTCCTTTGGTTATTTTCTTTTCATTTGACTATCTTATTGTTTATATTTCGCTTATTAATTTTTATTTGGCATAGTCCTATTCACCCCCCCCCCCTCTAGGACATATTGCTCGGCCTTTACAAACTAGCCACCCAGAAAAATACTCAAAGGTAAGGAGAACTAGCCACTCGGAAAAGACTATGCAACGAGGTCACCAAAGGAGAACTAGCCACCCGGAATAATACTCAAAGGTACGCCCAAGGAGAATTAGTCACCCAAAAAAGTACACAAAGGCACGCCTAAGGAGAACTAGCCACCCGAAAAAATACTCAAAGGTACGCCCAAGGAGAACTAGCTACCTGGAAAAGACCATATAATATAGATCGTCCAAGGAGAATTTGTCACTCGAAAAAGTACATAAAGGCACGCCCAAGGAGAACTAACCACCTGAAAAAGACCAAATAATATAGATCACCCAAGGAGAATTAGTCACCCGAAAAAGTACACAAAGGTACGCCTAAAGAGAACTCACAACCCGGAAAAGATCATATGTCATGAAAATGCATGATTAGCCCAACCATTATTATTCCAATTTTAAACCATCATTTTAAAGAAACCCAAAGGTGACTATGGGGGGTTTTTCACCCAGCATAGGCCGACAGCTCAGGCATAGTGTCCCATTCTACCATCCCTATCTCATGAGGCTAGCAAATAGGGTGTTTAAAGGTAACCTACGCAACTAGTGGTCAATCGTAGCCCAACAATTGGAACTTACCATCGCAAGGTTATATAGAATAATCCATTAAAGCCACGTGGGGCAATTATTCCATAAAAGCCGCAAGGGCCGAATATTCCATTTAATGGTACGATAAGAAGGGATTATTCCTCAAAAGCTATATAGGCATAAATGATCCACAAGATGACAAGTCCACAATATAAATTTATTTAATCCATAACACAGGTGGCCAATAGTTTGAGGATTTCCTAAAAACACCATCAAGTAATCATAAATAATAAATTTTGCTACGTATAATGTTGATAACACATGCGTAGCTAAAGTATTAACCTTAAAACAGGATAAAGATAATTGAAATTCATCACATATTTAAATATTTGACTTTAAACTTAATTCATCAATTGTTTATAACATTCGAATTCAACATGAGCAACCAACCATATTAGGCAATTGATAAGATATATAAACGAAAGCGAATAAATAAGTCAATTATCTAGATGTAGAAAAGCTTGAAGGGCAATCCTCACCTTGAAGTGTGAATTCTCTTCTTGTTGGAATAGAGGTCTCCCAGGGTTAAAAGCACTCGGTCTATCCTAAAATAGCAGACATGGATGGTTAGTATTAAATATATTCAAATATTCCTAACCGGTTATAGATCCAAATGGGAAAGATTTGGAAAAAAAAAAATAATTTCCTATATTCATATGTACAGATATACATTAATTGACTAATGTTAAGTTTAAAGGAAGGGACTAAGAGATCAATTTACCTCACTAGCTTGAATTGACTTAATTCAACTCTTAATTGAGTCCAAACTCGAGTTCAACACATTGGACTTGAACGTCTCACGATGCTTCTTGATTTGGACCCAATGGATCCTACTTGGCCCAATCTGACCCGATCAACCCACTCCAAATGAGTTTAGAAGCCATAGAACAATAATTTAATGCTGGGCAAACGATCAGATTTAGGATTTAAATCAAAATCAAATCTCAGCAAAATACTCACCTTGTTAGAAAAGATGTGTCATCCTTCGAGTCAACTCGACTTTAAACCGAGTTTTCTTCGATTCTTGCAACATCAGCAACAACAGCTCCACTCCTTGCAAAATCGAATTCATCAAGCCAAGCGAGGTGCACCAGCAATGGGCCAGACTTGGCCAACTCGGTGGGTCACTAAGTCAACCCGGTATCCGACCAGACCATTATTTAAACTCAGCTCCAAACCTGAGTTTAAACAATGGCTGTAACAACCCTTCATCGACATAACTGAGTTGATCTAATTTCAGTCTGAGGATGAAAATACTGAACTTAGGATAGGTTTTATGGTGAACTCGCTACGTGACTTGCTGATTCAACCCAAGGACGAGTTACACAACCCGATCACCACTAGGATTCGGACCAGCAACCTAACCAGTCCATCTCCTTTCTTTCTTCTCTTAGCTTTCGTTAAACCCATCATACTCTGGACTCCACTTAACTGAGCCTGACCGAGTCAGCGACTCGACTCGAACCGAGCTGGTGTAACAAACTAGCGCACTCCCTCTCTCTCTCTCATTTTCTTCTTCTTCTTTGCCTCTTCCATTTTCTTCTCTTTTCCTTCTTTTTCTTTCTTCATGTAACGCCCCGAATTTCGAGAGTTGAGCAAAGCTCTACTCCCAAGATCCAGAACATCACTTATGCAACATGGATGAGATGTTCAGATTTCGTTTATATGAACGAGTTAAACATGAGTGGGATTATACTAAATCAGCATATCAAACTCCAGAGTTCATGTAATTAAGCAAGCGGAAGACTGAGATGGATATATAAAGTATATATGTGTTTCACAACCTCCAGAGTATGAGTATATTACCGGGTTGAATATATACATGTTTTGTCTCAAAATATACAAAATATCAAAATGTACATGTCCAACTAATCCATGTATACCTGTAATCCCGTCGAATCAGCACGAGGTCTACGCAGACCCGCCTGATAGTTGAACATAGGAGAATTCCTCCTCATCTACGAAGTCCAGATCAGCCGCATAGACTCCGGCATCATTTGCATCTAAACCAAAGTCTGGTTGGTATTTTAAAACACCGTCCCAGAGTGGGAGTAAGTGATAAACTCAGTGGTACTATAAGGCAAAGGTTAATATGTTATCAATTCAATCAAGCAGTAATGATAAAGCAATACAACAAGCATTTCCTACCTACTCTTATTAATGCAGTAATGGAGTACAATAATGATGCATGCCCTCGCATAAAACTCCCTCACAAGCGACTCCGTCAACCATTCACGCATGATAAACTCCCTAAACGTGCACTTTCTCGCCAAAGCACATGCAATGCGGTGCATGGTCGTGTTAGTCAAGTTCTTAATTAAGCTTATTCATACAGTAGATTCAGGAAGCCAAGGTACCTCCCTTTATATCATTGCCCAAAACAAATGATCCATTTAGGGTCGTCAATCCTAGTTAACCACATACGATAGGCAAGTTGTAGGGCATCACCCCCTATGTAAAGTAGTGGATAGGCAAATTCAAGAGTTTATACTTGAGGTTACTACGGGGAGGCTCGTCATCTCAGCGTAGGCCGACAACTCGAATACAGTATCCCATACCACCATATTCGACTCATGAGTTTGGGTTGTTCACTGGTCACTACGGGGAGGTTCGTTACCCTAGCATAGGCCGACAACTCGACCATGGTGTCCCATACCACCATGCCCGGCTCATGAGTCTTAGTGGATCGTAGTACCATGGTTGAAACGGGTCTTCACATTGGTAAGTGGTACCTTAGATTCAAGCAGGGATGTCCACAAATGATAAACACACAATAGGCCAATCGGTTTATTAGACAAGTTTAATTGGTACGAACGCACGTCGAATTAATCGACATGGAGTGCATAATACTCCCCGTGGCCTAATCACTGTCGACAATCATCATACGACCCGGATTCACCGAACGTATCAAATGTTGCGAGACTAGTTCGGCCACTCAAACGGGAATTGTTGGTGACTGCCTGGACTACGTTGTTGTCCCAATATTACTCAGATACAACATGTGGATATA
The DNA here is from genome assembly GCA_030180095.1 of Magnolia changhungtana. NCBI lineage: Eukaryota > Viridiplantae > Streptophyta > Magnoliopsida > Magnoliales > Magnoliaceae > Magnolia > Magnolia changhungtana. Next base: position 3,583,920 of record JASAUF010000118.1, read on the forward strand.
TGTGATAATCATATGAGTATTTAACGAACAATCCAAATACAACACTCATTTGAGCATTTTATCAAACACATTGAACATGTTGCTAAGCACTTGTATTTAATCCATAAATCGCGTAGCGACGATATGATTTTATGGAAGGAACTATACATATGGTTAAGGAAATTAAGAATCCTATCTTAATACACTTAATAAATACCAACTATCAGCATTTTCTCATTCAGACATTTTATCAAACACTTAAACCACACATTACTAAATACATAGACTAGATTAGTTACGACAAGAACTATAGTAAAACCTTACACAAATTAGGTTATAAAGCATATGACAAACATTAACCTTAGTTTAGAAATCATGGCACGCATAAATCACAATTTCACATTCAATCAGACATTTCAACAAACACATGGAATGCGCCTTATCAAACACATTGAACATATTGCTAAGCACTTGTATTTAATCCATAAATCGCGTAGCGGCGATATGATTTTATGGAAGGAACTATATATATGGTTAAGGAAATTAAGAATCCTATCTTAATACACTTAATAAATACCAACTATCAGTATTTTCTCATTCAGACATTTTATCAAATACTTAAACCACACATTACTAAATACATAGACTAGATTAGTTACGACAAGAACTATAGTAAAACCTTACACAAATTAGGTTATAAAGCATATGACAAACATTAACCTTAGTTTAGAAATCATGGCACGCATAAATCATAATTTCACATTCAATCAGACATTTCAACAAACACATGGAATGCGCCTTATATTCAACATAGTTCACACATGTATAGTATATTGAAAACATTGTAACTAAGATCATATGGTAGCAATCAAGTCAGACGTAAATCATTACTGACATTGAAAGCCTTGAAACCATAATCTAAACGTTTATAGTCCACACCTTTCGTCGGAATACTTGATTCGGACATGATTCGAGTCCTACATTCCCAAAAATGGAATAACAGGTACCTAAATCATGAAATCTATTAGCTAGGTCGAAAACGACTACTCTAAACCTTAACTACGGCGTTAGGGTTTGGATTTCTTACCCAAATTGTAGTTGAAATGAGTCGTGTAGCGTAATAGAGAGGTGAATTAGTGCGTGAAGTTGTGGGAAAGAATCTCATCAAAGATCTCCAGGAATCTCTCTTCCTTCCTTCATCTTTTCTCTCTCTCTCTCTCTCTCTCTCTCTCCCCTAGGGTTTGGAGCAAATTCGTACGAGAGAGGGGTGGAGTGGTTTAAGGGCTTTAAATAGGTCCAAAACTGGTGTCAATGGCCCCAGGGCCATGGTATACCTAGGTTGTAACCAAAGGGTGTCTATTTTTTACAGATAAGGTTCATCTGGAGGTCCGTTACTCACTTGCGGCGTAGGGTAAGTTCCCTGATGATGGATCTATGCTAAGATGTGGTTTTGACGTGATTGGATAGGCTGATCAGCCGTGGGGGACCTGTATCAGATCAACAATCATTGTCACTCGATCAGGGCCACAAGTATGTAGATGTGTGCAGGGAAATGTCCCTGATCCATGGGTGAAGTTCGGTCAGGAATTGATGGTCCAAAATCTTTAATTTTGCCCGTAAACGAATGACCCAATTCACTTAAGTTTCATTACGTTTCGTGAAGATATTCGTGTTTCTCACACACTTTGCTCAGGGTTCAAGTTATGTGATTCTAGATACTATTTAGGCTCAATTCCCACTATGGTTGTTAAGTCCAATAAGACGGTCATAACCCTATAGTTTCGCGGTCATCAGGCTTTCGACGTGCGGTCCAGGTCTGATACGGAGTTTCAATATACTCCCGAGAGTAACAAGCTTTTGGGATATCTCCCAGGTTCTCAAGAAATGTTAAGTTAGCTGTTTTGATGGTTTTGGGTCTTGCCCTTTGTATAAATAGTGGTTTGAGATAAATTCACTGATTATTTAGTTTAGTACTTAACTAAATTTTGCCCTAATTATGACAGAATAAGGTCCTAGGGTAATTCTATGTCCTTTTTTGGCACTTTTAGTTAGTATACTATTTTAATTATTTTTTCAGTAATTCATCATCAAGTCTACTTTATTTTCACCAAATTTCATTAAATTAAGTATTTTAGAAAAATTCTAAAAATTTTGGAAGTAGCAGTTGTCTGAACTAATAATTTTTGGACCATTGTCACATCAACCTAGATTTAACTATATTATAATTTTTATTTTATTTTTTAATTATTTTTATATGAAACTAGACTTATCAAGCTTCAATCTAGATTTTGAATCACCTGAATCAGAGTTATATTGAGGGAGATATGACTTTTTGAAGTCAGTCGAAAATGCAGAAAATTACAGCGAGGGTCCACCAAAATTTGGTGCACCAGCGGCGCGCCGCCGACCGGGCGGTGGCGCTGCACTCCTCTGGTGGTCCTAGTGGTGATTCTGCCACTCGATTCTTGAAATGAGTATATCTTGTAAATCGTACAATATATGATTTTGGGGTTGGAGAAGCTAAGTTATCCAAATAACCTGGTTATTTTGTGAGATTCCATCAAGTTATTGGTCTAAAGTCTAGTTTATTTATATTTTTACTATTTGTAGTAAATTTAAGTTTAATTATTATTCTTCATCATTTAAACTTTAGGATTTGTGTCTAATATGAAAGTACTAAAATTTTTTTGAAAAATAAGGTGGTAAAAGATGAGATTTTTGAAAGAGATGGGTTGGAAAGGGGATTTGAGACTTTGAGATTGAGTTTTGAGAAGTCTATAAGGTGTTATGATAGACCCATTGCCCAAGGACATCCATCTCTAAGTTGGTAAAAATTTGGGATGTTACACTTCTCCTCCTCTCTTTCCGCAACTCGCGTCCGACAGTGAGACTCAAAAGCACTCGACCCGATCTAGTTTGGACACAGTCACACTAGCTGCGGTGTTGCATTCTCTAATGGACCCTTTCTCTCGACTTTCTTTTCCTGTGGCTTTCTCGAAGTTTGCCCTAAAATGCACCTATCTATAGGCTTTCCCTTTTCTAGCGCTTTCTATGGCTAGTCCCAAGGATTAGCTCACTATTAACAAGAGGAGATGTTTGAGAGATTCATCATACGCTTCTCTCATTTGATTGATCTTCTGCATGCGTGCGGTTCGCTTGTTCCAGATGAACCATTGATGGTTGGACAGTTTAGATTCACCAATAGACGTGTCCCAAGGATTTTGGGTTATTCAGTCGTTTTGCAGAAGATGGTTTGATGATCATGATGTTTTCAAACTGACCGGTTGGTTCGTCGATCAGGGTCGTCTGAACAGTTCAGACATCTATCAGAGGACATGTGGGGTCCATCTCATGGAGGATGGAAGGCCAATAATTAGTTGAGTTTAGCCACACAGGGACTTATGTGCCGATTCGTTTTCTCGTCAGCTTCTCATGATAATCTCGTCTAGCTACGAGATTTTCAAAGAGTCCTAAGGCCGACTGTAACGTTCCAGAAAAATCCGTACAAAGACTCGAGTACCACCTCATGCAGAAATCACTAAGGACCGAATCCTTTAGAAATTAGACAAAAATTATTAAGTGTTAAACTAAATAATCAATGGAATTAGATTGAATTGCTTTCAATACGAACTGCAAGGCCTAAAACTAGTAGGATCGCTAACGCTACATTACCTACAAACTTAGGATCGATCTCAAAACCTAGTTGCTCTCGAGAGCGAATTGAAACTCCGTAACGAACCTGGACCGCGTCGAAAGTCCAATTACCACGAAACTAAATGGTTATGACCGCCTTACTAGGCTTGACAACCATATCAGAAATCAAGTCCTAATAGTATCCAGAAGCGTACAACTTGAGCCTGGAGCGAATTGTGTAAGAAACACGAATATCTTTAGAAAATGAACTCAAACTTAAGTAATTTGGGTCGTTTGCTTGCAGGCCAAATCTAAGGTTTAGACCGTCAGATTCTGACCCAACTACACCCTTGGATCAGAGAAAATTTCCAACACATGTTAGTGTACTTGTGGCCCTGATCGAGTAACGATGACTGTTGAACTGAAACAGGTCCTCTACGGTCGATCCACAAATCCGATCGGACCGAAAACTTAACCTGACGTAGATCCATTGTCAGGGAACTTACTCTGGATTGTATGAAAAAAAAAGGCCTCTAGATGGGCTCCGTTGGATCGAAACAACCACTCTTTATCTATAACCTAAGTATACCATGGCAGTGGGGCCATTTGCATATGTTCTGGGCCTATATAAGGGCCTTAACCTACCCCTTTCTCATTTCATACGAATTTCAAACCCTAGGAGAAAGGAGAGAAAAAAGAGAAGGAGAAAGTGATGGAGAAGAGGAAGAAAATGAGATAGAGGAAGAGAAAGAGCAGGAAGAGGAGGAAGAAGAGGCCCAAGACACTGATGAGGGCTCTCCTCCTACTATATGTACGAGTCATCCTGATCGGGCTGCTTTCGAAGCCCGGTTAGCTCAACTTGAGGAGGGCCAAGTCGCCTTGCGACAGGAAGTCAAAGAGACCCAGACCGAGGTAAGGTAAGAGCTTGAAGAGAACAAGGCCTTTACGAAGCGGAAATTTAGCAAGGTGTCTCGCACCTTGAAGGTTATCCTGTGTTGTCTACAGGACAAGGGTGCACCTCCTCCATCTCCAGATTCGAACGACTAGACATACATGTAGTCATCTTTTATTTTGCTTTGTTGCTTGTTTTCTTGTCTCTATGTATAGCCTTGATAGGCTTAGTAGCATGGTAGAGTGGTTAGTATGTTTTAGTGTTCAAGAGCTTTGTTAGATTAGCTCACATGCATCTTCTGTCATGATTCATGTAAAACTACATCCCGTGTATTATGACAATTTTGGTTAAATGAAATGCATGCAGCTCCTTTCACTATAAAATGTGTAAAATACCTGAGAAATTGAGTGATGTTATGTTAAATCTTACACGGGTTGCACCCTATGTTGTGTATAGGGGGTATCACCTAAGACCACGCAGAGTATGGCACGTCTCATACTTGGCGACTCAATTAACGGGACACCTCCCCTAAGCAATAGCCACACGAACCCCAGTTCAGGCCCGATTCATGAGACTATGCCAGATTCTCAACCAGCCACAGGCACCACTAATGGGCCAACACCTATTACACCATCGGTTCTAAAGCAGAACCGCGCATCTACCTCAATGCCACACGTGCCTCAGTCGGCTCCTCCTCCTGATAGGTTGAAGCAGATGATGCTCTTGATGCAGCAGCAGCAACAGCAGCAATAACAGTTTATGGCCACCATTGCGGGGGCCATTGCTCAGCACATACACACGGTCTCGCTTGCACCACCAATGCAGTATGCTGGAAATATGAGTGCCAGCGGCTTATTTAAGCGATTTCAGCGCTTCCGACCTCCTACTTTTACGGGTACTCAAAGATTCGAGGAGGCTGAGTATTGGCTTCACCGCATCTCTAAGATGCTGAAGCAGCTGCACTGCACTAAGACAGAGTAAGTCGAGCTAGTCACCTATATATTCGAGATGTCGGCCTACACTGGCACAGCCTGGCTGTAGTCCCAGGTCGAGTTGGTGACAAGCCTTCGAAAATAGACTGCCAGTTGGTAGGGCGTTGGTGAAGTGACCTCGAGTACAAAATAAGCCCACCCCGGCGCAGCCTGACTGTGGTCCCCAGTCAGGTTGGTGACGAGCCTTCGAAAATAGACTTCCAGTTGGTGGGGCGTTGGTCGGGTGACCTCGAGTGTGAATTAAGCGTACGTTGAAGTGACGAGCCTCCCGTAGTAACCTATAGTGTAAACTCGCGAACTTGCCTATCGTATGTGATAAACTAGGATTGACGACCCTAAATGGATCATTGTTTGGGTTAATGATATAAAAGGAGGTACCTTAGCTTCTTGAACCTGCTGTATGAATAAACCTAATTAAGAACATGACTAATCACGCACATGCATCGCATTTGCATGTGCCTTTGGCGTTGGAGTTAAGCACAAAGGAAAGGGTGCATGCCGCGATCGTGAGATGATGTCATAGAGGGAGTATAGGTGAGGGCATGCATTATTAACTCATATTATCCTTGTATTAACTAGAGTACCTGGGAATGCTTGTTGTTTTGCTTTATCATTACTGCTTGACTGAATTGATAACATGTTAACCTTTGCCTTATAGCTCCACTGAGTTGATCACTTAGTCCCACTCTGGGACGGTGTTTCACCAACCAGACTCTGTTGTATTTTCAGGGGATGACGAGGCTTACGGGATGGAGCCTATCTTCTATGATGATGAGGAGTTTTCCTACATGCAACTCTCTGGCGGGTCTATGTAAACCTGGAGTTACGTATCGGGGCTACAGGGATATGGATAAATGATATTACACTTCACCATTTTGTATATATTAGAACTATACATGTAACTGTTTAACCTGGTGACGTTCATACTCTAGGGACTTACAATCACTTATATGCTTTATATATATATATATATATATATATATATCACAGTCTTCTGCAGAAGCTCAACTCCTGTGTTCCAATGCATCATTTATGCAACATAGATGAGTGAGATTACAGGTGTACCTTTCAGGTACACCTGCATAAGTGATGCATTGGAACTCGGGAGTTGAGCTTCTACTCAACCCCCAATTTTCAGGGCATTCATGTTTAATGCACTTGTATTAACCATTTTCATCACTTATGCAACATAGATGATGATGATTAAATGTTGTCCGTATTAGTGCATTAAACATGAGTGAGATTATATCAAATCAGCATATCATACTCTAGAGACAATTAGTTTACGCAAGCGGAAGACTGTGATATGTATATAAAGCATATAAGTGATTGTAAGTCCCCAGAGTATGAACGTTACCATGTTAAACAGTTACACGTATAGTTCTAAAATATATAAAATGGTGAAGTGTAATGTCATCTATCCATATCCCTATAGCTACGATACGTAACTCCAGGTCTATATAGACCCGCCAGAGAGTTGCATGTAGAAAAACTCCTCCTCGTCATCATAGAAGACAGGCTCCATCCCGTAAGCCTCGTCATTCCTTGAAGCTACAACAAAGTCTGGTTGGTATTTTAAAACACCATCCCAGAGTGGGAGTGAGTGATCTTAGTGGAGCTATAAGGCAAAGGTTAACATGTTATCAATTCAATCAAGCAGTAATGATAAAGCAAAACAACAAGCATTCCTAGGTACTTTGGTTAATGCAATGATGATATGAGTTAATGATGCATGTCCTCGCCTACACTCCCTCTGCGACATCATCTCACGATCGCGGCATGTACCCCTTCTTCTGTGCTCAACTCCAATGCCAAAGGCACAAGCAAATGCGGTGCACGTTCGTGATTAGCCTAATTCTTAATTAGGTTTATTCATACAATAGGTTTGGGAAGCTAAGGTACCTCCCTTTATATCATTAACCCAAACAATGATCCATCTAGGGTCGTCAATCTAAGTTTATCACATATGATAGGAAAGTTCACGAGTTTACACTATAGGTTGCTACGGGAGGCTCGTCACCTCAGCACTGGCTTAATTCACACTTGAGGTTACCCCACCAACGCCCTACCAACTGGCAGTCTATTGTTGAAGGCTCATCACCAACCCGACTGGGGACCACAGCCAAACTGTGCTAGGGTGAGCCTATTTTGTATTCGAGGTCACTTTACTAACGGCCTACCAACTGACAGTCTATTTTCAAAGGCTCGTCACTAACTCGACTGGGGACCACAGCCAGGCTGCACTAGTGCCGACCGACATCTCGAATATATAGGCGACTAGCTTGACTTACTCTGCCTCAGTGCAGTGTAGCGGCTTCAGCATCTTAGAGATGCGGTTAAGCCAATACTCGGCCTCATCGGGTCTGTGAGTACATGCAAAAGTAGGAGGTCGAAAGCGCTGGAATCGCTCAAATAAGCTGCTAGCACTCATATTTCCAGCAGGCTGCATTGGTGGTGCAAGCGGGACCGTGTGTATATTCTGAGCAATGGCTCTTACAATAGTGGCCATAAACTGTTACTGCTACTGCATCAAGTGCATCTTCTGCTCCAACCTATTAGGAGGAGGAGCCGACTGAGGCACATGTGGCGTTGAGGTAGACGCGTGGTTCTGCTCTGGAACCGGTGGTGCAACAGGTGTCAGCCCATTAGTGGGGCCAATGGTCGGCTGAGAATCCGGCATAGTCTCATGAATTGGGCTCGAACTGGGATCCGTATGGCTATCGCTTAGGGGAGGTGCCTCGTCAATCGAGTCACCAAGTGTGAGACGTACCGTACTCCGCTTGGTCTTAGGTGGCACCCCTATACACAACATAGGGTGCAACCCGTGTAAGATTTAACATAACATCACTCAATTTCTCAGGCATTTTACACATTTCATAGTGAAAGGAGCTGCATGCATTTCATTTAACCAAAATTGTCACAATACACGGGATGTAGTTTTACATGAATCATGATAGAAGATGCATGTGAGCTAATCTAATAAAGCTCTTGAACACTAAAATATACTAACCACTCTACCATACTATTAAGCCTATCAAGGGTATATATAGAGACAAGAAAACAAGTAACAAAGTAAACTAAAAGACGACTACACGTATGTCTAGTTGTCCGAATCTGGAGATGGAGGAGGTGCACCCTTGTCCTGTAGACAACACAGGATAGCCTTCAAGGTGCAAGACACCTTGCTAAATTTTCGCTTCGTGAAGGCCTTGTTCTCTTCAAGCTCTTGCCTTACCTCGGCCTGGGTCTCTTTAACTTCCTGTCGCAAGGCGACTTGGCCTCCTCAAGTTGAACTAAGCAAGTTTCGAAAGCAGCCCGATCAGGATGGCTCGCATATATAGTAGGAGGAGAGCCCTCATTAGTGTCTTGAGCCTCTTCTTCCTCCTCTTCCTGCTCTTTCTCTTTCTCTATCTCATTTTCTTCCTCTTCTCCATCACTTTCTCATTCTCTTTTTCCTCTCTTCTCTCCTAGGGTTTGAAATTCATATGGAATGAAAGAGGGGTGGGTTAGGGCCCTTATATAGGCCCAAAACTGATGCAAATGGCCTCAGGGCCATGGTATATTTAGGTTATAGCCAAAGAGTGGTTGTTTCGGTCCAACGAAGCCCATCTGGAGGCCTCTTTTCTGCATATGATCCAGAGTAAGTTCTTTGACGATAGATCTATGTTAGGTTAAGTTTTCGGTCCGATCGAATTTGTGGATCGACCCCAGAGGACCTGTTTCAATTCAACGGTCATCGTTACTCGATCAGGGCCACAAGTATACTGACATGTGTTGGAAATTTTTTCTGATCCAAGGGTGTAGTTGGGTCAGAATCTGATGGTCTAAAACCTTAGATTTGTCCTACAAGCGAGGCCCAAATCACTTAAGTTTGAGTTCATTTTCTAAAGATATTCGGGTTTCTCACATACTTCGCTCCGGGCTCAAGTTGTGCGCTTCTGGATACTATTAGGACTTGATTTCCAAGATGGTTGTTAAGCCCAATAAGGTAGTCATAACCGTATAGTTTTGCAATAATCAAACTTTTGACGTATGATCCAGGTTTGATACGGAGTTTCAATGCGCTCCCGAGAGCAACTGAGTTTTGAGATTGATCCTAGGTTTCTAGGTAATGTAGCGTTAGCGATCCTACTAGTTTTGGGCCTTGCAGTTGGTATTGAAAGTAGTTTAATCTAATTCCATTGATTATTTAGTTTAACACTTAATAATTTTCGTCTAATTTCTAAAGGATTTGGTCCTTAGTGATTTCTGCCTGAGGTGGTACTCGGGTCTTTGTACGGATTTTTTCGGGACGTTACACCGACGTTCGAGATTGCTCGAGAGAACTTTCCAGATGATAAGAAATGGTTGAGATTTTCCCAGCCCAAAACATAAATATTCTCTATGCCTTTTGGCTGAGAGTGGGCATTTTCAGAAAATTGGTGACTTGGCTCCTACGGAGCGTGCGGACGTGGTTTCAATTGCTGTTGAGGCGAATTAAACTGCCAACAGAGCAGAATGTTGTGGCTTTTCTTTTCAACGGGGATTTCGTGCACGTGAGCGTGTGTCCACATGTGTAAGGAGGACGTGCTTACGGTCGGTGGGCCCCACCGTTCATGATGGACGGTTTGGGTTTTGGAGACGGTCCCTGATGGTGGGTCGTTTCCTAATGAAGAACAGTTGGCTATTTTGAATGGGAGTGTGGCGGGAAATCTAGTGGAATTCTTGATTTTCGAGTTTTCATTGGGTCAAACTCTGTTTGATCATGAGTTTGGCTCGGTGCTCCGCGACTGTGCACGGGTTGTGTGCACACTCCATATATTTGAGGCCCACCATGATGATTTTGATGAATCCAGTCCATCAATTCATTTTAACAAGGGATTAAAGATGAGGGAGATCCAAAGCTTAAGTGGGTCATACCAATCGATCTCTAGGTTTTAAATCGCAAATTTCTATCAATCCGATGGTTGGATCATCTCTAATCTTATCTTTAGGGTTCCTTAGTAGATTCTAGAGGAATTTTAATGGTTTTTACATTATCATGTAGTGTTTGTTTAAGGGATGGATTCTTAATTTGAGTGTTATGATATGTTGAATGACGATTTGATGAATTGGGTTCTGATTTTAAGATCAAGGCCTGCCATAGTCTACATTGAACATTTTTAATAGTTTCTAGGGTTGTCTAATTACAACCTAAAGGTTGATTTCCATAATCGATGGTTGGATTAGAGAAATGAAGTGTTAGATTGATCGACGGAATATTGAGGGTACGATGAGCAGTGGGGTCTCGTGATTCGGACTTCTAGATCTAAGGTAGATTATTAGATTTACCTATTCAAGAGATGTCAATATGATAGGTTTCCCTATTAGTGTAAGGGTCCATCTTAAAGATCAATCGGTTGTATGACTCGACATATGGGTGAACAGTGCCCTAGACAGTTAGATTGATGTATAATTGTATTCATAAACCGATCTCGACATTTTCGTCACGGTCCAATTCAATTGGTCAAGATGGACGGATTTTAAAATGTTGGGTGGTGATGTGTAATGTATGCTATGCATGTTCCCACACACGTTCGCGCTAGATTTAATATAAATGGTAACACTCAAGTTGTAATGTCTCGGAAAAATCCTTACAAGGACCCGAGTACCACCTCAGGCAGAAATCACTCAGGACTAAATCCTTTAGAAATTAAACGAAATAAACTAAGTGTTAAACTAGATTAGCTGCAAAATTCACTTGAACCACTTTAAATACGAACCACAAGACCTAAAATCTGTAGAATCATTAACGTTACATTACCCTATAATCTAGGATTAATCTAAAAACCCAGTTGCTTTTAGGAGCATCTTAAAACTCTGTATCGGACCTGGACTGCACGTCGAAAGTCCGATAACCACGAAACTATACGGTTATGACTGCCTTACTGGGCTTGACTACCATCTCGGAAATCAAGTCCTAACAGTATCCAGAAACGCACAACTTGAGCTTGGAGCAAAGTGTGTGAGAAACGCGAATATCTTTAGGATATAAAATGAAACTTAAGTAAATTGAGTCGGTTCACTTGTGGGCCAAATCTAAGGTTTTAGACCGTCAGAATCTGACCCAATTACACCATCGGATCAGGAAAATTTTCATACACATGTTAGTATACTTGTGGCCTTGATTAAGTATCGGTGACCGTTGAATTGAAACTGGTCCACCATGGTCGATCTGTAAATTCGATCGGACCAAAAACTTAGCCTGACCTAGATGCATGGTCAGGGAACTTAAGTCTAACCGCATGCAGAAAAGGGGCTTTCGAAAGTGCTCCGTTGGATCGAAACAGCCCCTATTTGGCTATAACCTAAGTATACCATGACCCTGGGGCCATTCCCATCAGTTCTGGGCGTATATAAGGGCCTTAAACCCTCTCTCTCTCATTCCATACGAATTTGGAAAAACCTTAAGAGAGAGAAGAGAGAAAATGGAAGGAAAGAGAGAAAGTGAGGGAGAGAGTTGGAGTTCGTTCCTGGGATTTAATCCCATCACTCCACGGGCTAAATCAGTCATTCTGAATCGCTATTCCAATGATTCCGACGCCGTTCTTAGGTAAGGAAAACCTAACCTTAATCTGTTTTAGGGTTTCAAGTAGTGTAAGTAATGAAATAGCTAACCTATTTCATGTTGTAGGTTGCCGTTGTGCCGTAGACAAAGACTTGGTATAAAAACTGAGTTCAATACTTGTTTACCGACGAAAGGTGCAGACTATAAATGTTTAGGTTATGGTTTTCAAGGCTTTCAATGTCAGTAATGATTTATAACTAGCTTGATTGTTATCACATGTGTTTAGATACGATGTCTTCCGTATATTACATATATATGTAAACTACATTTTTTTTATGCATTCTAAATGTTTGTTGAAATATTTGAATGAATGTGGAATTATGATTTGTGCATGCCATGACTATTGATTACAAATACATGATTGTTGTATGCGTGACATCTCCTATGTGGAAGGATTTGCTATGATATGTGGTTTAACAAATTTATTACATGTATATAATAAGTGTAGTCTAAGTGTTTGGTAAATTGTCTGAATGAGAAAATGTTTGATGTGATGTACCTAACAAGGGTGTTGAGATAGGATTATTAATCCCCTTATCTATGGTTACAGTTTCTGTATGTAGCCTACCTTGCTATTATGTGATTGATAGATGAACTACCTATGTATTGTGACATGTGTAGTATGTGCTATGTTGAAATGCTCAAATAATAGTTGTATTTCAGATTTGGTTATCGCATGCTGTCTTGGCTATTACATGCATATACAACTGCTTGAAGTATGTTTGGGACTATGGTATAGTCCAGGCAATCGGTAACGACTTATGATCTGTGGCCGAATTGAGTTAGCCACGACGGATACGTTCAACGAATTTGAGTTGTACGTTGTTTGACAGCAGTGGTTAGGCCACACGGAGTGCTTACGTGCTCCATGTCGATCGACTCGACGTGCGCTCGTACTATTCAAGCTTGTCAAGTAACCCGATTGACCCTATGTATGTTCACCATGTATGGATGTTACTGCTTAAATGTAAGGTACCAAACTCACCCGTGGAAAGCCCGTTTAACCTTGGTACCTCGATCCGTTAAGACTCATGAGCTGGGCGTGATGGTGTGGGACACTGTGGTCGAGCTGTCAGCCTACGCTAGGGCGACAAGCCTCCCCGTAGTGACCAGTGAGCAATACTGCCTCGTAAACTGAATACGATGGTATGGGATACTGTATTCGAGCTGTCGGCCTACACCGATCTGGTGACGAGCCCTTTGTAGTGACCTCGAGCATACTCTGAGACTGCGTTGAGGCGACGAGTCTTTCCGTAGCAACTAGAGTATAAACTAAACCTACACTGATCAGGTGACGAGCCCTTTGTAGTGACCTAGAACCGCAATATTGTATGAGATTTGCTAGGACTGATGACCCTAGAATGGATCATTGTTTGGGCGTTGATATAAGGAAGGTACCTTAGCTTCCCAATTCTGTTGTATGAATAAACCTAAGTAAGAACCTGACTAATCATGAATATGCACCGCATTACGTGTGCCTTTGGCGTAGCAGGTCAAGCACTAAGAAAGGGTTGCATGCCGTGATCATGAGATAAAGTCGCTGAGGGAGCGTAGGCGAGGGCATGCATCATTATTTCATATCATTCTTGCATTAACAAGAGTACTTAGGAACTGATTGTTATATTGCGTTATCATTACTACTTGACTGAATTGATAACATGCTAACCTTTGCTTTATAGCTCTACTGAGTTGATCACTCACTCCCATATTATGGGACGGTATTTTAAACACCAACCAGACTCTGTCTTAGCTGCAGGTGATGACGATGCCTACGAGGTGGAGCCAAATTTCGAGGACGATGAGGAGGCGTTCTCCTATATGCAGTTATCAGGCGGGTTCATGTGAGTCGTGTCCTGATCAACGGGGCTTGCAGGGTTGCTGATTAGATGACATTGCACATTTTGTATATTTTGAAACTTTACATGTAAATTATTGAACTAGTAACATGATCATACTTAGGAGACCTACGATTACTTATACGTTTTATATATCTATCACAGTCTTCTGCTTGCTTAACTTAATCGTCTCTGGAGTATGATATGCTGTTTTGGTTTAATCTCATTCATGTTTAATGTGATAATACAGACAACATTTAATCATCATTATCTATGTTACATAAGTGATGCGTTGCAACTCGGGAGTTGAGCTCCTGCTCGACCCCCGATTTTCAGGGCGTTGCACGAGTACTCAAAAGTATGGGTTGTTACAGTCAAGAATCCTCTTTGTAGCCCCCAGATCTTTCATCTCAAATGTCCCTAATAACTGAGTCTTCAGTACGTTGATTTCAGACATATAATAACTAGCGGTCAATATATTATCAACATATAATACTAGGATGATGAATTTGCCATCACTCAATGTTTGTAATAAACACACTGATTGTATTCACTTCAAGTAAATTTCTGACTCACCATGAAGAATCAAATTTTTTATACCATTGCCTAGGTGATTGTTTCAGGTCATACAATGACCTCATTAACCTGCAAACCTTTTTCTCTACCCCTTTAACTTCGTAACCCTCAGGTTGCTTCATATATATCTGCTCTTCCAATTCTCCATGTAGGAATGCAATCTTAACATCCATCTGTTCCAGTTCGAGATCGTATTGGGTAACCAACGCTAACACGAATCTGATAAACATCTGCTTAACCACTAGTGTGAATATCTCTGTAAAGTCAATTCCTTCTCTCTGAGCATAACCCTTCGCTACCAGCCTTACTTTGTATCTATCCCGTTTCCTTTTGAATAACCACTTACATCAGATCACTTTTCAGCCTACTGAAAGCTCCACCAGCTCCCATGTGTGATTTTTCTGCAACGAGTCAATCTCTTCGTCCATAGCTACCTTCCACTGTTCTGCATCAGGCTCACTGAGAGCCTCCTGAATAGTAGATGGGTCTCCCTCATCTGTAACGAGGGCATACGTAATATTAGAGTCGTCTCTATATCTTGTCGGTAAGCTGTGATCATGTAGTGGGTTCCTTCTCATAGGTAGCTGCTCCACCTGATCTTGTACCTCTGTCTTCGCATTTGTCTCTGCCTGAGTATCATCTGTGTCAATCTGGACATCTACGATCAACCTTTATGGTTCTTCTTGCTCCTCCTGATCATTCTTGCGGAATATGGAGCTTTCATCGAATCTAACGTTATGGCTAGTGATAACCTTACGTGTGACCTTGTCGAATAACTTGTAACCTTTCACACCAATGCTATAGCCAACAAAGATATATTTTTTGGCTCTATGGCCTAGCTTATCTCTCTTAACTGACGATACATGAGAGTAAACCTCACAACCAAATATACGTAGATCTGAGTAGTCGATTTTCTGACCACTCCATACTTCCTCTGGGATTTTATATTCAATTTCTGTTGAAGGAGACTGGTTCACCAAATAATAAGCCGTGTTAACGGCCTTCGTCCATAGGTCCTTGCCCAACGCAACATTACTTAACATACATCTGACCCTCTCTAGGAGAGGCCGATTCATTCACTCAGCCACGCCATTTTGTTTGGGTATGTGGCGCACTATGTCGTGCCTGATGATCCTTTCATCCTTATAATAATATTTAAACTCAGTGGAAGTAAATTCTCCACCATTGTCAACCTTAAAACCTTTATTTTTCGTCCTAACTGTTTTTCCATAATTGCTTTTCATTGTTTGAATATGGTGAAAACTTCGGATTTACGTTTCATAAAGTAAACCAAACTTTCTTGGAGTAGTCATCAATGAGTGAAACAAACCATGATGACCCCCCAATAGAAACTTCTGGCAATGACACCCATACGTCAGAGTGCACATAATCAAGCACTCCCTTACATACATGTTTTCTAGATTTAAAAGATAATCTAAATTGTTTACCATATATACAATGCTCGCATATATCTAAAACAAAAATTTTAAAAGCCGAAATCAAACAACGATCAAATAGTACCTTGATGCCTTACTCGCTCATGTGACCCAGACGAGCATGCCACATACGTAGAGACGTGAAATCTGCAATAGCTACTGCCGCTTCACCTATTGAAGTGTTTCTGATCAACCTGTAAAGGTTTTCGTGCCTTTGCACTCTCATAACCACGAGTGCCCCTTTTGAAACTTTAAGGACACCATCAATACCAGTGAACTTGCACCCTATAGCCTCGAGTGCACCAAGAGAAATTAGACTTTTTTTCATATCAGGAACGTGCTTGACGACAGTCAAGGTATGCTCCATCCCATCAAACATCTCGGTGCTCACCGTACCAATAGCACAACATTACAGATATTGTTGTTGCCCACAAAAACCTATCCACCATTGCATTCTCTGTAACTGACGAACCAACTCCGATGAGGAGTCATGTGATATGATGCTCCTGTGTCAAGGATCCAGTCATCTCCATGATTGTCGTGCAAGTGTCCGATCCTCGACACAGATAATACATCACCACCACTTGTCTCTTCATCAAACATGACATCATTGACCTCCTTAGAAGAAACCGCTAAATTTTTTATTTGCTTTAGGATTGGTACAATCCTTCTTCATGTGTCTAGACATCACATAGTTCCAACACTCTAGTTTTCCTTTTCCCTTGCTCTTAGATGTGGATCTAGGTCTTGAAGATCCTGTATCTCACTTAGAATTTCTGCCTCTCGTAATCAGTGCATCAGAAGATAACTCTATGTCGCCGTTTAGCTTTCTCATGGCCTTCCCTTGTAGGGCTGAGATAACGGTGTCGACACTCAAGGTTTTATTTATGGTGCACATTGTGTCATTGAATGACTCATACGATGCCAGAAGAGAATTCAACAACATATGTGCTTGTTCCTCATCTTTGATCACTTCCTCCATATCCAGCAATTTGCAAAGTAATTTATTAAAGTTGCTAATGTGGGCCTCTAGATCTTCACCCTCTGCCATCTTAAAGTTATACCACTGTCGCTTCAAGTGTAGGTGATTTTCAGATGATTTTTTTGTATAGATATCCTCTAACTTCGCCCATAAACTAACCGTAGTTTTCTTCCTTAAAACATTATATAAAACCTTATTCGTGAGACATAAATGGATTGAAGATAAAGCTTTCTTATCAAGGGTATTCCATTCATCATCAGTCATATTAGACTTTCTTGCGTCGAGAGCACAATTCTTGACTTGCTTGGTTAAGGAGCTGATCATCTTGATCTTCCATAACTTAAAGTTATTTTTACCTGAGTACTTCTCAATATCATACCTACTACTTCCCATTATTGTTAATCCTGCAGATTTAGATCTATGCCCCAACGATAGCTCTGATACCACTTGTTAGGATTTGTGCTGTGGAATCACATAGATCTAGATCTAGGATAGCAATCCAAGAGCACCAAGCAATCACAAAAGAACACAGAGATTTAACATTGAAAACCCTTGTGGGAAAAAAACCATGGCACAATGCGACAGAAAATTCTGCTATGAAAGCACAGATTACAAAGATAGATGACTTACTCGGCTTGAGCAATGCTCAAACCTCTCCTTTTCTCCACCCCTTGAAACCCTAGAACCCATTTAAAAATACTTAGAACCCCTTAGAATAGCTCCCAGTCCCATATACATGTCTTTTTATAGGTTTAGAAAGAAACCTAAGCAAAATCAGAAACAATTTCCACAAACGAATTTGCGTTTCCACAAACAAATTTGCGTAAACCTTCGATGATAAGAAGGACCAAAACTGTCCAGCGACCGGGGCTAAAAAACGCATAAAAATTCAATTTCATCGAGTTTGCTTTGATGTCATCGAGTTGGCTTCGATGACATTGAAGCTGGTTCAATGTCATTGAACCAGCAAATACAAATTCAAGACATCTGTCAGTAACACAATCATTATTAGTTTCAATGTTTGTTTAAATATATGGCATATAAATCGAGAATCAATGGATGTGTAATAAAAGAGAGAGAAATGCATTTCTGATCATTACAATTTTACATTATAAAATTTCAATGTGTTCAGTTTTACAAGGCTAAAACAACCAATAGAAAAATATAGCTGACATTATTAGATAAGTAAAGCAACTTGTAATCATTCCCTATTTTCTTTCATTAACTGAGGTATTGGTAAAAGAAACACATCCCAAAATAGTGATTCCCATTCAACTGAAAATATGAAAATAGGCAAAGATAGAAGATGGTGGTTCTTCTATCATTATTGTAGAATAAGCTTTATAATTTTTTGTGTGAGCTTCATTGTTTTGGGGGCATGACATCAGACTTCGAATTATCATAAACATTTCACCCTTAAAGAAAACAAAGAATGGTCAAATCAACATAAACAAAATACTTTTTATGAAATTATTCTCATTTCTGCTCCAAACATTAGGTGAGTCACCCAATGTTAGGCCCAACATTAAAAAAACAGCCCCATCTATGATTCAAGTGGACTGTATGATTGGAAACAATATAAGGGTAACGTCCACCCTCTAAATTATTTCCTTTGTTATGGCTCAAAAGAATCACTCATGGGCCTAATTTTGGGGGCCATGCCTAAATTTTATGTAGTATCTAAAGGTTGGAGTGGATTTTATATAATCATCATGATGGGCCTTATAAAATTAAGTACGGATGTCTCTCTCAAATGTTTCCTTTGGAGTGTCCCACTTAAATCACATGTTGGCCTGAATATTTTTAACAGTGGGGAATGTGGGATTGCACATTCAATGATCAAAGTAGATCTCACATACACATCATGGTGGGCCCAGTAAAAAATCAAGGGTTGGTCTCCAATATATATATATATATATATATATATATATATATATATATATATATATATATATATATATATATATATATATATTGAACCATTAGGAGAGGAAGGCCACCCTTGATTTTTAACAGGGTCCACCATGATGCTAATGTGAGATGCACTCCAATAATTAAATGTGTAATCCCATGTTAGGTTTAGGCAGAAAATCATGTAGACTTATGTTTCAGGAGGGCTACACCAAAGAAAATAGTTGGGAGATAAATGTCTGCCCTTGATTTTTTACATGGCCTATGGCGATGATTATATGAAATCTACTCCAAACATTAGATGCCACACTAAAATTTAAGCTTGGAGCCCAAATTTCAAGTACAGTTGTGATTCATCTAGGCCACATCAAGGTAAAAGGTTTAGCAAGCGATGTTGCATATTACATTGTTTCCAATTGCATGGTTCACTTAAATCTTCGATTAATTAAGTTTTAGGCCATTGGCCTAACAACGGTCGCACATCTAATGGTTAAGGTAAATTTTACATAAACAAAAGATAGGGGCTCACCTAAGCCACCAATCTTGTGCTGGAAGCCATTATTTACTTATTTTAAATGGGTAATGATTATTTACTCTTGTAATTGTTGGGTGACATCACTTACATTTGACAATAATGTTGATATTTTTTTACATTGTTTTAACAAAAAAATCATAGTAAAAGTGGTAATTTATTGTGTGAAAATTTAATAATTACAATGTACTAGTGTATTTAAGTTTTGATTTATAAGTCAAAATTCCTATATAAGTAAACACTTGAAAATAAGAATGTTGGCTCACTTTATATTTCATATACATCGGAAAATCAGATAGGTAGTTTTTGTAAAATTGCCCTTTTACTTACCTTGAAGTATTGCAGCTGTCAAGACAAGCGAATGAGGTTGAGGGAGTGGCTACGACGTGCATGGATTATGTTTTCACGGCTGCAGGAAAAACCCATTTCCATTCTCGCATCCAAATGTGGCCTTGACATTATTTTACAAAATTCCATATCATGTGGCTTGCGTCAGTTTTCAGTCAACGTCAAAATGCAGAGTTGCGGGCCTGAAGGAGGGACCAGATTGTATTTACGTTAGGCCTGTTTCCTAACTTAGTGGTAGGCACGCTCAGCTTTCTCATATTTGATGCTCGGACAGATGGTGATGCTTGCTACTCAGGCGCTCAGATATCATGCAGTTGTCATATTTATAACTGCAATTAGACCATCACTGTGGTCTAGAAAACTAAAAATTAAACTGAAGTGGAACTTTCATGAACGATTGGTTTATATCTAATGGACAGTCAAAAAGAATAATAGCCAACGGTTCTAATTAAAGGAACAAATTCTTACAAAACATACATTAAAATCATTAAATTAATTACAGTTTTATCTTTGTTACATATCTATAGTCTGTTACATGATTTGGGAAGTTTTATTTGAGCTATATATATGCCACGTGTACGATTGTAAGTGCCAGCGTATCATCCACCGTAGTCTGCCGGAGCATAAAACAACTCCTGTCCTGTTAAATCATTTTCCTTCGAAATAAAGAATATCACAATCATTTTAGGCCGGCAAGAAACGCAAGAGCTTTTTTGATGCTCTGGTGGCGGAGCCAGTTAGTTCATACACGGGTACTATGAAACTGTGCAGGTGGCATATATGACCTCAAAATAAACAGTCCAAATTAAGGGCCCACTTTATATATTTCAGACGCGTAAAATTTGATTCCTTAAAAAGATTTTAATTTATGATTTAGAGACATTTCTTAGCTAAATCTTGACCGTCAATGTTTTTAGTTTCAGCCGTTTAATGGATGTCTACTAATCTACTATTTTTAGAATTAAATAAAATATATTTTCTTATTTATGTTTCATCTGATTTGATTTCCACAATTTGGACGATTCATTTTAAGTTAAATATATGCCACTTGTGCAGTTAAAAAGTGCCGGCGTATCAGTTATCATGCTCCGCCAGTGTATCGTTTTCCAAAACTTAATGATGACAAGACATGCGGGTAGTCTGACAGGCCGGCTGGATCGGTACCTGTCATTTGTGGGACCCACCTGTCACTCTTTGTCATTGTCTCGCTCAAGAAAAAAAGAGAGAAAAAAAATGCTCGGGCAGAGTCATGGATGATACACAGGCGCGCTAGAATTAATTATAAATTGCATACGTGGCATGTAATTAAGTCGGAGTTATCCGTTTGGTTCCTGGTTCAAGTGTATCATGGGCCAAAAATTACGCTCCGTTGATTATTTCTCCATCATATTGCGTATTTATTGGACGGTTAAAAATAAAAAATATCCAATGGTCCTAATTCTCCACACAAGTGTCCACTAATCAGGAGTTAGAATTTTTTAAATAATTCAATATCTCGGGTCGTGAGATAGAAAAAGTCGGTTCCACAATTCAGGCGGTTTAACTTGAGTTAATATAAGCCATGTGTGCAATTTCTGACTGCATGTGTATCATGCGTCTTACGCTACCTGAGTATCAAGTAAGTACGGAGTAAAGATCAGTTTCCACGTGGACCGCGACTCCGTCATGCTCCTTTCCCATGCCTTAGTTGGATGGGAAACACGCGTTAAAGGTCAAATGATCGGACGGTCCATGTGTGCCGATCTGAGGATGGGTCACGATCACGAAGACTCTGACTGCTCGATCAAGAGGAAGATATTCCAGTTGACGTCGCAGTCGAAATTAGTATTCAAGCTGTTGATTTAATGACACGAATCCCACCGTAGATGAAGTCGACGCGAGTTGCCCTGGTACTGATCGTCCATCCACGGTGGGGTCCATCGCATGGACGGTTCGGATTATCCTTTCGTGCACAATGTAAGCTCTTTTTAGTGAAACTGTTTCGACAGGTGGGACCATGGTCTGTAATCTGATCATTGTTATCTGGGAGCGGATTAGGTGCGACCCTGACCGTGGGGCCCATCTTGATGTATGTGTAGTATATCCACGCCGTCCATCCGTTTTTAAAACTCAATTTAAGTGACTAGACAAAAATCGAAACATATACAAATTGCTGGTGGATCACAATACAGGAAACAGTGGGGATTAAACGTCCGCCATTGAAAACTTTTCAGGGCTCACCGTGGTGCTTATTGGACATCCAACCCGTTGATAAGGTAATAAAGACCTGAATGAAGTGAAAAAAAAAATTTGTGGCCCATGAGAATTTTTTAATCATCATTCACTATTGTTTCCGTAGTGTGGTCCACCTGAGATATGGATATGCTTCATTTTTGTTCATGCCCTTTATAAATGATCTGAAAACACGGATGGACGGCATAGATATGCTACATATACATCAAAGTGAGCCCCACGGTCAGGGCAGCACCATGTTTGGTGAGGCCAGGGTCGAACCTAATCAGCTCCCTTGTCATCTCGAGCCCACTGGATGGAGCCGGCCGTAAAAGAAAATCTCCCACGCGCGGTAAGGCACACGGATTGGGTGGATCCGTTACTGTGGGCCCACCTTGATTTAATTGTTTTATATCCACGCCGTCCATCCGTTTTTTCAGCTCATTTTAGGGCATGAACCGAAAAAATAAAGCAGATCGAAATCTCATGCAGATCACACCACAGAAAACAGTGGTGATTGAACGCCCACCGTTAAAAACTTCTACGAGGCCACAAAGCTTTTGGTTCAAGCTTTGTGTTGTCCTTTCATTCAGGTGTGTGACTTATCAACGGGTTGGATGGCAAAGAAACATTACGGTCGGCCATAGGAAGTTTTTAATGGTGGGCGTTCAATCACCACCGTTGGCCATTAATCTCCACTAATGGAAAGGTTAAGACGTCCTATCTAGAAGATCTTTGAGATCATAGTCCATCTGTCTTGGGGACAACAGATCAGTGGTCTGGATTACGTGATCACAATGCCCACTCGTCAGAATAAATAACCGGTGCTCTCTCTGTAAGCAACCATACATGAGAGGACCTGAAGGTGTAAAACACCACCTGTTTATACCTGATTAACGGGTTGGATGAAAGATACGCAATTGAATTGCATCTGATCCCGTTGTTCCCTATGATGTGGCCCAACGGGAACGGATTGGCTACTTCCCCTGACACCAGCCAATGGCTGCTGGTCGGTGCTATGTGGGCCCAACTATGATGTATGTGTTTCATCCATGCTATCCATATGTTTTTACAGATCATTTTACGTTATGTGTCCAAAAATGAGGTATATCTAAATCTCAAGTGGACCACATTACAGGAAGCAGCATTGAATGAGGGTCAACCATTAAAAACATTTTGGGGGCCATAAAAGTTTTGGATCAAGCTGATATTTGTTTTTTCTCTTCATCTGGGCCTGTATGACCTAATCAACAGATTGGATGTCAAATAAATACTATAGTGGGCCTTAGGAGGATTTTAATGGTTGATATCCAATCACTATTGTTTTCATGTGGTGTGGTCCACCTGAGATTTATATCCCTCTCATTTTTAAAATTAAAGCATAAAATGATCTTTAAAAATGGATGAACGGGATGGATGAAACACATACATCATGGTGGGGCCCACAGAGCACTGACCACCAGCCACGGAGATGGTGTCAGAGGGAGTAGCCAATCCGTTTCCTGGCCCAAATGAGTTGCAGATCTGGATGATTTTGGCACCATTAACTAGCCTCGAGGATATAACCTGATGGACGGACTGGATTCGACATATACAACATGGTGGACCCAAGGGAGTAGGTGTTTTACGTGCTGCATAGATCAGGTCTTGTGGAGGATTCTGATCCAATGTGAGGTGGGGATGGTAAATCAAAACCGTTCATTCCGTGGCCCACAGTTCAGAATCACTCTGATGATGATGGTGAGGCCATCCTAGCCATTAATCGCTTTGCACCGTCAATTACATGAACAATCCTGTTTCCCCAACAATGAGTAGCCAGGATGGTGCAATCAATGAAAACTTGTGATACCAATAAACGGACGGTCGGATTAGGTGATACCAGGGTTACATGTTACTGGTTGTTGCCCTGACCGTGGGGCGACCTTGATGTATGTGTTGTATATCCACACCGTCCATCCGTTCCAAATTCTTAGGTATTAGATAAATACTGAAGTATATCCAAATCTCAAGTGGACCACATTAAAAACTTCCTATACTTGATCAAGCTAATATTTGTGTTTTCACTTCATCTAGGTCTGTTTGACGTTATCAACAGTTTGGATGGAAAATAAACATTATGGTGGGCCCCAGGAAGCTTTTTAATGGTGGGCGTTCAATCACTTTCCTATGGTGTGGTCCACTTGATATTTTGATCTTCTTCATTTTTGGGACCAAATCATAAAATAATCTTTAAAAAGTGATGGACAGTGAGGATATACAAAACATAACTAAAAGTGGGCCCGCGATCAGGGCAATAACTAAACGGTCGGTTAGTAGTAGTACAGGTATCCATCGTATTATTTCTCTTCATCGCGACTGACGAAAGAAGAACTTAACAATCAGCACCTATAAATAAAACAGAAAAAACTCACCTTCAACTTCGCCTCCAGTCACTCCGCGCCATTTCTTCTCCTCATTCTCCTCAGCTATCAGCTCTCTCCAAACCCTAGATTTCTATCTGCATTCTCCATCTCCTCCCAAATCTCAGCCCTAGATTCCCCTCCACCATCAAATCCAACCGTCAATCACCGGCCAATCTCCACCGGCTGATCATCAATTCCATCGCCATTTCGGCCTCTCCGGTCAAACCTCCCACATTTTCCATGAATTCAACCACATCGGCTGCATTGCTATGGTCGAGTCTCTAGAATTCTCGATTTCGGTAGCGTTCGGAGATCGAGATGAGAAATGCGTCTCTTCTTGTTGTTGTTTTTGTTCTCTTCGTTTTGTCGAGCTTTACACCGTTGATTTGGTGTCAAGACATTGGTGATGACTACAATGAGAGTGATAATCCGGAGGTCGTCCCTCTCTTTACGCAGCTTATATACAACCGGATTTCAAATCTCACTGGTATACTCTCTCCGGAAATTGTCAAGCATCTTGATTTCTGTATAAAGGACTTGTGAGTAATTTTCTTTGGTTTATGATCTTTTTTTTTTCTCTGTGTGTTTTCTGTTTGAATATTGATTTTTTTATTTTTCCAAAGAATTGGGATTTGGGTCTGTGATTTTGAAGGCAATGTTTTGTTGCAGGGATGCGGATTGGAATGGAGCATTCAATTTCTCGGCGGATTTGGGATTCTTAGCAACTTGCATTCGGAAAACAAATGGTATGAATTGTTGACTTTTTATTTTTATTTTTATTTTTATTCGTTTAATTGTTCAATGGATATTTTAGGGATACATTTCCATAAAGGGGATTGCTAGCCAGTCTAGCCACCTTAGCATTCCGCTCAATTCTCTCCTTTCCATACCTATTGTACTTGTGGCATGATTTCAGGGTGATAGGGACTGTTAGTCTTGTCAGGCACCGTGTAGATTAGATGGAAAAAAAATCCATTGTGATTGGATTATCTTAGCCATTGAATTAGAGATTTGAAATCGGTGGCTAACTCAGTTGAATGTCAAATGAATGGCAGTCGAATTTTATGAGCAGTCCATCCACATAGTGGCCACCAGATCAGCAGAGTACCGATTCCTCTAGACATGTGCTGTGTACGGTGGGGATCGTACGATGGAGAGAACAAACGGTTGCTTAAGGTGGCTAGTGTTGCTCGTGTTTTCTTTATTGATAGTTGAAAATAAATAACGTTTCCTTTTTTCATGTAGCTTGACATGCATTTGTTGTTAGAAGTTGAAATTGTAGATATTTGTGCGAAGAAACCTTTACAAAGGTAGTCTTCTTATACACAATAGCAGGTGAGAAAAGTGAAGATGCATGAACATGGTTTGAACTCTTGTGGGAAATGATACTTCTCTCAAAAGAATGCACAACTAAAACTAGGAAGGTCGCTGACATCTTGATGATAGGATGCGTACGAAACATGAACATGATTATAGTTGCATGATCAAGCAATTAAAGAATGCCCTGATTATGGTCATATGATCCAATGATTAGATCAGTAGTTGCCTAGCACAAGAAACCTTATGTGCATCTTTCGTAGCTTGTAATTCCATCTCACAAGGTCAGTCTCATACTATCATTACAATAAAGGTGGTCTACGAGATTGGCAACGGCTCTCAACAATTCAATGTTGACTCGCCATGACACCTGATTGAGAGCAGAACTTGGTAGACTTGGTGAAATGAATTCCTATAGTATTGCTGTTTGTCATTTTCTCCCTGTGTCTTATATGGCACACCACGAGCAGCTACACCCAACTGAAGTGTTGATGTGTCTTATCAGGGTTACCTATTTCAGTCAGTTTATAGTTTTCACTCAGGTTGTTGTCCTATCCACCAAATGGTTATTGCTTAGTTTGGTCAGCCTAGTTTTTCAAGTTTTTTGGTGGGAATGAAGACATCCCTTTGCATATTTTTTCGTGACATTATCTATCAGACCTTGTGTTCTCAGAGCCTGACCGAATGGATATGCTGAACAGAAAGGAGCACATGCTTCTAATTGAGGTAACTTGCTGTTCCTCGAATAAATGCATGTAAGGATTTTTTTTTGGTTGTTGAAGCTATCATGACTGTTGTCTTACCAATCTCTTACCATAATTTACTTGGTAGCGCTCATTGCATCTTTCCCATCAAGCAAGCTAAATATGACAGCTTATGGTTTGTCATGGGTGTTTGCTGAATCCACGTTCCCCCTATTTCTGGAGGCAAACTTAGTGTGCATCTTTCCAAAAGTTTCTGTTGGATTTGCTTCTTCCTAGATGGATATTTCTATTACGATCTTGTTCTTGAGCAATAAACTTGGCAATTAGCATCATTGCACCTGTAATTTGATGACTTCAAAAGTTCTTATAGTTCTACACTAAGGGATCTAATTCAATTCTTACTGCTAATTCTTAGGTAGAGTTGTAATGTATAATTGTCTATCTTATGATCCTCTCAAGGTTTCCTTGCATCTCATCATTAGCCCTAAGTGAAGCTCTGGTGATGTTTAGAGGTTTAGTTCGATGAAGTCACTGAAGATTAGTGATGCAGAAATCTCCTTCTACTGAAGACGTTGTACAGAAATCTCCTCTGTGTGGATGTGTGTGCCTGTAGAGAGGGAGAGGACAGTAACCAGACCCTCAACTGAGAGATTCAAGGTGTCTAGCACTTCTGTGAGGGGATTGAATGGTTGTTGACTGAGAATGCATGCCATAAACTATAAAAAATTTGCATTAAACTACTCTTAAGAATAAATGTATAACCACCTATGCTTCTATCCCTTATATAATCTCATTTCTGATGATGAATTCAATTGGACCAACAGGAGATCTCACGCAACGGATCTGTACAGCAGCAGAAATAAAGTTCTACTTCAATAGCTTCGTTGAAAATGGGGGAAAGAGTGTCAACTACTTGAAGCCTAACAAGAACTGTAATTTGACTTCATGGGTTTCTGGTTGTGAGCCAGGATGGTCTTGTAGTTCTGGCCCAGATCAAAAGGTTGATCTCCGTAACTCCAAGAATATGCCTGCCAGAACTTATGATTGTCAACCTTGTTGTGCGGGATTTTTCTGCCCACATGGTCTTACTTGCATGATACGTAAGTACTTATCTTTCCTAGCTTGCTCTCTCCAACTGATTTGCAATAAGTTTAGATTGGTTTCATCTCAGAATCCTACAGGGCGTTTGGTAAGCTTTTTCCCATTTTGTCTGCTCTACCTGTCATGGTACTAATCTCATGAGGTTGCTAGGAAAAGTGGCAATACTGCATTTCAAATTGGAGCCACAGTTTGTCTTGTGCATTGGCAAAATCTCCTTTCTATCCTCTAGATTTTATGTTCCATTTTTCCCCCCAAAATATCAGAATCACCCATCTTTAAGAATCCTGATCTCCTGTGGAATGGATGGTTAATTCTCCAGCTCATTCTTTTCTGAAATCTCATTGTTGAATGACCTGTCTAATTATATGTGTGAGCCTTAAGACATTGTGATTTGTTATGTTCTTGTTTAAGTCCCTATAAAATGGTTTTAGATTGAACTTTAAATACATGCACAAAAAACCTGTATTTAAGGTATTCCGTAATGGAAACAGTGGCTGTAACGGCTATTACTCTCTCTCTCTCTCTCTCTCTCTCTCCATGACGTGTAACAGTTGCCACCGTTACCTTTACGCAATGACCTTTATGGCCCTGTAACGGCCATTACGGCACACGATGCTTGTATTATACAAAAATTTCCTAATTCTTTGTTCATTGCTGTTGGTTTCTTGCAAGTGCAGCATGTCCCCTTGGAGCACATTGCCCGCTTGCAAAACTCAACAAAACTACTGCCGTTTGTGATCCGTAAGTTGAGATTCTAGTGTAAATTTCTTTATCTAATCGTTTTTAATGTGTATGATATGCCATTTTTGTCAATGCAATATCATACAGATACAATTACCAGCTACCTCCGGGAAAGCCAAACCATACCTGCGGTGGAGCAGATATTTGGGCTGATGTTTTGAGTAGTAACGAAGTATTCTGCTCAGCTGGATCATATTGTCCAACGACTACCCAGAAAATTCCTTGCAGTAGTGGGTATTGGCTCTTACCCATAAAGCCCAGCAACCGTTATTTTTCTCATGTCATTGTTGTAGAAAGCATGATCTGGCAATGGATGTCTAGATAATGAAGAATATCTTTTAGACTCCTCTCTTGATGCAACAATTTAGCACTATTTCATCTTTTTGGATTTCACCATTTCTATTCACTAATGTTTTTTTTTTTTTTTTTTAAACACAATTTTTCAGACATTATTGCAGGATGGGATCCACGACTGAAAAAAGTAAGCATCTTCATGTTAATTTAATTGCGAGTCTGTGATAAAAGGATGAATATCCTTATCATTTTACATTAAAATCTTTACTAGTTGATCTAGCACAACCAAAGGAGACCATTCATTCTGCATTGTAACTGTATTTTAGTGGTGGGCAGTTGTATTTTGTGTTCTGTTTTCGGCATAGCTGTTTGTGATGAATTATTATCTCCAATAATTTTATTATATTAAGGACTTCTGGAGCAGAAGCAAGCCACAAATGGGAAAAGATAGAATTCTTTTGTGGATACAAATCCCATATGGGTCAAAAGATAGAAGGTTATTTGATGTAGGACAACTAACCACTTGCTCTAAAAGCTCGAATTGATAGAGCATGGCAAATCAATTCCTTTATCTCATAGCCCATGCCCCACATCCCATGGTTTAGGCCCCCAGCTGATCTCCCCTCATGGCCCCAGATCACATGAGTTCCGCCTCACATGGGCCGCCCACCCGAGTGTGCCCCTGCATTAATCACCCCCAGTGACGAGTCTTGAATACGAGACTTCTCACTCTGATACCACTTTGATGCAGGACAACTAACCACTTACTCTAAAAGATCAAACTAATAGAGTATGACGAATCAATCCCTTTATCTCATAGGCCATGCCCCACATCCCATGGGTTAGATTCTCGGCCTAACCCCCCTCGTGGGCCCCACATCACATGGGTTCTGCCTCACACAGGTGGTGCTCGCCTCACATGAGCCACCCGCCTCACTCGGGCCGCCCCACTCCGAGTGTGCCTCTGCATCCTACAGGCCACCCGACTCGAGCCCAGTGTGAAAATGCCCCTGCATTATTATTTACCTTGGAGTTGAACGACCAATAAAAGCATCTAAAGGAAGTTTGTCAAGAGCTTTCCAATTAAGATAGCTTATGTCCCATTTATGGTGATTATGCATCCG
Source organism: Magnolia changhungtana (assembly GCA_030180095.1). Classification (NCBI taxonomy): domain Eukaryota; kingdom Viridiplantae; phylum Streptophyta; class Magnoliopsida; order Magnoliales; family Magnoliaceae; genus Magnolia; species Magnolia changhungtana. Next base: position 3,613,516 of record JASAUF010000118.1, read on the forward strand.
AGCTTGTCCCATTTATGGTGATTATTCATATGTACAGCATGTTAGAAAGAAAGATTGCAGCAAGCAATAATTGCATGCTTAGAAAAGCTCTAGTTAACTGTCCAAATGAAATAAAATTGCACTAAATCATTTGGGTGTATTACCTAGAGAAGCATCTACATTGATTATGACCATTCATTTTCTCATGCTCTGCTATGTAATTAATATCCTACGAGTAGGATTCCCAACTCTAGAATTTTATTTATTTATTTGTTATTATTATTTTTTTCTGTTGTATACGCAGCAGGAGGGATTTTTTCAAGGATGCATTTTCTTGCTTAATCCATTTTGTTTTCCATGTTATTATAAAGTTGATTATCTGGGTACTACCTAACTAGGTACAGTCTTAGGTAAAGCTTGGATTTGGTATTTTCATCTAAATTGAAGTATTGGACATGCGCACAACACCCATTTAGGTCCCAATAAATTTGATTGTAATATACAATATATGTTGGTTACCCTAGATATTTTTCACATACCTTGGGGCAAATTATATGCTTCTCAATTTGTTTGCATTTTGATTGATATCTTTGTAATGTGATTGATTATATTTGTGTGTAAATATAATTGGTTAGATGAAGATAGATTAAAAGGGCTGAAGATCCTGTCAATTTACATTACTTTTTTGGATTGTGAGAAGCTGACATAGAAAACCGAAGGAGACAATTCATTCTTGTTAACACATGATATTAGAGGAATAGAAGAGAAATGAAAGAGATCGAATGATGGAGAATGAGAAGATGCATTATTCCTCTCACAATTGCTTATTTATAATAATATATATTTTTTGAAAGGTAATTTTTTTTTTTTTTTTAATTTTTTTTTTTATATTTATAATAGATGGCTACAAGAGATAAGACACCATTGGTGAGAATAAATGATAAGAACAAAATAAATGAGAATAAAATCCCCTTTAGTGTGGTGCTCCTCAAGAACATATGAAACTATTATTCTTTAGAACTTCTACACTCCCCCCTCAAGCTAGAGCATAGAGGTCATACATGCCCTACTTGCTGATAATATTCCTCGAATGCAATGAAATAAGTAAGAGCTTTCATGAGAATATCATTACATTTGTCCCTGAAGCGAACAAACGGTGTGTGCAACATCTTGGAAGCATTTTTCTTTCACACAAATGATAGTAGCCTCTGATATGTTTTGTCCTTTCAAGGAAAACATGATTAGTTGCAATATGAATTGTACCTGGATTGACGACATAAACAATATCTAGATGCTTCATTGTCAAATAGATAAGATGACATGCTAGATGATGATACATGCCGGGTTTGCCAATCATATAGCCGATGAACCTTAATAGGAATATTTGTTGGACGAGCTCCAAGTAAACCCAAATTTGTTGAGTGGGTCTAACACATACTTCCTTAGGGATAGGAAGAAATAAATGGAAGAAAACCAGCAAGAAAGATGAAGGGGAAGAAGAGAAGAAAAGAGTGGAAAAGAAGGAGAAGTTTTGGAGAGCTTGAAACCGAGGTCATCAGACGCCATATTAATAACATATGCAACTTTGGAAAAATTACAAATAACATCGTACTAGTTCTCATACTACAAAAAAGGACCTCATCAGTACTAGTATTACAAGAAAGCATTCAAACCTTATTTCTCAGCACTCCCCTTTCGGCTGAGCATAGATGTCCACCATGCTCAACTTGTTAAAATGATATTCTAATTTTGTCTTAAGAACTCCCTTAGTGAGAATATTAGCCAGTTGATTATCAATTGTTACAAATGGTAACTAGAGATCTTGGGAGATAACTTGCTCATAACTGAAGTGCCTGCCAACTTCAATTTGCTTGGTACAATTATTCTGAACTGGATTTTGTGCTATACTAATGGCTACCTTGTTATCATAAAAAACTTCATATGAACATCCACCTTGATCCCCAAGACACACAACAGAATTTTCAGCCATAATAACTCTGCTACACATTTGCCATAGCCCTGTACTCTAGTGCGAGACCGCATTTTGTTTCTCGCTTCTCCAAGTGACCAAATTTCCTATCACAAAAGTACAATATCCTATAGTCAACTTTCTGTCATCCACACCACCAGCCCAATCTACATCTATGCAGGCCTCAATGTGAAGATGGCCATGATCTGCAAATGAAAGAGCCTTTCTAGGAGATGCCTTCAAATATTTCAAGATTCTGTCAACCGCCTTCAAGTGAGGAACCCATGGAGCCTGCATAAATTGATTTACCACACTTACTACATATGCTATATCAGGTCCTGTGAGAGAAAGAAAAAATATTTGGCCAACCAGCCTCTGATACATTTCTTTATTTAGTGACAACTCTCCTTCACTTCAACTCAACTTATGATTAGGATCTATAGGAGTTTCTGCTACTTAGCAGCCTAGCTTATCAATCTCTTTTAGTAAGTTTAAAGTGTACTTTCTCTGAGATATAAAGATACCTTTCTTTGATCAAGCAACTTCTATACCCAATAAAATTATTTAGACATCCTAGATCCTTATTCTCAAATTCTTTTGCCAATCCTTTAAATTTTGAATTTCCTGGGAATCATTTCCTGTCACCACAATATCATCCACATAAATAATAAAAAATATAATTGATTGTACTTGTTGCCTCACAAAAAGAGTATGTGGGAATACCCACTCTTCTTCACTGCCTGATTGAACCTCTTCAGCCAAGCTGGGGGAGATTGTTTAAGTCTATAAATACACGTTTAACCTACAGACCTTTCCTTTACCAACGAGGAACCAGAAACCAGTGGGGAAGCTATGCACACTTCTTCCTTCAAGTCTCTATGGAGAAACACATTCTTCACATCTAGCTGATATAGCGGCCAAGAAAAATTGGCTGTAAAAGAATAGAACCTATATAGAGTTCATCTTAGCAACGGGTGCAAACCTCTCCTTGTAGTAAATCCCATAAGTCTGAATGTACCTATTAGTGACAAGTCTAGCTTTATACTTTTCACTAGACTCATATGCCTTATATTTTACTAGGAAGACCCATTTGCAATCCACAGGCTCCAATTCTTTGGATAAATCTACCAATTTCCATCTGCCATTCTTTATTGATAACCTCATCTCTTCCATCATAGTCTTACGCCACTTTGGATCGGAGACTGCCTCATGGAATTCGGAAGGCAAAGAAGCTAAAGACGTGAAAGAATAATAGGAAGGAGACAAGGTTGCATATGAAACAAACTTAGATATAGGATATAAAGTACATTGTTCCCTTTACGTAAGCTATAACTTTAAGGCATGAGATCACTATCCTCAGAGGAAGAAGGAACACACAAAGGAGAAGGATTACTTGGTTCCAAGGAATCAGAATCGGTAAGTGGGCGAATGTGTACTGATGTCTTGTTTAACAATCCTTGAAGTTTCATTGAAAAGTTCGATCAATTTCCAAATGTTTCCTTATGTTTCCCAACAACAACGATACATTACGCTATGCAACCAATATATCTCATGTGATAACTGATATGTATCCATATTCCAAGGGTGTGATACATATGCAATAACAATACGGAAAACATTGCTTCTTTTAACAATATTCTCGTTACATGTATCTAAATGGGAAAGCCACTTTACCATCTCTAAAACTATCACTCTTGTTTGAGATGCAAAGCTCAGAAGGATCTAAAGAATCTGATAAGCTCAACTACTTTCTGGAAAAAGTGTAAGATGAAAAGACCCATCAGTTTTATTTATTTATTTATTTTTTTTTTTTATTATTATTTTTTGGGGGGGGGGGGGGGGGAGGAATTTTATATTCTTTTGATTTTAGGGTCTGGGTGGATAGTATGAACTTATGTTTTATATTCTCTAATAATATAGCTCTAGTAATTCAAAAATGATGAGACTACATTAACGGAATAATCTATGTGCAACAATGATAAAGCAAAAGAAGAAAAGCAGAAGAATCTGCGGTTCTTCACATTTTGTGACTGTGTGCAGAAGAATTATGTTTTTAGTGCTGGCTCTGACATTGACTGAATCTGAAAACAGAAGCACAGAATTATATTTCATTCAATTGAATGACAGTGGTCGTGTTTAGTACTCAAAGAACTATGGGTGAAAATCACAATAAGCCTAATCCCAATAGATTCTCCAAAGGTAAATAGACAATGACAAATTAATCTTATCGGCTGATAACAAGATATGCACATCCAAGAGTGGAAACATTTTTGTGGCCTATTTCAACTTCCTGATTTTGGTTTTTATTTCGCCAAAAAATGTTGGAAATGTTTGCACTTACATTTGTCTTTAGATCTTCTTACATAGTTATGGTGAACATGTTTCCAATTGCATACCTGAATTTCTTGCTGCCTGTTTCCCTAATGTTCATTTTCGCATATTTGCATAACTGCTATGACAAATACTGTAAAATGGGATGTTTCTTGCCACATCTGTTTCTCAGCCTTGAAACTATGACTTTTCATATGCAGAAGTCATTAGTCTAATATAGTTTTCTTTTTCTCTGCTATTCACATCAAATATAAAGAGATGCTTCATTTTCGTTTACTTCACTGAATTTCATATTCAGACATAATGAATGCTCTCAATTGGACACTTACAGCTAACACTGTTTAACCACTGTCAACTGAACTTCATAATGAATCTCCTGCAGGGTGCTTCAAGTTGACTACTTGTGAATCAAATACTGCAAATCAAAATATCCATGCATATGGTATCATGCTTATTGTAAGTATTTATCTATGATTTTATATCGAGATAGATGTCTTGAACAAGAAACAAAATTTCTGGCTTTGACCTGGCGATACTTTCCTTATATATATATATATATATATATATATATATATATATATATATATATATATATATATATATATATATATATATATATATATATATGGAAAAGGTTCTATACAGTCGAGCTCATGGGAACTTCCCATGAGGTCAAGCTGTGTGGGCCCCACCGTGATGCGTGTCGAACATCTACCCCATCTGTCAGATGCACCGTTCCATGGTGGACCTCAGGCTTAAAAATCAAGTCAATTGATGACTTTTGTGGGCTGCACCACGTACAAAAGTCGAGAGGGGTTACACTCCCATTAAAACATTCATAATCATTTGTTGGGCCACCGAGGTGTGGTTCACAAATCCAACCCATCCATTATGCGTGTCCCACTTGGATGAGGGGTCATACCAAGTTTCAGATGCATCCAAAATTTAGGTGGGCCCCACGAAGTAATTTTATATGTTTTAGGCATGTCTTCACATGATTTTAGATGGTATGGCCCACTTGAGTTCCGTATACAGCTGATTTTTGGGATATTCCATAATTTAAAGGGGACCCATCAAATGCACGGTGTTGATGTTCGACATGCATCACGGTAGGGCCCACATAGCTTGACCTCATGGGAAGTTCCCATGAGCTCGACCGCATAGAATCATTTCCCACACACACACACACACACACACACACACACACACACACACACACACACATATATATATATAATGAAGCATTCAAGTAATCATGTCTACTTTCTCCTGTTACTTCCTTTTTAAAAAATTTTTTTTGAATAATTCTTCTATGATGAATTGCTAAGTAAGAATAAGGCTTTTTCTTTTTTCCCCGTTTTTCATTTTTCTTTTTCTTTTTTGTATTTTTTTTTTGAAGATATTATTTGTAACAAAAATACTCTCCGAGTCTCTGGTGTTCTAGATATGACTAGCTGACTTTTCTATAGGTAAATAATTCCGCCTTCTGAAATTGCCCTTGGTTTTGTTCATTGGCAAACATCAAAGGTGCATCCTTTTTTTTTTTTTTTTCTCTCTCTTTCTAGAAGCATCACAATCAATTCCAAAGTTGTCAATAATGAGTGCTATGCTCCATGTATTTTGGACCACCATAATGTCTTCTTCATTTGAAACTGTCCAATATACCTGAAGACAATGTTTTAAGTATCGGCGATATCAACCGATATATCCCACTATATATCTTGTATCCCACTTGTGTGATACGAAATGCCCAAGTAGTGGGATATATCCCACATGTTCGATCCAATGAGCATTTTCGATTTTCGATCCTTTTTTTTTTTTTCTTCTTCTTCTGTAAATCATGTTAAATCAGTGTCAAATTGTTACAAATCCATGATTTTTCATGTTTTGCATGAAAATCATGGATTGGGAGCTTCGATTTCGAGATTTGGAGGAGATGGCCGAGTTGTGGAAAATCGAAAAAAATCAAAATTTCCCAATTTCTCACAAATCAGTTGCAATCTTTGTGTCCAAACATAAAATCAAACATGTATGCAACCTAATCTAGTGATTATTCTTTTACTTTTGAATGTATTGCTTGTGTTTTCATACGTCTTCTTACATTTATAAATTATATGAATAGACTTTGAATATACTTGCATCAATTCAGTTAAACAATGCATAGATTAGGACCCCATACAAAGAAAACGTATTATATGCAATTGTTTTTTGTAATGCTTTGATTTATAAGTGTATTGATGCCATTTTTAACAATCACTGAAGTTTCATTGAAAAATTGACCAATTTCCTATTGTATCCCCATGTTTCCAACAACAACGATACATTACGTGATACAACCGATATATCCCATGCGATACCCAATTTATATTTGTATCCCAAGGGTGCGATACGTAACACGGTACTGATATTTCGAACGCTACATGTAGATTCTTATGGTGGGAAGATAGTAAAAAAAACATTAGAAAGAACTAAAACTGCTCTCCCCATATGAAAGTCTTATTAATATGATACCCTAGAACAAAAGATATGGTACTACACATGAGCACTTACTATAATACATACACATGCACCCATATATACCCTATACACACAGTGTTATACACTACTGCGGGCCAATGCATAGTGGTTGCATATGCCCAGCTTGCATGCAATCTCTTGGGGATTCTGCGAACTGCAAGCTTTTAGTAGAAGATTATTTGACCAAACAAATGATGTAGAGAGCAAATTAGATGACACATGTAAGACCCATTGATGCAAGATGGATAGTCTAACGTAGAATGATGCAATAAAATTAATCAAAGGATTAATTAGAGAAATCAAAATGCAAAATAAAGCTAATCTATCACAAGATTAAAGAGTTCAAGCATTAAAGGATGCTCCAATTCAAGATTACCTACAATTCCGCAGTGTAGGTTTTAACAGATATTGATTAATTAGGACTTTTGGAAGGTAGAGCTCCCATCTAGCATAGGGATAAATCTTAATTTAAAGGAGATCACTTGATTTTATTAGGGTTTGGGTAAGTTAGGGTTAGCGTTTTAGGATTAAGGAATTAGGGTTTTTAAGAATTAGTTTTTTTTTTTTTTTTGAAATAGGAATTAGGAATCTAGGGAAGTAGGGTTTGAAGATGGAAAACTAAAAAACAAGAAGGGGGGAGGGATGTTCGTACTGACGGCGATACAGTCCGGGTTGTCTGTATGGTTGGGTGGAGTGACAACTTGGGAGTGGCCCGGATGGCTAGGGTGATGGTTTGGGTTAAGTTTGGAAAGGCTAGGGTGATGGTGGTGATGCTCTTTGGTTGGAAACAAAAGAAAATGGGAGAAAAGAAGATGAGAAGAAAAGAAAGTAAAAATAAGATTACCTGGAAAGAGAATAAATGAAAGAAGATAATTGGAATCACTCCATGACTTCACACCAAACTCCAATCATGGGAGGAATTTTGCTCCAAAACAAAGCAAGAAGAAAATTTCATTCAATAGCCAATAATGCCCTAGGCTTCACACATCCAATCCTGCTTTCTTTGGGGTGTTTTTACAAAAGCACCCTTGATACTATAAAATGTCCAAAACACCCCTAATATTAACTAGATCATAAAATAAACCAAAATAATCTAAGTAAAAAAAAAAAAACTAAAACTAGTGTTCAATATGAGTCCACGATCAAGATGTCCCAACGATCAAAATGATCCAACAGTCAAGATGGCCCATTGTGCGAAATCCAACAATCTGATAGATGTATCCAATTGATCTAATGGTCTAATACTCTCAACTAAGCGGCCCACAACATCTTCCCAGTGTGGGGTCTTCAACGTGGCTAGGAACTGGAATTAGGCCCACTGGGCTCCATGTAATGATCATTTTTCTATAAAGAAACTGGGGCAACTTTCCTCCTCTTCTTATAAACTCTAGAAGGTTCTCGGATGTCCTCATCAACTTCCCTTGGCTGAGAAGAGTTCGCCTTTGGCGAAATAAAACTGTGATAACGCTCTACGAGATCCGGGTCTGGTCTCTGAAGCTCGGTCTCTGTAATCTACACACTGTCTGACTCTGGCTTGTTCTTCCAGTTGAGATATTTCTGGAAACCTCTGTATCTGGTAGAAACCACTTGTTCATCTAAAATACCTTCTATCTCATCTCTTTTGGTAGGTACGAATGGTAAATGAGGTAAAGGTTGGTTTGACAAGAGCCATGGGTCATGGGGTAGGTTAGAAGCACCACCATCTAGGCTAATGTGAGGGTTGGGAGAAAGGCTAGTGGGTAGAGTTGCTGGACCCTTAAAAGACACAAGATCTTCTACATTAAATGTAGAACTAATTCCCATGTGAGGTGGAAGATCTACAACATACTTATTGAAACCTAATATTTTCAATATTTTATAAGGTCTTGTACTATGGGCTTGTAATTTCTTCATGGCCCCTTACGGATACCGTTCTGGCTTTATCCGAAACATCACATAATCTCCTACTTGAAATTCTTTAAACCTGTGATGAGAGTCAGTAAATATTTTGTACTTTTCATTTCTCACATTAATTCGTTTATGAATTTTAGCATGCAAGTCATGGATATGTCATGCAAATGCACTGTGGATTATGAAGCTCAATGGGAGACTGACATGAGAATGAGATCTATAGGTTTCTTAGGCTTGTAACCATGCACTACCTCAAAAGGACTCATGCCTATCGACCCATTGACTGAACTATTATATGTAGACTCTGTGACAACTGAATTCTAAGTCCTAATATGGTCACCCGCAAGACATCGTCACATATTTCCTAAGCTTTGATTAACCACTTCTGTTTATGGTCAGTTTAGGGATGATAGGCCGACGAGAACTAGAGTCTCGTACCCATCATATGCCAAAGTGTCTTCCAAAAATAACTCGTGAATCTCGCATCTCTATCAGACATAATAGTCTTTGGCAGACTATGCAAGCAAACCACCTCTCCAAAGAAAAGCTTGGCAATGTTGGAGGATCAGACATTTTGGAACATGGGAGAAATTGGGCCATTTTCGAAAAACGGTCGACCACCACAAAGATGGAATCAAGCTTTCTAATTGTCTTGAGTAACCCAAGTATGAAATCCATACTGGTATCTTGCCACGGAGTGTGTGGTATCTGCAAAGGCATATATAATCCAGTGTTTTACCATTTTTGCTTTGCCAACCAACAAGTCCTCCACTGCCCAATAATTTTGGCGATGTCTTGCTTGAAACTGGGTCAATAAAATCTATCATCGACAAGTGTAATAGTCTTGTCTCTACCAAAATCACTGGCTACTTTCGCATGAAGCTTTCAAACTAGAAAATCCCATGGGGAGGTGAGGGGAATGTAGAGTCTATTATCTTTAAATAAAAACTCATCGGTTAGGACAAATCCACTATGACTCCTTGATTGATCATCCAAAAGTGATGTGTACACTTTTTCAAAATCTGGGCATGCAAAATATTCTCCCTTCAATTGTTCAAACCCAGTGACTTCCACGCTCATGGATTGGAGTAATGCCACTCAACAATTAAAGGCATCAACAGGTTTGTTTTCGACCCCAGCCTTGTGTTTTAGAATAAAGGTGTACTCATGGAGAAACTCAACCCACTTGGCATTCCTTCGGTTTAATTTCTTTTTGGGAGTTGAGGTATTGCAAGGCCTCATGGTCAGAAAATAAGTCGAACTCTTGCGGCAGTAAATAATGGCGCAAAGATTGGGCTACTGCATAGAATTTCTTATCATAGATAGAATATTGTTACTCCCCCTTATTCAACTTCTCACTAAAGGCAATAGGTTTCCCTTCCTGGCTAAGTACTCCACCTATACCCAATGTTGTCGTAATTGTTATCGTATCGTAAATCGTACAAGGGTTTGAATCGTATCATATCGTAAATTGTAAGATTCTTTAAGATTTTCATAAAGCATGTCATAAAAAAAATATAAAATTGTATATGAAAAAAACACACATCAATCATCCATTTTGTCATGAACATGCAAAAAACAAAAAGATGTATGATTTATATATCATCTTGTTATAATCAAGTTCAAACAGTAATCCCTTTTTCAAACAGTAATCCCTTTTCCCATCCCATGTACATGTAAGTTTTCTATATAATTCAAAAAATAATATTTTTTCCATCCCCATTTACATGTACAATGCTTTGTTCACTTGTTTCTATAATTCAAAAAGTAAATAAGAAGTCCAAACAAAATCTGTTCTTTCTCGACTGCATCCTCATCCTCCTCATCACAAATGAGGTCAACATTGTCAACATCAGTGTTTAAATTATTGAAGATATTATCGAAATATCGTCGATAATGTCGGTGTCCCCAATTTTTCGTCTCTCTAGGATATCGGTGAAATTTTCATTATCATCGATAATTTTGATTATCGCCGAGAATATCGCCTGTAGCCTTGCGTAAATAAGTAAAAATTGGAAGAAAAAAATTAACAGAAAAAAAAAAGAATTGATTTCGGTATTACCTGGTTGATCGGAACTCGGAAGAAGAGGATCTGACATCCATTGATAGCTCCCTCTTTGATAGAGGTTTAGAAAAATCTCAAAATTTCCCTTCGATGTTGCAAGATGGATGATTTCGGCAAAAAATTCAGAATTTTGGGGGATTTCTTCCCGATATGGGTTGGATTTAGGGTTTTAAAACCCTTAATCGAAAATCCCCCTTTATGAGATGAGAGAGTTTTCAATGCAAACGAAATCCTCATTTCGAAAATCCCCCTTTCTTCGGCGAAATTCCCTCTCCTGCAAAATCCCCCTTTCTTCGGCGAAATTCCCTCCCCTGCAAATCATTTTTTTAAAGCTTCGTGGAAACGGATTGCGTATTGATATAGTCAGTACGCTTTATCGTTCTGAGTAAGCTCTCTTGGCCTACCTTGAATGTATATGGTTTATCCACGCCATCCATCCTATTTTCCAACTCTTTTTAGGGGCTAAGCCCAAAATTGAAGCATATCCAAAGATACAGTGGACCACACCACAGGAAATAGTGAGAATAATGATTTCCATCATTGAAACCTTTCGAGGGCCCACGGTAGGCATTCAATTCACAATGTTTCCTGTGGCGTGGTCCACCTAAGCTTCTGAGATGCTTAAATCTTGGTACGTATCCATAAAATTTCTTTCTAAAATGGATGGACGGTTTGGATAAGACATCTAAATCATGGTGGGCCCCACATAATTTAAAAAGTACGCTCTCACGTTACTTTAGTGGATTAGGTGTTATGTGAGTAATACTTTAGTGGGTGTTACCCTTAATGTGTAGGGCCACGTTGATGCATTTTTTGTATATCCACACTGTCCGTTAGTTTTTACAAATCATTTAATGAATTGATGTGAAATCTTAAGTAGATCCAAATTTGAAAGCCACATGAACTTTTCAATGGTAGACGTTCACTCCTCGCTGCTTTCTGTGGTAGGGTCCACTTGAGATTGGAATCTTACTCATTTTTTGGTCAATGCCTGAAAATGATATTGTGAAATGAATGGACGGTGTGGATATAACACATGCATCATGGTGGGGCCAACAAAACTTGGTAATATCAACACACCAAGTAGTTCGGTGGTGTGGCACACCACGCAGTCCATCTCCAATTTTGGAGCGGGACTTTGGTGAGACCTCGGAACTAGTGATGTGGTGGGACCCTTACGTAGGGGTCACCTCGATGCATGCATTGTATATCCATGCCGTCCATCTGTTTTTCCAGATTAAATTAGGGCATGGTCCAAAAAATGAAATATATATAATTTTCATGTAGACCACACCATATGAAACGGTGATTATTAGCCATTAAAAATATTCTGTGGGCCACAAAAGTTTTGGATCAAACGGATATTTGTTTTTCTTTCATCCAGGTCTGTTTGACCTTATCAATAGGTTGGATAATCAACAAACATTACGGTGGACCCTATGAAGTTTTTCATGGTGGACGTTCAATGACCATTGTTTGTTGTGGTAACTGAAGTGGCTGCTGCTTCATTTATTGGGAGCACACCCTAATTTAAGCTGGAAAAACATATGGAAGGCATGGATATACGGTGCATGCATCAAGGTGGGCTCCCGATTTTGAGGGATTTTGGGGGTGTGGCTTTAGTGGATCTTTGGATCCACTGAGGTGGGTGGAATCCCTTGACCATGGGGCCCACTGTGATGCATGTGCCTTATATCCACTCCGTCCATCTATTTTGAAAACTCATTTTCGGGCATGATCCAAAAAATAACCAGATCTCAATCGCAGGTGGACCCATAATATGGGAAACAATGGGCCCCACAGTAATGTAATGCATTTTTTTGTAATTTTTTTTTTTTTTTTTTTAAATTTCCAAGTATGCAAATATGCGTATTTAGGCATATCCTGAAGTTTTACTGAAAAATTCCACCATTTTCCTCATGTTTTTGCCTTTTTTTTTTTTTCCTGAATTTTCAGTTATCAGCGATATTATCAGCGATAGCGATATTATATCTTTATCTCTTGCTAGCGAAACTTGTAGCGACACCGACAATTCGAACACTGGTCAACATCATCTTCATCTTCAGAATTTGATGTCGAAATAAACTCATCTTCCTCCTCTACTTTACCACTTTGGCTTTTCCCTTTGCCTTACTTCGAATAGCAAGTTTTCTAGGACCTACAAATTAGTTGTTGTAAAATTCATTATAATATTACCTATTAAATTAATAATTAATAATTATAAGACTACACTCCAGGATTAATCAATAAGAATACGAGTCATACTTGCCCATCCGGTTTTGATGTAGATTCGCCTACACCTTGCACATCCTCCAAGCCTTCAACAAAGCATTCACTTATGTCCATCCAGGTGTTATCTATAGGAAGTGTGGTATCTATCCTCTTTCTTTGTCATCCATTTATCATCAGATTCCATATCTGATAAACATATAGGATCAAGCCCTTGGTCTTCTCTCTTTGCATGATGGACTTTGAACAGGAGATTATATTTTACAAAGATGCGCACATTCAATCTTTGTTGGTCAAGTCTATTCGTCTTCTTTGAATGTATTTGCAAGCCCATGAACATAATGATGTAAGGCTATTGGTCACTAGTGATTCATAAGTTGATTAATGAATTCAATAATGTCTCACCTGCTCAAAGGTGCTCCAGTTGCGTTCACAACCAGCAGCACTATATGTCAAACTTCAAATACGAATAGCCAACTTTTGCAATTCTGGACACACGTCTTCATAACTCTCCCACCATAGACCTAAAACACAATCATATATAATTTATATAAATAATAGGCACACAATCAAACTCAAAGAAACAAAATTATTATAAGTAAAATTATCTGGTTGCTTTGTCGTTCTGTTTAATTTTGTTGTCTCTCTTCCAAATAAACCATAGGCCTTTTTAAACTTATCCATTTGCTCATCAATGATGACCCTCTGCCTTGAATCAGGGACCATTATTTCAGTATAGTCATATTGGCCGGTTTTAATCTCTAAATCCGAATGAAAATTGTTATCATACTGAAATCTCAGGTTTAAGAAATAAGCCACCACATGTAAGGGTCTATGCAATTGAAGATTCCACCGTTGGTCTATTATTTCCCACATAGCCAAATATCGTTTCTTCACCTCCCAAGTTTTTGCTGTGACCTCTTTCATCCGATCCATCGCTTCATAAATATATCCCATGGCCGGCCTCTCATTTGAATCAACTAGCCATAGCACATTGACCAATGGGAGAGTGGTCTTTAGGCAAAACTTTATATATGACAAAAAATCCACATTGACCAAAACTATGTTTTGAACATGCTTCCCCTTTGTGGTCTTGGAGAAGCTGCTACATTCCCATTCTTTAGAAATAAACATCGACCTCAGGCCAATTCTATTTTCGTGACTGCTTTGTAAAGTTAAGTAACACATAGCAAACCATGTTACGGCCGGTTGAGTCAACTCCCGCTTTGTGTGCTTTCTAATCAAATTCATGACCCAATAATGCTTGTAAATATAGACCGTTATCGCCCCTTGCTTTCATCAAAGTTTATGAATGAACTTGCGGCTTTCTAATGTCTACAAGCATTAGGTCCAAGCAATGGGCTGCACATGGAGACCAAAACAATGTCTTCCTCTTCTCCATTAACAATTGACCCGCCTTCACATAGGCAGATGAACTATCTGTAACTACCTGCATAAGATTCTCTTCACACACACTTATCAATCATTGGCTCAAGCAACTCTAACAAATTGTCTGCGTTTTTTGAAACATCGGATGTATCAACAGATCTTAAAAATACCGTACCACTTAGACTATTAACCAAAAAATTTGTAGTAGACCGATTCACTCCATCGATCCACCTATCCAACATAATCATGCATCCGGTCTTCCCCCATCCATTCTTATATACATCAATAGATTTCTCTATCGAGTATCGACTCAACCTCTTATCTTCAAAAATTTATTACTCACTTTATGATACAACGAAAGCTTTCAATCCCGACCAAAATGTAGCAACCGCTTCTATCATTGGTGTGAAGAATGGGCTCTTTACAAGGTTGAATGGTAGAGCATTCACATACAGAAAATACGAAATAGATAGGCACACACCATCTTTATCTCCCTTATTCTAGATTTTGTTTAGAGTAGCTTGTTGTTTTTCTTTTGGTCAACTCTTTCTCATAAAATCATCCATTGTTCTCTTTCTTTTTCCACCACCCATTTCATCGACATCATCAATTATAGGAATCATTTCAACATTATATGCCATTTCTGCTTGTTGCTTCTTCTTGCTAACATTACAATCCAATAATTTTTTGGATTTTTCTGCTACCTCATCACCTACTTGGGGACATGCCCCAACGTTCTTCTTCTTTCGGGTTAGGTGATGTTTCATTCGAGACACACCTCTCCAATATGCCTTCCCACAAAAATTGCATCTTAGGTGGAGATTATTGTTCTCATCCGTCTTTGAACAACACACCCACATAAGATCATTGTTCTCATCCATCTCATCCATCAATGCTCAAAACGAACCAACACGGCAAGTCAACAACACACAAGTGACAAGCCAAGCCTACATACATATTAAGGAAAAAAACTATTTAGACAGCCCTATGCAAACATAGAAGATTACAAATTGATTAAAAATGAGAGAAAAGTAGTTTACATTTGAAATAAATAAGAAAACTCTTGAAAAAAAGCTATTTAAGCCCACATAAACTCTAAATCTCACTACTATCTCTCTAAAGAAAGAAAAGAAGCTAAAGAAAGAAAAGAAGCGATATTATAATGTATGTGGGGCATAAATAACTTTTAAACACAAAAGCCCTAAAAAAGAAATACAAAAAACAGAAAAAAAAAAAAAAAAAAAAAAAAATCAAACACACACACACACACACACACACACACACACACTAATCTATGAAAGAAATAAAATAGAAAGTAATAACTGAATATTTTACATGCATTCTTACCTATTTCAACGTAAAAATTGAATGCAATAAGCAGCGTTCGATTCCGTTGAGCAACGAAAAAGATATCTTGATTCCTTTCTCTAGGTTTCCTATAGCCCAAAGCTCCAAAAGTCTCCCAAATCTCTCAAAATTTGTAAAACATAGGTTTTTTTAAAAAATTATTTTTTAAAATTAAGGTTAGGGCCTAAATATAGAAATCCAAAAAAAAAAAAAAAAACAGAAATCCAAAAAAAAAAAAAAAAATCGATTTTTTGACCGGGCATTGTTGGTTTTGAAGATCGATTATCGAATCGTACGATTCACGATTTGATCGTATGATTTAGATTGGAATCATATGATTCATCTGGAATTGTGATTCGTATGTACGATTCATATCATATCACCGTACAATATGATACAAATCGTACAATTCATATGGTAAATCGTACGATAATGACAAAATTGCCTATACCTACACTAGATGCGTCACACACAACTTTGAAGACTTTGGAAAAGTTAGGAAGGCACATGACAGGAATCTCATTCATTTTGCTCTTAATCTCCTTGAATGCTTTGGAGGTTGCATTAGTCCTTTTGAACTCCCCCTTTTTAATGCAGTGCGTGATGGGAGCCATAATGGAACTGAAGCCTCAAATGAATCGCCTATAGAAAGTAGTTAACCCATGGAAGCTATGCACTTCGTGAATGTTCTGCGATTTAGGCCAAAATTTAATGCAGGACGAATATCTAACCTAGAATGATGCAATGAAATTAATCAACAAATTAATTAGAGAAATCAAAACACAAAATAAAGCTAATATATCACAAAGTTAAAGAGTTCAAGCATTAAAGGATGCTCCAATTCAACATTACCTACAATTCTGCAGTATAGTTCTTAGCGGATATTGATTAATTAGGACCTATGAAAGGTACTTGTGTCTCTGTAATTCCCTCCGTACACTTAGTTTTTAGAGTCGGCACACTCAGGACAAATCGGATCGGATCGGATCGACAAGCATCGATCGTGACCTTGTTTTAGCATCGTAATGACTTGAGACTTGTACCTTGGTGACTGCGTGGGCACTGCGATTCCAACGTTGCACGACATGCCTGTTGCGTTACCCAGTTAGTGACATATGCATGTTTACGTAAATCGAGGTAGGCATATGTTTTGATGCGCATTCCCCACTTACAGGAATCTTGGAGAATCCCCATGCAATCATTTCTTTCTAAACCCAAAAATGCCCCCCATCACCTTTTTACCAAACCCCATGCACCCATCACACCAATCACACCAAAAGACAACAAAGCCCCTACCACACCCCCTTACAAAGACAAAAATGCCCCTACTTTTCATCCATTCCCCATGCAAGCAAGCCCCAAAAGTCCCCAACACTACCCGCTACCCTACCACCTCTTTCACTTCCCCATGCTACCACATTCCCCTATGCCACTTTTCCTCATTCTACCCACTCTTCTTTTCCTCCTTCCCTCTCTATGCCACTCTATTCTACAAACCTCCCAAGCACTCCCAAGCCCCACGTCCCCACCATTTACAACAAGGGAAAAAGAAAATAAAAGAGAAGGAAAAAGGCGAGAAAAGAGAGATTTTAAGAGAGACTAAGGGAGATTAGAGAGGAGAGTTGTGGTGGTTGGCCGAGCCTTCGACAACATTAATGGTGGATGAACCACCTTGTTGAAGGACTTGAAGAAGACCCTCCTTTTTCTTGATATTTAAGTCAGTGCATGGGTAATCTACACGCTCTATCTTAGTGTGCTTTCCCTCCCTTCTTTTAGCTTGGCAAGGAGGTAGACCCCACATCTTTTGATGAGGTTTTGGGGGTCACCTTCTGATATAGGATGATGGAAACTATCCTAGGATGCAAGATGAGAGGTCAATTACACATTAATTTCAGCAATCAACATGTAAAATCAAGCATATCCTCATAATAGATTCAGAAATTCAGATTTATAACATGAAGATCCTAGGTTTTCACATACACGGTGCTCAAAAATATAAAATAGTTCAGGAGTGGCCCACTTGGAAGTAGGGACTTCCAATCTAGTGTGGGTAGTGCAACAACCACGTGGATAGATAATGATGCAAGCAAAATTTTGGTTTGGGGAAAGTTTCACAAAAAAAAAAAAAAATAATAAAAATTTAAGATTTTCATTAGGGTTTTGGATTCATGAATGAAATTTAGGAATGAGGTTTTTTAGGGACTCGAAGGATTTAGGGTTTAGAAGGTTGTAATGAAAGGGAAAAGAGGAAGACAAGAGACGAAGAAAAAGAATACCTTTCGAAGAAGAGAGGAATGATGTACCTTGGGGAATCCACCACCAAACAAACTTCTACCCTTCCATAATTCAAATGGAAGGGATGGTTTCTCGCAAACCCTAAAACACGAGGAAAATTCCTTCACATGAGAGTTTTTTTTTTTTTTTTCAATAACACTACTAAGGTTGGAACTCCACCCCCCTGTGCTTTTATAATTAAAAATTCGCAAATAAAAATTCAAGTGAAGCGGCTCATCATCCAAAATAAGAAAATTAAAATATTTATTATCAATCTTAGCCATCAAATAAATCATAAAAATAACAAAAAACATAAAGAAAGCAAGATCGAAGTCGAAGGGGCTCAGATCTTTTGGATTTGGCTGCCCGATGGCTTGATCGACAAGATTTAACGGTTAGATCGACATGGAATAGAAATCCTATGACTAAAATGATCTCCTAAGCAGCCTACATGCATCATCCCAAAGTGGGGTCTTCCTGATACACGTCCAATGTATGTGGGGTTTTCAGAATGGCCCGACGAGCCTCATCTGGAACCATGGTGTTCGGTATCGGTATCGGTGGGCGTAACGGTGCCCACTGTTACCCAGTGTTCGAAATATCGATACTATCGGCCGATACTATCGGCCGATATTATCGGTATCGGGCCCTAGCGAGACGAAACTCCTCCGATAACCCCCGAAAGATACCGAAAATCCAAAACTTCAGATATCGGTCGATATTATCGTCGATATTGCACCTGGGAGAGCATCATTATACGAAAAAATGAAAAAAAAAAAAAAAAAAAAAAGAAAAAAGAAAAACTTTCAACGGTAGATTTTGGTACCTGTAAAGCAGATTGCCCTGATCGGAAACTGTGTTTGATGCGCCATTCGAATCGAAGCCTCTGATTTGGAGAGATTTGGCCGGGAAATCCGTCGAAATCGTCGAAATAATCGGCTTTCGGGAGAGATTTTAGGGTTCCGGCGTTCCAGAACCCTCTCTGCTTCGAAAAAAAGGGCCACGAGCCCTTATTCAGAGAAATCGGATTGCGTACTAAGTTACTCAAGCTCTTTATTTATCTTGAGTAAACTCTGTTGGGCCCACCGAGAATATATCTGATCTATCCACGCCGTCCATCAGTTTTTCCATCTTATTTTAGGGGTTGAGAAAAAAATTTAAGCATAACCAAAGATCAAGTGGACCATACCATTGGAAACAGTGGGAATAATGACTTCCACCGTCAAAACCTTTCTAGGGCCCACAGTGATGTTTATTTCTCATCCGACCTGTTCATAAGATCACACAGACATAGATGAAGGGAAAACACAAATACAGGTTTGATCCAAAACTTTTGTGGCCCCCAAGAAATTTTCAATGGTAGATGTTCAATTCACACTATTTCCTATGGTGTGGTCCCCTTGAGATTTGGATATATTTCATTTTTAGGCTCAAGCACTAAAATTATCTGTTGAAATGGATGGACGGAGTGGATAAAATACATAGATCACGGTGGACCCCACAGAGTTTACTCAGTACGCTTAATGTATTGAGTTACTCGGTACACAATCCGCTTCCTTATTCAGAGGAGGCGGACGGACTCATGTACACGTCACCAAGTTATGTGGGTCCCATCATGAGGTATAATATTATATCCAAACCGTTCGTCCATTTGGCGAGCTCCTCATAAGGCTCTATCTGGAAAATAATATAGATCCAAAGATCAAGTGGACCACACTGGAAAAAAGCGGCGGGATATTGAACGTCCACCATTGAAACCCTTTTGGGTCGCAAAAGTTTTAGATCGTATGATATTTGTTTTTCCTATTTATCAAGGTCTTTGTGACCTCATGAACATATTGGATGGAAAACTAATGTTATGGTGGACCCTACGAATGTTATAACGGTGAGAATCATCGTCCTCACTGCTATTTGTGGTGTGGTCCAATTGAGGTTTGGATGTCACTCATTTTTGGGTTCGTGATCTAAAATGATCTCTCCAAATGGATGAACGGTGTGGATATAATAAATACATTATTGGTGGGGCCATGTAACTCTGATCTCCTTTGAACTGTTTGTACAACTTAGAGGTGCGCTCGTCTGGGCGCATGAAGTTCATGCGCTGGAAACTTAGGTGGGGTCCACCGTGATGTTTGTGAGAAATCCACTTCATCCATTTGTTTTTTGAGCACATTTTAAGACATAGGGCCAAAAATGAGCCGGATCCAAGACTCTAAGTAGGCCGAAAAAGTGAGGATTGAAGGTCCACAATTGAAATATTCGTGGGGCCACAGGTTTTGAATCAGTCTAATATTTGGGTTTTCAATTCATCCCAGTAGTAATGACGTAATGAACGGTATGGATGGAATGTAAACATCACTGTCGACCCAGGAAGGTTTCATCGGTAGGAATTTCCCTACCCACCTTTTTCTTTAGTGTGGCCCACTTGAGTCTTGGATCCTGCTCAATTTTTGCCTCAAGTCTTAAAAAAAGCTTACAAAACTGATGGATAAAGTAGATTTCTCACAAACATCATGGTGTGCCCCACTCCTACGAAAGGATTTAGTAGGAAATTCGCGTCCCATCTTTGACACATGCCCATAGCTCATGTGGTACACCAGCCAATCCACACCCTCCATCCATTTTCATAAGTAATTTTAAGGCATGAGCCCAAAAAGGAGACGATGAAAGATCAAGTGTACCATACTATAGGAAAATGTGGTGGCAATGATGTCCACCATTGAAGCTTTTTAGGGCCCACCGTAATGTTTATTTGCCATCCAATCTATCCATGAGGTTTGACAAACCTGGATGGGAAAACATAAATATTAGCTTTATCCAAAAAATTTATAGCCCCAAAATAGTTTAATGGTGATCATTTAATGAACATTATTTTGTGTGGTGTGGTCCACCTCAAACTTGGATCTGCCTTATTTTTCGGCCCATGCCCTAAAATGACATGTTAAAATGAATTCCAATTGATGTTTGGATGTGACTCATTTTCACACATATCTTTATACATTTATAAATGGTATGCATCATATTTAAATATATTTACCTTAGTTTAATCAGATAATGCATAACTTAGTACCTTATACAAAGGAAATTTATTATGTGCTCTTCTTTTTTGATATTTTATGATTTAAAAGTGTGCATTAAGGTCTTTTTAAATAATCTCTGAAGTTTCATAAAAAAATTCAACCATTTTGCTAATGTTTCCCCATGTTTCCCAAAAAGTGCGATAAACTATGTGATACAAACGATATATCCCGTGCGATAACCGATATGTATCTGTATCCCAAGGGTGCGATACATTGTGTGATACCGATATTTCGAACACTGCCGTTACCTATACGAATGAGGGAACGTAACGGTGATACGGGGACGTAACGGCCCGTAACGATGCAATTTTATTTTTTTTTTGCCAAAAAAATATGGATTAAATCCGGAATATTCTAAGTATTCCAAATATGCATTCATTTATAATTTGGAACATGTTTATGATGGTGGAAGTCCACTGTTTGGTGAGAAGTTGTATCAGACTGTCTAATGAATTTATGAACCAAACAACCTAGATTTGTCTGCAAAACTCATATATTTAATTTTCTAACTATCTATTATCAATGATAGATATATTAGAATGAATGTAATATCAAAATATCTTACATGTGTAGGTGTTTGCAATTATTTTTCATAATTTATTCTATAATAAGTTATTAACAATTTAACATAGCTGAGGAGGAGTGAGGTCTCTACTCTAGAGTCTATGACTCTATACTAGATTGAGTCCAGACTTGCATAAATGACAATGTTCATTCTATTTTAAAGTCTTCGTTCTTCAATATGTCAGAGACTTCTCCTATCCTATTCCTGTGGCTGTGACTGTGATTCCTGTCTTGTGACCTGTCATTCTCAAGTCAAGAGTATTAAAAAAAAAATAGTAGTGTCTGATATACTCCCCTGCAACTTGATTAAGGATTACTTGATTGGTTGTCAGGGGAGCTATTTTAAATACAAGTGTGGTAGTGTCAAGTGTGTGCATGCAATAATACTGCTGCAAATACTTACCTTAATACAAATATATACTTATAATTACCGTAATAAAATTCAAGAGTCACCACCAAAATAAAAATCTGCTTTTTTGTGGTTGCTCGACCTCCACATCATCGTCATCGTCATCATCAGGCTGAGGCTGTCCAATAGGTGGAGGTGCTGCATATCCATAATGTCTAGTGCCAGAAGGAAATACTAGATCAACGAAAACAGAGGATGACTGATCCTAACTAGGCAATGACTCCGACCTCGAGTAAGGATATCCACCAGTGCCTGTCGAATAGCCATACTAGTGCCCGTACTCAGCCTATTGAGAATCTTGAGATTGAGAGTGTGTATGTGATAAGTAACTTGGATTTGGATTTGGATATTTATAATCATATGGATATGGATCGGGAGGACTACTTCAACATGAATGTGATGGAACATGCTCAGTATAATTATAATCATAATCCAATTGGCCATAAGAATATCCATCATAATAACCGGGACCATGAGCCTGCTGATGTTCTGGACCTCCTGGACCCGGTGCACCACTAGACCCCTCTTGCTGGCTGTATTGTGACTCAGTACACTTATAAGTCCGACCTCGTGTACTACCCTGTTGATGTTCATCGGCATCGCGATCCGTAGATGGCTGTATGGTGTGTTGAGCAACACTTGAAGTGTCAGCACCAGGGGTAGGGACGTCATCATCACCATCATTCGACACAGTCACGCTACCACTGCTCATACTCTTCTGTTGATCTTGAGCCGTACTTGGCATAAAAGCTGCCCCTCTTTCTGGGTCCAACACAACTGCACGACTCTCTTGTTACGATGTGTGTATTAGTGGGTAATCAATTTTCAATTCTTCACTATCCTTTTCAATTTGTTTTTCCCTTGTTTCCAACCAAGGTAGGAGCGGGTCGTCCTTATCATAAATATTGTCTAAGTTTATTGGACAATAGTTTATGTCCTCGGCGGCTGTAATGCTCCTATGATGTCATTGCATTCATTCCTTCATATTGTAGTGCATGAAGACAAGTCTATCCAACGTCCTAGTCTGGAATCTATTCATATTCTTTGAATGAATAAGTGCAAAACAACTCAAATTCCTTTCACAGCTAGAAGAAGATATTGTCTGGCTCAAAACTTTTACTGTAATTTTTTGGAGAGCCTTCGTACTCTCCGAAATTCATCCACCATTCGGCTGGCTATAACCTAGATACTGCATGCTGTGCAAGAGCATCTCCAAAGCTACCCAGACGATTTTCAAATGTATCTAATTCATTCAACGCCTTTATTTGCATATCTAAGTCAGACTCTAATCTCTTTATCACATTCTTTAGCCCGATATGAACTTCATTATATGCAATAAATGATTGGGTATATCTGCACCTAGGATTTAGGTAGTAACCTGCTACATGAAGATCGTGATGGAGTTGTCTTGTCGATCATCCTCCAATAAGACTCCCAGCTTCTACGATCACGTTGAATTGCCAACTTTGCCTTACCCATGACATCGTATAGGAAGCCCATGATAGGTGCTTCGTCAGTTTCAACAAGATGGAGTACCCTCATTTATGGCTCCATCACCTTTAGGATCAACTTGATCCTTTTTCAATATTTATTGTCCCGTATGGTGTTCGCAACTTCAACCGGTGTCCCTGATGTCTTCTGCTCATGTTTTGTGTTGAGCTAATCTCGGGAAGCGAACATCTCACTCAACTCTCCTGTATGCTGGTATAAACTCTAATGCTATAAAGTTTGTTGCGAATCTAGTCGCCGCAGGCCTCAACAACTCTCGTCCTTTCGTGAACTTCCTCATTATTGCGACTACTTGATTATGGTTGTAAATAAACGTCGTCAGTTCTCCTGCCCTTTCGACCATTTCCTTAACATTCTTCTTCTTCCCAATATCTTCCATTATAAGATCAATACAATGGGCAACCCATGGTGACCAAAAAATATGTGGTCTCTTTTTCATTAACTTATGTCCTGCAAGCTTATATAATGCTTCATTATATGTCATAATCTGTACTACATTCTCCTCTTCAATCTCATTTACAACTTTATCCATTAGTCCAGTAATATAATCAGATTTTTTTTTTTTTTTATTTTTTTTTTTTTTTTTTTTTTTTTTTTTTTTTTTTCAGCTGAGACATCAATTGACTTGTGGTATATAGTTCCCAAGTGGCAGTATACCATGAAGTTGATCATGTTGCGTCTGGTTGGGCCAGTCTAACTGTCGCACATGATCGTGCATCCTCTGGCCTACCCTATAGGTTTAAAGGTAGCCACGTATGCTTTCACATTTACATACTCTGCATCTGTCCATTTTCCCCTAATATCCTTAGCCGTGGGAGCTTTAATTCATTCACCTGCTTCTGCTGCTGCATCAATTACCACCTGCCAATATGGAGAATTAGCCACATTAGGAGGTATGTTGGCATGTTTAAATAACTTTGTTGCTACCCTACCTAGCTTCTCAACGGAAGTTCTACTCCACATTTGTTTTATCTTATTTTGTTTAGTTAATTCTTTCCTAAACAGGATTAGATCAATAGAGGGTCTCTTAAGCTCATTTACTTCTTCATCCAAATGTATAGGGGCATCACGTGAAGATGCCTCTTGTCATCTCTCAAACATACGTCGTAACCCACCAAAGCCACCTCCCCCCCCCCCCCCCCCCCCGGCGAAGCAGTTGCAGTCCCACTCCCACCGCCCCCCGTATCACGTATTGACCCACTCGCACCAAACATGCGGCGACGTTTTTCCTCTTCACGAGCTAGACGCAATCTCTCTCTCTCTCTCTCTCTCTCCCCTAGCTATAGTTAATTCCTGATCTAAATCTTCGTCAGAATCAATAATATCTTCATCACGAATGCCCATATATTCAGGACCAAACACCTCCTGTCGGGCCGCATCCAAACTCTCATCTTTCTTCTTTTGTCCAGCGGCACGTTTACTCTTTGACTCATCCACACTGGCTTGCATTAAAATCATTATCTCTTTCGGTACTCTAGTACATCCCGTAACTCGACCCTTTCGATGTGCCAAATGTTGTTTGAGACTCGTAATTCCACCAGTTATTAGTCTATCACAATAGTTGCACTTCGTTTGATGCCTAGTACCACCAACCCTCTGACTATGTTGCTATCCAATATCCTCACTTGTTGGCCAGACCCAGACATTTCCTTAGGTAGATTAGATATGACCTATGTCTATGTGAGATTGTGAGTCTACTTGTTATTCTATATTTATATACAGTTTTTACTTTGTATAGGAGAATGAATTAATTAATTAATTTAAATATTGAAAACCTAATGTAAATAGATTAATAACAGAAAGTTCGAACTTCAAAATCTAATTAATAAAGATGATTTTATGTTTTAGACCCTAAGAAGCTCCAAAACATGTCCAATATAAGAAAATATAAACATAAAATCACTAATTCAAAATAGAAAAAAATATAAAATCACAACGATAATCTGTTAAATGGACATTAATTTGTTCTACTATGATTAACACATCATATTCTACCATTAAAATAGCAACAAATTGAATAAGAAATGATTTTTGGAGTTAAAAAAAATGGTTGAAAATAGTGCATAAATAGAAAAAAATTATAAAAAAATATAAAATCACAACAATAATATGTTAAATGGACATTAATATGTTCTACTATGATTAACACATCATATTCTACCATTAAAACAACAACAAATTGAATAAGAAATGATTTTTTGAATTAAAAAAAAAGGCCGAAAATAGTCCGTAAATAGAAAACAATTATTAAAAAAAATATAAAATCACAACAATAATCTATTAAATGGATATTAATATGTTCTACTATGATTAACACATCATATTCTACTATTAAAACAACAACATATTAAATAAAAAAAAATGATTTTTCGAATTTAAAGAAAAATGGTAAAAAATAGTGCGTATAGTAAAAAATTATAAAAAAATATAAAATCACAACAATAATCTATTAAATGGACATTAATATGTTCTACTATGATTAACACATCATATTCTACCATTAAAACAACAACACATTAAATAAAAAAATATTTTTCGAATTTTTTTAAAAAGGCTGAAAATAGTGTGTAAATAAAAAAAATTATAAAAAAAATATAAAATCACAACGATAATTTGTTAAATGGACATTAATATGTTCTACTATGATTAACACATCATATTCTACCATTAAAACAGCAACACATTAAATTAAAAAAAATGATTTTTCGAATTAAAAAAAAAGGTCTAAAATAGTGTATGAGAGTAGGATGATGGTCTTGTTGACTCGATGTCATCATAACTGTAGGAGAGTAGGGTGTGTGTGTTTATGCATGTGGCTTGGTGTTTGGGATTTGATATGTATATGAAGTCTCATTTATAAGGTTGTGTGTGTATATGCCTTGGTGCTCCCTCAGGACACCATTACTTCATATTCACCAGGGTCACTATTCGTAGTATCGTTATTGTTACACTTGCATGTATCGCTGCTTGGGGATAGGGAAACATATATCAAGATTGTGGTATTATTGTCGATACTCAGAGGTATATCATTGATTGAGGGAAATATTTTGGAAACATGTAAAAAATGGTGGAATTTCTAAATGAAACTTCAATAGATGCTAAAATACAATTGCAAACAAGATGCGTATGTTATAAGTTTTCCTTTAATGGAGGCCTAAAAACATTTAACACTAATTCAGGGAAACATGGGGAAAATAAAATGGTGGAATTTCTCAATGATGCTTCATCAAATGCTAAAATACATATATTTGCATATTTGGGTATCAAATAATGCCAAAAAAGATGCATACATAATAAGTTTCCCTTTAATGGGGCCCTAAAGTATGTATCGCTAACTCCGGTAAATATTGTTGGAAACATGGGGAAAATGGTAGATCCATCCATCCAATCATCCATTCATGCATGATGCACATACATACATATAAACACACATCCATGATTCGTCCATCAAACCATCCATGAATGCATGCACATGTATACATAGAGACATATGCATGATTCATCCATCCATCCATGCACACATACATGCATACATTCAATGACGCATACATATATATACACATGCATGATCCATCCATCCATCCATGCATGCATCCATCCGACAACACATCCGTTCATCCACCCAACTATTCATCCAAATGTCCATCATGTATACATGCATGCATCCATCCATCCATGCATGCATACATATACACACAAGCATACATGCATTTCATCGTACAAACATGCACCCATAAAAAATTTGAAACGTTTTTTGTTTTTTTTTAATAAATAGATATTTGACGATATTGATACATTGGCAAATATTGTTGATAATATCACCAATACGTTGGCAATACAAGCGACATCCGGAATTTATACAGTAGAAAATATTGTGGTACACTGGTGATTCTTTCGATATATCAATGATATATCACCGATACCTCAGATTTTTATTTTATTTTATTTTATTTTATTTTTTATTTTTATGCTACCATTGTTATTGGTATTGCCGAGCTGGCGGTAATATTAGTGATACTCGGAACAATGCATTCTATATCTTTATTCTTTTTGCAGTTTATTTTTCTCTATGTTCTTGGTATTGCATATGTGCATGATGAGTTCTATTTACTAAGTGATTTTAACTTCCTGCTGCTACAGATTAGTTTTGACAATCTCTCTCTCTCTGTTTTTTATTTTTATTTTTTACATTTATTTATTCAATTATTTTTTGCTGTAGGCTGCATTAAGTACTTTACTACTGATTATCTATAACTGTTCCGACCAAGTTCTTACTACTCGGGAAAGACGACAAGCAAAATCCAGGGAAGCTGCGGCAAGGAGTGCACGAGAAACTGCACAAGCACGTGAAAGGTGGAAAGCGGCAAAAGATACTGCTAAGAAGCATGCAATTGGACTGCAAACACAACTATCTCGTACATTTTCTCGCAAAAAATCTGTAAGGAAACCAGAGCAACTGAAGGTTCTGGGTCAAGGGAAGCCTGGATCAGGTGATGCTTTATTACCGCCAATGCCTTCAAATTCAACTCCATCTCCAGCATCTGCAGCAAAGAAGAAGGAACCAAGTGACCTTACAAAGATGATGCGTCAACTTGAGGAGGATCCTGACAGCAATGAAGGGTTTCATATGGAAATTGGAGATAAGAACATAAAAAAGAATATGCCGAAGGGTAGACAAATGCATACTCGTAGCCAAATCTTCAAGTACGCATATGGTCAAATTGAGAAAGAGAAAGCTCAACAGCAGCAGAACAAGAACTTGACATTTTCAGGAGTAATTTCAATGGCCACTGAGACAGAGATCAGGACTAGGCCTATCATTGAGGTTGCTTTCAAAGATCTAACCCTCACTTTGAAAGGAAAAAACAAGCATCTATTAAGGTGTGTGACGGGGAAAATTATGCCTGGTCGTGTCTCTGCTGTCATGGGTCCATCAGGAGCTGGAAAAACAACATTTCTTAGTGCTCTGGCTGGAAAAGTGAGTGGATGTGCAATGACTGGTTTGATTCTTATAAATGGAAAGATAGAATCTATCCATTCATACAAGAAGATCATAGGTTTTGTGCCACAAGATGATATTGTTCATGGGAACTTGACTGTTGAGGAGAATCTTTGGTTCAGCGCAAGATGCAGGTATCATATGTTTATACTAACTTGCATGCTATATCCATCCAAGTGAGGTTCTTTTTTCTTTTATCGTTGTCTTTATGCTGGAAATTGTGCCACTTCACTAAAGAAATTTAATGATGGTTTAAAAACCCATCACATACCTGTGCCTTATTAGATGGTGATTGATTTTTACCTTCTAATGCTGTCATCATCTTAGCCTTTCTCCAACAATTTGGGGTCAACTTTTAAATGGTAGATTGTTAATGTTTTAGGATTGATTGCCCACATTACATCAACCTTCCTGTTTTATGCTCTGGAATTGGCCATTTTAGAGGTTCACATTCAACAAAAAGATGGGCAAGAAAGAAAATACAGCAACAGTCAACACTCAATCAAAATGCAATGGCCAGGATCTTCCAGTTTGCAAGATTTTTTTATGCATGATCCATACACTGTGAGGCGCACCATCTCATCTCAATGGTATGGTTCACTACATCATGGGCTCCCCTTACACCAAGTGAAAGCCTAAAACTAACCAACTATACAAACTTTTCACCCAAGTGAAAGCCTAAAATGCAATGGCTAGGATATTCCAGTTTGAGGATTTTTGATGCATGATCCATCCACTGTGAGGCGCACCATCTCATCTCAATGGTCTGGATCACTACATTATGGGCTCCACTTACACCAACTGAAAGCCTAAAACTTACTAACTATACAAACTTTTCGCCCAAGCATTGTTTAAAACCTTTTCAATAACAGAAATGGATCAAGCAATAAATCAATAGCCATGGAATAAAAAAGAGAGAAAATAGTAAGATCCTACGAGAATCCAAAAGGAAGAATGTAAGGGAACATGTTGAAAACAAATACCCAGTGTCACTACTTTTTGGCATCCGTCTCAACCTTATGCTCAGCATCTTCTGCAAGCTTCTCTGTTATAAGCATTTTCTGAGTGGAGAAACCAGGACCTGGGGGATCCCTTCTAATATAATCTTCTAAAGTCGCTTGCATTCTTTGATACAAAATCACTGTTACAGAGTTTCAGGAACCAGTTGGTTGACAGGGCAATTATTCATTCAATAACATAAAATGATTCTATTTGATTATCAGCTAACTGTGTGCAGGGTTTATCTTGCATTTTCAAGACCTTGAACCCGACTCTGAAATTGGTCCCTTAATGGTGCATTCAGCTCAGGAAAATTATTCTAACAAGACCTGACTACAGTATGAATGAAAGTAGAAAACCAACTTGGCCAATTATCCATTTAATTGGAGTTTAGCTCGGTAAATAGAGCTTGGAGAGATCGAACCAAGTTGACCTTCTACAGTTCCTGTTAATCAATGAGATTCTGAGCATTGGTTTTTGTCCAGAAAAAATCCAGTCTTTTGTCATTATAACGTTGCTGAAAAGGAAGAAGATCTTCTGAGTTCAACTTATCACTTTTCCCAGTTTTTGTTTTATTGTATTTATTACCAAATAACTGGTGAGTACGGGCAAATAACTAATGTGTGAAACTGGTAACTGACCATTTAGGTCAAACGCTGTATTCAGTTCGAATTGCATAGATGATTTTATATACTGATTGTGTCC
Source organism: Magnolia changhungtana (assembly GCA_030180095.1). Classification (NCBI taxonomy): domain Eukaryota; kingdom Viridiplantae; phylum Streptophyta; class Magnoliopsida; order Magnoliales; family Magnoliaceae; genus Magnolia; species Magnolia changhungtana. Next base: position 3,643,771 of record JASAUF010000118.1, read on the forward strand.
ATATACATTTCATGCTATTTAGTAATTTCATTTGAACAGTAAAAGTCTGATTCTTTATGATTGAAACTGTTGATATCAGAACTATAACTTTAGCATGCTCCCTTTTACGCCTCCCTCAACATCTTGGTTGACAAAGACATTAAAGAATGTAGTTTCTCTTGCTATGTGTTTAACTACTGAATCAATAAATTGTCCTATCCTGTTTGTTTGATCTCTGTTCTACCTTATGTAATCATGTGCTGTTATAAGTTTTCTACTGTACTGACTGAGATTTCCTTTATTTCATTGGTTTCTGATAACTGGAGACTTTCTGCTGACTTGCCAAAAGCGGATAAAGTTCTAGTTGTTGAAAGAGTTATTGAGTCTTTGGGACTACAGGCAATACGTGATTCCTTGGTTGGAACAGTAGAGAAGCGGGGAATCTCTGGAGGGCAGAGGAAACGAGTAAATGTTGGGCTTGAAATGGTCATGGAACCTTCACTGTTGATTTTAGATGAACCTACATCTGGTTTGGACAGTTCTTCATCTCTGTTGCTTCTTAGAGCTCTCCGACGTGAGGCTCTTGAAGGAGTAAACATCTGCATGGTGGTTCACCAGCCCAGGTAATTTTAAAATGTATATTCTCAACGTATGATTGTCTTCATTGCCCATATCACTAGGTTTCTTTTGAAATGCAGCCCCGGTGGACCATGATGAAATAGGACCCGTTGGGTTCATCTTGTGGGTCTAACGTGTACTACACAAAAGGGGCTGATTTTCAAGTTTCAGGGTTTTTTTGTAGTATTCTTTAAGAGCCTTTCTATAAACATGGGCATGTTACGGTACTCATTACAGTGCTACAATATTGCACTGTAGTGCCATGCCAGTACGCGAAACTATTAGTTAACTATGAAAGTATCGGTCAAGCAAGATTTAGAGTTCAACGATTACCATTTCTGCCTATGTTGGTAGGTCTTATTTTGAGGATGTCTATTTTGTGTGTTGTGCGTGTGCACACACACACACGCACGCACACCCACACACAGTCAGACATGCACTCGCTTATGAGGTCTCAAGTCCAACCGGTTGGATGACAAGTTATGGTCCACTCAGTGGATAGCTTCCAACCTATTAAGTGAATGTGACACCCCTTCCAATAGGTTGGCCCCATCGTGAGGATCACCTAGTGCAAAAATCAGCCACATCTACTTATCAAGTAGGCCATGCCATAGAAAACAACGTCTAGCCATTGATAAATAGCAGATACAAGTGTGGTCCACTCAATGAGTGGATGTGGCTGATTTTTACACAAGGCAATCCTCATGGTGTGGCCAAACTGTTGGATGCATTGGATGTCGTTCTCATGAAAGGTCGGTAGTTATTTGGTGGGAGGAACTTTAATTGTGTTCCCAAAGGTTGCACTTTAGATCTCTCTGTGTGTGTGGAGAAGATGGAATCCATGTGTGTGTGTGTGTGTAGAGAAGTTGGAATCTGTGCGTGCGTGTGTGTGGAGAGAAGATGGAATCCAATTAGTCTAACATGGTTTCCCCATAATGAAAATAGGAAGCCCCCAAAATCATTCCCATCCAACCATCAGGTGGGTCACCACATGAATTTGGTGGTTTTGGGGTGGTCTGATTATTTTCTATTACATGGCCCATATGATGATTGGATCGATATGACTTTTGGGGCATCCCATTTTCATGATGGGACAACCCTGCTGGATGGATTGGATAACATACCTACATAATGGTTGGATGGGGCATTCTCTAGTGTTACCCGTACTACCATCATCCAACTTGCCCATCAAATCTGTAAAACTCAAGTTACCCTAGGGCCCAAAATTCAGCCCCATCCATGAATCGGTAGCAACAACATAGTGAAACAATTGGGAGGGTAAACTCACCCTTGATTTTCATCGGGGTCCACTTGAGTTGCAAAACAGCTTGATTTCATATATGCAACAAACTGGGGCCCCACATAAGTTAGTGGTGGGCATCCCCCTCTCAAATTGTTCCCCTCCTAGCTGATTCATGGATGTGGCTAACTTTTGGGCCTTGAGGGTAAAATGAGCTGAGACATCTGATGGACGGATTGGATGCAATCACACATCATGTGGGCCCCCACCACAAACCTGTACTACTGGAATGCGCCTCTACATATATTATAAATACATGGGAAATTCTCTATTGAAAACATTTTCATCATAGTTGAGGTGCAAATGACCTTTGCAGGCCCTAGCTTGATGTCTTGATGATTCCAATCCAACATCATGCACACCCTCCAATGTTAGCCATGGGCTCAAAAAACCATGCAAATCCATGACTTTGGTGGGCCACACCATAAGGAACGGTTGAGAGGAGATGCCCAACCTTGATTCTTGTAGAGGGACTTGTTGTGTATATACAACCCAATCCATTGATATGCATCATTTTCCCTAGATGATGACACACCTAAAAAATCAGGCCATTTTGAGGCTTGGATGGGCCCAATGAAAATCGAGGGTTGGAATTCCCCTCCTAACTGTTCCTACTGTTGTGGCCCATTTGAATCATGGATTGGCCTGATTATTGGGACCACTAGTAAACAAAAGGGGGTGTGTACAATGGTTAAAGTGGATGTCATCAACACATTAGCTAGAGTCCATAGAGATCGTTTGCACCATAATTGTGGTGAAAACGTTTGTAGTAGACAATAATCATGCGCGTGTGCGCACATACACACGTTATATAGATATATTGATGCAATGGAAAAATTAAAGATAACTAACTAGAATCACTCTTACCAAAGCCGATGCCATCACACCAATGGTTCTAATGGCATCTCACCAAAAAAATGAACAATTCCTGTCGCAGGAAAAGAAGAAACACTCTCCATTCATTATTCAAAATATTCATCAATTGTAGTATTGCATAGGGCCCTTGAGGTCTTTATAAAGATTAAAAAAAAAAAAAATCTTAAATATCTAAAGAGATCTTACACTAATCTAGATCTACTATTTTTAGACTACCTATGACATAATAAAATCAGTGAGAGATTTGACACACGAACTTCTACCAAATGGGAAAGTAGACAACCATTCAAAAGATTTTACATCTAAAAGCGAAATAAGAAGACTCTAAACAAGGAAATACTCAAAATATATCATCAAGTCTAAGCCACATGTGCGTTCTATTGACACCATTCGATTAGATCAATAGACCACACAAACCAATTGGACCATTAAATCATGTCCATAAATGAGCCGACCTTGGATCTAGTCCAGATCCTTGATCTGATCAATTCGTACATTTGAAATTGTGTCCATAAATGAGCCACCCCTGGATCTGATCAAGATCCTTGATCTGATCAATTCAAACATTTGAAATTGTGTCCATAAATGAGCCGACCCTGGATCTGGTTCAGATCCTTGATCTGATCAATTCAAACATTTGAAATCGTCCACATTAGTTAAATGGTCCAGATCTTTAATCTGGACAGTTGGATTAGTCCAATATGTGATCAAGATCATCGAATGGGCTTGATCAATGTGTAATATATGTTTTGATGGCTTGATCTTTGATTGAACCATTTGTGTGGCATAGGCATCTTTTTATTACTCAACTGTCTATCTGTTGGCTATATTGTTCCAAGAATGGGAATTAAAACCAAAGAGAAAGATTGGAGTAGGGGAAGAGTGAGGTGAAATAAGAAAGAGAAATTATTATAATAATATTTAAAAAAAGAAAGAGGGGGAGATTGAGAAGGTTGATGGCCTTTGTAGCAGCATTAATCATTGCTGGCAGCCCTGGTGGTTGGCCTCGCCACCCTCTTCTTTCCGCCCACTGGACGTCAGCAGCTGTAACAGCGCCTGCCACAACCGCTGCTGTTGGAAGTGGCAACAGTAGCAGGAGCTGAACCCCCCCTCTCCTGGTGCTGACAGTCATGGAAGTAGTCTGGGCAGCGACACCCAAACTATGTAAAAAAGGGGGGGAAAAAATTGAATGAAGGGTTTTTACACTGTGGATAAGTGGATAGTGTTAATCACTATTTTTATGATGTCCGTAGATCTATTAATCAATTGGGCCCAAATCTGGGCTCGGCCCCATTCCAGTTTTATTGAGTTGTTTTGATGGTTTTAGTGATGCCATCCTTTTCCATTCGTTGCTCCAAAGTTCAGGGACCATTCTATGCTATCCATGAATGATTGGACAACCTAAATGGGCCTCACATTGATGCCAAATGTGTTGTGTCAGGATTATAAGCCCCAATCACTTCTCTTTAAAAGATCAAGTGTATCTTTAATAAGAGCCCTTAATTGGCTATTTGTGAGTTGATTTAGGCCAAGTATTGGGAAGCGGCTTGGGGTTTTTCAACGAGATCCAATTGACCTTTTTGTGATTAACAGTCCAGATCTCTTGTGATGATGATGATCGATCTATGTATTTAAAATAAAAAGGCATAAAAATAAAATTTGGATTAGATCAATATTATTATGGATTTTTTTATATTGTGATCAAGTCCATATATACAATAATGTTAGGTGGGCCACACAGTTTGGGATATGATGACCAAAATGTTTTAACCCACGTGTTCCTTGGTTATAAAATGTAAATGTGCGTTCATGGGAATGCATATCCCTTATTATATATGTCCAATAATTGTTGATCCTGATCCGCTAGTGATCGGAACCATCATCAACCATGATGATCAATGTTGATGAAAGGATCCATCATCGATGATGATCATTTATGGTGATGATCGGATCTATTACAAATGGAAACGATCAATGGTGATGATCGGATCTATCACAAACGAAAACGATCAATGGTGATGATCGGATACATTATTAATTTTGGCACTTATTTTCATTGATTCTTATGACAAGGTTTATATATGTTATAATTAGGCTTGATGTGTTTAGGTCAATGCCCCTTTTATCATTAAAAATTTGAAAACTTAATGCTAGGATAATCGCTATTGATTAAAAGCTTGTGCATAACCTTAAGTGGGAGTTCATCTCCTCCAGCAAACAATGCATGCACCCATAATGGAGGGTTGCAGGTTATACAAATATATTTTCGTAGAAGCATCTTATTTATCTTACCTTAGAGAACTTGATTGACCCACATCGCCTATATTCAGGTATGCGGACTTTTAGATCTTATCTAAAATGAATTAGTCACTTCTATTGCTTGAAAATTTATATAACATGTAGAAATGCTGATGATTAATGCTAATAACTTTGATCATATCTAAGTAGTGATGCTTTATGTAAAGTAGAAATGGCCACCATGACATTAATCCCTGAACAACTCAAGGGTCGACAATTTGATGAAAATAACTATGAAGATTGGTCCTATGTTGTGAGATGCTTTTAGATGAGGACGACATTTCGCACACTCTAGACAACGTTTAAGAGGAACAAATTATAGCTAAAGTTGATAATTTAGCTGAGCGTACAATCGTGGTGAATCACTACAGCAAGTGATGTAATTAGAATCACTACAACATGTCCTGATTAGCAACATGCACAAAGAACTCGTACCTACGTATAAGGTGTATGAGACCGCTAAAGGAATCTAGGATGCACTAGCGCAGAAGTCAAATGCGGGCGTTAGGGCAATGGAACTGGAGTTTTATGAGTATAGGATGCTAGTTAGCTTCCCCATTAAGGATCATATCTACAAAATGGAGCAAATGATAGGTGCCCTTAGGAACGTTGGGTGCAAATTGATGGAGAATCAAAAGACCATTCCAAGGCACCGTTCCTTGCTCGAATCGTGGGCCCCCATCAAAAGGATTTTGAACCATATTGATTCCATCATTATGTTTAAAGACTTTTGTGGCCACTTCATACTTGAGGTCGAAAGCTCATAAGAAAGCGAAGAAAAATGACCAAGAACATAAGCTTTCAACGCTAAATCCTAATAAGGGGAAAGGAAAGAAGAAGCTGAGAAAGTCCAACTTGATCTGCTTTATTTGCGAAAACTTCGGCCACTATGCCTGTCAGTGCCCTAACAAAAAGATGATAATTCTTAAGTCATTAGATACTTTGTTTACAAGCATTTGTTTTGAAATCATTTCCATTGATACTTTATCTAATGAGTGGATTTTGGATTCAGGCACAACAAAGCACGTGACATGAGATCATTAAGGAATAGAGGAATTATGGCCTGCAGCCACATGTGTTATAAGATGTATATGGAGAAAATGCTATTAAAGATGTGTTAGGGATTGACGTTTACTGCCTCCAAACGTGCATAGGGTGGACGATAATCCTCCGTGATACTCTTTATGCATTGAGTATGCATTGGAGTTTAATTTCTGTTTCTAGGTTGTTAGCAGATGATTTTTACATTAGTGTTTAAAAAAAAAAAAAAAAAAACTAGAATTTCATTAAGACTTGATAACCTCATCTTTGCATAAGGAAGTATGGTTTCAGATTTATTTATTCTTAACGTAAAATGTGATGATGCACCCATTGCTTTACCTGCTATGTCGAATTAATTTATTGTATTTAAATTTATAAAATGACATGCGAAGTTAGCTCACATTGGAAAGAACCATATGACAAGACTGGCTCATTCTAGTATGCTAAATTCATAATCTAAAGTTGATTTGCCATTTTGTGAACACTCTATCCCGAAAGACTTCTAAGAAACCATTTCCTAAAGCGGTTAGGTCCAAGGGTTTGTTAGAGACAATCCATTTGGATATCTGTGGACCCTTAAATGTACGTGCTAGAAATGGATGTCAAGACTTCATCACTTTCATTGACACTTAACTCGCGATATGGATGTGTATCTTATCTTAGATAAATCTGAGGCTTTTGGCTATTTTCATAAATATAAAGCTGAAATAGAAAATCAGCTTGAGGAAAAAAAATCCAAATCCTTAGATCTAATAAAGGTAGTGAGTATACATCTGAAACGTTTAAATCATACCATGAAAACATTGGCATCATTCGACAATACATGATAGCTTATACTCTAAAACAAAATGGAGTTGCAGAGAGAATGAATAAGACACTATTGGACATGGTTATATCGTTAATAGTGTTGAAGTGATAAAAGTCCCTCAATATACATTGATACACCACACTCTGACAGCTTGAGCTTTTGGAGTGAATGGTTGTTTTGACATGGTATCAGAGCGGAAGATCTTATGTTCGAATCTCGAGAGCAGCAAAAATATGCCTCTCTAAAATATTATTCTCCCACAAGGGACCGGGAAAATCAAGTCCGGCTCTAAGACCGAGAAATCAAGCCCGACCTATTTATGGTGTGAGTGTCCCTCCACCCTCGTTAGTATGTTCCCGTGCGGAGTTCCCACCCCACACGTGTGGGGGGGTGTTAAAGTGATAAAAGTCCCTCAATATACATTGATACACCACACTCTGACAGCTTGAGCTTTTGGAGTGAATGATTGTTTGACAATGTAAAACTCTGTAAAATGGTTTTGATCTCAATGCCAAAAACCGTGTGACTATTCTCATTTATATACAATTACAGAAGAAGTTTGAAATACAAAGATGTAGAATAACAGAAATTCAAATATAGTCAAAAGTTATCTCCTAAGGTAGATAAGTGTTTATCTGTAGAATTCAAACGTAACTGATCTGGTGAATAAGATAAGGGAGAAGCCAAGGGAATCTCGGTGGTTTCAATCTTATGGTTATCATCCCCCGCAAGTTAATGGGGAGAGAAACCACCATTAGCTTGTCATGAAGCTGACAAAACTGTACTGAACTAAGTCCCTTCGTAAAGATATCAGCAGTTTGATCATAAGAACCAATAAACTGAAGGGCGATATCTCGATTAGCAACTTTCTTTCGGATGAAGTGGAAATCAACTTCAATATGTTTAGTGCGAGCATGAAACACGGGATTAGAAGCAAGAGCAAGAGCACCACTGTTGTCACACCAAATAGTAGGAGCTGTAGGCAAAGAAATATGAAGTTCTTTGAGGAGCATACGAATCCAACAAAGCTCAACAGTAGTAATAGCTAATGCCCTATATTCTGCTTCAATGCTAGAACGAGCTACCACGGATTGTTTCTTGGCAGTTCACGAGATTAAACAAGAGCCAAAGAAAACGCCATATCCGGTAGTAGATCGTCGATCATCGGGATTACCAGCCCAATCGGAATCACAAAAGGCCTGAAGAGTTTGCTCACCCTTTGTGTACCACAATCCCAGATCAATGGTGCCTTTTAAATATCGTAAGACATGTTTTGCTGCTGTCCAATGAACAGAATTAGGACAATGCATATGTTGGCACAATTGGTTGACAGAAAATGCTATATCAGGCCTAGTCAAGGTGCAATATTGGAGAGCTCCCACAGTTTGTCGATATTCTGTAGTTTGAGAAGCTGTGAGTGGCTCACCAACATGAGTGGATAATTTAAGGCCTATGGTACAAGGAGAAGAAGCAGGTTTGGCCCCAGCCATCTTGGTACTGAAGAATATCCCCAATGTATTTGGACTGTCGAAGATGTAATCCAGCAGAGTCACGACTTGCTTGGATGCCAAGAAAGTAGCCTAAAGGACCAAAGTCCATCTTGAACTCGGTTTGCAGCTTCTTGATTAGAGATTGAATGAGAGAAGGATCTATACTGGTAACAAGAATATCATCCACATAGATGAGGATAAAGAGATGAATATTGCCCTTATGATAGACAAATAAAGAGGCATCCACTGGTGAGGACAGGAACCCGAATTCAAGTAGAGTGTGAGATAGACGCATAAACCAAGCACGAGGTGCTTGTTTGAGGCCATAAAGTGACTTGGTCAGTTTGCAATCATAATCTGGAAATGTTGAATTAACAAACCCCTTAGGTTGCTCCATATATACGTCCTCTACCAAGATCCCATGAAGGAAAGCGTTAGATACATCAAGCTGTCTGATTTCCCAATCAAATTGTATAGAAAGTGTAAGAATAACCCGTACAGTAGAAGGCTTAATTACGGGACTAGAAGTCTCAGTAAAATCAACACCCTCTTCTTGAGCAAACCCCAAAGCCACTAATCTTGCTTTGAATCTGTCAACCTCACCTGTGGGTATTTGTTTGACTTTATACACCCACTTATTTCCCACCACATTATGATCAACAGGTCTGGGACATAGCTTCCATGTCTCATTAGCCAATAAAGCATCATATTCCTCCCTCAATAGCAGTACTCCATTCAGGTAATAAAGCAGCTTGTCGGTAAGAGGTTGGTTCAAGTGGAGGCACAATACTGGAAAATGCTTGGAGGGGATATTTGGTGGAATAGAGTTTCAAGTCTGAAAAAGTGCGAGGTTTGAGGTTGCCAGTTTGGGAGCGAGTTGTCATGGGGTGATGAGATTGATTGGAAGAAGGGGAAACTTCGGATATGGATAGGATAGGGGCTGGACCAGGTAGGGGAGAAGGTAGAGTGGAAATATTAGGAGAAGTAGGGGCAGGTAAGGATTCGAGAAGAGAAGCAGGTGACTCTGAAATAATTGGAGATGAATGTGGTAAATTAGAAGTAGATAAAGAAAAAGAAGGAGAAGGTAAAGGCGTACCTTGAGAGGAGACCACTGGAAGAGGTTCAGAGGACTGCAATCCATCCTTAGCAGGAAATGTATTCTCATTAAACACAACATACCGTGAGATTAACACTTTTTGAGTGACAGGATCCAAGCATCTATATCCATCTTGATGGGAACTATAGCCTAGAAATATGCAACGTTTGGATTGGAACATTAATTTGTGAGTTGCATATGGTCGCAACAATGGGAAACAAGCACAACCAAAGGTGCGCAGGGAGGTATAATCAGGATGCTTGCCAAATAATTTAAGATACGGTGTTTGATTATCAAGAGTAAGTGTTGGTAGTCTATTAATGAGAAAGATGGACGTTAAAAATGCATTAGCCCAGAAGTTAGTGGGCAAAAGTGACTGAGCTAACAAAGACAGTCCCATTTCCACCACATGACGGTGTTTGCGCTCAGCAACCCCATTTTGTTGGGGTGTATGAGGACAAGTGAGACGATGTTGGATTCTATTAGAGGAAAGAAACGATTGAAATTGGTTGGACATGTATTCTTCACCTCCATCCGATTGTAATTGCTTAATTTTGCGGGAAAATTGGTTTTCAACTAGTGTTTTGAATTTAACAAAACAAGCATATACATCGGATTTATTTTGGAGAGGATACAGCCATGAGAATCGTGAAAAACCATCAATGAATATAATATAATACTTGCAGCCCTTAATCGATTTAGTAGAACAAGACCATACATCGGTATGAATTAACTCCAAAGGAAAGGAAGAAACACGAGTAGAAGGTTTGAATGGAAGTTGTTTACCCTTACCAAGTTGGCAAGGCTCACAAAAATGCATTTTATTCACTGATCCTTCAATAGGCAAGGAATGTTTGTTTAATAACTGAGATACAATGGGAAGCGATGCATGACCTAATCTAGAATGCCAAATAGAAACTGGTGCTTGAATTCCTACAACGGCTGCCAAAGCATGCGACTTATTGATAGACATTGACTGCAAATGGATTGGATAAAGACCACCTTCACTCTTGCCTTCCAGTAGTGTCGTCCCCGTTTGTATGTCCTTAACAAAGTAATGAGAACTAGTTAGAATAAAGAAGCAATTATTATCAAGACAGAATTGATTGATGGAAAGTAAGTTGGCAGAAGCTTGAGGACAATGGAGAACATGGTCGAGGTTTAATTTAGCCTCGGGGGTATGAAAAATAGTAGTACCAGTATGTGTAATACTCAAACCTTGACCATTACCAACAACTACATTTTCTTGTCTTGTGTATGGTTGTTGCAGAGTGAGATGATCCAGAATGGCAGTAATGTGCTGATTAGCTCCACTGTCAGCAAACCAGGTCTCTTCCTCTTGCTCAGCATTGGTATGTGCTACCATAGCAGCTAATTGAGTCGGTGGATGACGACCCTGATATGCATAATCCATTCTATGAAAGCAATCTAATGCCTTGTGACTTAACTTTCCACATATTTGACAAGGTGACTTGGGAGTGGAAAAAGAGTGCTGCATCTTATTTGGCTAGGGTGAGGAAGGTAAACTAGAGGGGCTTGGTGAATATTGAGGACGAGGATGTGGTGAATATTGTGGACGAGGATTTGGTGAATATGAAGGACGTGAATTTGGTTTACTTGGGTTTACGATTGTACTGCTGTTGATTGGATTTGGGAGTGAAGAATGCAAAATTATTGGTCGCAGGTGGTATAGAAGCATTCTGGTTTTCTAATAATAATTCATATGATAAGAGCTCGACTTGAAAATCTTCAAAAGAAACATTCTTGTCTCTAGTAGCAAAGGACAGGGAGGTTATAAAAGGATTAAAGGAGGGGTTGAGACCACTCACGAGATAAGACATTAAGTCATCATCGTCAAGTGGCTTACCAACTGCAGCTAATTCATCTGACAGCAGCTTCACTTTTTCAAGAAAATCAGTGCACTTCATTGACCCTTGATGAAGAGTCTGCAGCTTTCGCTTTAGGTGCTGCACACGGGTTCTGGAATGAGAAGCAAATTTGTTTGCTAGAGAACTCCACACGTCTCGAGCAGATGTGATGCCATAGACAGAAGCTAGCACCTTGTCAGATAGAGTGGCATTGATCCAACTTAACACACACTGATCTTTCTTATTCCAAAGAATATAATCTGGATTAAGAGAATGAGTTAGTCCCCCTTCACTATCAACAAGGAACTTTAATGGACATGGCTTAGAACCATCCACAAAGCCCATCAAGTCATGACTTTTTAGCACTGGCACAATCTGAGATGACCATATGAGATAATTTGAGTCACTCAGCTTGATTGACACAAGATGGCCAATGTTTGGAGGAGCAAAGGTAACATTGGAGGAAGCAGAAGAAGAGGAAGCCATAGGATCGATTGAAATTAGGCGTATGCCAATAGCTTTGATACCATGTAAAACTCTGTAAAATGGTTTTGATCTCAATGCCAAAAACCGTGTGACTATTCTCATTTATATACAATTACAGAAGAAGTTTGAAATACAAAGATGTAGAATAACAGAAATTCAAATATAGTCAAAAGTTATCTCCTAAGGTAGATAAGTGTTTATCTGTAGAATTCAAACGTAACTGATCTGGTGGATAAGATAAGGGAGAAGCCAAGGGAATCTCGGTGGTTTGAATCTTATGGTTATCAAATAGAACATGCCAATCTTTTTACTACTTTCTGGAGTGGCACGCTACTAACAACTATCTATGTCCTTAATAGAGTTATATCGAAATCCGTTCCTAAGGCTCCATTTGAGATGTGGATTGAGAGGATTCATTCTCTAGCCATCCTATGCCCTCCGGGGTCTTTGAGATATGTTTTGTCACACGCTCCTCACAAAAGTAAACTTGATAGTAAAACCATTGAGTGTGTATTCATAAGGTACCCCATGCGTTGAAAGGGGAATACATTCTAGTTTATGAGAATCGTGGGGGATGGACTGAGATAAAATCTCAGGACCTGACCTTTGACAAAGACCGATATCCCAACTGAAAGAAATAAAAAGTTGAGATAGAACATTTTTAAATCCCCAATATATCTCAGGAGAGTCAGAGTCTCACTTCTCATAATGGAGAGACTCCCATAATTTGTCAGGAAAGTGGGAGTACATCTCAACAAGCTCATGAATTACGTCAAAGTGAAAGAGGATTGATTCCTGGAAATAACTTTGATATCAAAGGCAAGTCCTACTCTTGTATTGCAATTGACGATGATGAATTTGATTCTTATCAGGATGCATTATTGTCTCTAAATTCGGCTAATTGGGTAAATGTCATGGACGAAGAGATTACCTCTATGGAGGAGAATAAAGTCTGGGAACTTAGAGATCCGTCTTCTAATTGCAAGTGGGTACTAAAGATAAAAAAGAAAGGCAGATGATACAGTGGACAAGTATAAAACATAATTAGTTGCTACATTGTTTTAAATATTGACGATATTGGCCGATATATCCCACATGTACGATACGAAACTCACAAGTAGTGCGATATATCTCACATACTCGATCCGGTGAGCATTTTTATTTTCGGTCCTTTTTTTTTTCTATAAATCATGTTAAATCAGTGTCAAATTGTTACAAATCCATGGTTTTTCATGTTTTGCATGAAAAATCATGGATTAGGAGCTTCAATTTCGAGATTTTGAGAAGATGGGCCGAGTTGCGGAAAATTGAAAAAAAATCAAAATTTCCCACTTTCTTGCAAATCAGTTGTAATCTTTGTGTCCAAACGTAAAATCAAACATATATATAACCTGATCTAGTGATTCTTCATTTTCTTTTGAATGTATTGCTTGTGTTTCCACACTTCTTCTTACATTTATAAATTATATGAATAGACTTTGAATATACTGGAATCAATTTAGTTAGACAACACATAGATTAGGACCCCATACAAAGAAAACCTATTATGTGCACTTATTTTTTGTAATGTTTTGATGTATAAATGTGTGTTGACGTCTTTTTTAACAATCACTGAAGTTTCATTGAAAAATTCGACCAATTTCCCCATGTTTCCAAAAACATCGATACATTACACAATACAACCGATATATCCCATGTGATAACCGATACGTATCCGTATCCCAAGGTTGTGATACTTAACGCGATACCGATATTTCGAACACTAGGTTGCTAAAGGTTTCACAAAGAAAGAAGGTGTTGATTACGAGAAGAATTTCTAACTACTTGCAAAATTTTCCTCGATCCGTATGATCGTGTCCATTGTCGCAAGTTTAGATTTAGGATTGTATCAGATGGATGTAAGGATTGCAATGCATTCTTAAATGCTGACTTGGATGAAGAGATATATATGCAATAGCCCATAGGATATGTGGACAAAATGCACTCAAATCAAGTCTGCAAACTGTTGAAATCTATCTATGGGCTGAAGCAATCTTCAAGGCAGTGGTACATGAGATTCCACTTAGCTATCATCATTTTTGGGTTCACAATGAGTTAAGAAGATCATTGCATGTACATGAAACGATATGGAAGATCGTTTTTTATATTATCTCTATACGTAGACAATATTCTGCTAGTTGGTAATGATATCCAACTGTTGATGATGATTAAAGATTGTCTTTTCTCATACTTTGAGATCAAAGATCTTGGTGAAGCCAATTTTATTTTTGGAGTAAAAATCATTAGTGACCATCTTAGGAGATTCTTAAGCTTATCTCAAGCCATTTAAATATAACAGATCTTAAAGCGGTTTAGGATGGAAACTTGAAAGCTGTTGAAATCCCTATGGAAAAAACTACCAAGCTAGACAAGAAATCGTGCCCCTATATTGAAGGTGAGAAATCGGTCATGTCCTCATTAACTTATGCGAGTGCAGTAGGCAGCTTAATGCATGCCATGCTTTGCACTAGACTAGATATTTGTTATGTAGTTAGCATAGTGTATAGTTAGCCGTTACTAGAGTAGCCTGGGATAGTCTCATTGGCAAGCTGTCAAATGCACATTGCACTATCTCAAAGAAACCAAGAATGTAATGCTATGTTATGAAGGCACAAATCTCAAGCTCAAAGGATATCCTAATGCCGCTTAGGGTAACAACGCCGATGAGAAAATGTCTACTTCAGGATACATATTTTTGCTTTAAGGAGGAGATATCTCACGGTCGACCAAGAAACAGAAATCCACAACCCTTTCATCTATGGAGCCCAAGTACATTGCATGTTATACTGCAATTCAAGAGTGTCAATCTGTATGTAGATTCTTACAAGGTCTGGGTATTGTACCGGGCATTCGTAAGCTTATATCGTTAAGGATAGGCAACACCTTTGCCATTAACCAAACACCACCAAAAGTCTAAGAACATTAAGATTAAGTATCATTACGTTCATGATCAATTAAAAGATAAGACGATTGCCCTCAGCTACATTCCCACCAAGGAGATGTTGGCTAATCCCATGACAAAGCCTATAACTAGAGATCTATTCCAGGTTCATGTCAGACAGATGAGATTGAGGAGAGCATGACTGATATGATTGTATCATGTATCTTTTATCTTTGATTAAATGCATAAAAATTCTTTTTATTTAGTATTGAACACTATTATTGATTAGGTTTGTGGATCATCAGCATTTACCTTTAGATCATATAGGATCTCTACCTTTGTTGACAAGTTGGCCACACACTTGCATGAGTTGACCATGAATGTACAAAGAGGTACAATCGGAGTGATGTTCATACGTTGAGGTGTGAACCATCCTCCATTGTGAAGAATAGAAGATGAGGATACAAGTGAGTCATATTCACCTTCAGTCCTAAAAGATTGAAGATGAGATTGATCAAGTTGAACAAAATAATCCCTCCATTGCTTTTGTAGACCCAACATATGTCTGTTATTGTAAGATGAGTCATACCTCATGGAAGATGACCTGTGTATTATAGACCCGACATATGCATATTATTTTCTATTTTATGACATGAATTGTAGCCACATGCTGGGACCTTTTAGTTATAGATTACTTTGATTTGATCTAATCATTGCAATGTACGAATAACCAGTCCCGTAGGTGACTCTTTGTGTCCTTGGCTACCCTCATCTTGTATAAAGGGGGATGGGATTGAGTGTTGGTACTTTATTGTACGATGAAAAATGACCTTAATTGGTCATACTCAGTTACGCTAGGAAAGCGGCTTGATCGATTTCAAATTACACATCTGTATGGGGAAGATCCCGTGACAACTACATCAAATCTCTAGAACTATTTATTATGCATTTGAAGACATATCCGTAGGAAATATTGAGCTTTTAACAAATTTTTACTAATAATATTCTTTTCAAAAGTATATATATTATTATAATATTACTTTAAAAGAATTCAAATTAATATTTGTCAAAAACTGAGTTTTTGGAATAACTTAGTAAGTTGGATAAGTGTGTATGTTGGCCAAGAACTTTAGATCGAGGGTCAACCCCATCTAGTGTGGTCATGCGGACTAGGACAGACATTGTAAAGCTTGGGTTATTGAGTATTAGTTAGGTGGTCACTTAGTATTCAAACACTTATTAGAAGACAACTGTGTTCTAGTTAGTCCCACGCCTCTTTTGATTGCAATTTTTTGTTCTGATTGTTATGAGACAAACTAGATGAACAGTTCATATTATGGCCATCCCACAGTGTGATTGAGTGAGAGATATTGGACATGGGCTCGTGGGGCCAAGTTGTGGACAACCACTAGTGGGTGGGTCTCACGTAAGTTTCCCTTTGTATACCATCTTTCCATTTTCTCTTAGATGTTTAAATTAAATTATAATTTTTAAATTTAGAAAAGAATTCAAAATTGAATTCAAGTATAGATAAGATTGGGATGGGATGAGACCAGATAACTTCCAACCTCATCCAAACTCCCCTCCCCTTTCTTATATAAAGGGGAGGGGGTCTCTCGTTATTCCCATCCTAGAACCGTATGTTATTTATATGATCCAAACCACTGATCGTAATCTAGGGCCATCTTAACCATAGAATCAAAGGGTTGATCACACTTCTCTGCTCCCATAGTGGTTAGGTGGACCACTGGACATGCACTGTCTATCTTTGGCTTTTGTGAAGGTCCTAAGATCTTGTAGACTATCAGATTCTACGGGCCCACCCATCCGTGTTGTCTTTCAATGTTTGCACCATTTCTTGTCCCTAGTTGTATGAAAAAAATGGACAATTCAAATTGACAGTTGGGCTTCCCACATGTCTCTCAAAAGGTTTGGGGACATTGCGACGTCCCCATGAAGGTGGACACGTTAGCAAAACCCATGATGATGATTATCATCATCATCTAAGCCCTAACCCAACTGATTGGGGTTGGATGCACGATCATGTACCACCACTCCACTCTATCAAGTAATGTTATCATATCGCAAATTATATAGGAGACATTGTAATTTTCTAAATTTCAAGATTTTCTGATTTCTTAAAAATGACATAAGACATCTGAAAAATATAAATTAAGCAGAAAAAAGTTACAAACTTGTCAATCATTCATTTCCCATAAACGAAACAAGAAAAGCGATATATACTATGATATTATCATTTGAGAACATTTATATGGTATGCATATCATGATAATAAAGGATTCTCGTATTTTCCCTTTGTTTTATTATTATTATTATTATTTTTTGGTCTTTCAATAAATTTAACATAAAAAATATACAAGTCCCTCAATCATTTTGTTCTTTTGTACTTTTCTGGAGTGTCGAATCATGTTGGAAAAAATGGCATTCAGTTCATTGACTAAATAAAAAAGCTATCTTGATTTCTTTGTTTTGGGTTTTGAATATCAAAATCCCCAATCTCTCTCTCTCTCTCTCTCTCTCTCTCTCTCTCTCTCTCTCTCTCTCTCTCTCTCAAAAGATAAAATAAGGATATTTTTAATCCTTATTTTTAATAGGGGAGGCCTTTTCATGTTTTATAACCAAAATGGTAAAAAGAAGACAATGAATAACAAACTATAAATGATTGTTTATGTAACTTTTGGGCCCATTTATGCAGTGTCCAATTATTGTACGATTTGATACGATTCATAGATAATTGTCCAATTATTTAAGATTTTTTATTTTGGTGTATGATTTGAATTGTACACCCATATGATTCAATAGGAATCATACAATTCATATTGTGAATTATACGACTACTATCAAGGACTGTATCAAGTCTTTTCTTACTACCTACAC
This sequence comes from Magnolia changhungtana, assembly GCA_030180095.1. Taxonomy (NCBI): domain Eukaryota; kingdom Viridiplantae; phylum Streptophyta; class Magnoliopsida; order Magnoliales; family Magnoliaceae; genus Magnolia; species Magnolia changhungtana. The sequence goes on from JASAUF010000118.1 coordinate 3,661,449, forward strand.
CAATGCCCTTTTGGGCCTTCCCCTTGCCCTTTTAGAGCCTTCGATTTGAACCAATTCACTCCTAACTACTAGGGCTGTCAATGGGCCCAACCTGGGGTTGGTCTCGGCCCCGATTTTGAACTGTTTCAGGGTAGGCCGTCGGGCTGGCCGTATTCAAAATCTGATTTTGTCAGGCCCAAGCCCAGCCCATTGACACCCCTACTAACCGCTGTAGTTCTTGGTCTCTGTTGCACATGGCCAACCCATCGGAGTCTACTTTCTCTCATCGTATTACCTATTGATGTTACTTCTAAGTTCTGTTGAATCCGTTCATTTCTAAGTCTATCCTTTCTCATCTTGCTACTCATCCATCTCAACATCTCCTTTTTATCTATTCCTTGACTACCCAACATTCTGTCTCATAAAACACAGCTGGTCTTATAGCTATCCTATGAAATCTCCCGTTCAGTTTGATTGAAGTCCTTGGTATTCATATCTTTGTATTAGGGATTCTTATCCATTGCCTTGACCATCTTTCTAGCAGTTTACCCCCAAGGGCATCATTAATACATTCCTATTATTGATTATGATTAAAAAACTGGGATATAAGGAGCATATTAAAAATTAATGTTGTGAAAATAAACAATTGTTTCAAAACATGAATGATAAAAGTTGGTTATACTTATCGAAAATGAAGAAAATAATCTTAAAGTCGTAAAGAGATCCATAATCATAATGAGGACAATTGGGTTTGTGCAGTTCACTGCCATTGTAGAAAATGGTTGATTCATGCATGGGTCATTTTTATATGCTCTCCTGTATTTGCACATTCATCAAGGGTAACTAATTCCCAATTGCTATCTATATTATCAGAACAGGGTTACCATTATAGTTTTTTGATAATATGACGTGATGTATTGTGCACATTCCAAGGAACCATGAGCATGCAAATTGAAGGGCATATTTGTAGCTTGTCATGCCACATAGTTTAATCACATGTCTCTTAACTTTATTTAATTTTAATAAAAATAACAGTAAAGTGAAACTTTCCGTTTCAGCTATGCCTTGTACAAGATGTTTGATGATTTGATACTTCTAGCCAAAGGTGGTCTTACCGTATATCACGGACCGGTAAAGAAAGTCGAAGAATACTTTACAAACCTTGGGATCACTGTCCCCGATCGTGTTAATCCTCCAGATCACTACATTGACATTTTGGAGGGTATAGTGAAGCCAAGCTCAAGTGCAAGTGTGAATTATAAACAGCTGCCCATCAGATGGTTGCTTTATAATGGGTATCAAATACCCCCAGAAATGCAACAAAATGCTGCTGGTATTGATATAAAGGGCACAAATGAATCAAATCTTGATGCTGTTGACTCTGACGAACATTCTTTTGCTGGAGGACTGTGGCAGGATGTCAAGTGTAATGTTGAGATTAAGCGGGACAATATACAGCAAAATTTCTTAATTGCCAGCAACTTATCAAAACGTAAAACTCCTGGTGTTTTTAAGCAGTACAAATACTTTCTTGGCAGGTAATCAGAAGTCTTTCCTTGCACCTTTACGATTTGTTATTCAGAAGATTCAGATTGGTTATTTATGAAAATTGCACATACTATGCTTGCTCTTCAAAGTTAAAGCTATGAAGGCTATTAATATTGTTTGGGCAAATGGTCTTCACCGTAGGTTTGCTCCCTATAGGTGAGGGTTCAATTCCCCTCCTTGGCTTTACCCGATACACGTGGTTGTGGGTGATTGCGTGTATCCGCAGGGATTAGTCTCACTTCAAAAAGAGGTTGGGACACCCCGTCCTGTGTCTTCATATATATATATATATATATATATATATATATATATATATATATATATATATATATATATATATATATATATATATATATATATATATATATATATATATATATATTGATCACTACCAAAACTGAAAAAATGGGAAGGAGGGAAGGGCTTATTTTTCCTCTTGAGTCCCACAGAAATCATTCCGTGATGGAAGATACAAACTTGAGCAAATAAATATCATGAGCGAGGGAGGTGTTTCATTTCTCTCCAGTCTCACAGAACCCATTTCACAGATGAATTTGAGATTTTTGACAAAAGAGTTCTCATTCCTTTCACCCTTTTGAGTAAAACCACTCAGAAAGGTAGTTTGATCGCTGAACATTATTGAAGGGAAGATGAAAGGGTGTTTCCGTGTATGTGGTGAATCAGAAGGATGATTTGTTCCGAGTCCAAGAAAATGTTTAGAAAAATTCAGCGATTTTCAGTGCTCAGGCCCAAAAAGAACTTTGTTGTGTTTTCTTGAACTTGGGTTTTTGAGTTTTTTATAGACTTATCTTTTTGCAGGGTTGGTAAGCAGCGTCTAAGAGAAGCTAGAATACAAGCAGTGGATTATCTAATCTTGTTACTTGCTGGAGCCTGCTTGGGAACACTTGCTAAAGTTAGTGATGAAACCTTTGGTGCACTTGGTTACACGTATACCGTCATTGCAGTCTGTAAGTCGAAATGCCCCTGACTGGTATTTTAGTGCTGTTTTACTGCAAAATTCTCATGAAGACCATGGAGGCATTTTAAGCTGAACTTCTGACAGAATTCTGAAATACTATTGCTTTTTAAGGAACTGCTAAAATATTACATAGTTACTCCCAAGTGCTTTGGTGGAATATTTGCTAGTTGGTTTTAGACTACTGATCTGGAGTGTCAATCTACTTTCCTGCAACTTTTCCTTTGATTAAATGATAATCAACCTCAATATGATTTGTACCCCTGAGTGTAGGATCCAAAACAATAAGAATTGTCACCAGATTTGCACAATTTATGTATATATATACATGTGCATGTAAACAGCATAAATATCTCGAATTCAAACTCCTACTGGAGTTGTCAACCATGGAAGTTCACAGGTAATATAAGCCATAACACTACTTGATTCTATACTAGAACATTTAATGGGTGTTTACTTTACCAACTGTCTACGTTTCCTCCAGCGAAGGTAATGTATCATGGCATGGAATGATTATTAGAGGGAACATGTTCAATCAGCATTTAAATAATTTGAGATATCCAATTGTCCATTAGAAGATAAGAGGGTTCCTAAATGTTTGAGAATACCAACATAACCAAGAATTCTGCAAAGTGCTTCAACATGAGGTACCCTTGGGGCTTGATTGGGAGCTTGTAAATGGAGGTAAATGGGAAATGGAATTGGATGTAAATGAATTGGGAGTAAATGTCTCACTTAGTTGTGTTTGGATGGGAGTAAATGCATTGCATTTGAAATTCAAATATTCTGTTTGGATGAGAGGAATTGGAATGCATTGGAATTTTTCAGTATATTCACACGGATGTATATGATATCCCAAATCATCTTTAATATCTCAAATCAGTGTACATATGTGATATTTAATAGAATGATTATAATAAGCCCATTCAAATATATATTTTAGCCAAAAAAGAGGAAATTTTGAGCCTCGGGTGGGCCACAAACGTAAGGATCACAAACAAGCAAGTTGCCAATGTTTTCTAACCATCCATTTAGATGGTCAACCTTTGGACGGTTTGGATCATTTTATCGGTGTGATTTTAGTGATGTAGCTGATAATTAGATTGTTTTGGAGTATCATGAGCGTACTAAATGTATGGTGGACATGTACGTAGCGACACTTCTATTTACTCGTGCGACTCTCCAAGGAACTCAAAAAGGCATTTCACCCCCCTTTACTTCCAAATCCTCTCTCGGAGGGAGGATTTCATTTGCAAGCCCATTTACTCCCATTTCATTTCATTTCATTTCATTTCCATACATTTACTCCCATCCAAACACACTTCAAATGTCATTTACCACCATTTACTCCCAATTTCCCCCCATTTTACCTTCGTTTACTCCCATCCAAACGAGTATGCATAAATTGGCTTACCATCCCCATCATATAAGTTAGTTGGGTGCAGTGAGAACTAAATATATGAGCATACCAACTGGCTTGCGATAAAATCTAGGATGTTCAATAGGTACTATTTTTATTGTTTCTGTAGTTAAAATTGTTAGAGTTGGAAGCTTTGTTGCACAAACCTACCAAAGTGCCAAATTTTGCTTTGGATTCTCACTCCTGCTGGTTGTTCATACTAGCTAAAGTTTTGAAATGGAAGCTTCCCTGCTCCTGCACTGTCCAAATCTGTAGTCAATTTTGTGTGACTTAGAACTCTTAAATAGATATATTTATCTAAATTTATTTCTCATCTAATATGAGTTTTTAATCATCAAATTGCAGCTCTCTTATGCAAGATTGCTTCTTTGAGATCGTTTTCACTTGACAAGTTACACTACTGGAGAGAGAGTGCTTCAGGCATGAGCAGCCTGGCATATTTTCTATCAAAGGATACAATTGACCATTTCAATACACTCATCAAGCCTGTGGTCTATCTTTCTATGTTCTATTTCTTCAACAATCCAAGGTCCTCTTTTACAGATAATTACATTATATTGGTCTGTCTGGTGTACTGTGTGACTGGTATCGCGTATGCATTAGCCATCTTTCTAGAACCTGGTTCGGCCCAACTGGTACGTATAGGCAGTTCCTCTTGAATCTCATCATCCTTTTTTTTTTTTGTTTCTGTGAGATTTGCCAGCAATGTTTGCCCCTTATGCCCACCATGTGATCATCCACTGTTCATCAAAAGTTTTTGTTATAGTGGTCTGTATGGAACAAAGAAATTCAAACAACAGAGATCTCATCATCCATAGAAGCTAAGTTAGAAAAACTAGTCTATAAAAACATTTTTTCACTTGCCTCTATATGGACGGCGAGGTTCTCCAATCAGTGAGATGTTTTCTCTGTGGGCCATTTACAATGGACCTTCTGGATGAGCAGTCTGGATCATCGCGTGGTGAGTCAGAATGGGTGAGCAGCTTGGGCTAGTCTTTCTAGGAAACCTCATCTTGGATTATGATCTCTTCGTTATATAACATACTGGTATTTTTGCAGTGGTCTGTGCTTCTTCCAGTCGTTTTGACTCTCATAGCGACACAGCATGATGGAAAAATTGTCAAGGGTGTGGCCACGTTATGCTTCACGAAGTATGCTTTGGAAGCTTTTGTGATCGCAAATGCTGAAAGGTTTGGCATGGCTACCCTTTCATCATGTAGAGTAGTTTCCAGATGTTCTGAAGCAAGCATGGCTGCATGTGTGCTCAGATGTGTGAGTGCATGCTCAGGCCCATATAAACATGGATCTCCACATGCACATTAATGCTCTTAGAAGAAAAATGTACTAGCCGTAAAGGCTTATACAACTACCAATATTGATTCAGATATGGGTCGAAAGGTTATAAACTAGCTGGTTAGCGACCCACAAGACATAAATTAATGAAGAATTAGTATAATAAAAATAAACTAGAAGTAACTTAATTTATTGGCAAGAATCAATGCTTAGAAAAAATTGAATAATCTTTTTTTTTTAAAAAAATTAAGAAGTCATAATTGGGTTAGAGTCTAACATGCATTATATATTTCCATTATTTGATATTGTGCAAGTCTATATAGCACCATACACATTGCGTCCGTGTTTGCAAATCAAGAAAGTGCGAAATTGTTAAGAAGTGTGTGACATGTGCCTCTTCAACTTGCCCACAACAGCTAGTCTAGCTTAATAGAGATGTCCATGGATTTTGGGAAGGAGGTTTAAAGTGCTGTTGAAAAGGTTATCAATATTCTCATATTGGAAATTATGTCCATTTTAGTTTTTGAACTAATCTCTTTGCCATATGATGGTTAGTGTCTTTTATCATTTCCAAGAGGATCATGATCATCGTAGAAATTAGTAAGCATTTCTATGGTCTACACAAAAGATGATTGAGAATATTAGCATGTCAAAGAAGAAGTAAACATCACATATTTGGCATTTACAATGAATTAGGGCACTCTACAAGTTAAAGCCCTATAGGTGACTCCAAGATAAAGAGGTTCGATGCTTCTTTAAATATATAGGAAAGTGGGTTAACTTTCTAAATTCATTTATGTGAACAAAGCAGCTCCTGTACACTCCACCATATGTGCCAGCATGGCCCATAGCTATGAGATCCAATCCACCCATCAGAGGGTTCCCACTATGAAGATGCCATCGCCCAAGAATCAGGTCGGGCAACTAATTAGGTGGGCCACAGTTTACTAAACAAACGTGCGGCTGAAGAAAAATCGTCTGAAGGTTTCTAAGATGTCCACATGTTTCTAACATAATGGCCAACCTTATCAGTGGACCGGCCTTATTTTTAGTCAAGAATATCCTTAAAGTTCGGACCCACCTAGTGGATGGCTTGGATATTGCACTGTGGTGGGGCATAGATGGAATTCTTTGTAGAGTGTGGGCTTAGCAAACCTCCATGTGAAACTATAACTAGAATCTTCACTATTTGGAAAATTTAGTTTGATTGACATATTATGTTTGTCACACATCTTATACAAATGAATTTCCAGAGAAAATTCTCATATGGTGAAGTTGGACAACAATGGAAAATTAAGGAATGGTTCTTTGTATAAATCATGCGTAGAAATGGATGTAGAAACCATACTTACTCTCCAATCGATGCACATGCCCATCGATCCAGTGGGACAACTCTCTGATCCTAAGGATTGCTGCTTGGTTGTTCCTAGCCATCCATCCAACCAGTAGCCTGCTTTTCAAGGGTTAAGAAAGTTACTGGAAATTGTTTACCAACAAGTCTCTTGATCAGATGAGCAGGGCCATTTGTTTGGTACAAGTTGGGCTATGGCCATCAGTTGGATGGTGCAGATTGATAGTGGTGTGAACCAAATATCTGGATGAGCTGTTTTATATCCCAAAACTCAACTCCACAGCATATCACAAAGGTTATTCTTCCACTTGATTTGTACAAAGGAAAACCCCAAGGAAATCTTCGCCTCTGTATCTGTATCAGAGATTCAGAATACCGCAATTGATTAGAAAGCCCATAATCCATAACTAATCATGTTTGGCTTGTGTGTTACATTTTCACTGCTACAGGTATTCTGGAGTGTGGCTGGTAACTCGCTGTGCCTCACTTATGAGCAGCGAGTACGATCTTCACGACTGGAGCCTTTGTATATTCGTCCTCATCACTTACGGTATAGTTTTTCGCATCATTGCCTTCTTTTGTATGGTAACCTTCCAAAAGAAGTGAGTCCAAACTAGTGTTCTTTTGCCTTCTTTTTTGTTTTCTTCTTTTCCTCTCTCCTGTACAATACCCAAAAAAAAAAAAAAAAAAAAAAACCCAGGTCTGATATGTTTGTAAGATAGAGACTGTTCAATTCATCTGAGGCTGGGCCTTTGAAAATGTATGAGATTTCCTTGTTCAATGGGAAGGTGCCCCTTCAAAATGACGGGGCAAAGTATGTAAATCAAGTTATCTTCAGGATCGGATTGTGTTTTCTGGTTTGTAGTGGAAATGATTGTTTAACTAATTTAGCATAGAGGTGCAGAATAACTTTCAGAAACTTGCGTCAGAAAATGCCTCCCAATAGTGTTTGCACCAAAACTTATCTGTAGGTTCTGCTAATTTCAATCTGGTTGCAAATTGATGGTGGTGATGAGCCCACAACCTTGTAGAGATATGGACGTGCTTGGATGGGCCTCATCACCTGCCATAGATCTGACAGTGGTGAATACAGTAAGCGTTGAATGTTAGATTCATTGTATATCTACAATGGTTGATATTAGCTGTTTGTTACTTGATCTTGGGCTGTTTAATCGTGGTTTTCTTGGAACAACAACAACAACGTTCGAATTGAAATGATATCTCACATTGCTGTTATGGATGCGGGAGTGGGTAAGTAACTAGCCAAAGAAGGATCTCACTTTCGATATTACTTTCTTGTTGAGTTTCCCTCCTACAACTACTGTTACCATAGGTTTCGAATGGGATGGAGTTGGCCTGCTTGCTTTTGGTTGGGTTTGGCTTGAGCTTAGTGATGAGATTTTTGCAAAGACTAACCTTTTGTCCAAAGCCAATTGAATCTAAGAATGATGGGCCTCTCGGTTTTTTTTTTTTATAAAGACTTTAAATGAGATCCTCCAATATGAATGTCCAATTGGGAATGACACTAGGATCTGTAAACAAGTAAACATCCATACTCTGTGGCGAAGGGTGCGACACATGATCTAATGGTGGAGACTTTTTAAGTCGTCCTAAGTTGTCACCGGTTCACTTAAAACACAATAGGATAACAATAAACATGATCTGAATGTTCTAATATTCTATAGTGATTAAAGTCAGTCATGCGTCAGCTACTCCTTTCACCATAACTCAAATGCGTCAAATACAATTTATAAGAAAAATGTTTTCATGCACAATTGCATCAACATACAACAGAAGAATGCAAGTATAAAATCAAGTTGGATTTTAAGTACATACACTATCAACATAAAAAATAAGAATGTAAGTATAAAATCAAATTTGTTCTTTACTATGCATACATGCTCTATGAATTGGCTGCTAGCCCATGACTTATTTAGCATGGTTAGGCTGGGGTTTTGGCTAGTGGGCATGGACCATCCTGAGCCTACTTCCTTGGCTCCCAAACTAGGTTTAATCAAACACTTTTTCTTTTTTTCTTTTTTTAATAATAATAATAGAACACATTTTATTCAAAAAAAAAAAAAAAAAAAACTTTCATCGGCAATTTTAAAAATAGAAATTGGCTGTCACCACCCATCTATAAAATTAAGTAGAAGGTGAAGAATTTTTAATAGATATGGATTGATTATAACAAGACTACTTGAAAAGGAAGAATTTAAGAGAGGCAAAGAAGACCATTGAACTATTTATATACATTAACATTTATATAAATAGAAATTCAAATTGTTTAAACTAAAAATTTCTATCTTAACCTCATTTATATAATAGATTCAAGCTCCAGCGGACGCCCACCGTTGAAACATCCATGGGACCCCACGCTGATGAGGTCACGTACGTGGACCTTGACGAAGGAAAACTAGAAATATCACAAGCTTCTGCAGTGGGGTCACCACAGAAATTAACAGTGATGGGTCACGCGGACCTGGTTGAATGGGAACACATACATCAGTTTGATCCAAAACTTTTGTAGCCACCAGGACATAGGATCCACTATAATTTATATTTGTTTTCCACCCTCACCGACCTAGCCCAAGAGAAAACATAAATGTAAGCTAAAACCAAGACTCATGGAACTACCATGCTGTGTACGCGTTGGCCATAAAGCCTACAAGATCCGTGGAGGCCACTCAATTATGAATGTGTGTACCATGAGGCCCACTAGGTCGAGGTGCCCACCTATATATATATATATATATATATATATATATATATATATATATATATATATATATATATATATATATGTGTGTGTGTGTGTGTGTGTGTGTGTGCATGGAACCTACAAGATCGTGGAGCTCACTGTGGATGTGTGCACGTGTAGGTCCTAATCGAGACCAGTCTTGGACAGTGGAGCCCACTAGATTGTTCGTGTGTATTGGCCTTAAATGTGCTGGCCGCATAAGGTTTCGGGATCCAGTGGGGTCAACCGTGATGCGATGTGCATGGGCCCACTATTTAGATAGTTAGGCCCACCACAGGTGTGTGAAATGTGTGACCCACCGTTGGGGCAATAGGGTCCACATTTAGTTTTACGCGAGGCCCACTGTATGAGGTCAAGAAGCCAACGGTATGATGTTTATAGCAATGATTATGATTTGACGTTTAATCACGAGAATGTACAGATGGATGGCTTGACCTTGTGGTTGTTAAGATGAGTCTAATTCAATCAAACTTACGCTAAGGGCTAAATGAGCACCTGAATGTGGTCAACAACGCCCAGAGATGATGCTTGCATATGTAGGCGAACAAGCCTATTAGACTTATGTGATGTACATTAGATGGTGTACAGCAGAACCCATGTACAAGTACACTCTCGGGGGCTGTTTGATTTCCGTTTCCAAGTGGTAAATACATGTAGATGTATGTCATCATTAATTACATTTCCACACGCTATCGGCTGAAATTGTACTTGAATGATGCTGTTATGTGGCATTCCATGAGCACTGTAAATGACAGTCGTTACTTCATGCATAGTGTTTGTTTTTCAACGTGGAAATTTGTTGCATGAGCACCGTAAAATACAGTCATTACAGCGCTACTGAAGTAAAGTCACCAAGTGTTGTGGGGCCACCATGAAGTATGTGTTGCATCCACACCATCCATACATTCGGATGGATGAATTTAGGGCATGATCGAAAGAGTGAGGCAGATCCAAGGTTGTAGTGGACCCCACTACAGAAAACAGAGGGGAGATTGACGCCACTGTTGGAACCTCCCGAACGTCCACCATAATGTTTATCAGAGATCCAAACTGTTCATCTGTTAATGCAAACTGTTCATATGTAAACGCACACAAGAGAGAAGGGAAAACACAAATATTATCACGGCGGAGGAAAACTTTTGTGGCCCTTAGAACTTTTTAATGGTGGGAGTCACTCTCCCCACTATTTTCTGTCGCGGGGTCCACTACAGGCATGGATCTGCCTCATTCTTTGGATCATGCCCTAATATGATATCTCCAAATGGATGGACGGTGTAGATAAAAAAACATATGTCACTGTGGGGCCCTTATAACTTGGTGACGTCACTTTGAGACTAGCTACTCAACATGTCATACGCTAATCCGTGTCTGCACCGTCTTTGGTGAAACCAGAGCCGCACCTAATCCACTTTCGCTTAATCCTGGGTACTTAGAAAGGACGCTGGTGTAAGGCCTCTTCCCACACTCTTGAAAAACCCACAAGTGTGATAACTCTTGACCAACCATCTTGTAAGGTGGCTCACAAGTATTCTATGGTACAAGCTGCAGGTTCTTCATATATGGTACAAGTATTCTATGGTATTTGTGGTCCGGATCCCACACAAATATCCTAAATATAGTTGTTATAACGGTCCACATACCAGGTAAATTAATAGACCTGCATCAATTGGTTTTCACATAACTTGGGGTAAACATTTATGCTAGAGACACGAATCGGGACCACCATCACTCGCATGTTTTATCCAACACCCTGCAAAACATCATATATCAATTTACCAAATAAGATATTGCAAAGCCAAAAGCCAATACATCACAAGAACATCATATAGTGCTTTACATCAACATGATACGAGACATGCATCTAAATAACGTCCAGCAAAATGTTATCTACTGTTGGACATTCACCACTACAACTTTAATTATTCATAGAGATGAGCTGAACCGCCATAATAACAAGCAATACACCTAGTAGAAACATTTTCAGAAAGATTTTAATCTGAAGCTTTAAGTTGATGGTTAAGTCCATGTGATTAATATACTTGTTTATAATGTGATGTGTATGTATGATGTGATGTGTATGTATAATTTTGTTACTAAATTGACAAAGTGGGAGATTGTAAGTGCTTATATTCTAAGCACACATGCAGTTGTCAAATTGCGTAAATAAAATACTGGTTTGATTTTCAGTACACTTTAGTCCTCTACGGCACTTCATGGAGAGTGATACAACATCACAAGAATAAAAGATTCGGTATAGTTGCAAGTAAAAGATCAAAGTGTATGCCAACCTTCAGGTAAAATGACCCTAGGAAAAGACCATAGGATAGAGATTTTTATCATGGCCCTTATATGCTTAAAATATATAAGTTAACGGTGTAAATTTATTGAAGTTCGGCCAGCCTAACCTCTTGTTCGGCCAGCTGAACTTGGCTCGGGCCAGCCTAAAGGTATCTCGGGTCAGATTTCTAGCAATGATAATTTTCAAAGCTTAAGGGGATTCGGCTAGCCATACTTTGTATTTGGCCAACCGAATTTTTGCTACCTCCTTGTAACATCCCGACTTTTCAGGCCCGAGTACACGACCCGTTTCCCAAAAACCCGAGTGTTAACCTTAAAGGGTGGTCAAATTCGATTATACATTTATTTTCAACTATTAGAGTAAACAAATGAGCATAGGATGGATAAAACAACATAAAGGAAATTTTTCATTTACATTTAGGATATGCAATTAGCTGCCCATAATGACTTATACAAGCCAATGTCTCGATGAAACAACTACAAGAATTACAAAATTTAATACATGAGAAGTATAAAAGAAATGCATTTAAACATGAGCCGCAAGATCACGCAGCTTCTTTTTACGATACAGTCATGCATCTCTGGCACTTGTACCCAGCTCCTCGTCAATCTGAACCTATAAATCACTTAAGCCACATGTGCTACCTGTACGGTTTTATTTATTTAATGGATGAGTGGCCAACTCAGTGTGAACTCCCCTCAAGATTACACATCGTCACATTAAGTAAGCATAGTTATAAAAACATGGCAAGGCATACAAAACAATACATGATGTAGTCTTAATAAATGCATGGATACGTGAATGCATCATCGACCTGGGGATACACATCCCACTGTCGAAATATAGGGTCGCCCTAAGAGAACTAGTCACCTGAAAAAATACACAAATGTACGCCCGAGGAGAACCTACTATCCAGAAAAGACCATAATATATAAATCACCTAAGGAGAATTTAATCACCCGGAAAAGACCATAAAATATAGATCACCCAAGGGAAATTTAATCACCCGAAAAAGACCATATGCTATGAAAATGCATGATTAGCCCAACCGTTATTAGTCCGTTTACAACCAGCAAATTTAATAAGCTCAAAAGTCACTACGGGGAGCTCAAAGCCCAGTGTAGGCCGACAGCTCAGGCATAGTGTCTCATTCCACCATCCCTTGCTCATGAGGCTACCATCTTCGGATGTTTTATGGATCCTAACTGACTAGTGGCCAATCATATTCAATACATGGGGCTTACCATCGCATAGTTGCACGAAATAAAACATCAAACCCATATAGAGCAAATACTAAACCAAAGCCACATAAGGCGATATCGAAACAAGCCACCAAGGGCGAATATTAAAATAAGCCACATAGGGCAAGTATCAAAACTATGCGATAAACACCATCCTTGAAAACCATTAGGCACAACAACCCTGGATGGTAGGCCCATATCAATAGTCAATTTAAACCACCATTCAATAACCACTAAGCCGAAAGTCCGTTACGATCACAACCAGTCAAGTTACATCCCAAGTATGGGTATACATTTATATGTGAGAATTTTCCACTAATGTACCAGTTTAAGTTCCATAAGCAATCCACAAATAATTCATGAGCAAATATACAGGATGAACATTAAGCAAGTAACATAGCAATTCAATTTTCACCATCTAACACATGTGATTATAAAAGGGAGATATCAATTATAAATTTAAATAAAAACTATAACTTAAGCTAATGAGAAGATGGAAAGCTCAAGGGGAAGAATCATCACCTCATGGTTCGCATTGCCTACCAGTAGCATTAAGGAATGCGCGTTCCCTTAAAATCAAGTCCTACCATAAATCAAGAAGTTGTACAATTAGATCCAGATTCTATACACCACCCAGGGTTTAAGATCATAGCCTAGGGTTATCTTTTTAGGGTCTTAGTGTAGAAGTAGGGTTTTCATCCTAGGGTTTAGTCTTAAACTTAGATTTTAGGATTTGAATCCTAAGTTAATATTAATATTATTATTATTATTATTATTTTACAACAGATTGAGTAATATTCATAATAGGAGTATTACTCCATCAATATTAGAAGTGATGGTTCACAAGTTTATATTTAAAATATATATGTAACAACAATATCTAATGTTCTTACAATGACTAATAATCTATTAAATAGTAGAGGTGATAACTACACTACTACCATTTAATAATTACAATTTGTTTATAATAACTAGTTCTAGCATAGTGATCTACTAATGGCCAACCATTGCTAATATTAATAATCCTAATAATAAAGATGGTAACAAATGCTAACAGTACATCAAAACAAGATTAGAATGGGGGAGGAAGGTTGACTCACCTTGTTAACTTGGTTCGAGTCGAGTTGACTCGGCTCAATACAAGCACTTATCTTGCTCTCCCTCTCGCTCCTTCTCTCTTTCTTCCTGCCGAAAAGTCTAGCCATACCTAGACTGGACCCAGCCAATGGGTCAACTGGCTGACTTGTTGAGTTGACTCGGTTTGAAACCGAGTTAACCGGGTTCTCTCTTTCTCTTTCTAGTTTCTCCTCTACTCTACTCTCTTTCTTCCCTCTTTTCTCCCGCTCAGATTAGCATGGTTCATTAACCCAAGGTCAACCTGACTCAGATTCAACAAGTCGAGTCTAGCTGACCCGACAATGGCCCACGAGTCAGTGTAGCTCGGTTTGGGCCAAGCCAATACCACACACGCACTCATCTTCCCACTCCCTTTCTCTATTCTTCTTCCTTCTTCCTCCTTTTCCTTTCTTCTTCTTCTTCTTCTCTGTCTCTTCCTCTATTTCCCAGCATATATGGGTCTGGACTCGACCCAGACTCAGACCGAACTGAGCCGACTCAGTGCAGTTGAGTCGAGCTTACTCTCTTTCGTTTTTCTCTCTCTTTCACTCATTTTCTACATCTTCTCTCTCACCTTCTTTTCCTCTTTCTTTTCTCTGTTGGAGCAAGCAGTTGACGCCCTAGCATCAGCCCAACCTTGCAGTGACTCGGTCTGAGTTGGCTTAACTCAATGTGGTGGAACGGCAACAGAAGTGGTGTCCCACCCAAATCTCCCCTCTCTCTCTCTAGCTTTAGGGTTTCACTGGCCCTTTTTCCCGAATTGAAAAGGGAGCTCTTATAGTCTGCGCAATTTCTTCTAGAGGCTTCAGACATAACGGTGTTTAATTGTTTAATCTGTGCCATTTCGCGAAGTTATAAGCGGATCGTACTTGCTTTAATGTGATTAGGCGACATGGATGGATTTCTGACATAGGGGTCCACCTAATGGACATCTCAGATCAGCGAATGGGACCCACTTAGAGAAGATGGGTTTTTCCCATCGTTTGAGGAAGATGATCCACCGATCATGGTGGATTTTGATTGAGTGGACCATCCTTCAAGTTGGGGCGTCTGGATGGTCTAGATGTGGTCAGTGATCAACGTGGGGTCCATGCTTTGGATGGAAAATCAAGATTCCTTGATGGTGCACCGCTTCTAACATTTCGCATTAGGTTTCTCGAGTCCACAAGATCTCGTACAAGATTTCCTAACTAAGCATCATGGTAATTCTAACGCCCTAATATAGATGCCTGAGATGATCCCAAATAGTTTCTAGAAGGATCCCAATGGCTGAGATCATGCCAGCAACGAAACGGCGAGATGCTTTTCGCCGCTCTCTCTCTCTCTCTCTCTCTCTCTATCTCTCTCTCTCTCTTTCTTATTAAAAAGACCTAGCTTCAAAGGCTAGGATTTCTTCGGACGGACAGACAGGATTTGTAGAAGAAATCTAGTGAGGATTGCCAGCTCATTGGCAGTGACGCAGAATTTCCATTTTTGGAAGTATCATGTGCACCAAGCACCATTTGCAGATGGAATTTCTCACCCATGTGTGGGTGACTCATGTGGAAACTTCAATGGTCTTGGTCAGATAGATCCTCCGCACCTGATGGATGGTTCGGATCATTGATCTGAGCTCAGATGGTGGGCCTAAATTTAAACGGACGAAACTCGTTCGTCCACTAGCGGGAAAGGAGGAAATATCCTTCTTTTTCATTTAAAATCGAGTCAAAGCACAATTGACTGGCTATACATTCCGGTGTACCGTGGGTGTACTGTCTCTGGTGCACACACACACCACTATGGGGTCCTCCATGATGCAATTGATAGATCCACAGCGTCCACCTCCCCCCCTTAGAGGCTCATATTAGGTCTCCTGACAAAAAAAAACCCAGGCAGATCCAAAGTTCAGGTGGGCCCACAGCTTGCTTCAGATCGTATTTGTGGGTTTTCCCTTGATTCAATGGCCAGATTACCTTTAAACTTGACATCAACAATTCAAGGGTCTACAAGACCACTTAACTAGGGTTTAATGGCTGGATTATGGATCAGACATCTAATATACATGGTTATGATATTAAATACCCTTTTTATAATTTTTTTTACCATCATTTATTATTTTTTTTTTATTCATGTCATGGGTCCCACTCTGTAAGTTAGGACTATCCATCTCATGACCTTTTATTATTAAATATATTAGTATTATGATTTTTGTCATTGTTATTGCATATACATTGTTATTTATTTATTTATCTATCTTTATTTATTTATTTATTATATCTATATGTAGGATGTGAGGTTACTCGTTGTGCGTTATTTACCTGCATACCCCATCATCAGAGCCACCTTGGATTAAAGTGTGTTACGCCACGTGGACCTCTAATTTTGCAATCACGGTTTTACTGAGCATTCGACAATCTAATGATTGGATTGACAACAACCCTTGGGATTCTAAGAATGCTTAGGCGTGATCTGGGGTTTGGATGTGAAGCCAGATGATCCATCTTGGAAGTCAACGGATAGATAGCTTAATGTAAGGATTGAGACTATTTTCAACGGTAGGATTTAGGCTAGGATGAATGTGAGAGTTTACTTAAGTCAGGCTTGCATTTATGCTACATTAGATTACATGGTAACACAGGTATTGGAAAGTACCGGGTGTTACACTCCTGAACCATTTACATGATCTGGTCACAATCCACCCTTTGAGGTTCAACCATTGATGGTGGATCAGGACCTACCCAGGTTATGTCCCTCATTAAACAATGAATTTATGGAAAAATGCTGGAAAGGTTGTCCTCTCGACATACCCTAATTCCAAACTTCACTGAAAAAATTTCTGACCTCCCACTCTTGTCGCCTGAAGTCGGGGGGCAGTGAAGCATTCTGCCCATCTTGGATCGGAACAAGAGGGGTGTTTCGCTATAGAGGAGGTATCGATAGTGTCTAAACCACGTTATCGATGGAACTTTCTTTAACATTATACTGCATTTCCGTATGTGCTCTTTCAATAATGATGGTCACTAATTGATACATGGCTTCTGCTTGGTTAGCTATCCATCTGTTTACATTCTTAGTCTGAACATGGAATTAATCGGCTTGGGCATATACCAACTCTACCTGAGCTCTCCTATATTCCTGAACATGTTGAATACTTAGTTGTACATCCTGAAGTTTGACCATTATCTCTTCAAGAGAAGCGGTCTGGGAGGTCAAATGCCCCCTCCTGGTTAACAGGACTAAGTGTTGGACTACTGTTTAAATTCAATTATTCAAGAGTCATTTGAAACACGTCCTCTGTCAAAGGTGGTGCGGTTAGTGTCGAGGGTTTAGCCCTAACAATTTGATTGCTTCTTCTATTCATATTTTTTACTGGTAAATTTGCAATGTCACACTAGTAAGTAAATTAGAGTTAGTGTCCCATTGGACATGTCAAAATATATTGTTGTCCCTTTTTTCAATTTCAATTTCGATCACGTGATTTGTGTAGGCGTGCCAGAATTGAATGCGCGGCTCAATTTAAATCGAGCAATGTAACATCCTGGATTTTCACTGTTTTGGATTTCCAAAAATCCTTGAAATTTCTTTTTTTTCTAATTAACTTATATTGTCACTTACTGACCATTAGCACTCAATGTTAGTTTACGCACGAGTGGAACTAGTAAAGAACCGCACAAGTCCGATTAATCAACCGTAGGAAGCCAACAAATCTGCCCGATCACTTGAACACCATGTTTAGCCTCATGATTTACTCACATAGGCCCCAAATCTAACCGACCCATTGCTAACGAATTAAGACAATCATAACTAAAGTAAAGATCTAACCGAAGCGGAGTCAGATAAGGCCCAAATCTTGACTAATAGACCAAATCAACTCCGTTACTCTTTTAGCATAAAACCGACGGTTTAGAGTAATCTTGACCAAATCTCTACTTTTACTAGTTATAAATAGGTCACACTATAAACATAATTAATAAAAACCTTAATCATTGCACATGAGAAATCTCAATACCTAATTCATTCCAGAAATGCCCCAATTTTCCGAACAAGTTCTAGACCGCTCGTTGGCAGGCCACTAGTTCCAAAACTATAGAATAATGTCCGTCTTACTGGGCTTGACATCTATCGCAGGAGTCGGACATGGGTACTATCCAGAATTGTTCAACTTGAGCCAAAGGACGAGTGCATAAGAAGTGCAAATACCCTAAAGGAAGAAGCTGAAACTTAAGTGAATTGGGTCGTCTACTCTTAGGTAAAGTTGAGGATTTCTGACCGTCGATTTATGACCAAAATTCACACGTGGAGTAAGGATATTTTCCTACTCATATCTGTATAGACGCGGCCCCGATCGACCATCGGTGACCGTTGAACAGACTTCTCATCATATCTGTCGATCGGCTCATCCAAATGGCAGGCCGAACATGTCTATACGTTGACCATTATTAGGGCTAACTATCCTACGGTGTATATCAATATGTATACCCCATGGTGGGCCCTAGAGGCTAAAAAACTCTCCCATAGGGCTAGTATCGTAAAAACCCAACACTTAGGGCCATTTGCACCAAATCTGGCATTATAAACGGAGCTTCTTTGGGACACCCCTCTCCCCATACAAATTTGCCCTAGGAGGAAAAGGGAAAAGGGAGAAGAGAAAGAGGAGAAAGAAGTGAGAAAGAAGAGAGTGAAGGAGGGTGTTGTTGCTGGAGGAGCCCAAGGAAACTTAAAACTTTGGCAATCTCCTTCCTTTCTCCCACATCCACACTCCAAACTCGATTCCCAACCGATTAGGAAGGTAAGCGCCTATCTTTTTGTAATCCTTTGTGTTAAGGGTGGATTTGCATGAGATTCTAACATGCAAGTACATTGTCTTAGAATTTCGGCCGATCGACTCCGAGTTCGGCGCTCCTAGGTCGTTTTCCAAGCCTCCAAAGATCCATAGGTGCGGACTATTGTTCTTAGGTGGCCTAGCACCAATTTTAGTGTGAGTTTAATGATTTTTCTTGCTTGGATGATGCATTTGGAGAATCTAGACAAACCTAGGGAAGACCCTACCCTTGATCCTATCGATTCACATGAAATGGTTATGGAATGTTATCGCCTTTCGTATGATTTGGTTTAAATAGATGATTGCATGTACTTGTCTTGTTTGGTTCTCATATAATGTTGCCTCGTAACATGTATGATCCATTAACTCTTGTGTAATTTGGTTCTATTAGATATAGGAAGTGCTTAGCTTCCTCACTAAGCTACACAAAACACATGCACTCTTGTTTCATGATATTGGTAGCTTTGCTTTATAGGAAAATTTAAATTGTATGTTGAGAAAATATGAAACATGATATTGTTTTATGCTAGATGATAACCCTGCTAGTTGGCATACTATAGATTACCATCAAATCCTTGGGTTGGTCAGGAATATGAGGAGAGTGAAGGTGATCCCGTTGGTAAGACTATCCTAAGGTTAAACCCATGGATTTGGGCGGGTGCGTGTGGGCGACAGTAGTTAGGCTCATGGGTCGCTCGTACCCGATGTTGTCTATCCCGTACTCACCTAAACTCGTGCGGTCTAGCCTACTTACTAACCAACCCTGTTCATTAATCATGTTTGCTCACATATGCATGGAACCTGGAACACCCTTCAACCATTGTAGCCCATTGCTAACTATTTGGAGCCGATCCATCGACTCATGAGCCGAGCATGGTGGAATGTGACACTGTGTCCGAGCTATCGGCCTACGCTGGAGAGACGAGCCTCCCCGTAGTAACAGCGAGCGATCCCAATTCTCAGCACTCTCCATGTGCTTGAAGTTGGGGATGGGGGACCCGATGGGATCAAGGATCGCGGTGCCCTGGCCTCACATGTTGAGGGGCCTTGGCATCGTAACTAGTTGGGGGCATTGATACGTGGGGTGTATCAGTTTTCCTAACCTGTTGGATGAATGGAACTAATTAAAAATTCAGCTAACACTACAATTGCATCGCACTAACTAGGTTAGAGACTCGGCAGTCGAGGTCACGATGAGGGAGTGTTGTGGCGAGGGCATGCATCATATCATCTATCATGCATACGCATTAATAAGATTAGTTAGGTGTTTATGAATGATTGTCTTTTATTAAACGCGTAATATAATTTATGCCTGTTACAACTTAAGACTAATATAGCACCCACTGAGTTGATCACTCACTCCCACTCTGGGACGATATTTTAAAACACCAACCAGACTCTCCCGTATATGCAGGTGATGCAGATCACGAGGAGCCTGACGGCGCGAGTCTTGACGAGGAGGACGAGCTGACCTACTTCCAGTTGATGGGCGGTTCTCCATTGGCCTAGCAGACGGATTTTTGGATTACTGGGTGTTGGTCTTAGCATATTATTCTTTTTGGACATGTGATTCTTTTTGGTGATTTTGTTGGGCAACACCTTATGCGACCCACTTATATTCTTTTGGACTTGTATATATTTGCCTTTTTCATTTCAGTAGACTGGTTGTGATTGTGTTTTATATTCCAAGTAATTCCATGTTGCGCATTTAAAACTGATTAAGCGTAAATTAATAAAAATCGGTTATAAGTGATACCCGGGAACTTGGGAGTCGAGTGTGTGCACGACCCCTAATTTTTAGGGCGTTACAAGCAACTACGACCCCAAGCAGCAAGATAGGCAGATACGTCGAAAATCGACCATTTGCGACCGAGATCAAATAAGATCGGTCATCTATTCAACAACTTGCACAATGCTGCTTAAAATGATCAGACAATTATCATAGGGTAGGGTTCATCCTTTGAAAATAGGTTATACCTCTTCCTTCCGTACGAAATGACTTTTTTAATATAGATAAAACAAAAAGAAAATTCTTACAATCGTCCGCAGAGAATAACTGCAGAATGCCTTTCTGAATAAAGAACTTACTTGATACTTGAACTAAATTATGAGCGTAAATTCGAATTACAGCTAAAGTAAACAACTATTTGATTACTGTTACGGATTACACTAAGGAATGTAAATGACAGATAATGCTAAGGTTAATAACTACTTAATTACTGCTACGAATTATACTAAAGAATGTAAATGACAGATAATGCAAAGGATCATAAAGTAACTAGAAGATAGATTTGAATTAGTTTGATTGGCATGAGATTTTTTCTTCTGCTGAATTCCACTGATATTTATAGCCTTAAACTGAACATCTGGATGCTTCCCGCATTCTAACATTTGCTATAACCGCTCCAAGCTTCCTTATCAACTCACCACGTTCCGCTCAACCACCCTTACTTTGTGGATGACGTGGCATTGCTTGTAGACACAGTTGTATCACCGCAAAATCATCTTCGTATATCTATGTATATTTCAAATACACCGTGCAATTCTCATAAAATTACATGTGTCCCTCTCTGATTGGCTCTCATAAAAATGAACAGAAATATGGTACAACAAGTAGGTGAACCCTTCAAACTCTAACCCTTTCTTATTTATATGATCAAATCCCAAAGGAGATAAAGAGCTAGCCCTAGACGTATCCCATAGGACGTTTAAGTGTGAGGAAAAAGAGAGAATGTCTAAGAGAGAGAGCGAAAATCTACTCAATACTCTTCTATTACTCTCACATGTGATCTACTTGTATAGATGCTATACGTCTTCCTTGACACCTACCAGAGGATTAAACATTCACCTATCTTTATTTTCTAGTACTGGAATAAATCTTCATGCACATCACCGTATGATTTTAAACATTTATATATTTTGTAATATTCTAAAAATCTAATGTTATTGCAAACGGAATTTCTTAAAAAATAGTCTCGTGATTAAATTGTATTCAATCATATTTTGCTACGTTTGTGCGCGCTAATAATAATTCAACACATACATTCCACCAACAAATACAACAACTGCTACTACTAAAATAATAATAATAATAAAAGAATGAAAAAATACAACGGTCCAAATTATAATATGCGTCCTATCCTGAATTTTGGTACATGGAATCTTTCATAGCATGCACGACCAAATGAATGGCCCAGAGGGATCACAGCGTCATTCGACGGCTGAAATGAGGTTCCACGTGTATCTGTGATGTGGGACCCACATTCTATCAAAAACACCTCAAACCTTGGCCATTTATCTAAGAATAGGAAATTACGTGCCTTAAGCTTAGGCATACGAACAACTCTTAGATTAGGTGAGATCGTGAGAATCGCAAGGAATCGCTGCATGGAAGGAACTTTGAACTTTTGTTCTCTATACTCTGTTCCAGGACTTAATTATATGGTACACACGCCGTGTATAAGCAATCTATACATCGCTTTTCAGTTCTGATAGGTGGGGCCCATACTTCGGCAACATAGGCCATTGATTTTATTTTTATTTACTGCACTAAAAATTTCCCCAGATTAAAAAATGCCAAGAACCTACCTTGGGACCCTTTTCCTCTGCCATAGTTGTATTTCTCTTCTTAACCGTCCATCTGTGGGACACAAATTGAAAGGTTAAGATTTTCTTGAGGGACTTAATAAATGGATTGGATGATCAAGGAAGCCCCTACTGGGCTTAAAAAGGATCGTTGAAATTGAGAAGGCTAGTGGCCCCCATTCAACAAGCAAAACGTTAATAGGTAGGTATTGTAAAATTCTTGCTAAGTTTGTAACAGTGGGGCCCATGATTCAGTGATCCAGACCGTTGATGTGATGGGACTCGTCGTAGTTGGCCCATCCCAGCCACAGAATGTTTGGCCTTTTATTGGATGCATAGAAACCATTGTTGTCTATTCTTGATTAACGACTGACAAAGTTTCAAGATGTTTTCATGTGGATGATAGAGTGGGACCCATAATAACAAAAGTTTATATCACCGAATGTGGGACCCACTTGTGGGAACTGAAAATCCAAACCATACAATACAATCTCTCGGCTGGATGAGTACCTTTTCTCCTTGGACCATCCTATCTGTTCCTACCAGATGAGCTGTCCCAATCACCGGATGTGGGCCCATGTTTAGGTGAACGTCCCACACGCTTACAAGCAGAACCAGTTCCATTAATTCCACGTACCACTAGAAAAATCCCCTGGTATGGTTGATGAAAAGACTCCTGTGGGGTTTACCATCATTTTCAAAACAATGTTGACTCATCCTCCTTAAATGTAACATAAATGTATCACCATCCAGACCATGGAAACTGTGGGTCACATTGCAGATAGAGCATAGTTCCAAAATCACACTGATCGAGCAGCCATAACCATCCAACTTATTGAATGGATGGTGAAAGGTAAAATAGTGAATATCCAAAATCAGCGCTCAAGATTATATAGTTATTGTTTTTTGGGTTTTTCTTTACCTATGTGGTCAGCGATTTGAACGGTCTGGATTAACGTAAAACTTCCTCATCTAACAAGTGGACCGGATTGCCATTTTTTTTTTAATAGTGGTGAAATACAATAGAATTATAAGTTGCTGTTGATACATCACCCATTTCCCTATCTTTGTTAAGAAAAGTAATCTTAGAAAACTACGAAAAGATGATATATTATCTCTAACCCTCCACAACAAAAGCTACAATTGCAAGCTACGCCAACCCTTCATTCAAACATGATGGCCCACCTACGCCATGGACGGTTAGCCGAATCTCGAAAAGAAACCGACTTGGAAAGCTCTTTTTCATCTTCCAACAGCGAAACTCTACTCTATTTCAACCAAACTACCAAGCATTGCTTGGACTCCAAGCCTCTATACCTCTCTCACCAAAACCATACCAACAACACCCCATGCTGTTTAAATCTTTGGGTCGTTTGTTGTTTTGAAATCAAGATCAGCTGCACCTCTTTTTCCCTCATGGCCCATGCAAATCAAAGGGAGAGATCGACGGCGGCGATGCATTCGTCAAAGGTAAGAACTATTAGTATTCTTCTTTCTGTTGCTCTTTGTGTGATGGTTAATGGTCCAAAGAAATGTATTAATTAGGCCTATTACAATGGCTACTTTGAGTTATATAAAATTATGAATAATGACCGTTAATCTATTTTCGAAATGACGGTCATGGATTTTATTTTTAAAAATGTGTAATTGTTTCATTGAAATTTATCAATTAACGAATTATTTAAAATTATTATTATCATTCACAGCTTGTTGGATGTTGGTGATCAGAATCATTTAACGGTCGAGATGATGGTTCAGATATATGCATGGACGTTACATTGTAGATGGAACAAGTTCTATATTCTTCATTACCACTCTTTTATACGCCTGAATGGCTAGTAATCATTTATGGGTCGTCGCGCATGTTTAGGCAATTGGATTGCCTCTAGCGACCGTCAAATGCGGGTTGATATGGAGCCCACAACATTCAGATTGCAGCATTGATCATCTACTGGAGAAAATGGGCCTTTTCTTTCATTGTTGAAAAATCATGTTTTGGCCCAAATGGCCTGTGGAAGGTAGATTTGAATCATAAGCTTTAGCGTAGTTTAAAAGCACGACTCGACTCGACTAGATTTTACCAAGGCTCAGTAAAAACTCAACTCGTCACGACTCAGTCAAAACTCGACTCGATGTGAAAAGACTCATTAACTAACTCAAGAAAACACCACTGGGTGTAATTCAGACATAATTTTTATATAAGTTATATTTTAAATATTAAATATTACTTAAAAAGTTGTAAAAGACTTGTAAGAGTTTTCGAGTCGACTCGGCTCAACCGGATTCTAGTCAGAGTTGAGTTCTTGTCATTTTTTAAACTATAAAAGGTGAAGCCAATGAAGATATCTTATTTAAATGAGTATAATATAAAGCTGGTTAAAAATAGTTAGTGTTAGTAGAGAAGATCACAACTGATTTATGGTGATATCTATAGTTAATATAAATAAATAAACACACACCTACATACATACATACGTATGCATATGTGTGTTATAAGAAATTTTCTCTTAGGAACCGGTTCTCTTGATAACCCTTTGATGTGTATGAGCAATCTAGGCCATATAACCCTTCATCTAACTTAGAGGAAGGGTTGGGCAAAAAATCACATGTGCCAAAGTGTCTTACATGCATGAGATCCAAGACATTGGATAGATGGTTCCCACAAGTTAGATGCCGTGGACCAAAGGTTACGGAAGCGGATTGGCTGGTGTACCACGCACCACCAACCTAGTTGGTGTGGGCACGCGTAGTGCGAAGATAAGCGCTCCACACCGTTCATCCATTTGAAGAGATCATTTTAGATCTTAACCTAAAAATGAGTCGTATCCAAAGCTCAAGTGGACCACACCACAAATAGCAGTCAGGACAATGATTCTCACAGTTAAAACATTTGTAGGGCCCACCATAACGCTTATTTTCCATCTAATCTGTTCATAAGGTCACATATACCTGGTTGAAGAGGAAAAAATAAATATCATATTGATCCAAATTTTTGTAACCTCCAAAAAGGGTTTCAATGGTAGACATTCAATCCCCCACTGCTTTTTACAGTGTGATCTTTGTATGTCTTATTTTTAGGCTCAAACCTTAAGACTAACTCGCCAAGTGGACGGACGGTTTGGATATAACACATACCTCATGATGGGACCCATGGAATTTGGTGATGTCAACACACCAGCCAGGTCGGTGGTGTGTGGTACATCAGCCAATCCGGTTCCAAAGGTCAGGCCTAGCCACTGTTCAAGTTGAGCTACGGTCTATGGAACAAATGGATGGACAGAAAAACTAGTCCAGTTTTCTCTAAGCCATCCTTCTGTTCTAATTTGGTAGCCTGTTTGAGGAGTGTATTAGCCTTATTTTTATTATATTATTATTTTTTGGGCTAGGGCACATCCAGACAATGTGGCCCGTTGGATGGACGGATTTGATCCCCCAGGCATGTGCCACACGTACCTCTAAACTTTGAGATGGGTTTTACATTTTTTTTTCTTTCAATTTTCAGAGAATGGAGAAAAATATAAATGGGCCACAAAAGAAGGTGGAGCTTGAAAAAGAGGTGAGATATTGTATCTGATCTTGATTTTCCTTTCCCTTCTCTCTCTCTCTCTCTCTCTCTCTCTCTCTCTCTCTCTCTCTCTCTCTCTATATATATATATATATATATATATATAAAGCCAAAGAACTGATGGTTTGGATCACCCAATCAGTGCAACTTTTGAATGAAAAACGTTGAAATACATCTTAGATCAAATGGGCAATCCGGAGCAGTTTATTCAACTGTCCAAAGGAGGTCTAGAACTTACAGTATGCTATTAAGAGCATTGTATCATTTCTCTAAAATTCTTGTAAAAATTATGGCAGTTAGATATTTAAAAACATCAATCTAAGCCGTTGGTTTTTTTAATAGGTGGCCAAGCTGAATAAGATGCTGGATTATGAGGAAAGGGTGCATGAAATACTGGAACATGCATCTCATGGGCATGTTAGCTCCATCCCAAGCTTTCTTCCCCCCAAGGTAAAAACATCTCTTCGATTTTCAAACTTCATGTCCCATACCTGAGAGTATAGACTGAGGACTCAGTTCGAGTTGTATGCAAACCGAGTCAACTCGGACTCGATCAACATCATCCAGTGCAGCACCCTGAGTCAGCATTGAGGATATGCCCAATATGATCGGCCTTGTCACAACTCAGCTTGGGACCCAACAAGTTCTTCTCATTCTTTAGGCCGAGTCTTGAATTGATTCAGGAACCAACGAGCCCGGACTGAGTCACAGAGTCTCCAATATTCCATGCCTTTCTGTGAGAGAGAGAGAGAGAGAGAGAGAGAGAGGGCCACAAATGCATGAAGAAAACGGATGGTGATAAAAAATAAAAATAAATAAATAAAATAAAGACCCTGCAGTGTAGTCGGTTATTTAGAAAAGAAGGACAAAAATCATGTCATATATGTGTGTGTGTGTGAGAGAGAGAGAGAGAGAGAGAGAGAGAGAGAGAGAGGAGTTTGTCCACTCATCAGGTGGGCCACATATGAACGAAGAAAATGGAAGGGAATACCAAACGTGGCGTACGGTTATTTAGAAAAAAGTTCATGTTATACACGTAAGAGGGAGAAATTATACTTTGTTTCCTCAACTCAGGAACCAATGAGTCGGACTGAGTCATTGAGTCCCTTTGAGACACAGAGAGAGTCAAGTTGGTCCGCTCATCTGATGGGCCACACGTGCATGAATAAAATAGATGGTAATAAAAAATGCCAAGTGTGGCCCACGGTTATTAAAAAAAAAAATCATGGTGTTGTCTTTGGTTGGTTGGTTGTAATCAATGTTCAAAATATCGGTATCGCGTCACGTATCGCAGATACATATATGTATTGTTTATCGCATGGGATGTATCAGTTGTATCGCATAATATATAGTTGTTATTAGAAACATGAGGAAACATTGGAAATTAGTTGAATTTTTCAATAAAATTTCAATAATTATTAAAAAAGATGTCAATACACATGTACAAATCAAAACATTATAAAAAACAAGTGCACAGAATAGATTTTCTTTACATGAGGTAATAATTATTCGTTATCTAACTGAATTGATGCAAGTATGTTCAAAGTCCATTCATATAATTTATAAATGTAAAAAAATGCGTGAAAAGACAAGTAATATATTCAAAAGTAAAAGAACAATTAGTAAATTAGGTTATATATATGTTTGATTTTGATTGTTTTTTCAAAATTTTGGAACTCGGTCCTTTTTCTCTAAATCTCGAAATCGAAATTCTCAATTCATGATTTTTATGTCATACAAAATATAAAAAATTATGAATTTTTAACAATTTAATACTGATTTAACATGATTTACATTTTAAAAAAAAAGGATTGAAATATAATATATATATATATATATATATATATATATATATATATATATATATATATATATATATATATATATATATATACACACTCACCAAATCAAAATGTGGAATATACATTACTTAAATATACAAGTGGGAATATATGCCATGGAATATATATATCGGTCGATATCATCGATATTTAAAACAATGCTTGTAACTTGAAAGATTAAAAGAGATCATTGAGACAGTAGTTAAAGGATCATGTATACAGTCTACATAGAGGCATGCTCATATCTAATCATTTGCTTTGGACATGCAAGACAGTCAAATGTCGATCCGGAGATCGTCCATCATAGGAGCCTACTATTCACAGACCACTATTTAAAAATCACACCAATTGGAGAACAATAACCACCTGATCAATAGTATGAAAAAAAGACAGTCGAGAGATGAAGAAAAATAGATCCATTCCTTAGCTTGTAATTCTAAAGAAGTGCTTTGGATCATTCGGTCATGACTTGCAAAATGAATGATCATCTGATCAGTGTTAAGACTTGCAATTTTCCCTGCCACTACTGGGATCGAATGAATGGACAGTCCAGATTTGATGATGGGAATGCCCCATGTGTCCAATACAGCTAGTTATATCGCAGCCATACATTAAAAACTAGTTGTGTAAGATCACACTCTGAATCTATTTACAACAAAATTAATGCATTTAATATCTCTTCCATCCAAGTGGATGGCGCACTATTAATTGGACAATCCATGGCTTAAAAATGCTCTAATTCGACGTTCATAATCACACGATCAAATGAATGATTTTGGAAGATTATCTAACGTTCAATAATCCACAAAAAGACCACCTGTCAAATGGTTAAGATTTTCAGATGTTGGATGGTCTGGATAGATGGGGATGTACACTAACTAGATTAGATAGATGTGACACTCGTGTAACTCAACTTAACCGTCCAAATCGTGGGTGGCACATTACGAATGGATGATTAAACTGAGAAACTACGGTCCCTAATAGATTGGTAGACATTTAATGGACGGTTAAGATGGAAAATAATCAAACAGTCCAATTCAGCAAACATTAACCGATTAATCAAATGGCTTAGTTAATTTGTGTCATACGCATTGCACTTGTAGTTTTTTAAGTGCATGCGTATGAACAATCAATCTCTCCGAGTATTATCAAATAAGAACTGATCACATACTGGCAAGGTACCGCAACTAGCAGTACTGTACCTTCTCCCCAGCGAACATGTCACTTCTGAGGACATTAGTACCATTAACTTACGGTGCATCTGATGGGTGGGGTGGATCTGATGCATTTTTATCCTACATGGCACTTAGATAGCTCGAGTAATCCGTTTGGCTTGCCTATGCTAACTAAGCTAAATCCATTGGATGGAGGGAAAATCTGTTAACCAGATTTGTAGAATTGAAAGATTGTCTATGCATTAATGATGTAAATTCAACACAATACTCTTAGAGCGTACCTGATTTAGAAGACATTCCTGATGTCTCGATGTCATTGATGAGAGCCTCACAATGAGAACAGGGTTTTCTCTTTTCTGTTGGTGAGGAGACTAAAACATGTATTTATAAGAAAGAGGGCTAGAAAAACTTACCAATCACACTTCTCTCCTCTACAGTCTCCATACCGTAGATTTCCATATCCGGCTTAATAATCATGTATTGGGACCACGGTTCAAGCGTCCTGCTCCAAACTTATCTACAATAATCACAACTGTAGTAAGGCTCACTGAATCACTCAATCTAAATAATCCAACGATCAAATATAAATCAATGATCATGTATGGCTCATCCAATAAGAGTCTTACAAAATCTACATTGGCAAGAGAGTTGGCACACACTGAAGTTTTCTTTTTTCCTTTGGGTAGAAAAGAAATAGTTGAGTATTCTTTTAAGGTTAAATATTGCTAAAGACCACAGCCACATTTTTAAATATCTAAATTATTTATAACTTTATTTTAAATGTCTTTTTATGTACGTTAGAGCTTGTTCCGATGCTACCAAAAAAGTTACTTTTTTTCTACTTACATACGTAGATAGCTCATTTGAGATAAGTAAATAGTTTGGTTTAAGATTAAATATAAATAACTTTTTTACCAAACGTACTCAATCACTTCAGCTTAATAAGTAGAAATAAAGATAAGCTACTTGAAGCATAAGTAGCTTTATCTTAACTAACTTAGTATCCAAACGCCATGGAAACTAATTACATGGGCAAAATTTTCCAAGTTGTGCAAAAGGTGGGCCCATCATGAAGATCAATCTGACAAGTCCATTCATCAAGTGGGCCACAATCATAAATGGAATGACGCCTGTCTGATTTTCACGACCATTGAACTCTCGGTGGGGTCCATCTTTTGGATGGCTCATACATTGTCACAGTCAAAACACTGAGAGCATGTGTTTTGTAGCTTATATAGTCACTCTTTTATGAACTTGTATAGATGAAAGAGCTCCTAGCAGAGCTAGCAATGGTAGAGGAGGAGATTGCCGGGCTCGAACGTGAAATCAGCAACCTTCAACAAATTCTAACTCATGATCAAAAGTTCTTGAATGGATCAAAATCCAAACAATGGCCACATGAAAGCCTGAGCTTCCTTGAACCGTTGGATGGGTCCATGACGCCACATGCAAAGGCCACAAGCAAACCCAAATGGACACATGAAAGGCTGCCATCAGAAGCTCGTGCTTTGTTCTTCATAAACCAAGCTATTAAGGGTGACTACATATCTAGCCGTTTTGCAAGGGACAATGAAAAGATCGAAAATTCAATAGGAGCCGTTAATCATAAAGAAGGTCAAAGGGATGTTGGATCTAGAGGGAAGATTTCAAGGAAGAGTGGTATAATAGAGAAGCCATCCATGCAGAAGATCCCCCCCAGGCATTCAACGGGCAAGGTTAGTGCTACATTTTCTTTGGCTTATGTAAACCGTTCATACATGTATACGTTGTAGAGAGAAAACATGGGTTGTAGATGCTTTGTGGAATATAAAAATATAAGGCCTACTTACACTAGAAAAAGAACTGATGCTCCTGGACGTGTGGGATCTAATTTTATCTATCTAGACCGTCCAATTGGCTGGGCCCACCTTGGATTAGATGAATAATGTTTTGTTCTGATGATCGTAGTCATCCAATTGGTGGATTTATTTTATTTTTCTTTGTGGATACTGAATGTGGACTGGCACCGATTGGATGTTCGATTGCAATCTGTTCATCAAACTCTTATATTCATCCGATTATAGTCGTTTCTGGGGATGGATGGTCAAAGTAGGGCCCTCTAAGCCAACGGTCTAGATAGATCAAGGTGGAGCCCACGTATAGTTTAGGATAGGTGTACGAGATTGCAAAATTGCAACCTATTTCATTTTGCTAATGTTTGCTGGCCTAGATGATTATGATACATTTGGGTTCTTGGATTAATCCAAACCGTTGATTTGATGGTCCTGGGGTGTAGGTGGGAGATGATTTGGAAATCTTCCAAATTGGTAGATTAGAATCCTCGGATCAGAGGAGAAAAACAGTATAACAAATTCAATCGAAAAAAAAAAAAACCATGATCAGAGGGTTGGAATCTTCTGGTTGGGTTGAATTTTGGGAAATCAGTGACCTCGATCAATATCATGTGGTCCCATATTCACAACATTTTGTACGGCTATGAACATTTGTTGATGAAATTTTTAGATAATTATACGTAGATAAGAGCTTTTCTGAGCCATCATTCATGTACATGGCAGCACATGGCGGTGCAATTCCAAGCCGTCCATCTGGTAGGTCATGACCGATTTACATGTTCTTTTCCAAAAATAAATGTAGTCTGTTTAGCAGGTGGGCTACATGTTGGAACAGTTGGAGGGGTAAAAAAATCATCAATCTTTTCAGCCTACATTTGTTAACTGTGTAAACCTAAAGAGTGCACTGACCTGATTCTTGGACGAAAGAATCCAGCACTATATAATAGCAAAACCCAGAAGAATAGATTGGATGGATTGGAATATTGTACCAACGTGCCACCTTAGTACATATGTGGCACGTGCATGAGTTGCCTTGTACACACGTGTGGGCTTAGCAATGCTTCCTAGATAATAATAAATGCATTATATTCCAACCAAACTCCTATTTTTATGTCTATTGAAAGACAAGCTCTATCTTCAAAAGCCCATGTTTAGCAACCTAATTTTCATATGGTTTGCCTTGTCATGAAGATCCCTTAGCACAAATCAGGCCAATGCCTACACCATGTGGGTATCACTTGGAACTCTCGATCAGAGCAGTAATTTTCCATTGATTTCTATAGTGTGGTGCACATGATGAGTGGATGAGCCTCTTTTCCACGTTCTTCATGGTGGGGCGAATCTTTTAAACAGGTTGAATGTTATATGATGATGATGTGTTGACACTTTTTGGATAGTGTCATATTTTGTAATTAAGTTCTTTCGACCCTAAATTAGGTTTATATCCCTTTTTTTGGTTCAATAAAATTACAGGTGATGTGCTCTTACTTATACACTAGTTAGACTGTTATCATCGTTATCATAGTCGTTGTTGTTGTTGTTGCTGCTGCTGCTGTTGCCATTGCTGTTGTTGTTGACCAAGACCAAACAATCTCATCCTATTTCTTGGACCAACCAACTCTTTTACTTTGTTTTAATATTCTTGCCCAACAAAAGCTTACTAAATAACCTGATCTACGGTGGGTGTGTCAACAGGCTGGGTTAGGTTTAGGCCAAGCTTTGTCCAAGTTCAGCCCGCTTTTCTCAACATATGCTCAAGCCCAAACCTAACTAAGGCCTATGTCGAGCCAAAATTAATAGTCTAGCCTGAACCTAGCCTAAAATGCTTATTTCTAGCTTGAGCCTGAGGGTTGGTCAAGTTGGAGGGTAGAGTGATATGAGAGTCATAGGTTGAAGCAGTAACATGAAGATTAAATTAGGATACACTTATTTATATGCTGTGTATGTTATAAAATTACCCTTGCAAATCCTAATGGGCCAGGACAGGCCAAGCTGATGGGCTGTTGTATATGGTCCAAACCCCACTTGATTGAGAAATGGGCCTGAATTTTAAGCATGATCCCTGCCCTCGGACATGATACTCCAGCCCAAGCCTGGCCTGAGGCAGGCCAGGCCCAAAGCCTGATGGGCTAGCCCAACCCATTGACAGCGCTACCTGTGGGTTAGAAGTAAATGGCAAAGTGATGATAATGTTGTATTTATTCTGGTTTTACCTCAAAGACTCGATAAGTGTGCAAGGTTTGTTTCTTCCACATGCATGTAGGAGCTCTTTCCATCCAAGAGGCACCCATATGTGAGATTTCATGTTGCTCTACTTCTCTTGGTTCTTTTCCCTAAAAACAGGCAATCTCACAGCTTAGGTGAGCCACACCTAAAGAGATGCCGACTCTTGAAGAAAAAGATACAAAGTATTATTTAAGCTCAGATCTCTCACATGTGTTCTACATGGAGATATACTGCATGTTATATATATATATATATATATATATATATAGCAAAGCTCTAAAGACACGTTGGCTTAAGGAAATCTACTGCATGTTTTTTTTAGCAAAGCTCTAAGGGAAGGTTGGCTTAGGGAACCTTTGAGAAGTACCCCACTGTTTTCTCTTTCTTTTCTTCAGCTTGAAGAGGTTTGCTACAGTATGGTGTAATCATGGTGACAAAATAGCCCACAAAATAATAAAGAGTTAAATTATTATTGTGTTTAAATATTCCAATCTGGGAACTTTTTTTCTCCTATTCAGGTGGGGCCCATTAGATAAATGGTTTGGATCACTAAAACAATATTATCCCAGATCCAAGGATTATAGTCTGGATGTAGAAAAATGCAATATGTTGGGATTTATCTTAAACAAGTTTCTTTTCAGAAATGAAAATCTACTAGCATAGTGCCTTCTTCCAAGTAAGTTCAAGGCCACAAATACCAAAGTGCCATATCCAAACTGCTCATCAAACAGGGTCCACCATAATGGTGAAAGTTAAGCTTATCTACTCATCTTCCAATAACAAGAGCACATTGAGGCTTGGTCATGCGGGTTCCACCTGAAACCTACTGGCAAGGTCACCTGATGAGCGGCTTGGATCATGCATGTTAGCATTGAAGGTGTGAATACTCTTGCAAATGCAGCTGAGTATATGAGAGACCACCCAGAATATTTTTCACTTTGGTGTTGATGCCCATGATGAGAGAGAGAGAGAGAGGAGGTTTACTAGAATACATCTCCAATGATTGCACTATGTTACGTCAGGACCTTAGCCTTTGGATCTGTGATCATTTTGGAAGGATCCTAACTATTTATATCATGGACCACACCTTAGATGGTGGATAGCCAAAACATAAAAACTCCTACATTGAATATTATTTCAATTATGTGATCATTTGACTCTTTTCCTTTGAATATGGATGTCTCCATGAACTTTAAATAATAAGAAGGTTGAAATGTCTTAATTTAAGAGTTAGATTATTCCCCATGCATAGTGAGACTCATCATATAAATTGTCTTTGAAAGACCCCAATCCAAAAGTTGATATTGTGATGTATCTGGTTGCAATTCGTGGGAATCATGTATTCCATTTATATATATATATATATATATATAGACACACACACACACACATATATATATAGACACACACACACACACACACATATATATAGGCACACACACAAGGATCATAGGGCACTCTCTCTAACATAGAGGGGGTTAAGGAATTTTTTGTTTTTATAAATGAGGGGGTTTTTGGAATCAAAATATAAAGAGATGGTAGGCCTGTAAAGCATCAATGATGGGGTCATTGGTCCATTTCCTTTATTAGAGCTAAAATTCTCTATTAGTGATTAATAGTCAACTTCCCTAAAGTGCACAAAGTTCCTTTATGGTGGCAATTATCCAAGCCATTTGTTTGGTGGCTCTTATCAGGATAGATCATGTACTAAAACATCATAAATTGAAAGATCTTAGCCACCCAAGTTGTAAAGTTGTATAATTGATGAGATTCTTTGGGCAAGGTCCATTCATGATGGGAGATGCTCAGTGAGAAAAGGGAAGTCACATATTAGTCACTGATAGAGAATTCTATCTTTTATTGTTGTTCTTCTTCTTCTTACTATTGCTGCTACTACTGCTGTCTTGTGTCCTTTGTTCTAATCATTTTGTTCCAGCCAATTGAACTTGATCCAGAGATCCCCTTCAACTTGCTACGAAAATCTTTCTCCGATTCAAGCCCATTCGAAGAGAATATTCAAAAGTTGCAACCAAACAAGTTATCTGAGAGTATTATGAAGTGTTTGGTTTGCATTTTCATGCGACTAATCAGATCATCGAGAGCGATGGAACTAGAGAAATCTGGCCCAATAACTCGATCCACTCACCCGTCTCCAAGCTCGCGAAGCTTTCGATCTGAGAATGCCTTAAACTTGAAGGCAAGCATCACAGTCTCACGTGAAATGGGCCAGCAAGACCCATATGGAATTTTTGCCTTTGAAGATTCCCTCCCAAGGGACATTGGCCCTTACAAAAATTTTGCTAGATTCACATCAAGTTCATTGGACGTGAAGAACATTTCTAGCTCTATTCCTTTGCTAAGAAAGTTAAGGTGAGTTGATGCCATGCACATCCAGATGCATGCATGCATTTAGTAATTGCATCCATTTGGGACAATACGTTATTGATCCAAACCATTGATATGATGAGATGCCCTGAAAATCTTACAGATCAAATGATCTCAAACGTTGATTTTTTATGGCATTTTGTTTAAGGTGGACTATCGTGATGTTTCTCCCTAACCATCTATTTATAGGCCATGGTCTGAGGGTCAGGATATTTCCATTTGGAAGATTTACAAAGCATTCTCAATCTACAGTGCAACCGATCAGATCAACGGTTTGGATATATGGAACCCTACACGTCACCAGAATCTTTTGTTTGTTATATGCTAATGATATGAAGGGAAAGAACAAAATTTTACTGGGTGCAGCCTGAGGATTGTCTATGCAAAAAATACATGCACGCACGCCCACTTCCTGTCATGTGTACTTGTATTGCCCACCATATATGCATGAATAGTATTACAACAATTCAAGTTTTTTTCTCTCTTTTTTTATACATCATTGGCTTCGACTCTGAGAGTGAAAGAAAACTTTTTGATTGATTTTTAAAGATAAGGAAGCATGAGAAACTTAAGGAAAAAAAAAAAGAATCACAACATGAATCCCAATGTAAATGCAATCAAATTCTAGAACTATACAAATTAAAAGCCAAGATTTTACCTTAGATTGATGTCCCTTAATCGTTAAAGAAGTTCGATGTTGTTCCTCCAAAGTAGAAGGCCATCTCCTCAATCTATTCAAACAAAGAGATGCTTTACAACTTGCTCATGTCCCCGGATTAGGGGTGTAGAATGTGAGAACCATCCAAAAGTGAACCACACACACATACAATGAGATAGTGAAAGAGAAATGATAGAAGAATCTTTCTTTTTCTTTTTTCTCTTTTCTTTCATCTTTCCTCTTGAGACCTCTAAGGGACGCATCCAAGCTCTCTCTCTCTCTCTCTCTCTCTCTCTCTCTCTCTCTCTCTCTCTCTCTCTCTCTCTCTCTCTCTTCTTCTTCTTCTTCTTCTTCTTCTTCTTCTTCTTCTTCTTTATCATAGGCTTCAATATTCTATATCTTCGAAAGCCTGCCATTCTATCTATATCCATGCAACCAAGTTGATCAAATCCTTCAACCTCTCCCTCAATCGAAAGCCTACCATTATATTTACATGCACCCAAAGTTGATCAAATCCTTCAACCTTCAATGGCCACCATCCTTGGCCCATAAATCCCATGTAAAGTCAATGTAGAAAACCGCCTCTTGGTAGGGTGAAGCTAAATGTTGATGGTTCGTCTAGAGGTAACCCGGGGGTGGCCGGAGGAGGTGGAGTGTGTGGAGGAGACAATGGTGAATTCCTTTTTGCATTTTACGCAGGGTATGGTATAGCATCAAACACTAGGGCTGAGCTGCGAGCCTTCCATGATGGACTGGTCCTCTGTCTCCAACAGGGGCTGCAGAACATTATGGTTGAACCTGACTCCCTTCTGGTGGTGCACCTTCTATCGGGCTCATCTCACGCTGGGTGGAAGTGGAGGTATTGGATCGACAGAATCCAGAATCTTTCTACGCAGTGACAGGTTTTGTTCACTCATGTTTATAGAGAAGGTAACGGGCCGGCAGATGGCATGGCCAAGTTGGGCAGCATCAATCAAGGTTCGTCCCTGTTTTCCACCCTTCCTGACCTTCCTCAGGCGGTTAGGGGCCTCCTGTTCCTTGATAGAGTGGGGCTGGGGGCGGTCAGGAAAAGAATTTTTAGGTAGCTCGTCCCCCGGCGCCTCGGTCTGTGGGTGTCTGCTTTCGGTCTGTTCTTTTCATATTATAGGTGTGGCCCGCCCTTTTTGTTGGGCCCCACCCGAAGTTTTGTAATTTTCTATGTTTAATGGAAAAACTTCTTCCAAAAAAAAAAAGTAGATCTCATATATTAGAGTATGTGGGCTTCAACTACATCCTTGTACATGTGTCTAACCACATCCGTATGTTAGTCACTAATGCAATCCAATAGGGTGAGCCAAAATACATAATACTAAGACCATAAAATCCCATTACTATTTTGAACCATTCCAAATATGATGAGCCTCATGAACTTGATTCAATCCTCCAATGCAAATATCTAATTGGGCTTGAGCACACATAATAAACACTTGCACTCCCATGTGAGAAAGGGCAAAGGCACAAAATGCTCAATAGTAGATATTGTCCAAACCAACTCATCATTAGTTCCCATCACACAAGATGACCCTAAAACATAATTAAGGGTAGCCAAACCCTAAAGTAGTCGTGAATGTTTAAGGTACATGAAAACCATGGTGCATAACTCTCCCTTAACTATAGGGTTGTCAATAGGCTGAGCTTGGCTAAGCCTAGGCTTGTCCAAGCCCCACCTGCAAAGTAAAACCAGACCCATGACAAGCCAAAAGAGATAGGCGCACCCTAGCTGTCGTTGATTCGCCGAGCCTAAGTCTGGTCAAAGCCCAAGCTCTCATCAGATTCAACGGTTCCCCTTCTCTAGGTTACCAGCCTTGAATCCTTGTAATTATATCAATGCTTGACAATAATATATGTTAGTTTCATACCGTTCACATAGCAATATAATATTTCGATTTGACTCAATTTCAAGGTGAGTGATGCGCATGATGGGACCTACCATTTTCATGGTATGGATATCTCCCACACATGGAATGTTGGTTGAAAAGATGGGGCTACATTGGCATATAACAGTTTGTGTGATCATTTTTTACTCCCAATGAGTTTTGCTAGGAACTCATACCTGTATGAGGGAGCCTATATATATATATATATATATATATATATATATATATATATATATATATATATATATATATATATATATATATATATATATATATATATATACCATGTCACACATGTGAGATCTAATCCGTCCTTCATATGAGTCTCATTGTTTATGTAACCTTTCTTAAAAATTCTGCTGGAAAGCCAGGCTTTTGTCGCAGGTGGGCAGAGCTACCCTGATCAAGCATGTGCTAAGGAGTATTCCCCTCCACGTTCTGGCCGTGGCAGAGATCCCCAAACAGGTGCTAGCGAAGCTTAATCAGTGCTTCATCAGATTCTTCTAGGGTTGGTCAGATGGTAGGCGAAAGCTCCCTTGAATTGCTTGGAAGAAGATAGCCAGGCCCGTGGCGGAGGGCAGTCTGGGGATCAGGAACCTCCAAGAGGTCGTGAATGCCATGAGAATGAAAATGGCCTGGAGTGTAAATTTTGGGGAGTCCAAAGGCCCCTGGGCTGACCTCATGCGTGTTAAACACTCGGTTGACATCCAGCGGACTCAATTAGTATCTCCTCACTTAGTGGCCTCCCCGTTGTGGAAAAGAATTAGGGTGATGCTGCCTGTGATCGATGAAAATGTGCAGTGGCATGTGGGCAGCGGCGAGGGAAGCCTCTGGAAGGTGAATTGGTCTGGGCTAGGCCAGTTGCGGCATCTTTCCTCTTGCCCAATTCCTGACGCCATTCTTGACCAGCCTATAAAAGATCTCTTGGGGCCATCAGGTCCTCTCCCGCCCTCCTCGGCCTTCTCCTTCCTCCCTCAAGAGGT
This sequence comes from Magnolia changhungtana, assembly GCA_030180095.1. Lineage (NCBI taxonomy): Eukaryota > Viridiplantae > Streptophyta > Magnoliopsida > Magnoliales > Magnoliaceae > Magnolia > Magnolia changhungtana. Next base: position 3,700,400 of record JASAUF010000118.1, read on the forward strand.
GCTAAATACCATATTTCAAGAGGGTTTCACCCTCTCGCCGAAAAGCAAAGGCAATTTCTAGCCTCATGACCCTTCAAGGTGTTTTTCGCTGAAATCAGCTTAGAAATTATGTCAGGCGCAACAAGCTACAAGAAGATGGTCCGTTTCAGTTTGGCAGGGGAAATTATCGCCAAAAATGTCCTTGTTCTTGTGGCATTTGATGCATAAAGCAGTAGCGGTTGATACTTGGATCTAAGAGAAAGGTATCCAGCTCGTGTCTCATTGTGTCTGTTGTGCGATCAATCAATTTTCTCGCCCCGACGTTGAATCTATCAGTCATCTATTCCTCTATGGCCAGTTAGCTCACCATATCTGGAGCCACTTCGGAAATTTGTTGGGTATCTCGTTTATGGAAGGTCAGTGTGTTGATGAGCATTTCAGGCAATGGTAGATGGCTTCCTCCATTACCGGTTTCTCTCCTTTCATCCGGAAAATGCTTCCTGGAGCTATCTTTTGGGCTATTTGGTGCTCTCGAAATGTGGCAAAATTCGATGGCAAACCGGTGAGGTTGTCCAGAAGCTTAGCTAAGATCAAGTGGACGTTGAAGTCCCTCTTGGAGATCTAGGGCGAGTCAAAGCTTTCATCCTTTTCTCGTCAATCGTGGTTGGTCGACCTAGGCCTCCCAGCCCCCCCGCTGAAGCAGCCGCGAGTGGAAATTGTCTGCTGGTTTAGACCCCCCCCCCCCACCCGGCTTGGGCGAAGCTAAATACAGATGGCTCATCTAGGGGAAATCCTGGCTTGTCTGGAGGTGGTGGAATAGTTAGAGATGCTAGTGGGGCTTTTATTTTCGATTTTCTGTCAGGCTATGCTTGAGGCTCCAACAACATGGTGGAATTGAGAGTGGTACATGATGGCCTCTCCTTGGCTATCAACAAAGGGATCTCCCTCCTTGAGATAGAATTGGACTCTAAGTTTGTCATTGACATTATCACTAGCCAGGCTTCCCCTTCTTGGCGTTAGAAGCATTAGATATCTAGGATTAGGGCTCTCATAGAGAATGCCTCCACCGTTTGCAAACTTATAAAACGAGAAGGAAATGGCCCAGCAGACGGCTTGGCCCGGATGGGGAGCAACTCGCAGTCTTCCAAATTATTTCTCCATTCTCATGATCGCCTGGCTCTCATCCAAGGTAGGGTCTTCCTGGACTGAGTGGGGCTGGGCTCTGTTCGGACTGCTTAGGTGGGCCCCTGCTTGGGAGCCCGATCTCTGTAAAAAGTCTTTCCCTATTTTTCTTTTTCTGTTTACAGCTCTCCATTCTCCTCTTGGTTGTACAGCATAGCAGCCTTGGAGCCTTGGGTTTGCTTTGTTAATTGTGACCTGTTGATTTTGTTGGGTCCCTTTCGTCAGGTGTCATACCCCAAACTCGGTAACCGGACTCACAAGGAACCAGATGGTCGGTTCTGGCCGCAACAACCTCCGTAGGACCCCAATTTCTTGAGACAGTTCCGATCCTTGGATCCTACAAGGAGAATTTTCATAACAGTATAATCATTCCAATACGAGCATACCTAAGATTACAGCAAGTACATCTGAGAATAACAAGGGGCACACATCACAAAATTCACTAAGAATCCTCTAGCACCAAGGAAAATGAATCAATGGTGAAGATGGGGTTTCAAAGGTTAGATGAAGGGGGATTAAGGAAGAAGGGGGCTGGAAAATGGAGGGAAGATGAGGAGAAGGTTTTTGTAATTTTGCAAATGGAAGAGAAAATGAGAGACGAGAGAGAGAGAGAGAGAGAATTAGTAGGGAAGTAATGATTATGTTGTAAGAAAGCAACTGATGGCCTATGGTGACAATAACAAAGTTATTATACTTAGGCTAGGTTTGGGTGGTGACAATTCCATGTAATTATGTAGTGTGTGTGGGTGGTGTGAATAGGAAGTTGTGCCATGGAAGTGGTCCATATATTTTTTTGTATAAAAGTGGGTCACATGATGAAATGCTCATAACTTTTGATTTATAAGTCGGATGAACACACAAGATGCATCGATGGAACCGCAACGACGATACGAACGAGATGACATAGGTCTAAGGTCAATCCGAGTTAGGTCTTTGTCACCGGACCTAAGGATGATCGCAAACACAATCCGAGGATCGCGGGTCGCTGGAATTTGACCGGTAGGACTGCGAAACCAAAATGAACGAGATGCGTACTCACATACATACATGCACACGTGAGAAGTAGGGTCAGGTCTCACATCAGGTTGTATCCTTTTGGTGATTTAATAAATATTTCAACCGTTTTAAAAAAAAAAAAAAACCTTTCTTAAAAATTACCTGGCTTGTCTGGAGGTGGTGGAATAGTTAGAGATGCTAGTGGGGCTTTTATTTTCGCTTTTCTGTCAGGCTATGCTTGAGGCTCCAACAACATGGTGGAATTGAGAGTGGTACATAATGGCCTCTCCTTGGCTATCAACAAAGGGATCTCCCTCCTTGAGATAGAATTGGACTCTAAGTTTGTCATTGACATTATCACTAGCCAGGCTTCCCCTTCTTGGCGTTAGAAGCATTAGATATCTAGGATTAGGGCTCTCATAGAGAATGCCTCCACCGTTTGCAAACTTATAAAACGAGAAGGAAATGGCCCAATGAGACGGCTTGTCTTGGGATGAGAGCAACTCATGATCTTCCAAATTATTTCTCCATTCTCATGATCGCTGGCTCTCATCCAAGGTAGGGTCTTCTCTTGGCTCTGATTCTGCTTAGGTGGGCCCCTACTTGGGAGCCCGGTCTCTATAAAAAGTCTTTCCCTATTTTTCTTTTTCTGTTTACAGCTCTCCATTCTCCTCTTGGTTGTACAGCATAGTAGCCTTGGAGCCTTGGGTTTGCTTTGTTAATTGTGACCTGTTGATTTTGTTGGGTCCCTTTCGTCAGGTGTCATACCCCAGACTCGGTAACCGGACTCACAAGGAACCTGATGGTCGGTTCTGGCCGCAACAACCTCCGTAGGACCCCATTCTCGGCTCTTGAAACAAGTTCCGATCCTTGGATCCTACAAGGAGAATTTTCATAACAGTATAATCATTCCAATACGAGCATACCCAATAATGCAGTAAGTACATCTGAAAATAACAAGGGGCACACATCACAAAATTCACTAAGAATCCTTTAGCACCAAGGAAAATAGATCAATGGTGGAGATGGGGTTTCAAAGGTTACATGGTGGGGGATTAAGGAAGAAGAGGGCTGGAAAATGGAGGGAAGATGAGGAGAAGGTTTTTGTAATTTTGTAAATGGAAGAGAAAATGAGAAGAGAGAGAGAGAGAGAGAGAGAGAGAGAATTTGTAGGGAAGTAATGATTATGTTGTAAGAAAGCAACTGATGGCCTATGGTGACAATAACAAAGTTATTATACTTAGGCTAGGTTTGGGTAGTGTCTAGAATGGGTGGTGACAATTCCATATAATTATGTAGTATGTGTGGGTGGTGTGAATAGGAAGTTGTGCCATAGAAGTGGTCCATATATTTTTTGTATAAAAGTGGGTCACATGATGAAATGCTTATAACTTTTGATTTATAAGTCGGATGAACACACAAGATGCATCGATGGAACCGCAACGACGATACGAACGAGATGACATAGGTCTAAGGTCAATCTGAGTTAGGTCTTTGTCACCGGACCTAAGGATGATCGCAAACACAATCCGAGGATCGTGGGTCGCTGGAATTTGACCGGTAGGACTGCGAAACCAAAATGAACGAGATGCGTACTCACATACATACATGCACACGTGAGAAGTAGGATCAGGTCTCACATCAGGTTGTATCCTTTTGGTGATTTAATGAATATTTCAGCCGTTTTTTGAAAAAAAAAAAAAAAAACCTTTCTTAAAAATTACCTGGCTTGTCTGGAGGTGGTGGAATAGTTAGAGATGCTAGTGGGGCTTTTATTTTCGCTTTTCTGTCAGGCTATGCTTGAGGCTCCAACAACATGGTGGAATTAAGAGTGGTACATGATGGCCTCTCCTTAGCTATCAACAAAGGGATCTCCCTCCTTGAGATAGAATTGGACTCTAAGTTTGTCATTGACATTATCACTAGCCAGGCTTCCCCTTCTTGGCGTTAGAAGCATTAGATATCTAGGATTAGGGCCCTCATAGAGAATGCCTCCACCGTTTGCAAACTTATAAAACGAGAAGGAAATGGCCTAGCTGACGGCTTGGCCCGGAAGGAGAGCAACTCGCAGTCTTCCAAATTATTTCTCCATTCTCATGATCGCCTGGCTCTCATCCAAGGTAGGGTCTTCCTGGACTGAGTGGGGCTGGGCTCTGTTCGGACTGCTTAGGTGGGCCCCTGCTTGGGAGCTCGGTCTCTGTAAAAAGTCTTTCCCTATTTTTCTTTTTCTGTTTACAGCTCTCCATTCTCCTCTTGGTTGTACAGCATAGTAGCCTTGGAGCCTTGGGTTTGCTTTGTTAATTGTGACCTGTTGATTTTGTTGGGTCCCTTTCGTCAGGTGTCATACCCCAAACTCGGTAACCGGACTCACAAGGAACCCGATGGCCGGTTCTGGCCGCAACAACCTCCGTAGGACCCCATTCTCGGCTCTTGAAACAAGTTCCGATCCTTGGATCCTACAAGGAGAATTTTCATAACAGTATAATCATTCCAATACGAGCATACCCAATAATGCAGTAAGTACATCTGAAAATAACAAGGGGCACACATCACAAAATTCACTAAGAATCCTCTAGCACCAAGGAAAATAGATCAATGGTGGAGATGGGGTTTCAAAGGTTAGATGGTGGGGGATTAAGGAAGAAGAGGGTCTGGAAAATGGAGGGAAGATGAGGAGAAGGTTTTTGTAATTTTGCAAATGGAAGAGAAAATGAGAAGAAAGAAAGAGAGAGAGAGAGAGAGAGAGAGAGAGAGAGAATTTGTAGGGAAGTAATGATTATGTTGTAAGAAAGCAACTGATGGCCTATGGTGACAATAACAAAGTTATTATACTTAGGCTAGGTTTGGGTGGTGTCTAGAATGGGTGGTGACAATTCCATGTTATTATGTAGTGTGTGTGGGTGGTGTGAATAGGAAGTTGTGCCATGGAAGTGGTCCATATATTTTTTTGTATAAAAGTGGGTCACATGATGAAATGCTCATAACTTTTGATTTATAAGTCGGATGAACACACAAGATGCATCGATGGAACCGCAACGACGATACAAACGAGATGACATAGGTCTAAGGTCAATCCGAGTTAGGTCTTTGTCACTGGACCTAAGGACGATCGCAAACACAATCCGAGGATCGCGGGTCGCTGGAATTTGACCGGTAGGACTGCGAAACCAAAATGAACGAGATGCGTACTCACATACATACATGCACACGTGAGAAGTAGGGTCAGGTCTCACATCAGGTTGTATCCTTTTGGTGATTTAATGAATATTTCAGCCATTTTTTGAAAAAAAAAAAAAAAAACCTTTCTTAAAAATTAATTTAGCATAAATGTTATAAACAAAAGAATATGGCTCTCCAAAGTTTTAATGCAACCCCGTTATCAAGTTAATGAGATCTCAGCTCCTAAATAGTTTTTTTAAAAATATATATAGGGTAAGAGTACACTCATAAGAATATTTGAGTAGAAAGGAACAAATAACTATAGTTATATAAACTTTTTCTCTTATTAAGAAAGCTGTTGTGAGTAAACTCGCTCTTTATCACACTACAATAATGTAAACCTAAGCCAACAACAAACTCAGATGAAACCCTGGGTATCAAAAATTTGAATCTAATACCACCGCCAATCCGTGCACTTTATGGAAGCGCGATAAATGAAGATAGAACAATATAATAATACAGAATAACCAAACAAAAGAAAACAATTCATAAACACATGATATTTTACATGAAAACCCTTGCAGCTAGAAAAAACCATGGCACAAAGCGACAGAAATTTACTATAATCAAAACCTTAAGAGTTGTATAGACTCACATTTTTCAATTACAAATGTACCCGATCTTCCCTTGTGATTGGTACCTCCAGAAAACTCTTAGATCCCTTGAGAAATCATTCTCAAGCCCTTTACAAGTGTAGAAAACATTCTCCCTTGGTAAACCATAGCCCCTTGAGAGAAAACACTCGTATTAGACAAAGCCCTAATGAAAAACTAGGCTTAAATACCTTGTTTTGCACAAAATCGTAAAACCCGACGGTCGCACCACGATCAATCGTGAACGTCATAGTGAGTCACGGTCAACCGTGGATTCTCACAATCGACCATGCCCTGCATAATGCAAGGCATCTACACAACAACATCCACATTTGACATTTAACACGTGAATGGTACATAGATATGTTTCCATAGATACAGAAATAGGCTTAGTAAATCATTAAAACATGAATATGTTTGACTTAGAAAATTGTTAAAACATCGAAGTACCAAAAAGATCGTTAAAATATAAATATATTTTCTTTATGGTAAGGCAGAAATTCTTTATTTTTCGTTACATATGCTTTCAATACAAAATCCAATAGCCAATTAAAAAGTTATGCTACTTGCACCCATACCTTTTACTATATTAATAAAATATATGTTAATTGCACCACCTCTTTTAGGTATCTTTTTACTTTTGTTTTGAAAGCAACAATAAAGAAAATGAAAGAATTAATGCTCTCTTGAATTTATTTATTTTTACTTTTATTTTTAATGATTTATTAAGTCAAATATACTCATATTTTAACCATTTATTAACCTATGTGCATGTGCAAGAGAGTATGTCTACACACCCATGATTTAATGATTTTATAATTATAAATTTTATTTATAGTATAGAGCTGACATTATTAGTAAACCGACCTAATTTTTTGTCAAGAGTATCAACACAATGGGCATTATCTGATGGATGCCTTCAATCTTTCACACACACACACACACACACACACACACACACACACACACACACACACAACTTTAGCCCAAGGATTGTGATGTAGATTGGCATACAAAATTCTCATAAAAATAGACATATGACATGTTTGTTATTATTTTACATGCATATATTTGTGATGATCTAATTTCTTTTCTTTTTGATATTTCAGGGTCTTAATGAGCAATCTCTACAATGTGGATTTGAGATTTTTAACTTACCATCAGAAGTTGGCTTTTTGGATCAACATGTACAATGCTTGTATCATGCATGTATATTGCGGTTGAAGTCATTTTTCTTAATAATTCAACCTTTATAAGTTACATCTTAAAGCTTTACTAAGCCCACATGCGTTGACAAGGGTACTCATCACTCCATATACCAAAGTGGCATATGTGTGCGAGATCTAATTTGTCAATAAATGCATCCCACCATGAAGATGCCCTTTACATAAATAAGGCATATATATTGACCAGTTGAATATACATATTATGAAACAAATGAACTGCTGAAAAAATATATTTATATTTTTGTAAGCCATCAATTTTATTTCTAATATCTTAGTCTATTTCATGAATGGACCGGCTTGATATTTAAGCTAGGTATGTAAATAGTGGGAACCTACCAGATGCCACATTACCATACGGGAGCATGTAGATGGTCTTCCTTATACATGCATGAGGGCTTAGTAAACCTTAAGCATGTATAACATTATTATATATTTGTATGATCTTTTCAGGGATTTCTCCAATATGGGCTTCCCTCAAATTCAGAAAAAGTGCTTGCACTAATGAATAAGGTAAACCTGATTCAATATGATCAATGACTACAATATAAGTTACAACAAAAGTTGGCATCAATGCAGGCCATCTAAAATCATGTACCCCATTGTCAATGGAACATAGAACAATCATATTTATCAAATAATCTCACTCGTTTGGGCCTCTAACCACCCTTTAATGGTTATCAATTGAATGATTAAGATTATTGGATTTGTGTAGTTTTTGAGTTATATTGCATCTAAAATGAGGCCAACTATTTAGATGGTTTGGATTGGAATGCACAAATGCCACATACATTTGTAGCAAAGAAATAATGTAATATACCCTTTTAAGCATATTATCTTAAATTTTTCCTTAAATCAATAAAACGGAATCAAGCAAGAGTTACAGTCACTTTAACATTCCATGAAATGCTTATTTGAGAATTAAAAGACATATTCAAATATTTATGTTTATTTTAACTTTAATAAAACCTTATTGTGTAAATTGATGCTCATACTTTAAACTATGGTTTTGATGTAGGCCGTGCTCAACATTGGAGGGAACCAACTGAATGCTCTTGCAATAGAGCATTTTATTTTAAGGCAACTAACTACAGTAAAAGAAGTGAGTATTACAATTTAGTTTTATAAGGCTCATATTAATAGGGCTGCCAAATAGGTACTTAAAACCATGTAAACCTAAAGTATTAATAAAATTTAATTGGATCTAGGCTCAATTTAAGGGTCTAAACTAATTCTTCTGAGGTTTTTTTATAGGTTCACTGGTATGGTGAAAAGAATGACAAAGAAGATATTGTCCGTAGCATCTATGGACTCGAGTATCCAGAACCTAATGTCATGTTTGCTCTTTCTTGTGGGAGTAGATCTTCTCCAGCTGTAAGAATAACATTCTGAGTTATAATTTATAAAATGCAAATATCATATTTTAAAATTAGTCTTATATATACGAATGAATATTTATATAATGCTCAACCCAAAAACTTATTCAGTATTATCCATGTTTTCAGTTTGTATAAGTGAAGATCATAGTTTAATTTAATTGTTGATATGTCAACGTTATTGTGAATGGCATATGCACCAAAAATCTATGTAAATTGAAAAATCTTGATCATATATATATATATATATATATATATATATATATAGAGAGAGAGAGAGAGAGAGAGAGAGAGAGAGAGAGAGAGAGTTGTCTTTTCTTGGTTGACTATGAGAGAATGTAATGTTTTCATTTAAGCTCTATTCACCAACTATTTAAGGGTTAAGATTTTTTTAATAAAAAATGTTTTTAGTGCATGGTCCATATACAGTGAAGCCTATAATACCAATTATTTGCATAAATAGATCATATACCATTCTTCTTATGAAAAATAAAAACATAAAAAGCATAACATTTCAACCTAAGTTTTGTCCAATACTAACCAATGGTATTATCATAATATAATATTAATGCTATTATAATGGGTATCCATTATACTTATAATTATAATGTTACAATAGCATATGCATAATAACTAAATTAAAAAGAAATTGTTGTTCTAAAAGACATTATTGTTTCTAAAAGAAATTATCTGGTAGAGTATATGCATTGTAGCATTATAATGCATCTAGTGAGAGAAGTGTTAGATATAATCAAATGATTGCATAAAAAATTATATTATGCATTATAGTTAGTGGCTTTTATATCTTTTTTTTATTACAAAACTTTTATAAATTTATGATTTACTTCACCAGAGTTTGTTTCTTTTTATTTCTCCCATTATTTTAATATTTTCACATGTCAACGTATTTACAGGTTAGGATATACACAGCAGATGGTATTTCAGCGGAATTGGAGAAATCAAAACTAGAATACCTGCAAGCTTCAATCGTGGTAACTACCACAAAAAGGCTCATGATTCCAAAGCTTTTGTTATGGAACATTGCCAATTTTGCAAAAGATATGGATTCATTATTAGAGTGGACCTGCAACCAATTACCTGCTTCTGGATCTTTAAGGAAATCAATGGTGGAGTGCTTGAGACAAAAAAATAGTGGAAAGATATCAGATGTCGTTGAAATAACACCATATGATTTTGAATTTCAGTATTTATTAGTTATGTGAACATCGGTATTCTAAGGTGATCAACGAATGTAAAGATTGTTATGGAAAAAGAGGATTTTTACCTATATGAATTGAGAGAAATGCTTATCACTATACCTAGCAGTGTAAGATGGACCAAGAAGCATTTGTGGCAAACATGCTAATAAGGTATATATGTGTGAATTGAGTTATTTATAAGGTACCAAAGATTATGAGCATGATTAGAACAAAAGTTGAGTTGCTACACTTATCAAGTAAGCCATTTCTAGGTTATATGTTTACATTTTAGTCTTTTATTTTATTATTCATTTTTCCTATATAATAATTCAATTTTTCAACAAAGACATGAACCCAGTGCACCTTACTCGATGAGTGGATTAGATGCACCACCCATGTGCCATATTTATATAGGTATCATGAAGCCCCCTCGGTCCATCTCACTCAAGCAAAGCCACCAAGCATATATCTGGTAAGAATTGTTAATGATGATGTGAATATCTACTTCACATATGTACTTGATAAAATTTTCAATTGTGTTTTTGTTAGTATTACCACTTATGACTAAATATAGTTTCTTGTCATTAAAATATATTTCCTCTTGATAATAAAATGTTTGGTTATTTAAGAATTAGTTATCGTTGATTTTTTGTAAGTATGGTTTTTTACTTTTCTCATAGTAGATTACCATTATGTTATCTTAATTATTTACTTTATTTAAATTTTAATTAAGGAGAAATGATGTAGTGGGCTATGCATAAGAAAACCTTTCCATGTACATAGTTGCATTTGATCTTGTCATCATTCACATAACCTATCTAGTCTTGTCCATTAAATACAATATAATCTTCTCTTATTATTGTACATAAACAAGACCAATCAAATAGTCCAAACTATCCATAATTGGACTTGTATTTAATAAACAATCTTACCAATCAATTTTTACAAGCTACTGATTGGATGGTTTTGATCATCCCGTTTGTTGGACGGTTTGGATCATTGTCAATATGATTTTTTCAAGGTTGTCTATGAAGAGGGTACTAGACACAATGAATGGTCTAGATAGCTAACATGGATGCTAACCACTCCAAATGCAATTATGTGCATGGCAAGGTTCTAATGCACTCAACCTACTGGATCATTACTATTAATTGAGAACCTTTATTTAAGTACTTTAAAGAAAGTTGCACATTAATGCCCTTTTGGATTGTAGAAGTAGAACCTGCACTTTAGAACTCAAATTCCTAAAATTTGAAGATCCAACATATGGCCACCTCTTGTAGAATTTAGTTAAAACTCAAGTCTACAATGGTCTAAAATAGATAAGACAATCATGAAATCACTTTTTTAGAACTCAATATCCATAGTGTATGCTTCTCATTAATGTAGCCTATATAAAACACATTTTAAAACCACTTAAAGTAACTTGTTTGTCAACAACAAATATAGTTAAGACAAAATCCTAGTGTTTCCTTCTTGAAATGTTTTTATCCCTCCTTTAAAGCACAAACGGATGCATATGATTTCTAACCCTCAATAGATATAGGATGAAGGCCTTGGGGATATTTAGCTTCTTTGTTTAAAAGTTGAAAAAGTTATTTTTAAGAAATAGATTTCTAAGAAACATATTATGCTTATTGTGTTTTGGTATTAAAAAATTCATTCTAAGAATTTTAAAATATATGTTTAAAGTACTGGGGAAAGAGAAAGAGATGGGGACTTTTAAATTTTTTATTATTGGCAAGAATTTGTTTTCCTCGAATTTACAAAATAGATTTTACGAAGGAAACAAAAATGTCTCATTTTTTAAAAATTGTTTCCGACAAAAAATTTGCCAAGTTATAGATTTTTTTTTTTCGATAAGAGTTACTTTTTAGGTATTTTCAAAAGGAATCATTTTTTGGTTGAAGTATTTTCAAGGACCCAAAAGCAAGAACTGACATAATTATAGGTTTTGTTTCAATAAAAGCTACTTTTTAGGTATCTAAATGATACCCCGGGAACTCTCTATTTTATGGCAAATAAGATATTGTTAAATAATTGAAGAATAAAATTTTAACATTAACAAATGAAGCAGAGAAAGCATGGGCACCAAACTAAGATACCCACATGCTGAGTAAAATGATCAATGAGAAATTAAAATGGCTAAGGCAACCAAAAACTTTGCTAAAAAGAAAAAAGAAAAATAGCGAAAAATGTTGACAGAACCAGCAATAAAAATTTCAAATATCTAAACCAGATACATCATGAGTGTTCTTTATGAATCCTAACAATTTAACAAAATCTTAAATGTTTGAAATACTAGACAATTGGATCTTTAGAGCTAGATGGAATTTATACAAGTTACTACAGAGTCAAGCCAATTACCAATGCCTCCAAAGGACATACAACTAGATATTTGACAAATCCTAGTGTAGGCATTTATATCAATGATAACATATTGATTCATAACTAAATGTTTTATAGATTGGATAATAAAGGTGAGACCAATTATGACAGATCCCAACTTGTTATCACTAGCCAACTGGTTAGCTTTGGCAATGTAGATGTCATCATTAATTTGCATGGCCACATGAAATAATATAATAGGAGAGTTCTTCGACATTAGTACAAGTTAAATGGAAATAGTTAGAGTAAATTCTCTTTAATTTATAATGAAGAAAAGCTTCATAAGTTAGGTTAGCGTTCATCTCCCATAGATTCCAAAAGGCACTAGGGGATTCAACTATTTCAAACCAACTATGAAAATGAAAATGAAAATGCAACAAGCAAGAAAATTTTAGTCTCAAAATTTGTGAAAAAATATTTTATAATTTCTCTCATTCCAAATACGCTAAAAGGAGGTCGTGAAGGATAATCTAGCTATTTCTAGAATGAGAAAATACTTATAAAATTATAAATAATATTTTTAAATAATCACTAAAAAGACGATGATTAGATGAAAGTAAAACTCAACTTTCCAACCACCTTATTCAAAATCCAAAAAAAAAAAAAACAAAAAAAACAAAAAGTAACTATTGAATAATAATTGGCATGGAAGGGTCGAACATAAAGGAGAAAATTTCTATATATAACACAAAAAGATAAAGCCAAATAGGATCTCTTTGGCTAAACCTAACTGTTGATGAAAAAATCACATGGGGTGTCATTAATTAAGATCGAAAATCTAGTGGTGAATACAGATTCATGAACCTAGTTGATTCATTTAGTAAGGAAGAAGCTTTTCATGGCAGTGAAGAGAAACTTCCAATTGACACTATCAAAGCCTTATTCAAGTTAATTTTCACACATTCTCTCTAGCCTATCATATATGTGAAAATTGAATAAAAGATCATGGCATGTATCTAATTGAATATACTCCTGTTAGTAATAAATACTTAATTAATTTTCTTCCAAATTTAAGAGATAAGTAAGCTTATTTTTCAAGGCCTAACTCAATTAAATCCTCTAGAAAGGACTTGCAAGACATTTTTCTTAGTTATCCTCAAGAGCCATGTGACCTTTGGCCACATTTGATTTTGGGTTTGTGACTTAGTTATAATGACATCTAAAGTTAAGGTGGTTTAATTTTAATTAATATATACCACATGTACAATATCTAAGTTCCTGCTCGCGCATCATACCCTCCAAGAGTATCAAATAACTCTCAAATTCATAACATGATGAAGACATTTAAAGAAGAAAAATGAAAGAAAGAGGATTTAAAAAAAAAAAAAAAAAACTAATTCTCACATAGTAACATGGCAAGTGTGCATCACCTGAGAATTTCATAAGGTCGTTCCGTGGCACTCAGTCTATTCTAAAAAGTTAGACATTTCATATCAAGTGTACACATGCATGTTAAATTTAAATTGTTGGGTCATGAACCAAACATCTCAAAGGAGCCACACAAGGAACTTAGTCATGTTCTATTTGTCTTGTACAATAGAAGCTTTATACATTTCGTGCAGAGTTATGTAGAGAATTCTAAAGAATGCTAAAATTGTATAGTGTAGAGATTTATAGAATGTTTTAAAGTTCTCTAGTATATTTTTTTAGAGAGGGAAGTCCAAAATTATTCAAAAAGTTTCAAAAGTATTTCTAGGTTTAGATGATTGCCACATGACACCAATCCATTAATTCAAAGTAGAAAAAAGATTATCACTAATAAATAATTAAGGAGAGTCCCCATATGTGACCAGCTCAAAAAATCTCAAGAGTTGTAAGAAATCATGCGTTCTAGTGCAACATAAGTTTTCTTGCCTTTAAGTCCATTAAGTAAGCAATCCACACACACCTAGCAGAAGATGCCAGTAGATGGCATTTAATGGTAAATTGTGAATGGGTTAGTAGAAGGATTGAGAAGGAAGAAGAAATGAGAATGGAGAAGGGGAAAGAAGAGAGAGATGTGGGGAGAGAAACCTAAGCGTTCTCAGCAATCACACACGTAGGGATATATATATATATATATATATATATATATATATATATATATATATATATATATATATATAATCAATGGGCCTGGAATGGCCAAGCCCACATGTACATGGTTACTTATTTTCTACACCCCCTCAAGGTGGCCATTGCATTTATGTTATATATGTGTGTACAAAAATACTTAACTGGGAACCCATTCTCATGAGAACCTCATGAAAACTTCTTACACGTGATGTGAGCACAAAATCCAGGTGGTCCACTAGATGAATCACCTCGTGAAGCCCCAAGGCTAACTTTTTGGCCTGATCCAAAAATCTAGTGGGCCATAACAAAGTGGAAACCCCTAGGTCCTTGATTTGCCTCTCACATTATTATGGCCCACTAGAGTTTTAGATCAAGCCAAAAAGTTAGCCCTGAGGGTTTTATGAGGTGACTCATCTAGTGGACTGTCCAAATTTTGTGCCCACCTCACATGTTAAAAGTTCTCACAAAGTTCCCACAAGAACTAGTTCTTAAAAGAGCATCTCTCTCTCCCTCTCTCTCTCTCTCTATCTCTCTCTCTCTTTCTCTCTCTCTCTCTCTCTCTGTATAGATATATGTACATATAAATATATGCATGTGTATGCGTATGTATATATGTGTGTATGTGTACACAAAGAAAGAAACTCTCAAGTCCAATTGGTTAGACTGTACAACCACTTTGGTAAGTGATGATTAATTAATTTTATTTTTGGTAATAAATGAGGTAAAAAATAAAGGAATGGAAAGAAAATTGGTGGCAGTTCAGTAGGACTCATCATGGTGTTTATGTGAAATATACCCCATCATCAGGTGTGTGACACCATGTTAGGCTTAAGGCCCAAAAATCAATCCCATGATTTGAGAGTGTACCGAGTAACTCTCACCCTCCGATATGCAACTCTTAGTATGGCCCACCTAAATCACGAATGATCCAGGCTTTAGGCTCATATTTTGTTATGACATCTAATAGTTGGAGTGGATTTCATATAATCATCCTAGTGGGCCCGATAAAAATTAAGGGTGTGAAAATTAATTTGTGGTGTAATGAGATTACCACCGTTCCACGTGAGGAAGCTTAGCAGAGCTAAGGAATGAAGGCTATGTCCTAGATAGGGGTGATTAGAACAAATTAAAATTTTCATCTTTTAAACTATAATTATCTACTTAAGCTAATATACAAGTTAAGCTAAACAAGACAATTAACTCTAAGGCTTGTAAGCTAATAGAGGGTCCAATCACATATACTACAAATGATATGCCAATTAAACAACTAGTCTATAAACATGATAGTATACATGTGTGCATGATATGTGCTAACTATCGATTCATAGCATTCATCTAATCATGACTACATAGAATTAAACATTCAATCACATAAGCATAATTAAACAAATGCACAAATACAATCCTAAACACAAGCATGTATAGTAGTTTAGTTTTCCCGCTCTACTCCCAACAGACACACTCAACCCATGAGTGTACCGGATTTCACTATCAAAGGTTTTAAATCAGATTAACCTCTAACCTTTACAATCCTACATAAGGACCGGCTCTCATAAGAGACTTTATGTGATTTTTCATAAGCTCACCACAAACCTCGATCCTACCCAAAAACATACACGTATACACCCATGTTGCTAACCTATACAAGGACTTAATTTAGGTCTTACACAAGAACCAATGTCCTACAAAAGAACCTAATCGAGTTTAACAATCAAACTCTTACACTCAATCCTACTTAAGGAAATTTTATATATGAACTCTACAAATGACAACCTTACATATCGGATTAAGCTCTGTTGATGTGATGTCTAGGGTTGTTAGATCGATGCTCTCACATGCTTCAATCGACTCCCCTTTTGCTCCTTTGATCATGATACCGATATTTTACCAAGGATTTAGCTCCAAGATCAATCGTCTTGCATGTAGTACTCCTTTGAGGCACCAAGGTGATGGGAAGTTGGATAGAATCACATACAACTAATGGAAAATTGTAATGCTTAGGAGATTCACCTAGATGGACATTTTAGAAGTCGAAAGACATTAGGATTTGTCAATAAAAATGGTGTCTAAACTTCTAGAGAAGGCTTGAGATCATGATCTTCTTGTAAATGAGCTTGGAATGCTTATTAGAGAAAAGAATCACTAAGAAGAGAATATGGATCTCATTAGGATAGAGCTTAGGATGTTTGGTAAAGGTTAGGATGCACTAAGTCTCTAAAATGCCAAATTCCATCCTTTCCACAAAGATCCGGTTGCAAGATTTATAGAAGAAAATCTCCAATGGATCTATAACAGATAGTCTTCGGTCTGACCAAAGTTAACTTCGGTCACACCAAATTAGCCTTAGGAAAACTATAAATGCTATTAGACAACTTTTGGTCCCTTCGGTCGGACCGAACCTGACCCTCGGTCACACAGAATCCAGCCGAAGGTTCACTTGGATGGAGCCTAATATACATTTTTTTTCAAGTTTACTTGTTTACCAGATTTGGTCACTTTCGATCGTAATGAACCTGACCTTGGGTTGCATCGAATTAACCGAAGGAAAAACTGTAAATGTTGCTGGTCAACTTTTGATCCCTTCAGTCGGACCGAACCTGACCTTCTGTCACACCGAATCTAATCGAAGGTTCACTTGGCTGGAGCCGAATATACATTTGTTTTCAAGTTGGCTTGCTGACTACAACCAAATTTTCCTAAATTTCAAGGCTGAGCTTGCTGTCCTATTGTGGCCAATATCGGTGAGACCAAAGGTTGCTGAATTTGTGCAGTTATTTCATAAACTTGACACTTCTAAAGCTAATCTAAGGTTGATCAATTTAGGCATTATGGCTTAAGAGATAATCATTAAAGGTCTTATTAATTAGGTTTTAAGATCATCTAGAGGTAGGTTGTTTTGGTGCAAGGGTTAGGGTCACTAAGTCACTTCATTCATCGTTCTTTTGCTCATTGATGTTCCAGCGTCACTTGTGTCTTCGGTCTTCAGTTTCCGAGGCCTCAACTAATTACATGACATGTTGACTCACGTGATTAACAAATAAAGTGCTTAAAACAGTGTACTAACATGGTGGACTTCTCTCTCCAAACCATTCCCAATGGTGTGGACCGCATGAATCAGATGTTAGCTTGAATTTTTTATACAAAGCATAATATGTGATTACACATCGAATGGCGGTTAGAGTGAATATCACACATTATAATGAGCACCCTAAAAAAATCAAGGGTGCACATCCATCGCCCAACTATTAGAAAAGTGGGCTCAGATTGCATAGTGTAACACGTCGCATTGACATCCATACTATGCACCACTGCTAGAAAAGCTTTGTGGCACCCACCATGATTTATGTGTTTTATCCGTGCAGTCCATCAATTTTTCTAACTCGTTTTACGGCATGAGCCAAAAAATGAAGCAGATCTAAACTCCACCATAGGAAGCATTAAAACCCCACCATTAAAAACTTCTTAGGGGCTACAAAAATTTTGAATCAAGCTAATATTTGTGTTTTCCCTTCATCCAGGTCTATATGACCAAATCAACACATTGGAGTGAAAATAAACATTACAGTAGGCCTTAGGAAGCTTTTAATGGTGGACATTCAATCAACACAATTTCATGTGGTGTGGTTCACCTGTATGCCTCATTTCTCAGTTGATACCCTGAAATGAGCTTGCACCAACGTCCATACTGTGCATTGCTGGAAAAGATCTATGGGCCCCACCAAGATTTATGTGTTTTATCCACACCATCCATCCATTTTTCTAGCTCATTTTAGGACATAAGCCAAAAAATGAAGCAGATCCAAACTCAGGTGGACCATATCATAGGAAACATTGAACGTCCACCATTAAAAACTTCAGGGGCTACAACAATTTTGGATTGAGATGATATTTTTGTTTTCCCCTTATCCAAGCCTGTGTGAAGCTATCAATGCATTAGATGGCAAATAAACATTATAGTTGGCCCTAGGAAGCTTTTAATGATGGGTCTTCAATCACCACTATTTCATGTGGTGTGGTCCACTTGAGATTAGGTTTTGCCTCATTTTTTGTCTGATACCCTGAAATGAGCTGGAAAAATGGATAGACGAGGTGGATAAAACACATATATCATGGCGAGGCCCACTATGATGATTATATGAAATATACTCCAACCATTAAATGTCACATAAAAATATAGGCCTAGAGCTCGAAAATCAAGCCTATATGTGATTCAGATGAGCCACACTAAGGGTTACAATTTGGAGGGTGAGAGTTGCCCTATACACTCTTTCTAATCATGTAGTCCGCCTAAATCACATATGAGGTTGATTTTTAGCGCTTAGTCCTAACCTAGGGCGATGCACTTGGAGGACAAGGTAGATTTGACATAAACACCATGGTGGGGCTAGAGCTAAACACAAACCAAGTCAACTCAAAAGCTCATCTCAAATTGATTTGAAAAGGCTCGGCTTGGATTGGTTCGAATAGAAGTTCAAACTAAACCAAGCCTTATAGTCAAGCTCGTTTTAAAAAACAAATCAAGCTCAAACTAGGGCAGTACTGGCTTAGCTTGGCTTGAAGCTCGATTTGATTCAACTTGATTCGGCTTGTAGATTGTATTCCCGTAGTGTTATCTTTGTATATTAAAAAAAAAAAAAAAAGTTGATATTATGTATATTGTTTATTTAACAAAAAAACGAGTTGGTACATGTTTGAACTTGGCTCAATTCAACTTGGATAATTGGACCAAAACAAACCAAGCTCAAGCTCGTATAATTAGGACCAAACCAAGCTCAAATAGTAAGGATAGGCTCGAAGCTCAGCTTGTGTAAAGCTTGAACGGGGGTGTCACATAAACAAGCCAAACCAAACTTGGTTCGGCTCAGCTCATGTACAGCTCTAGGTGGGGCCTATTTGAGTTGCCACCCTTTTCATTTACTTCATTTATTGCCAAAAATAACATTAATTAATCACCACTTACAAAGGACTTGAAAGTTTCACACGCACATACACGAAATGCCTAGCTTGTCAAATTTACACTCCCATGTCCCGAGTTAATGCATTTATAAATATGCATGTTAATTTGGTGTTTTGACATAACATGTTTGATGATGATATCTTTAAATGCAACCTTCTCTCGAATGAAGTGCTAGGCCTCCCTCGATTTCATCCTTTTATGAAATATTGGATTATGGCAATGTAAATAGGATAGTTACATAATTATCACAATGAAGGACCATAGGAGATATGTCAAAAAGACCAAATTCTTATAGAAGAATTAATGTCACACAAATCATTTCAAAAACAACAAGCCCATGGCCCTATATTCAGCCTTAACACTGGATTTAGCGACAACATGTTGTTTCTTACTTTGCTACATTACAAGATTACATCCTATAAAAATACAGTATCCTATGGTGAACTACATATCAGACATGGATCCAACCTAATATACATCGGCATATCCTTCAACTCGAAGGTGATCATTGAACGGATTTAAAAACCTTGTCTAGGGAATCCTTTCAAATGATGTAAGATAAGAATCCTTGCCTCCTAGTGTTATACTCTGGGTTTATGCATGAATCAACTAAGCAATCCCATGCAAAGGAGATGTCTAGCCGAGATACAGTGAGATAGATCAATTTTTCGATAAGATAAGGATATCTTCTTGGCTCTTCAAACAAGTCTCTTTCTGTCAACTTATCATTTTGCTCCATTGGATTGTCACAGGGTTTGCATCCTATCATAGTATTCATGTCTCTTCCACGAGGCCCAAAGTATACTTTCATTGATTTAGTGGAATCCTAGCAGTAGAGGGTGCCACCTATATTTCAAAGAAGTACCTCTACGTGCCTAGACCCTATTCATGTTTTTCTCATTTCTTTTTACTTTTTTATTATTATGTGTTGGTTATTCTGAAATTTTCATGTAGAACCCTCGATTTGTGGTCCAAATCTGCCCAAGATAGACTGAGAAATGGGTATCAAATCTATCCATTTTGGACAATAAAACCGTTCACTTTGGACAATAAGGATGAAGCCTAAATTTGTTCATTTTGGAAAACCACTTTGGACCATTAACTTGTCCCAAATTGACTCTCTAAATGAGCAAGAAATCCACCTCAAATATGAACCGTTTGATGGCCTAGAAAATTGTCAAATCCTAGACCATTGGATGGTCCATGAATTTGTCCTTTTCTAGACCATTAAATGGCTCAAATATATGTCCAATTTTGGACCACTAAACAACCCACAGACCTGTCCTTTTTGGATAGCTATACGACCTACAACCAAATCTGAACCTCTAAACGGTTCAGAAATTTGGGTCATGATTGACAAACAGACTTGATCGTCCTTCCATCCTAAAATGAGAATCGTTTTAATCATGGAGTATGGACAGATTTAACCTTGAAGAATAAGATAGATTATAGAGTAGTTTTGGATGTCCATTCATATTAGAAATAAGGATAAATTGTGACCATTTAAATGCTGAATTTTTTTGATGAGTTTGTCCATTTTATTTCATCTAGAAATGAATAAATAAAATCTTGTAATTGTGGTCAACATTGGACATAAATCTGACCGTCGAATCATTGTGGAAATTCTTAAAAAGTCGAACGTATGTTGGGGCCCAAAAAGGGTACAAAGTTGGACATGAGTTGAGGTCTAAGTTTAGTGCAAGGTGGCCTATATAGATCTTGTAAAGTTTTAGCCAGTGGTTTGTATACAAAATACGTGTGAATCAGTCCATTGATTTAACCATGATCTTATTCAAATCTAACCATTGAATTAGGTATAAATTGTGTGCTTATCTAACCATGTGTACAAAAATCTACTCCAAAACGATCATACACGTATACCTAAATTGGTGTGAATCCAATCCTAAGTTTATACACCAATTCAATGTAAAATAACCTATACTCTATTCTTAAAAATAAAATAATAATAATAATAATAATAAATAAATAATAATAATAATAATGGGGCGACTTGGACCTTGTATTTGTATGTGAAATGGCTTGAGGTTTTGATGGTTGGTATACATTGTTTTGCTCTCTTTTCCTATTGAATTATATTCTTACAATTAATCAAGTTCACTAGTAGTAAAGTGAATGTATCATATGGGAATGGTTTAGAAATCATGATTCTAGTTTTGTTTTTCAACAATTGAGAATGAGTTTGATTATGATATGTTGGGATTGATGATTTTAATGAAAAGTATCCTTCATACTTATAAGTTATGAGCCAAATTTGGAATAATAGAAAAATAAGGGGAGCAATTAAATCTCATATGTTGAAAGTCCCTAAAACATAAATAAGTGGGGCAATCGAGACTCTTGGATTGAAAGTCCCAAAAGCCCAATTGGTACCATTTGGAACCTCTGTTGTGGGGTCACATGGATGAGCATAGTTGATTTGCGAAAGGCTACGGTTAGCCATTCTAACCTCTACATCCCTACACAAGGACCTACCACGTATTCACCCATGTCAGTGACATATGCAAGGACTTACCACATACACACCTATGTCGGTGGCCTACATAAAGACTTACCCAGCGTACACTCCCACTAGAGACGTTAGTTGGTTTTTAATCAGCTAACCAACAACCTCGATCCTAGTCTAAGGACCTACATTTACTCATGTCGAAGGCTCCCATAGACACTAACACGTACGGACCCATGTCCGGTGAATTCGGACCTACACAAAAGCTTAGGTCCTACATAAAAACCTATCGAGTTTAGGCTATAAACTCTTACCATCAATCCTACATAAGGAAAAAGAGTATGGACTCACTAATTAACACTTACTTGTCAAATTGAGTCACTTTTATAACGTCTTCTCACATTGCTTGATTGATGATCTCTCGTTCTTCAATCAGCTCCCATTTTACTCTCCTAATCATTAATGTCAATGCTTCAGCTCCAAGATCAAACACCTTGCATGCGATTCTCCTTTAAGGTGAACAAGGTGATGGGAGGTTAGGTAGAATATCCTACAACTAATGGAAAGTTGTATGCCTAGGAAATTCACCTAGATAGGTGTTTTAGAGGATTTAAATAAAGATTTGACTATTGGTTCACGTTTATTCTCTAGAACAAGGTTGAGACTAAGTTCATCTTTTTCCTTGAAGTTGGAATCCTCTTTCAAGTGATGAATCAAAAGGAATATGACTTAGATCTTATGGTTTTAGAGGCTTGAAATGTGGTATATGAGCAAAAAGTCTCACAAGCTTCTATTGCACTAAAAACTCATACTTTGCCCAAGAAATCATGCCCTTTTATAAGAAACCATTTTACAACAACTATAAAATGGTTAGTTAACGGCTCTGTCGATATGATTGAAAGGGCTTTCGATGGGATTAAACCTTCTGTCAATCATATCAAAAAAATCTAGAATTATTTCTGATGTTTGTTGGATTCATTCTTCGACTAGATTAAGTGGTCATATGATTCCATCGAATCCCATCAACAAACTATTGATGGGATCGAGAACCACTCGAAAACTGTTATTTTTGGCATATGATTTCTCAGCAGCTTAGCACATCTTCTAATTTTACTTATCATGTTCCAATTATGCTCTTAAGGCTAAGGGATGATCAAACAAGGTTTATCTATTAAGCGATGATAATCTAGAGGTTTAAGGTTGTTTTGGGTCAAGGGTGAGGGTCACTATGTCACCTCATATACTTGTTATTTGCTCCTTGATGTTCTACGTCCTTTTGTGTCATCAGTCTTCAACTTCTAAGGGCTCAACTGACTACATGACACATGGACTCATGTGACTGACAAACAAGGTGTACAAATCAGTGCACTAACAAGGTAGTAGTCTAACTAGCTAACATATGAATCATACACACATTGCGGGGTTGCATGGATGAGCATGATTGATTTATAAAAGGCCATAGTCAGGTCAGGTGAGTTGAGGGGATTGTGTTAGCTAACTGGTGTAAACTAGATCGGGTGTTCAAGAGAATTAATCGTACAGATTATTGTGGCCATCATCTCTGCATTGCACCATTCATTGATTATACATGTTTTGAATCTTACATATAAATTTCTAATTATCTTAATTTTGTATGATTTTCTCAAATATGTTTTGAAAACTTATACAGTGTTATACTCACTCGGATTTTAGCTCATCTAAGTTTGTATTGATGACTTACAGGAATGAGACATCCTCCAAGAAACTAAGGATGGGGCTGCCTATGATATCATTTCACAATTTGTTTATTTGAATGATAATTATTATAATAAATTGAATTATAGAGGGTGTATTTTAAACATTATTGTTATAAAACGAATTAGATGGTATTTTTCCTTTTATTTTAATTTTAGTTGGATTTTTGCGATGATTATTCATGGGATTGCATATGAAAACTTATATATTCTAAATCGTACAGTGTCGAGGTCCAATGTACTTGGGTATTGAATTTCGAGGCATGGAACAAACCCTAAAGGTTACTTCATATAAACTTCTTCAGATAAATCACCATACATGAATTCATTTTTTATGTACAGCAGAGGCCAAGACATGTTAGCTCTATTGTAGACTAGCACTCACACAAAGTGTTGCTTAGCTACAATAGAGAATGTCTCATTATAATCCAATCTGATTGTTTGTGTACCCTTTTTTCACAAGATGGGCCTTTAGTCGTTCCACTATCCCATCTGGGCAGTATTTAATGTTAAATGCTCATTGACAACCCACTGTGTGTTTTTTAAGAGGTAAAGTGACCAATGGTCAAGTTCTCGTAAAATATATCATCCGCATTTCATCTTTCGTGGCATTTCATTAACTAGGGCCAAACAAGGCATCTTGGTACGGAAAAAGAACCACATGACTAGATAAAGATAGAACAAGTGATTTAAATTGGGAGACATACAATGATACAAAACAAATTGTGAGATGGGATGATTTGTCCCACAGCTCCTATGCGTGTCCAAGGCACATCATAATGGACCTAAGGAGGTTTCGATAGTAGACATCCCTCCCATTGTTTTCATTGGTGCAGTCCATCTAAGATTCAAATCTGTCTCATTTTTTGTGCCATGGCCTAAAATGATCTAGCTAGAAAAATGGATGCTATGGATTTAACAAATACAACATGGTGGGGCCAGTGGTGGCCCCACCTCATTACCCATTATTCCAAACAGTGCATGTTGCTGGCAATGCAACGACTGCAACATAGCTACAATGTATTAATTTTTGTTTATATAATTTTTTATTTTTCGTCAGGTGGGTCCACATTTAGAGAATCCACTCTGTCCATTTACTTAGCCAGGCCACGTTGGGCCCCACAGACTTTGAAGCAAGCTAATCTTTGTATTTTAGCTTCATCTAGGCCTTTCTAATCTTATAAATAGGTTGTAAGGCCATTAAACATCACGGTGGGCCACTCAGTGTGTCCACACTATTTGGACAATGCATGCTGTCTTGACAACATGGGCCACCCTAGGTGGGTCCATTTGAGTCAGTAAAAGTGAAAAAGGAAGGGATAGGGAAAAATGAGAGAGAGAGAGAGAGAGCATGTATGTGTTGGGCCCCCACCATTGTGGGACCCATGTAGATTTACAACGCATGCATCTTGGGTCCTATCCTCAACAAAATGAAGGGACGACATGGATTTACAACATATGCATCAAGATGGGTCCTATACAGTGGGCCCAATATCAAGCGAAGACAAGAGCGGGTTGATTGGCTTGTGCAGTCACAATTCATGGATTGACGATTCAGATAATCTGTCTTTCTCCTTAATCTCCACTAGCTCTCACCTAACTTCCTCTTTTCTCTCCTAATCCCTCTCTTAATCTCTCCCTTTTTTTCTCTCCTAATCTCTCTTATTTTCTTTCTTTTCCTTTCTTTTCTCTCTTTCTTGCAAAGAATTGGTGGGGACTTGTGAGACTTGAAGTGGGGGGGGGGGGGGGGGGGGGGATGTTGTAGAGAATGTAGGGTAGAGAGGGAATAAGGGAAAGATGGGAAGTTAGAATGGGGAGAAGGAAATAAAGAGGATGGGGTGGTATGGGGGAGAGAGAGAGAGAGAGTGGGCTAGCATAAGCTAGGCATGGGTTATGTTGACTAAAGGGTTATGAAAAGATGGGTAGGAGGGGTAGTTTGGGGATGCTTAGGATGGTGAGTGTAATTTGTAGAGCCATTTTTGGTCATTTGGCTAAGGGGTGGGTGCAGTGGTAGGGGTGAGAGTGTGAGGATAAAATGGGGATGACTTTTAAAGTTCCCTCTATATTCTTTGCAAGTGGGCCTCACTTGCCACATGTCCGCACACCGTAATGCCCGCTTGCCTCGATTTATATACACACGCATCTCTCAAATTGTGTATCAAAACAGGACGTGCCACGTGACATTGGAATCATAACGCTCTCACGGTCGCTAGGTTATAGGTCTCAAGTCGTCGCGATACAAAAACATGGGCATGATCAGTGATCGGCAATTTAATTAATCCTAGCATCGAAAACATAAGTACATAATGTTCCAGTGGAACATGGATCTCATAGGAGCGTCTTTTAGGATTTCGTTGGTGAGAAATCCATTGTATAATGAAAGAGCAAAAGAGATAGGTAAGCCTTATATTTCTTATATTTTCTTGTTTTAGTGAAGAAAAAAGCTCAATGTTATTACCTTGGATATAAGCAAATTGCCAAGCCATATAAATCTTCATGCCCCTTATCTCTTCTTTTTTTTTCCTTTTTTGGCTTTTGAGTTTTGGTTTAACTCCTTTTTGTGGTTTTGCTTTACTTACATTGATTATGTACAAACATTTCTCCTCAACATGCAATGAGTTTATATTCTCATGTATCCATACAATATGACTCCTTAGTTCTAAAATCAATCATGAAAGACTAAAAGGGGCTACTTATAACCCGTATTTTAGGTTGTTAACATGTTGAGCTAGATACAAACATCCTTTATATGGGTCCCCTTTCTAATATAGCCCAAAATCAGGTTGGTTCCACTCAGAAGGTGAGATACAAAAGTAAATTGAATATGGACCATTTTTTTTTACGATCCATTCTTCTCATTCATTTGTGGCCCACCTAAAGAGTGGACCAAGATAGCTATAGTTATGGAATGTTTATTGTGAGCCCATGTGATGATGAGCCAAATCGACATAGTTTTGATATGTTGTCATGTTCCCCTTCAACCACTCTTTCTAAAATGGCCTCCTAATTTCTCGAGTGCATGTGGTCTAATATGTTGCAATTCAAACCACCCAAGTAGTGGAAAGTATTGTGGATTAGTTAGCCACTTGTTGAGGGTCGAATATTACATATTAGACCCCGGTTACTACCTACTTTTACGAACATGATACTGTTTAATGCCCTATTTTAATCGTGTTTGTGTTGCAAGGTAAATTTACGAGTGTGGACTGAAAAAGGATACTAAAAGCATTGATTTGACACTCTGAAGTCACCAAGGCAAGGAAAGGACCCCAGGGGACCAACCGATATCGAAGAAATTACATGCTAGAGATTCGAGAAATTCAGGTCACTCATGTAAAACAGGCCTGAAAGTCGGCCAGAATGCAAGATCATAGGGTTTTCATCATTTGTTTAGCTCGAAACTTCACATCTGTCCTGAGGACCATAAATGAACTGTACATGTCAATTTTCAGCCATTGGATCCCTCTAAAAGTGGCCCAACAGATAGATCAGCCCATAGATCTGTGAATTGGGGCCCACCTGATATCTGGATATGCTTCAATTTTTGTCTTAACATGTTAAATGAAGTGCCAGAGAGGATGGATGGAGCATATTTCTCAAGAACATCACGATGGGGCCCACATGGGGATGTGTGTGTACATAGCAAACCTTCACGCGCACCACACTGGACAGACCACCCAGTCTACATGGGCGCTGACCTGACCGTCTTTCGCAATTCACAAGCTGTGGTCGCTAGTGGGCCACCATCTTGATCCGACGGTCAGATCCGGACCGTCCATTAAAACCACAAGGTTCGTCTGCTCGAAGCTTAGGTGGCGAAATTTCAAGATATATCAGAGATCGGTTTTCGATCGTCCAAACAAAAGACTGACGGTGAATTAAAATAATTCGTGGGCCACCACGAATCTGATCCAAAACTGATCAGGTCTGACTGGTTTTTCGAGGGGAAACCAATGGACGGCGTGGATTTCTTTGATAAGTCCAATTATGGACCCCACCAACGTCACAGCATAAGCTCTGTTACGCAGCCCTGTTTCTGCGTCCGAAACCGACCCATTATGATGATCGGACGATCGATCTGGACCGTCCATCGGGTAGACCATCCCAAAACATTTCAGGGGACGTTGATCTTTTGAAAAGAAAGCAAGGACAGAAGGGAGTTGGGACGTTGTTTTCTTGGCTACAAAAAGGCTACACATCGACTCCTCAAGTTGCTGCGTAAGGCTTTACACACAAACTCTCCACCAACATTCTAGCTGCCTATAAGATGAGTAGAAAGAGAGAGAGCAAGGGATCGAATCCATTCCTTGGACGTCTGCACGGAGAAAGATAGTTAGAGTTTTTTTTCTTTTTATTATTTTTTATTTTTTTCTGCTTTTGTTTAAGAGAATTAGCCCAATCATGTCTATGATGGGCTAAGCCTCTTAGCTAGGGCTAAGAGGTGGAGCTTGTAGCGTGATTAGGAAGGTGGCTTTGCTTTGATTCATGGTTATTAAACTCTTATGGATTCTAGTTTGATTATTAAGAAATACTTTTAGCCTTTAATGATTTATTGTGACTCAAATTACAGTAGATCTACAATAGCTTTGAGTGTGTTCTTTTCATTATGGGATTGTGAACTTAGGAGGCCCTGTTGTTCGCCATCGTCTCATGAGCATGGTTGGGTGACGGAACCCTTCCTAACTTTCACAATTCTCTTATGATTGGCTGTGAGATTGACAAATTGTTGTTGTTTGCCATAGTCTCCTGGGCATGGTTTTGTGACAGAATCACTTCCAAATCTTCATCATTTTAATCTTTTGATGATTAGATTCATGAGAAATTTAGAGATCTGACAAATCTCTTCTTACCAACTAGATAGGATAGGACTCTGATTCTAGTTGTGTCCCTGAATCAATACAAGGTAACTTCCCAATTACTACAAATGGATCCTTGACACCCTAGTTTCCTACCTCTGAATTCTCTAAGTTTTAGATAAATATTTCACCATTATTCCCTCAATTTCATGCTATTTAAATTTTATCTTAGTCTAGTTCTAGTTCTACTTAATTTCAAATTACGTACAGGTTTCAGTCCCTTGGGATTCGACCTCAGTCTCATCGAGTTTATTACTACATCACAACCCTATATTTGGGGAGTGAACACCACTTAAATAAAATCATTTAGATAGTACCGTAACCTATAATTAATGGACATTTGTTTCTTTAATTTGTTCAGTTTACTATTTTTTTTCATATTTCAAATGCCCACCAATCTACTACCTCTATCGGATCATACCTTTGTTGGGGAGGTTTATTTATAGTCAATCTGCAAGGGTCCCACTATTTGGTGGTTCAAATTTCGGTACATGCCACGCATAAGTTATGGAGACTCACTTGTGGTTGAGCTATGGTTGAGTCAACTACCTAAGATGAAAAATAGAGAAACATTAATAATGTGGGAGAGTGTGATAAATAATGCACAGTCACTTAGAAATTGCCTACAAGTTGCATATAATGGCATACAAATAAGTTAAGTTCGACTTGTCAATTATGATTTCCTTATTTAGAGGTATCAAGAACCAAAAATTGCACTTAATTGATCATCTTAATATTAGATTGGTGGAAATTTACTAGATGGTTAGAAATGAAAAATATCCAATGATCTATTTTAATAAACAAGTGTCCCCAATTAAAAGTTAGGATAGCTCAAGCAATATGATTTGGGATAGTAAATTAGTGAAATTGAGTCTTATGATCTATTCAACTTAATTTAAACTAATAACGGCACGTGTAAAACATTTTAGTGAGTGTGTATCACATGGCATATACAGTTTGAGTATCATATAACTTCCTGTAAAATATAGGG
The DNA here is from genome assembly GCA_030180095.1 of Magnolia changhungtana. Taxonomy (NCBI): domain Eukaryota; kingdom Viridiplantae; phylum Streptophyta; class Magnoliopsida; order Magnoliales; family Magnoliaceae; genus Magnolia; species Magnolia changhungtana. Next base: position 3,729,611 of record JASAUF010000118.1, read on the forward strand.
CTCATGTTTGTTTCCATCCATAGTGGTGTAAATGTTGAATAGCACCATGATTAGAATCATCTGTATTGTGAACTTAATGAAGCAACTGATATAATTATATAATGGCTGTTCATAAATGAATTTAGAATAATGACAATAATAAGGTTCTATTTTGTTTTCCAATTTCCCATGAAATGCAAAGTAGATTAGCTATCATTGTCATTTTTAAGTGTTTGTTTAAGCGTGTATTTTGACTTCTTAAATCGAGAGTCAAATACACTTGTAGAGAAAGTTGGTAAAGTAAATTATTATTTTACATTTTCAATTTACAAAACTCTATTGATTGATGTCTAAAATCTATAAATCAACATTTTGTCAATGACAGTTCAATGCCATCGAGAAAACTTCGATGCCATCGAAGTCTTGCTCGATCTTATCGTAAAAATCTGAAAATTTCCATGTTGGTTGCTAGACAATTTGGGTATGCTGTTCAATGCCATTGAGTAGCGTTCGATGTCATCGAAGTCTCATCGAAGTGTCATCGTAAAAATCCAAAAAATTCATGATTTATCACTAGAATTTTGGTGTTAAGTTCGATGTAATCGAAGACTGTTCAATGCTATCGAAGTCCCATCGAAGGTTCCATCGAATGATCGTGCGAAAAATACTCAGAGTTGCGTAAGTGCAGGATTTGTTTCCTATTTCGATTGTGATTCACCTATAAGTTATATATATGGGTGTAATCGGGATTCGGGGGTATCTACGAGCTTTCTAATTTTTTTCCTAGGATTTTTAAGGGTTTATAGAGAGATTTAAGGCTTGTTCGTATCAGTTATTCTTTTTATCTCTTGTAATTTCTGCTTTCATATTAATATCTGTCGCTTTATGCCGTGGTTTTTTTTTGTAAGGATTTTTTCACATTAAATTCGGAGTCTTTGTGATTGTGCTTGATTGTGTTATTAGAATACTTTGCTTGATTCATCTCCGTGTGCTTCCTCGGTCCCCCGACAGGTGATATTAGAGCTTAACAATGGGGCATAGGTTGAATCTGAAAGTAAAGTATCAATGGCAACTAATCTTAAATTCGATGTTGAGAAGTACTCCGGGTAAAATAATTTTGGAATTATGGAATGTCAAGATAATCGGGCTCCCAATTCAGCAAGAATTGGACGATACCATCCTTGAGGAGTGGACAGATTCTATGATGGATGATGAATGGAAGAAAAGGAATAAGAAAGCAAGAACCTCCATCCAATTGTGCCTTACGGATGAGGTCCTCTATAATGTCATAAGAGAGAACTGCAGCAAGTTTATGGATGAAGTTAGAAGACATCTATGAGAAGAAATCTCTTGAAAATTTCATATACTTGAAGCTTTAGTTGTTTAATCCAAAGATGGTAGAGGGAGGTGATGTTGAGGTCCACATTAGCAATTTTAACAAGATAATTTGTAAATTGTTGGATGTTGAGGAAATGATTAAGGATGAAGATCATGCATGTATCCTGTTGAATTCCCTTCCGGCTTGTTATGAGTCATTCAAGGACTCGTTGCACACCAGTAGATTGACCCTTAGCGTCGATACCATTATCTCAGCCCTTCAAGGAAAGGTGATGAGAAAGAAAAACAGCAACATGGGTGCCTTTACTGATGCATTAGTTACGGGGGGGGGGGGATTTTGAGCAGGACAGTTGATCTTCACGATCGAGATTTTAATCTAAGGGCAAGGGCAATGAAAAGTTAAAGTGCTAGAACTGTGGATATCTAGGCACATGAAGAAGGATTATATGAATCCTAATACAAGAAAAGAAAACTCAGAGGCTTCTTTCAGGGAAGCCAACACTGCCAACTTTGATGAAGGTACGAGTGAAAGTGACGTATTGTCAGTATTTATGGTCGAACACTTATAAGATAATCGTAAGGATGAGTGAATTTTGGGTACTGGGGTATCATATCATATGACTCCTTATCAGAGTTAGTTCACCAGTTACAGAAAGTACGATGGTGGCCAGGTATTAATGGGCAATGATAATGCCTGTAATGTAGTGGGTGTTGGAACAGTGCGCATCAGGATATTTAATGGCATGTAGAGTACCTTGACCAAGGTGAGACACTTTCCTAATATGAGGAAGAGCTTTATATCTCTTGAAACACTCGAAGTGCTTGGGTGCAAGTTCACTGGTTTTGATTGTGTCATTAAAGTTTCAAAAGGGCACTCGTTATTATGAAGGCACAGAGGAGCGAGAACCTTCACAAGTTGATTGAGAATACTTCATTGGGTGGAGTTGCAACATTTGTAGTGGATTCCACGTCTGCACGTATGTGGCATGCACGTCTGGGCTACATGAGCGAGTTGGACTTTTTGACTGTTGTTTAATTCTATCTTTTAAAAGTTTCGATTTAATTATATGCGAGCATTGTATATATGGTAATCATTTAAGGTTATCTTTTAAATCCAGAAAACATGTATGTAAGGGTGTTCTTGATTAAGTGCATTCTGATGTATGGGGGCCGGCGCCCGTGGTTTCCGTTGGAGGATTGTCTTGGTTCGTCAGATTCATTGACGACTACTTCAGGAAATTACGAGTTTATTTTATGAAAAATAAATTCGATGTTTTCACCAACTTCAAGTAATGGAAGTTGATGGTTGAAAAACAGTCATGGCGAAAAGTGATGGTACTAAGGATGGATAATGGCGAAAAATTCACTTCATGCGAATTTAATCAATACTGTAAGGATGAAGGGATCGTGAGACACAACACGATGCACCACACGCCAGAGCAAAATGGTATGGCTGAGCCGATGAATCAGACTCTCTTGGAGATGACTCGATGCATGATTAGTAATACTAGGTTGGGCAATGAATTGTGGATTGATGTTGTTAATACAACTTGTTACTTGGTGAATCGGCCCCCATCTACGGTCGTTGATTGCAAAATTCTAAAGGAAGCATGGAGTGGTCAGCAAGTATACTACTCGGGATTGTGTGTGTTTGGTTATGAAGCTTATTCTCATATACCGTTAGTTGAGAGAGATAAGCTAGACCAAATAGTCAAAAAGTACATATTTGTTGGCTATGGTGATGGTGCGAAGGGGTATAGGCTGTATGACCGAGTCGCACGAAAAACCATTATTAGCCGTGACATCAAATTCGACAAATGATCCTTTTTTCTGTAAAGATGTGCATAAGGAATTAGAAAAGTTGGTTGTTGATGTTCAGGTAGACACAGATGATACCCAGGATGATATAGAAACGCAGACAGAGGTATAAGGCCAAGTGGAGCAGCCACCTGTGAGAAGGAATCCGCTGTAGGATCATAGGTTATCGGCGAGATACAGAGATAATTCTAATATCACATATGCCCTCATTACGGATGTAGGGGATCCGTCTACTCTTCAAGAGGCTCTTGATGAGCTAGATGTTGAAAAATGAAAAGTTGAGATGGATGATGAGATGTAATCCTCGTACAAGAATGAGACGTGAGAGCTGGTGCTGCTTCCTGTCAGGTGAAAAGCAATCGAGTGCAAGTGGATCTTTAAGAAGAAATAGGATAGGTACAAGGCAAGGTTGGTAGTAAAGGGATACTCTTAGAGAAAAGGTATCGACTTCACTGAGATATTCACGCCGATTGTGAAGCAAGTATTTATCAAATTCGTGTTGGCGCTGGTTGTCCAATATGATATCGAACTAGAACAAATGGATGTGAAGATTGCCTTCCTGTAAGGGGAATTGGAATAACAAATCTACATGAAGCAACCAGAATGCTTCGAAATAAAAAGGGGCAGAGAGCAAGGTTTGTGGTTAAAGAGGTCTTTGTACGGCCTGAAACAATCGCCTAGGCAATAGTATAAAATGTTTGATTCTTTAATGATGAGTCAGAGGTTTACCGTAAGTGAATATGATCACTGTATCTATTACAAGACACAAAGTAATGGCAAATTCATTATCCCGGTGTTGTATATGTTGATGACATATTGATCGTCAGTCATTAACATGTCTAAAATTAATGTACTGAAGACTTAGCTATCAAGGACATTTAAGATGAAGGATCTAGGGGCTGCAAGGTGGTTCTCGACATTGATATACATAAGAAAGGAAAAGGAATAGGCTTTGGTCGTCTCAGAAGAAGTACTTTGAGAAAGAATTGGTGAAGTATGGGATGGACAAGGCAAAGTCGGTCAGCATTCCTCACACGACACATTTGAAGCTTTCTTCTGAACAATGTCATAAAATCGATGAAAAAAAGCAGGATATGTCTCGTGTGACCTATTCAAATACGGTGGACAGTTTGATATATGTCATGGTCTGTACTATACCATATATTTTACATGCGGTTGGTGTTGTTAACAGATATATGTCTAACCCTATAAAGCAACACAAGGAAGTAGTGAAAATGGCTACTTCGATACATTCGAGGTATGCAGAACTAATTCTTATCTTTTGAGAAATCAGGGGTCAAGTTACTTGGAGATATGGATTCTAATTACGCAGGCAATGTGAATTCTAGAAAGTCAACTTCAGTGTACTTGTTTGTGTTAACGGGTGGAGTAATCGATTGGATGTCGAAGCTTCAGTCTGTGGTGAGTCTTTCCACAACTAAAGCTGAGTATATAACAGTAACGGAGGCATTCAAGGAAGGTGTTTGTTGAGGGGGATGATAAATCAGTTGGGACTTCAGTAGGAGGTCGTGGTAGTTAATTGTGACAGCGAAAATGCTATTGATTTGACTAAAAATTATATTTATCACTCACGTACTAAACACATTGATGTTCGTCACCATTTTATTCAACAAATGCTTAAGAAGGAGGCGTGATTCTGGAGAAGATTCACATGAGTGTGAATCCAGCGAACATGCTTACTAAGGTGGTACTCATAGAGAAGTTTAAGTTCTGTGCAACTTCTTTGGGCTTGGCGAAGGCATAAAAGCAAGACAAAAGATGCAAGAGAAGCAATGATAGAGCTATGATGTAAGGCAAAATTAGAGATGAAGAAAAAAGAGTTATGAAGAATGGTGATTGAAAACATGGTGGAGATTGTTGATTGATGTCTTAAATCTATAAATCAACATGTCTGTTGATGATAGTTCGATGCCATCGAGCAGACTTTGATGCCATCGAAATCTTGCTCGATGCTATCGTAAAAATCTGAAATTTTCCATGTTGGTTGTTGGACACTTTGGGTGTCCTATTTGATGTCATCGAGTGGAGTTCGATGTCATCGAATGATCGTACAGAAAATATGCAGAGTTGCATAAGAGCAGGATTTGTTTTTTATTTGATTGTGATTCACTTATATATATATATATATATATATATATATAGGTGTAATCGGGATTAGCGGGTATCCAATATATTTCTAATTCATTCCTTAGGTTTTTTAAGGGCTTGTAAGGAGAGATTCGAGGCTCGTTCGAATCGGGTATTCTCTCTATATCTTGTACGTAATTTCTGCTTTCATAGTGATATTTATCGTTTTGTGTCGTGGTTTTTTCTCATTAGGGTTTTTCCACCTTAATTTCCAAGTCTTTTGTGATTGTGCTTGATTGTGCGATTAGAATACTTTGCTTGATTCATTTCTGTATGCTTCTGCGGTCCCCCGACAACTACCACCTTTATAGTGAGTTGGGTAAAACAAACAATGCAACAAAATCATTGTTGCAGTCAAATGTAAGTGAGTCATCACGCACTTAAAAAGTAAATAACCACTACCCATTTACAACCATCTACCATTAAAACTGAAAAGCCAAAAATGAATTAAGAACACTGACAACTAATTTTTAAACAAGCCATGTTCACCACTAAAAGTTAGAGGTTAAGATCTTTATTGGCTTATGATTATGGCCTTTGTGGCTTATTTGTAGAAGTCATGAGAACCTGGATGGTTCAACTATACTATGTTAGAATGTGGGCCCAATGCATAGGTGATATCGTACCTAAGACCATGAGTCCCTTTCTCTTCATTTCTTTGTGTACACAGCAAAAATGTAATAAAAAAAAGTTTACAAGAGAAAAGCACATATGTATAGTACACACCCTTAATTTCTGCACACAGGTCTACCTGTTCATATGACATGGTCTGAGAGTCTGCATTAGAAAAAGTTTCCATGTATAAAGCATACGTAAGCTTATTCTTCAAATAGATTGGAAGATGATAATACCATGGACTGAAATAAAGTTATCTGCTTTTTACAGTATTTATATTTACACGGAGAAACATACAGTTGAAAATATATAATCAACCGAACATATGTACAATTTTAATACACACACACACACACACATATATATAGACCTGGTCTCCTATGTATAGTACCGTAAGGAGTTTATATGCGAGCCTTCATGTAAGCCGTAAGATGAGGAGAATGGCTGGGATTCAGCTGCATTGAGAGAGAGAGTCTTTTAAAAAAAAAAGACTCTCTCCTACACTCACGGAGGTGGATTTCCTGCGAAAGCCTTTCGCAGTGAGTTCCCGCGCAAGGATTCTGGGTGGGGCCCACTATGATGTTGATGAGAAAGCCACTCCGTCCATCCATTTTTTGAGATCATTTTAGAACTTTCGACAAAAAACAAGGTGTATTCAAAACTTAAATGGGCCACACGAAAGGAAACAGTGGGGATTTAGTGTTCACCATTGAAACATTTATATGGCCACAAAAGTTTTGTATCGGTTTAAGTTCCAGGTGTTTTCACTTCATCTCAATGAAAATGACCTTATAAATGGTTTAGATGGAATATAAACATCAAGGTGGAGCCTAGGAAGGTTTCAACGGTAGGCATTCCTTTCCTCACTGTTTCATCTCGTATGGCCCATTTAAGTTTTAGATCCTCCTCATTTTTGGTCGCATGTCTTAAAATGAGCTCAAAAAAAGGATGGATGGGTTGGATTTATTACACACATCATAGTGGGCCCGACTTAGAATCCTTGTGTAAGAATTCCTGCCAAAGGCTTTTGCAGGAAATCCGCCTCCTATGCTCACGCTGTAGAAGAAATCGAATTGTGTACTGAGTTGCTCAATATGATCTTATTGTACTGAGTAAACTTTGTTGGGCCCACCGTTAATATATGTGGTTTTTCCAAACCATCCATCCGTTTTCCCAACTCATTTAAGTGGTTGAAACCAAAATTGAAGCACATACAAAGATCAAGTGTACCATAGCATAGGAAACAATAGGAATAATGATTTCCACTGTTGAAACCTTCCTAGGCCCCACAGTGATGTTTATTTATCATCCAACCTGTTCATAAGATCAAAAAAACATGGATGAAAGGCAAAAAACAAATATAATCTTAATCCAAAACTTCAATGGCCCTCAAGAAATTTTCAACGGTAAATGTTCAATTCACACTATTTCCCATGGTGTGGTCCATTTAATATTTTGATATGCTTCATTTTTGGGCTTAAGCCATAAAATTATCTGGTAATATGAATGGAAGGAGTAGATAAAATATATAAATCACGGTGGACACCATAAAGTTTACTTAGTACGCATAACGCACTACACAATCCGCTTCCGTGCAGATTAGCTACTGACAAGGTCAGTAGCCAAATTACTACTAAAGTGACGTCACCAAGCTCTATGGACCACACTACGATGCATGTGTTATTTCCATATTGTCCATTAATTTGGAGAGATCGTTTTATGACATGAGAAAAAGAATGAGATAGATCTAAAGTTTAAGTGGACCCCACCATATAAAACAATGGGGACAGTGACATCCACCGTTCAAAACTTCTTAGGGGCCACAAAAGTTTCCGATCAAGCTGATATTTTTGTTTTCACTCTATCTATCTTATGTTAACTTATGAATAGGTTGGATCTCAAAAAAACATCATGGTGGGCCCTATAAATGTTTCAACGGTGGGTGCGACTGCTCCCACAATTTTCTGTGGCAGGTCCACTTGAATTTTAGATCTATCTCATTATTTTTCTCATGCCAAAAAACTATCTCTCCAAATTAATGTACGATATGGATACAACACATGCATCATGGTGGGGTCCACAGAGCTTGGTGATGTCACTTCCGTAGCGATTTGGCTACTGACCCTGTCAGTATCAAATCCGTGTCCTCCCTTTGCACGCTGAAATTGGACGGGGATTGCATCCTACCCTACTCGGACACAATCATCCTAAGGCCCACTGTACTAATTGGATATCTACCATTAAAATCAACCTAAGGCCCACTGTACTGTTTATTTGACATCCAATGTGTTGATTAGGTCATACAGACCCATATCAAGGGAAAAACCAAAGATCAGCTTGATGCAAAACTTTTATGGCCCCCAAAATTTTTTTAATGGTCAACGTCCATTCAACACTGCTTCCTGTAATGCGATCCACTCGAGATTCGGATATACCCCATTTTTGGTCTCATACCATAAAATGATCTAGAAAAATATATGGACGACATAGATGAAACACGTACATCATGGTAGGGCCCACATAGCACCGACCACCCACCATTGGCTGGTGGCAGGGGAGTAGCCAATCTGTTTACTAATTCCAGTGGATGCGGATTTCCTGCTAAAGCGTTTCTAATGAAGTTGTGGGCAAGGATTCTGTGTGGGGCCCACTATGATTTTTGTGTGAAATCCAACTAGTCCATTCATTTTTAGATATCATTTTAGGACATTATACTAAAAATGAGGAGGATCCAAAACTCAAGTAGGACATATAAGATGAAACAATGGGAAAAGGAATGCTTACCGTTGAAACCTTCCTAGGCTCCACCTTGATGTTTATATTCCATCCAAACTGTTTATAAGGTCATTTTCACTAAGATGAAATGAAAACACCACGAATTTAAACCGATACAAAACTTTTGTATCCATATAAATGTTTCAACGGTGGTCACTAAATCCCCACTTTTTCCTTTCATGTGGCCCATTTAAGTTTTGGATACACCTTGTTTTTGTTCGAAAGTCCTAAAATGATCTCAAAAAATGGATGGATGGAGTGACTTTCTCACAAACATCATAGTGGGCCCCACCCAGAATCCTTGCGCAGGAACTCACTACGAAAGGCTTTTGCAGGAAATCCGCTTCCATGAGTGTACGAGAGAGTCTTAAAAAAAATAAAATTATAAGACTCTCTCTCTTAATGCAACTGAATCCCAACTGTTCTCCTCATCTTATGGCTTACATGAATGTTCGCATATAAACTCCTTACAGTACTGTGGATAGGAGATCGGGTTTTCTCTATCTCTCTCTCTCTCTCTCTCTCTCTCTCTCTCTATATATATATATATATATATATATATATATATATATAGGGAAAAGGTACTATGCCTTCGACCTCACGATAAGCTCCCGTGAGGTCGAGCTGTGTGGGCCCCACCGTGATGCGTTTCGACCATCAACACCGTGCATTTGATGGGTCCCCTTTAAATTATGGGATATCCCAAAAATCAGCCGTATATGGAACTCACGTGGGCCATACCATCTAAAATTATGTGAAGACACCGTTAAAACATATAAAAGCACTTGGTGGGGCCCACCTGAGTTTTGCATGTGCCTGAAACTTGGTCTGAACCCTCATTCAAGTGGGACACACATAATGGATGGGCTGGATTTGCAAACCACATCTCGGTGGGCCCTCAAAAATGGTTGTGAATGTTTTAATGGTGCACGGCCCCTCTCCACTTCTATATGTGGTGTGGCCCACACAAGTCACGGATTGACTTGATTTTTGAGACTTAGGCCCACGATGGAATGATGCATCTGATTGATGGGGTAGATATTCAAAACGCATCATGGTGGGGCCCACACAACTCGACCTCATGGGATGGACTCATGAGGTCGAGCGCATAGTACCTTTTCCCATATATATATATATATATATATATATATATATATATATATATATATATATTGGCTATTCAATATATGTAAAGTAAATGGATTTTTGATTCATGGTTCATGACATGTTACAGTAGCTCAATACATATGTTCCTTTGTTGGCATTAGTGAACTAGATGCCTTTGTGCACCTCATGGAAGATTATTAGCCTTGGGATGCATGTTAGGTATGGCTAGGAAACGGTTTGCTACTGAGCCTGCCACCAGCCAATGGCTATGTTTGGTGATCTATGAGCCTCACCATGATGTATGTGTTCCATCCATGCCGTCCAACCATTCTTCTAGATCATTTTATGTTATCAGCTAAAAAATGAGGTTGATCCAAATCTCAAGTGGACTGCACAGTGTTGATTGAACGCCCACCATTTAAAACTTCTTGGGGGCATCAAAAGATTTGGATCAAGCTTATTTTTTTTTCCCTTCATCCAAGTCTGTATGACCTAATCAATAGGTTAAATGTCAAATAACCATTACAGTGGGCCCTATGAGGCTTTTAATGGTGAACATTCAATCACTACAGTTTTCCCATGGTGCAGTCCACTGAGATTTAGATCTACCTCATTTTTGGGACAAGCCCTAAAATTATCTTTCAAAATGTATAGACAGCAAGGATAAATCATATACATCATGGTGGGTCCACAACTAGCCACCTGGCCGATGGCAGTGGCACTAGCCAAACCGCCTCCGTATGGCTCGACCTCACCCAAGACTGTGCAGTCCTTGCTGTGGGGCCTACCTTAATGCATGTATTTTATATCCAATCTGTCCATATTTCTTCCTGATGGTTTCAGCACAAGTGCTTAAAAATGAAGATCCAATTCTTAGGTCATCCATAACATAGGAGACGTGATTGAAGGCCTGCCATTACAAACTTCCTAAGGTTCACCGTAATTCTTATTTGCAATCTAGTTGATAATGGAGAAATTTACAACTGTACGACCCATATATGACCCATTTAGATTTTAAAGCCCACTTCTTTTTACCTCTCAAGAATAAGCCTCAGATGTACGGACGGCTTGCCAAAGGTCGAAAATGCCCCTGCTTTTTCCTTCAAGCGGATCAGTGGTGCTCAAAGACGAGCGTTGACGCTCCTCGAACTCCGAGTTGTACGAACGGTTCAAAAGATATCAAAGTTACATGGGCCCCATAGTTATGTATTTATTATATCCATAACATTCATCCATATTTCGAGATGATTTCGGAGCATTATAAAAAAAAAAAAATCATATCCAAAGATCAACTGGACCACACCACAAAGAGCAACGGGAAAATTGATTTCCCCCTTTAATAATTTTGTAGGGCCCACCATAACATTTATTTTCAATCCAATCTATTCATAAGGTCACAAAGACCTAGATGAAGAGGAAAAACAAATTTCATAATGATCCAAAACTTCTGTGACCCATAAAAGGGTTTCAATGGTAGACGTTCAATCCTCCACAGCCTTTTACAGTGTGGTCCACTTGATATTTAGATCTGTCTTACTTTTCGTTTTAAGCCTTAATACGAGTTCGCCGAATAGATGGACGGTTTGGATATAACACATACCTCATAATAGGACCCACAAAAAGCGATGGAGAATGCAACAGCAAAAAATAAAATAAAATAATAATAAATAAATAAATAAACCAGGAACTTATGGCTACGGTGTTTTCTGTAGCTATGGATTATAACCGTAGCCATAGTCGTAGCCCCCGCCATTTCGATGTCCTTTTATATATATCGAAGGTCTTTCGATATGTATCGAAGGTCTTTCGATTAATCAAAAAAGGTCCAGAACTGTCCAGTGAGTTTGCCTTAAAAATCCTTCAATTTTTGATACATATCGAAGAGTATTCGATATGTATTGAAGGTGATTTAACCAATAGCTACATATTATAACCGTAGCCATAACTATAGTCTGTGCTAGTCTATGAAATGTTTTTTAAATTTATTTTTATTTTTTTACAAGGAGAACTTTATTCTACCTACAATTTTCTCTAATACATATTTATATAAATATGTATATATAAGTATATAAAAAAAAATTTCTCTCTTTTTTTCATTTATTTCTTTATTCATTTAACAAAAATATCTTCTAAACCAAAATTAGTTACTTGTCGTACCCTATATGATTTTGGGGTAGGAGAAGCTACTTTAGCCAACCAACCTGGTTATTTTTCAAGATTCCATCAGATCTATGGTCGAAAATCCATTTCATTCACTTTGTGTCAATTTCAATCAGTTTGTGGTCAATTTCATTCATTTCATTTACTTCGCGATCAATTCCATGCATTTCACGGTCAATCCTAGCGATTCTGTTTTGATTCACGGTCATTTCCATGCATTTCACGATCAATTCGCTTCACTTCACGGTCATTTCCATGCATTTCACGGTCAATCCCAGCGATTCCGTTTTGATTCACGGTCATTTCCATGCATTTCACCGTCAATTCCCTTCACTTCACGGTCATTTCCATGCATTTCATAGTCAATTCGCTTCACTTCACGGTCATTTTCATGCATTTCATGGTCAATCCTGGCGATTCCGTTTTGATTCACGGTCATTTTCATGCGTTTCACGGTCAATTCCCTTCACTTTGCGGTCATTTTCATGCATTTCATGGTCATTTTCCTACACTTTACGGTCATTTCCTCGCATTTCCCGGTTAATCTCGACGATTCCGTTTTGATTCACGGTCATTTCCATGCATTTCACGGTCAATTCTCTTCGCTTCACAATCATTTCTATGCATTTCACGGTCAATTCGCTTCACTTCATGGTCATCTCCATGCACTTCACGGTCAATCCTGATGATTCCGTTTTGATTCACGGTCATTTCCATGCATTTCACGGTCAATTCCCTTCACTTCACGGTCATTTTCACGCATTTCATGGTCATTTCCCTACAATTCACGGTCATTTCCATGCATTTCACGGTCAATCTCGGCGATTCTGTTTTGATTCACAGTCATTTCCATGCATTTCGCGGTTATTCCCTTCACTTCACAGTTATTTTCATGCATTTCATGGTCAATTCGCTTCAATTCATGGTCATTTTCATGCATTTAACGGTCAATCCCAGCGATTCCGTTTTGATTCATGGTCATTTCTATGCATTTCACTGTCAATTCCCTTCCCTTCACGGTCATTTTCATGTATTTCACGGTCAATTCGCTTCACTTCACGGTCATTTCCATGCATTTCATGGTCAATCCCGACGATTCCGTTTTGATTCATGGTCAATTCCCTTCACTTCACGGTCATTTCCATGCATTTCACGGTCATTTCCCTACACTTCACGATCATTTCCATGCATTTCACAGTTAATCCCGGCGATTCCATTTTGATTCAAGGTCATTTCCATGCATTTCATGGTCAATTCCCTTTACTTCACGGTCATTTTCATGCATTTCACGGTCATTTCCCTACACTTCATGGTCATTTCCATGCATTTCACGGTCAATCCCGGTGATTCCTTTTTGATTCATGGTCATTTCCATGCAGTTCACGGTCAATTTTCTTCACTTCACGGTCATTTTCATGCATTTCATGGTCATTTTCCTAAACTTCATGGTCATTTTCATGCATTTCATGGTCAATCCCGACAATTCCGTTTTGATTCACGGCCATTTTCATGCATTTCACGGTCAATTCCCTTCACTTCAAGGTCATTTCCATGCATTTCACGGTCAATTCGCTTCACTTCACCGTCATTTCCATGCATTTCACGATCAATTCCCTTTACTTCAAGGTCATTTTCATGCATTTCACGGTCAATCCCGACAATTCTGTTTCATTTCACGGTCATTTCCATGCATTTCACGGTCAATTTGCTTCACTTCACGGTCATTTCCATGCATTTCACGGTCAAGTCCCTTCACTTCACGGTCATTTTCATGCATTTCACTGTTAATCCCGGTGATTCCGTTTCATTTCATGGTCATTTTGATACATTTCTCGGTCAATTCCCTTCACTTCACTGTCAATTCCATGCATTTCACGGTCAATTCCATGCATGGAAATGACCGTGAAATGCATGGAAATGACCATGAAGTAAGGGCCTGTTTGGTTTTCCATAATACCGGTAAATTGCTGTAAATCACTGTAAAAAAGTAATTATTACATTCTTTTACCTGTTTGAAAACGAGTGAGTAATTTCACTTGGGAAACCGATCCAAAAATGTTGACTTAAATTGGTGGGCCTCACCATACTGTATATAATATATCCGTGTCGTCCATCTGTTTTATTAAAATATTTTGAGGCTTTATCCAAAAAAATTAAGAAGATCTAATGTTCAATTGGCCCACATGAAAGGAAACAATTGACTTAATTTGTCCACCGTTGAAAGTTGACTCTTTTACTAGGCCCACGTTGAGGTTTATTCACCATCTAACCCGTTCATAGGGTCACCCAGACATGAATAAGTGAAAAATATAAATATAAGCCTGATCTAAAATTTCTAAGGGCCACAACAAGTTTTTAATGGTAAGCATTTAATTCTCATAATTTCATGTGGTGTGGTCCACTTGACCTTTGGATTTGCCTAATTTTTGGGCTCATGCCTTAAATTCATTTGGCATGATAAATGGGCGGTGTGGATATGCTACACACATTATGGTGGGCCCTATATTTAATTTACAAATTCCTCGATTTGAGTGCTTAAAAAGTAACCGATCAAATCGACATTGGGAAAGATGAAGGTAAATGAAGGTATTACCTTGGTAATTAATGATTACTCATTTACAACGCAATTACACTTGAGCCAAAAAACCAAATAGGCCCTAAAGGAAATTGACCATGAAATGCATGGAAATGACCATGAATCAAAACGGAATTGCTGGGATTGATTGTGAAGTGCATGAAAATGACCGTGAAGTGAAGCAAATTGATCGTGAAATGCATGGAAATGACCGTGAAGTGAAGATAATTAACCGTGAAATGCATGGAAATGACCGTGAATCAAAACGGAATCACCGAGATTGACAGTGAAATGCATAAAAATGACCGTGAAGTGTAAGGAAATAACTGTGAAATGCATGAAAATGACCGTGAAGTGAAGGAAATTGACTATGAAATGCATGAAAATGACCGTGAATCAAAACGGAATCGGCGGGATTGACTGTGAAATACATGGAAATGACCGTGAAGTGTAGGGAAATGACCGTGAAATGCATGAAAATGACCATGAAGTAAAGGGAATTGACCGTGAAATGCATGGAAAAGATCGTGAATCAAAATGGAATCGCCGGGATTTACCGCGAAATGCATGGAAATGACCATGAAGTGTAGGGAAATAACCATGAAATGCATGGAAATGACCATGAAGTGAAGGAAATTGACCGTGAAATGCATGGAAATGACCGTGAAATGCATGGAAATGACCGTGAATCAAAACGGAATCGCCGACATTGACCTTGAAATGCATGGAATTGATCGCGAAGTAAATGAAATGAATGAAATTGACCGCGAACTAATTGAAATTGACCGCGAAGTGAATGAAATGGATTTTCGACCATAGACCTGATGGAATCTTAAAAAATAACCAGGTTAGTTGGCTAAAGTAGCTTCTCCTACCCCAAAATCATATAGGGTACATCAAGTAACTAATTTTGGTTTAGAAGATATTCTTGTTAAATGAATAATGAAAGAAATGAAAAAAAAGAGAGAAATTTTTTTTTATATACTTATATATACATATTTATATAAACATGTACTAGAGAAAATTGTAGGTAGAATAAAGTTCTCCTTGTAAAAAATAAAAAATAAAAATAAAAAATAAAAAAAATTACATAGTATGGCATAGAGTATAGTTGTGGCTATAGTTATAATCCGTAGCTATTAGTTAAATCACCTTATCAACAATTGCATGATTTTTGAGGCAAGCGTGCTGGACAGTTGTAGGCCTTTTTGGATTAATTGAAAGACCTTCAATACATATAGAAAGATATATTGAAAGAGCAGGAGCTATGCTATGGCTACGGTTATAATTCGTAGCTATAGAAAACCTCGTTCCTGATTTGTTTATTTATCATTATTATTATTTTACTTTATTTTATTTTTTGCTGTTGTAATCCCATCGCTTTTTGTGGGTCCTATTATGAGGTATGTGTTATATCCAAACCGTCCATCTATTTGGCCAACTCGTATTAAGGCTTGAAACGAAAAATAAGAAAGATCTAGCTGTCAAGTGGACCACATTGTAAAAGGCTGTGGAGGATTGAACGTCTACCTTTGAAACCTGTTAGGGATGGAAACTAAATGCTATGGTGGGCCCTACAAAATTTTTAACGGTGAAAATCAATTTTCCCGCTGCTCTTTGTGGTGTGGTCCAGTTGATCTTTGGATATGATATTTTCTTTCTTTTTTTATAATGCTTCAAAATAATCTCGAAATATGGATGAACGTTGTGGATATAATAAATACATAACCGTGGGCCATGTAACTTTGATATCTTTTGTACCGTTCGTACAACTCGGAGTTCCAGGAGCGTCAGCGGCCGATCCTCTTGCGGAAGGAAAAGCAGGGCATTTTCGACCTTTGGCAAGCCCATTTTCGACCTTTGGCAAGCCGTCCGTACGTATGGACTTATTCTTCAAAGGTAAAAAGAAGTGGGCTTACAAATGTTACTGGGCCATTTGTACAGTTGAAAATTTCTCTTGACAACGTCACGTAAACCTTGATGAAGGGAGTAAAACACATATCATACCTATATAAAATATTTATGGCCCATTAATGATCAATCACCGCTATTTCCCATGGTATGGTCCACTTGAGAATTGGACCTTGGTTATTTTTGGCTCGTGCTCTAAAATGATGGGGGAAAACGGATGGACAGAGTCGATAGAATACAATCTACCAAGGTGGCCCCCATGGTAGGGGCCGCACCATACAGGTGAGGTCGGTGTTCACTGATTTGCTCCCTAGCGTTGAACGCTGCATATGACTCTGCCAGTGGCGCAACTGCACAGTACTCTGTGGCCCTCCCACGTTGTGTTCATTTTATCCATTCCGCCCATATATTTTAAGTCATTCTTTTAGAGCATTACCCAAAAATTTATCCAGATCCAAATATCAGGTGGACCACGTCACATGAAAACAGTTGTAATTGAACCGACCACCATTAAAAACTTCTTAGGTTGCATTGTATTGTTTATTTGCCATCCAACCTGCTGAATAGGTCTCAAATACTTAGATAAAGGGAAAAAATAAATATCAGCTTGATCCAAAACTTTTCTGGCCCCTTGAAGTTTTAAGTGGTGGGCGTTCAATTATACTGTTTTCCTCTGGTGTGGTCCATGAGAAACTCGAATTTGTCTAATTTTTGGTCTCATCTTATAAAAATGATCTGAAAAAATGAATGGACGGCATAGATGAAACACCTACATCATAGTGGGCCCATAGAGCAACGTCCAGTAGGTGTCCGTATGCAATCCGTGTACATTACCTTCCCACAGTTTCAAATAATCGCCCAATCAGCTTTCACTTTAGAAGTGTGGCACACGTGATATATCATATCCATCAATCATGTGGGACCCGTACCTTAATTATCTTTTCCAAA
This sequence comes from Magnolia changhungtana, assembly GCA_030180095.1. Taxonomy (NCBI): domain Eukaryota; kingdom Viridiplantae; phylum Streptophyta; class Magnoliopsida; order Magnoliales; family Magnoliaceae; genus Magnolia; species Magnolia changhungtana. Next base: position 3,746,985 of record JASAUF010000118.1, read on the forward strand.
AGAAGATTACTGAGTTTTCATGGGGAAGATGGGCAGGTGAGAATATGGACCTCTAAAATCCAACGAACGGTGGAGATCACTCACATGTGTGCTATGTTTGCATTAGACGGAGCTCGGTAGCCATTAGAGAGCAGTCTGAAATAGACTGCTACTTGCACGTGCAGGATAGAATACCAACAGCTGGTATGCTATCACACGTGCAGTGTACCCAAGGCGTCCCTCATGAACCGTGCGTCCTTGACGAATGACTGGACGATCAGCTCATTAAGTCAATCCCACGTGCAGGAAAATGACCAATTACACAAAAGTCCACCAATGGTCTACATTGAACGCACACGTGTGACACACTCGATCATCGTAATTTCCTGATCTTATCGAGAAAACTAAAAATTATGTCGTGAATCTCGTGATGGACGGACTCGATTTATCACAAGTGTGGCCTACCGCCACGTGTAACCGAAGGGAGTTTTTGAAAAAAATTCAATTTAAGAAAAACCCCCCGCATTATTTCCCCCAAATCTTTTCCCTCGCAACCACGTCATACGTAACGCCTTCGCAATGTCGCCGTCATCGTCCTGAAATAACGCCGTCAGTTATAATACGCGGCAAGCACCCACAACCGTCCGTTCCTCCACGTGTCACAAGCAACCGGACTCCAATCGCCATTCCAATCCACTTTTACGAAGTACCTGGCGTCCGTCACTGGGAAAGGTAAAGCATCTCACCTTCGTCTTGCTTTATATACTCTCTCTCTCTCCCTCCGTTGCTTTCATTTGGCGGTTCTGGATTTTCGTTTCGAACATTCTCTCTCTTTTTAGCTCTCTGGCCGACATAAGAAAAAGGTGAGATTTCTTAATCTTCTCATTCATTTGATTTTTCTGCATTTTCTCGATTTTTTCTTCTTCATTCGAACTTCATTTTAGTAAATTCTAGTCTTGATTCTGCTTCAATTAGGGTGTTTTTCCTTGAAATGTGATTTCCATGAATTTCGTTTCTGAACTTTCAGTGCTTTTCTTGAAAAGATTTAAGCTGAGAGTTTGCAGAGATTTCGCATTTTCAGTGCTCGACTTTGATGTTTACAGACAGCTGCTTAAGTGGGAAATGTCTGATTTTAGAGTTATTTATTTATTTATTTACGCTGGCAGATTATGACGATCTATATGTATGCAGAATGATAGTGTACACGTGGTACGAATGTTACTCAATCCTAACCGTTTAAACCGTAGAGTTCATTGCGGATCGATCTTAACTGGAAAAATGGATTGAAAGGATGCTCAGGACTGTCGGTTTGGTGACAATGAGGTGGATGGTTATAATGTAAATAAGTAAATGGTCCAAATTCAGTCAATAATTTCCATTGATTGGACTTATTTTAGGGATATGCCTGTGTATAGTGTCATTCATGGCTGGACGGTTTGGATTGGTGTATAGTGATGCTGTGTGAAGATTAGATTGTGTGCATGAGTCTGGATGCCATACTCTGCCATGTTATTGATGTATTTCTCTTGATTTTGGGACTTAAGGTGATTGTTTACTGCCATCTTTTAAGTTATCTTGGCCACTGGATTTGTGGGATGTACACATGTCAAACCACAATGTCCAAGTTGTAGGTTGCATTGATCATGGACTGAAAGTTACAAACGCAGAATGGTCTTGATCATCCAGTAGGTGGCTATCAAATGGATGGTTGAAAATAAAATGGGCAGCAGTCCTAATTCAAAAAATAAAATCTTTTGATTAGTGTGAGTATCAGGCTACTGTCTACAATGGAACCCAGGATTTGGAAGGCCTGGATTGCCATGCAATTGTCCCATACCCATGGTGGATGAGAAACCACAGCTTGAACATGGGTTGAACTATCACTAAATCTAGTTCTATGGCATGGTCAGCAAACACTATTTTGGGGTGCCAAGCACATCTAACGCCTAGCACAACTCAGATGAACTGGGGCGAGTAAGAAAATAAAGCCAATTGAAAAAATAAGTAAGTCATAGAATCAGTGGAATTTCAGGAAAAAAATTTACAGAATGAGACGTCCCAACTGAAAAATTGGGGTGAAGTATCCCCATGGTCTAGCTCCATGGAATGGTTTGAAAACACTCTTTTGAGGTGCCTAGTGTGTCTGGCTCCTAGTACAACTTGAACAAGCTGGGGCAATCAATGAAGTCCAATTTATTAATGGAAAAAATAACAGATCATAAAAAATCTTTTGACTGTTCAACTAAAAGTGAGTTTGACATGGTATGAAGGGAGTTTCTTTGTTCTTCTTTGTTCTTTGCTATAACATTCTATGACATGCTATAAATAGTCTAGTTTTGACTATTTATAGCGAGTTTCTTCTTTGCTTTGGTTATCCAACAAAAAGCTTCTAGCTGGGGAGGGGCTTAGATGCGTGACACTATATGAAGCAAAATTGGACTAAATATGAAATAGTTTAAATAGGGAAACTTCAAGAAAATGGTGAAATTTTTCAACGAAACTTCTAGAGAAGTTAAAATAAAATCAACCCTATGGCCAATTCATAGATTGACCTACACTAGTCAACATGTATTTTTCCATACATTGCAATATTCAACGGTGAAATTGGAAGAAACTAGTATTTACTCAAATTCCTGTCTTTCACCTTCAAAATCAAAATTTCATGCTTGAAATCCATCTTGTTGCATGGAACTCATGTGTAAATATTGATTTCTACTTGTTCTCTTGGTAATATGTTGAAGCAATGAATTTAAACAAACTTCCCTCACCTATTGGGAATGTTGCCTTAGTTTACTCTCAATTCATGATTTCTCCATCAAATTCATGTCTTAATGTGAAACAACACGTGGGGTTGTTAAAACAAACCAAGAAACAATAAAAAAAAAGCGTAAAATGGTTTTTTTTCCTTTAATTTTGGATTTTTATATTCAGTTGGATATTGCATGTATCACTGATCTAAAAAAAATTGTGTAAGTGTTGTGATTGATATCAAGTATTTTTATGATGTGACCCCGTGGATATGTTGCGATATTTCGACATGTATAACCAATAGCATCGTTTTACAAGATAATTTTGTATCCCCCAAGAGGTTGGGGGATCGACTCCTCTGTCGGAGCTCCTTGTTCATTGGATTATTCCCGGACGGATGGAATTGACATTCCTTCAGAGTCTTTAGCAGAGCAAGCAAGGTTTAGGAGTTGGTTATTCCTAGGGATCAGAAGATGTGAGGTGAATCGAGCAGTGCATACTCTTCATGAGAGTAGCTATAGGGGAAATGAGATTGCAGTTCAGAGGGCTAGGTCTGGTTGGGGGAAGTCAACAATAGGTCTTATTGGAAGGGAGGGGAAAAAGAGGAAGATAAAAAGCAAAATCGAAGAAGGGAGAGGCCGAGGTAGTGATTTTGGAGGGGATAGGTGAGGGGAAAAGAAGGGGCTCATTGGTCAGCGCTCCTTCAAGGAGGCTGTTGTTGGCTTGAGGCAGGTTGCTAGGATACTAGAGGAAGTCACTGCAAAGGGAAGTAGGAGTGTTTCTCAAGGGGACTGACATTGGATTTGGAAAGAAGATTTGCGGGGTTTGTGGTTGTGTAGATGAAGGAGGATACGATGATGGAGAAGCTTCGAGCCTAGCTAGAGGAAGAATGTACTTTGAAAGAAGGGGACTTCTCAGTTAACCCAACAAGGGAAAACAAAGTTTGGATAATAATGAAAATAGGCTTGGAGGTGGAGTGAATTGTCTGCTCAGGTGGTAGGCCGATTGTATCTTTTTGCAGGTGGTTGGAGAAGTTGATGTTCGGTATGGAGGAGGCTTGGTTTTTATTGCGGGGGATTCCTCTCGAGCTATGATATTTGGAGGTTTTCCAGGTGGTGGAATCTTGTTTGGGCGAGGTGGTCGCCATTGACCTCGGAATGGATGCATGGGAGGAGATCGGTGTTGTTAGGATTCTTGTTAGAAGGAAGAGGGTGGTGAGGATCCCAGAATAGATTTCGGTTTCGGTACATTTGGTGATAGTTTACCTCAAGGTGGAAAGGGAGGTGAAGGTACCTTGTTGATGGGGAGAGGTTTGGAAGAGAAGGGATGAAGGAAAGGTGGTGGCGGAGGCACAACGGGAGGGAGGAGTATGTAGTTTCATTTTTGTGCTCTTGCGGAGCACCAATCGGGAGAGTGAAGGCGCAGTGCGAAACGTTCCTTGGTGGGTAAAAGGTTGTCTGTACGGGGGAGCTTGGTAGAGTGACACTTGGTAGCAAGGAAGATATGTCATTGGCGGTTGAGGCAATTTCTCTTGTTGTGCATACATGCGTATGCTTTTCTGATCAAGTGTGGAACACGTGGGGGGCCTTGGGGAGAGGGTGGTAAGGAGTTATCATTCTCCCTTTCCACGTGGAAAGGTGACTGTGATGGGAATGCAAATGGCGGTAAGAGAGATGCAGAGGGAGGCACCTCAGGACACGTGTAGGGGCAAGACCATAGTGTGCCATAAAAGCCGTTATGGGGCCGTAAAGGCCGTTACGTAAAGGTAATAGTGGCAATCGTTACTTGTTACAAGGTTGTTACAATTGTAATGACCGTTAGGAAAAAAATGACCCATAATGGCCGTTAAGCCCCTGTAGCGGCCCATTGCACCCCTTGTAAAGGCCGTAATAGCCCTGTAACGGTCCATTACGGGGCCAATACAAGTTTTTTCAATAAAAAAGTGACCGTAAAGGCCATTACGAGGGTCACAATAGTCGTTATAGCCTGTATCATAAAGGTAATGGTGGTGGCTGTTATGGCCATCGTTATTGTTATGGAATACCTTAGATGAGACACTCCCTCACCGCTATGTTGATGTCTGCGACAATGAAATTTCAACACCTAACAATGACAAAAGTGGGTATGGGGCCGATGCTGAATCTGAAGTTAATAAAGAGTGAGTCGGTTCTATTGTAGGAGAGAAGTGTGGGCGGTTCAGAATTTTGATGTCGTTCAAAGCTACATGTGGTAGGTGGGTTAGGTTTAATGTTGAAATTGAGCTTGACATCGAAGGAGATCCTTTTAATCTAGATGAGGCATGTCTCTGGTGATAAGGGGAGATAGGTGCGTGTCTTGAAGGTGTTAAATTTCACACTTGTGCCAGTCATCCCTTGTGTGATTTTTTTACCTTGTCTCACCTAGATTACCGCGATACGTGGCCATCAAACTTTTCTTGTTTCTCAAGGTGCATTATAGCTTAGAGATTTATGAGAGAAGCTTTGAAAATGAACAACCTCTTTTGTCGATCCTTTAGCGAGAGGGGAGAGGGAGGGTCAAGAATTTATCTTTAGTGTTGAGAAAGCCATCGAGGGCAGTTTGTTTTCTTCGGAAGATGAGTGTGAAGCGATTTTGGAGATGGGATTCCAAAGCTTGGAGATTTCCCCTCTTGCTTGGAATTCTGCTAGAGAACTCGAAGGCGCAATGGTGGAGGAAATACCTGAAGATGAGGTCTTGCTGGATGCGACTCCTCTTAGACATTGAGAGCTCAAGGTGATGGGGGGCACGATTTGTTAGTTTAGAGTAGGGAGGAGAGTAAATAACAGGGGCATTTTCTCACTTGAGAATAGCTTGCCTGAGACCTGAAATCATCAACATGGGATAAGAAGTGGATGAAAGATGCTTTGGGTTGAGTGGGAAGATGGTTGGGGGTTACTTATGGGGAGAAGGATGATGATGTTACAACCTTTCTTCAATTTGTAGCAAGCAACAAGGGGCAACTAGAACCTTCAAGTCAAGTTGGTGGTGAAACCCAAGAAATCCCACAAAGGTTGGAGAGAGCAATGTAATGTGAAATCTTCCATCAGCTAAGTCTTTGATAGTAGGGTTACTGTTGCGAAGAGGGGAGAAGGGGCTAAGTTGGTTGCTTAATGAAGATTCTTTCATGGAATGTTAGGGGCTTAGGTTGTAGGGATAAATGATCTCAAATTTGAGATATTTGTCAGAAGGTGAAGGTTCACTTGATCACCTTTTAGGAAACAAAGCTATTGTCTTTCGATGGTAAGATTCTGGATTCGTTGTGGGGGGTGAAGTTGAAAGATTGGGTGGCGTTGGAATGCAATGGTTTAGCAAGTAGGATTATCGTTGCATGGAATAAGAAGATATGGAGTAAAGAATATTCTTGTGTATGTTCTTTTTATTTATTTATTATTATTTTTGTTCTTCTTAAGGAAACTATGTTAGAATTCTATTGGAATTTTACGTCCTTCTATGGGTCGTGCTCGGCTATCCGTAGACCTTTATTGTGGGACAAGCTTGATTATATTGGGTTCTTGGACTGGGTTCAATAGAATGATATGGTGGGCCTGCTGATGGAGGGTGATTTGTTCACATGGTTGAATGAAGAAGACAATCCATCCATGTTTTGTCTTGATAGGTTCTTGGTCTCGGAAGATGGGGTCGAAAAGTTTCCTCTTTCGAAGCAGTTTCGTTTGGCTAGAGTGGTCTCGAATAATAGGCTGATCTTTTTGGAATCGGAGGGAGAGAATTGGGGTCTGCAACCTTTTTGGTTCAAGCTGTCTTGGCTAGAGGTAGAGGGTTTTTCCACATTGGTTCAGGATTGGTGGGCCTCTTTCAAGGTGGAAGGATTTGCGGGCTTCAGGTTGAGTCAGAAGCTTAGACTGTTAAAAGGAAAACTCAATACTTCGAACTTGGAGGGAGGTTCTTGGAAGTTGGGAGGAGGAGCTCGATTTGCTCCTTTTAGAAATTCAGGAGTTGGATATTAAAGAGGGAGTGAGTCTGATTTCTGAAGAAGAGAAAGTGAGAAGATTGGAGTTGGCTCTTAATTATGTTAAGAGAGCAAACGAAGAGATTCTGAGCGATGTGGTTAAAAGAAGGTGACAAGAATACCAAAAGTTTCACAGCATTACTAGTGTAAGAGTGAGAAATAACAACATAAGCAATATTATGGTAAATGACAATCGGGTGGAAGATAAAGAGGAAATCGGGATCCTTTATCATTCACTTCTACAACTTTCTTACTAGTGAAGGGTGGAAGAGACCTCTTTTAGATGATCTTGAGTTAAAAAGGGATTCTTAAGCTTCTTCTCTCGAGATGTCAATTTTGAAAGAGCTCGAAAAGGCCTTGGGGCTGGATGAATGCATTGATTTTTGGAGTAAAGCTAAGAAGAATATTTCTAGCTTTGTTTTGGAATTCTTTGAGAGGTGTTTGTCAAGGAAGCTGGAGGCTACTTTTATTGCCATTATTCCCAAAGTTGAAGGAGCTGAAAATTTGAAAGATTTTAGGCTGGTTAACCTCTTGAGGGGTCCATATAAGATCCTTGCGAAACTCCTTGCTTTTAGATTTCAAGTCTCCTGCTTGCATTATTTTGGAGAATCAGGTAACATTTGCAAATGAGAGACAAATATTGGATAATGTATTACTTATTTACTTTGTGCATGAATGCATTGATTTTAAGCAGAAAAACAGTGAGGTGGGGTAGTTTGACAGCTTGGTATTGAGAAGGCTTGTGATCACGTGGAATGGTTATTCCTTGATTATATGTTGGGTCGAATTGGTTGTGGTCGGAAGTGGAGAAGTTGGATTCATGAATTTATGAGTTTGGCGTCGTTCTCGGTGTTGGTCAATGGTTCTCCTAAAGGCTTTTACAAGGCTTTTAGGAGGCTTCTTCAGGGAGACCCTATATCCGTATTTTTGTTCGTGGTGGTGGTCGAGGCTCTCAGTAAGATGCTTCTAAAAGGTTGAGAGGTAGGTCTTTTTCGGGGGCTTAAGGTTGTAGCGACAAGGTCCCATGGTATCCATTTTTTGTTCGAGGATGGCACCATATTGTTTTGTGAGGCGGATATTTCTATGGTTGACGACTTGTGGAAATTGTGACGTGTTTTGAAGTTGTCTCCAATTTGAAGGTGAACTTGATGAAATGTGAAATTCTTGGCGTTCAATTGCAATAGGAGGAGGTGCACAGGTTAGCGAAAATGTTTGGATGTGGAGTTTAGTCCTTTCCTTTGACTTATCTAGGCTTACCATTATGTATAGGGAAGCCTGCCAAACATCTATGGGATAGAGTTGTTGAAAGAATTGAAAGAAAGCTCTTTAGTTGGAAGAGTTGATATTTGTTGTTGGGAGGTCGATTTATATTCCTTAAAGTGCCTTTCTCAAATGTGCCTTTTTATTTTGTCTTTTTTAGATGCCCTCATTCGGTGTTAGCAAAGGAAGACCATGGAGGGATGCAATGGCTAGCAAGTAATGGGACTTGTCCGGGAGGATGGTGGATTTAAAACTAAGGTATTTCATATCGGTAATGGTGGCCATAATGGTCACCACCATTATCGATATGGGTATCGGCCATAACAGCCGACATGGGGGTGTAATGACTGTTATGACCATCGTAACGGTTGAAAACTTTCTTTTGCCTGAAAAATTATGAAAAAAATATCTAGAAAATCCAGAATAATGTAAATGTTCTAAATATGTATTCATTTTTTTGTTTTGAATATGTTTATGGTAGTGTAACGGTCCACTCTTTGGTGAGAGTGTTGTATCAAGCCCTCTAGTGAATTTGTGAACATGATTATGTCTTTAATGTTTACACATCACAAGAAAGCATTAGAACTTTAATAATAAAAAAGGCATAAATACTATTTTTTTTTTTCATTTTTTTTATTTTAAATGCCATCGGAGCTTTTATTCGCTCAAATCACTTCAATTTACGGTTTTAATATTAAAAACTATAGTAATAGTGGTCGAAATCTATTATAAAATGATCTAAGAGAGTTTTTGGAATGACAAAAGTGAAAAAAATGAGAAAAATGAATTTAAATAGAAATAAACGAGTGGTTGTTTTTCAACAATTATAGGGGTAATAGTTGTTATGCTCTGTAACGGTCTTTACAGCCACTGTAACAGCCGATACGATGATGAGGACATCATGCGCACACGCACGCTCCCCACCTTACACACGTACTCAAGGAGGAGGAAGGCGCCACTATCGATCTAGATTGACGACAACATCTATGGAGGACCTCTTAGTTAGGGGGCTGTGTATGGAGCATTGGAGTGGACTCGATCATCATGATCGTGGTCTACTATCCTAGATGATCTCGGATTTTGAGTTTTGGTTACTATCATTATTAGAAACATCATGAACGGTTTTGGTTATGTAGATAAGTTGTTATTTTTGTTACTTCATCTCTAAGTATTAGTGTGCGCACATGGCGCTGCTTTTGGGGTTTAGGGTTTTTTATTATTATAAATAGGCAACCCCATGTAGGTATTTTTCATTGAAGTTTTATGAATAAAGTTTTGCTTTTTTTTTTTTCTTCTCTCTCTGAGTTGAAGAATCTAATTGGGTGTGAAACCCTTCTTTCCTCGAAGGGCTAACTACTGTGGTACGAAGCCACAACCATCCCAAGTCATTTTCACCCCTACACCTCACATTCATCATCTTCTACAACCCTCCCATCTTCAAATTCACCCCTTTTTGTACCTAAGTTTTCCTTCACAGCAGATTTTTCAGATTTTGGTCCACAAGAGGGGTTGAAACTTCGGTGGAGCACCACGCGCAAACCAGGCAGTAGATCGACACGAGATTTGGTGTGTGAGTGGGCCAACCCTGGCCGTTCCCACCTTAGGTGGCTTTTTCCGGTTTCATGGGCCCCACACACACGCGGACAGGAATTCACGCACGTGCGCCTTGGCCGGGTTGCTGTCCACACGCGTGGATCATCTCAGGTTCCTTCTTTCTTCATTTCTCTCCTCTCTCGCCTTAATCCCCGACCCTAACCTTAGATAGTCCCAAATTCCAAGTATTTTCAACTTTTGCAAACCTTAGATTTTCTCCTAATTGAAACAAAGTAAATCTCTTGTATTGGGGAACAATCTTTTGCAAGAGTAGATGAATCTTACACTCCTTTGGGCATTGTTTGGTTTATAATTTTACTTGATCCAACCCTAAACTTGTGTAGGCTTGGACCCCCATAAATTCCCCTTGATTAAATGTTTGATCGTATGTGGGACGTGGAATTTTGTGATTGTTTAAAATTAGTATGATCTAAAACTTCAAATCTCGCATGTCATATTTAATTTCATGTCCTGCATCATAGGGTCTTAAAAAACCAATTGTCTCGTTTCACCCCTGTATTGCGTAACGGTCATGGCCGCTACCTATACGTATTAGCCTTTACTATCATGTCGTAATGGATATGGGAACACCTTGTTTAAGATGTCTGATGGGGACATCTCGTGCACACGCACACCCCCTACGCATATACGCAAAGAGGAGGGCCTCACCATCGATCTGGATTGATGACGACATCCATGGAGGGCCTCCTAGTTAGAGGACTGTGTTTTGGTTCCTTGGAGTGGACCCGATCATCATGTGGATCCCACCATTGGATCTCATGATCGTGGCCCACTACCCTAGATGATCTAAGACTTTGAGTTTTGCTTATTATTGTTATTAGGAACATCATGAATGGTTTAGATTGCTTTGATTAGTTGTTATTTTTGTTACTTTGTCTCTAAGTAATAGTGTGCGCACATGGTGCAGCTTTTGGGGTATAGGGTTTTCTTATAAATAGGCAACCCCTTGTAGGTTTTTTTTTTCATTGAAGATTATTAATAAAATTCCGCGTTTTTCTGCTTTTCTAATTCTCTGAGTTGTGGAAATCTAATTGGGTGTGAAACCTTCCCTTCTTCGAAGGGTTAACTACCGTGGTGCGAAGCCACATCCATCCCAAATTGCCCCCACCTCCTACCCTCAATATTTTATCATCTCCCACAGCTATCCCATCTCTAAATCCATCCCTTTTTGTAGCTAATTCTTCCTCTACAGCAGATTTGCAGAATCAGGCTCTGCAGGAGGGCTGAAACTTCGGCGGAGCACCGTGCACAAACTGGACATCTGATAGGCCCGAAACTTGGCATGAAGGTGGACCTCCCCTAGCTGACCAGACCCAAGTTGGCCGATTTCAGATTCGTGGGCCTCACACGTGCGGCCAGGATCCCACGCACGTGCGTCTGGGCCCAACCGTTGTCCACACGTGTGGATCACCTCGGGTTTGTCTCTCTCTTTTATTTCACTCCTCTCTCACCTTATTTCCCTAACCTTAACCCTAGATAATCTTAAATCCTTTCTAGTGTTGTGTGCTTGAGGAGACATTTCCTAGCTTAGCCTTTCTAGCGTTGAGAGGGATATCATAGTTGCTCATTGTTATTCCAAATTTGGTGAGGAGGTGGTGTGGACCCCTTTGCCAAAGGGGTCTAAGTTACATGGAAGTTGCAGAGTTTATTAGCCTTATGGAAAGTCTAAAGCTTGTTATGCCTGGGAAGTTGAGTGAAGATTTGATGATATGGAGGGCCCACAGCTTAGGGAGTTTCTCTGTTTGGGCCTTTTATAGATTGCTAACTAGTTCACCATCGGCTACATGTCATAATTATTGGTTCTGGAAATACGTGGCTTCTCCAAAGGTGGCAATGCCTTTGTTTGGCAGTGGGGAGGAAGATAGCGCTCGCTGTTGATAATCTTATCAAGCAATCTTTGGTGCTCCCTAATATATATATCATGCGTATGGTGGATGTCGAGTCAGTGGATCACTTATTTCTTCATTGCCCATTTGTGAGGATGATTTGGGAGTGCTTCATTTCAAACCTTAACATTAATTGGGTGATGCCGGGTTCAATTTCAGACTTTTTGGCTACGTGGCATGATGAGAATAGATATGGATTTGTTGGCTTGGTAGTTTGGAAAATTGCTTCATGGATGAGTGAATGGGCTTCTGAGTTTAAGGATTTGGACGCTTGTATCCTTCTTGCCCTTTTGGGCTTGTAATTGTTTTGTATACTTTTCCACCTTTGTTTTGAGGTGGCTTTTCAAATAAAATTTGTTGCTTAAAAAAAAGTGTTCCCCCTAAAATTTGTATATGTGACCAATGAAATTGAAAGTTTTAGCTAGTACATGCAATACATAGAACACTGAATTTAGGCACCTACCACTATTCTTTGGTTGTCTCTGCATCCCCCTTTTGTAGCTAGAAAGTAGAGAGTGGTAAGTGACGTATGTAAAAAAATTTCCCCTTTTGCTGGCTTATTTTTCTTTAGTTGGATTAAGAAAGGTAAATAAGTATTAAATGGCTTGTGCGACGTGCACACATTGCTTTAGGGCTGTGGTGCTTCATTTTAAAAAAAAAAAGCCCATTAGTTGATTTTGAGCACTGTAAATTTAATGCTAGATCTCTATAATGGTTATACTATATGTGAAGCCCTACGCTTGACTTCCTTTACTGCTCTTGAGTAGTCCAATCGTAAAGCAAGGGATGTGAGGCTTTGCTGACTGTAAGTTTAATGCTATATCTCTATAATGGTTATACTATACGTGATGTTCAATATATGTTGTTCTTTTTTGGGACTATATTCGATTGGTTTATTTTTTTAATACTGCCCATATATATCCGTGTTATGGCATATGATTAGATGGTGTTAAGAAATTGTGGCAATTTCATTTATGATATATCTTTTTTCTTTATTACCCACTTTGCGATGCATGCAACCAATGGGCAAATTTTTTTTTTTTTTTTTTGTTGGTGCACTATTACCTCATGTTTTCTCTATTATCCAATTATGATTATCTATGATGCCATATATTTTGAATGAAACGCTTTTAACTCACTTTCTATTGCTTTATAGTCATTGTAGGCCTGAGTAATCATTGCATAGGCTGCAGAATGTTTTGGATACTTCATATATTTCTTAACTTCTTAATTTTTTTAATAAGATAGTCATGTTTTGATATGATCTCTTTCATTGTCCTTTGTTCCCACTTTTTTTTTTTTTTTTTCCTGCAGCCGCTAATGGGACTAGATTTTATCATCTTACATGGAAATGTTGGAAAATGAGGGAGGCAGACATAAATCTGGGACCATGACTGGCACTTTAGAAGACATTTGCTCGATCCCAAGTGAGAGAGCTATAGATCGATTGACCTATAAGCTTGTCCGTGTATGTGACTTTTCTTTATAATGCAGTACCTTGTTCATATTTGAAAATAGGGACACTGATCCTCCGCATTTCCATAATTGGTGTTCCACCTAATTGCATCATAAGTTTCAGTATCAGTTACCAACTTCAATTCCATTCTACTTGTTCTTGGCTTGTTGATTTTTTCCCCTTTAAATTGTTAATAATACTTGTAGGATTGTCTCTGCTCTCTCTCTCAGATAGTTGTGCCTACGCTAAAATCATGAGAAACTTTATCAAATATCTTGCACAACAAGTGTGGTTAGTCTCTTTGATTCTTTGACTTGCCTTTGGTGCTGTGTACGTCAACTGGTAGTACATCTTCATTATATATTCCTCCAAAGTGTTTAATGGCTATGATACTTGGATTCTTAAGGCATGTTTGGATGGTGGAGTTCCACCGTAATGCAGTGTAAAACTTGTCATCATTACCCCTCGTAGCCCATTGGATACACCAAGCTGTCAAATCATAGTAATTTGTCGGAATTACCATCGACTTGGATGGGCGGAGGTGCATTGATGTGGCATAGTTTTGTGGGCCCCACCATAATGTATGTGTTATATCCACAATTCCACATTGTCCATTTATCTTGTGGGATCATTTTATGGAAAGAGACAAAATGAGGCACATCCGAAACGAAAATTGATCACACCACAGAAAGCAGTTGGAAATGAAGGCCTGGCATTAAAAAATTCCTGCGGCCTGCAGAAGTGTTGGATGAAACTGGCTTAAAATGATATTGCAAAATGGATGGACCGTGTGGATATAACACATTAGGCAATTTATATCCACGTGTATCTAATCATGTGAGTACATTACATGCATATAAAAAAAAATGAAGCTGCCACAATGGTATTGGTATTACAAACAACTTTACTCTGGACTCTACTGTGGTAGTGATAATCATTACCCATTTACATAACATTACACCACATTACGGTGGAATTCAGCCATCCAAACACGCCCTTAAGATGTTGGTGAACCCGCTTTAGACACCTGGATACATGGTGTTAAAAAACGGCTAAGATACAGCCGTATTGACCTCCATTGTTATATGATACTGGGTGAATAAGCTTATTGGTAAAAAAGGGCTGTAATGCAGCCAAAGAGTTTCATTTTTTTCTTTTTTCTTTTTTTCCCCGTTGTCTTATTTTTGCACTTTTTCCTTCATTTCAGCCTTAGATGAAGCTTCAAAACTTATTTTAGGGAGTGTTTGACATCTCTACAAATAAGAGTTTATTGGCTTATTTCTTAAAAAACAAGTTTTTAGATTGTTTGGTAAATGTCTAATTATGCAGCTTATTTATTTATAAAGTGGAAAATAAGCTTTAATTTCGTAAGTTAGGGAGGGTTCACCTCTTCTTTTAGAGCTTATTGATCTAAAGGGGTAGAGGTTATGGCTTTTATCAAAATTTTAAAATGCCAATAATACGCTCACATATCTCTTTACAATTTCCCCCTTCCCTTCTTTCTCATTTGTGGCTTCTCCTCTCCTTTCCTCTCTCCCAGATGGCCCACATGATGAATGCCCCATATTGGAAGGTGGGGGCCTCACATGATGAATGGTCCACATCAAGGTGGCCCCACATAATGGATAGTTAACATCAAAGGTACGCCCTGCATCAAGTGGACCTTGCATGGTGGACGATCCACATCAAGTGGACCCCACCTAATGGACGGTTCACATCAAAGGTGAGACCCACATGATGGATGGTGGGCATTGAAGGTAGGCTCACATGATGAATGACCCATATTGAAGGTGGGGCCCCACATGATGGATGGTCCACATCAAGGTGGGTCCACAATTCACGGTTCACATCAAAGGTGGGCCTCACATGATGGATGGCCTACATCCAAGTATGGCCTCACATGATGGACTATCCATATCAAGTGGGCCCCACTTGATACACAATCTACATCAATGGTGGGACCCACATGGTGGATGGTTGACATCAAAGGTGGGTCCACATGATGAGCAACCCATATTAAGGTGGGGCCCACATGATGGATGGAGTGGGCCTCACATGGTGGATGGGCCACATATTTTATGTGGCCCACTTGATGGATGGTCCACATCAAGTGGGCCCCACCTGATGAATGGTCTACATCCAAGGTCTCCATATCCAAAGTGGCCCACCATGATGGATGATCCACATAGAAGGTGTGCCCCACACGATGGATGGTGGATGTTTAAAAGTGGGCTCCACATGATGGATGGACCACATCAAAGTGTGGCCTTGCATGATGGCTGGCCCACAACAAGTGCCCCCTCATGGATGGCCCACATTAAGGTGGGCACCATGTAATGGGCAATTCACATCAAAGGTTGGCCGGCCCTAATGATGAATGGCGGGAATGATGGACAACCCACTTTGAAGGTGGGGCCCACATGGACACATCAAATGTAGGCTCCTTGTGATGGGTAGTGTACGTAGAAGGGCCCCACATGAAGGATAATTAACATTGATGGTGGGCCCCACATAATGGATGGTGCACATCAAAGGTCGGCCCCTAATGATGAACGGTCCACATGATGGACAACCCACTTTGAATGCTTAACCAACATGGACAGTCCACATCAAAGGTGGCGTCCACATGATGGACAATCCACATCCATTGTCCAATGTGGTTGACGACCAACATTCAAGGTGAAGAGGCATGAAGAGGTATGCTTGTTTGAGATGAGTTGTTGCAATTTTTAGAATGACAGCAACGGCCTCAAACCCGAAAAAAGCTGTTATTTAAAATAAGCATGTTTGAATGTTTTACCAAACGAGCTTTAAAAAACCTCTTATTTGAATGTTTTACCAAATGTGCTTCTTTCAAATAACAACTTTTTTCGGGTTTGAAAAAATGATTTTACCAAATGAACTTATTGTTAGCATTCCAAATATGCATTCAACAACGAACATGGTTATGAGCCGAGATCAATCTCAAGCCTCACCCACAAACGATAAACAAGAAGAAATATAAACTAGAAACAGATCAAAGCAATCCAAACAAACCACAAGACAAGATATACGTGGAAAAACCTCAACAAGGGTAAAAAAACCACGGATGCAATCTTCCACTATGAAGAAAAATAGAGATTACAAAGCGATATACTAACCTCTCCCTTGGATTATAGAGAAAAAACCCCTTTGCCCACACCTTAGAATTATTTCCTAATGCTTTCCAATACCCTAGAAAAACCCTAGGGACACCTATATATTGTTTAGGTAACTCCCCTTTCGCATCCCTGCGAAAGGCGACACAGAAATCCACAGTTTGCATCAAATTCGGAAACGAATTTGCGTAACCACGACCGGTCGAGCAGGCTGTACGACCGGTCGAGCGGACCCCACGATCGGTCGATCATGAGCCTCGACCGGTCGAGCACCTCGGAATCAAAAACCTTATGCTCGCTGGACTTTGAGTCGTGCCAGTCCACGACTGGTCACGACCGGTCGAGTGGGCTCCACGATTGGTCGAGCAGGGGCCACGGCCGGTCGTGCGCGGCCCCAAATTTGGCTCCACTTCTCAACAATCTCCTACTTGAAGACACATCATCATAAACCTTTGTCTTCTTCATCTGGAGTGCACCACCTTGTCTTCAAGCTTGAAGACCAATCAAAGCTGAACAAAGCTTTAGCTTTTCCCGTGTGATCGCCTTGGTCAACATATCCGCAGGATTCTCACTTGTATGAATCTTCTCCAGAGCAATCGATCCATCTTCCAGTAGCGAACGTATGAAGTGATATCTGATGGTAATATGCTTGGTCCTTGAATGAAAGGCTGAATTCTTAGCCAAGTGTATTGCACTCTGATTGTTACTATACAGCTTGCAATCTGCTTGTTTCTTACCTAACTATTCTATGAAACCTTGCATCCACACTATCTCCTTGCATGCTTTTGTAGCCGCAACATATTCTCCTCGTCGTCTTGATAGATACTATATTTCAGAATGGCGAGAGACCCAACTAAGCTGCAAAGACTACCCAATAGAGTAAAGACATAACCTGTAGTGCTTTTTTCATCCATCAACATGTCGATGTCTCTTGCCAAATCTGAATCCATGTGCCCTTGTAGCTTGATTTCCGATCCACCATAGCACAACCCTACACCCTTAGTACTTACCAAGTATCCAAGGACTCACTTCACAGCTTCCCAATGTTCCTTCCCGGGGTTGTTCATGAACTTGCTAACAACTCCCACTGCTTGAGCAATGTTTGGCCTCGTGCTCACCATAGCATACATGAGACTCCCAATAGCTGACGCGTATGAGACTTTAGCCATGTAGTCCCGTTCCTCCTGCGTCTTTACACCTTGCTCCTTAGCTAGCTTGAAGTGATTGGCTGATGGAGTGCTAACTGGCTTAGCACCTCCCATATTGAATCGATCAAGTACCTTGGCTATGTACTCTGCCTATGACAAATCTAGTTTCTTGTTTTTCGTGTCACGCTTTATCCTCATACCTAGGATTTGTTTTCATGACTCCCAAATCCTTCATCAAAATGCAAATTCTCATAGATATGATTGTCTTTTGAGATCCGAGATGTCCTTCGTAGAAAAAATATAAAAAATTGGCCACAAGCATATCATCAACGCATTATATAAAAAATCAACGTACGGAAAGAAGGATGATATACTGACGTATCAAACTTCTTCAAATAACAACAAATGGTCGCATGGCATCTCCTCGTAATGCTTGTTTCCGCCATGAAATTGTCGAACTTTTGTACCATTTCGCCTCGGGGCCCGCTTAACGCATCATATGACATGATTCGACAAGCCATATAGACTCTTCTTTAGTACGCACACCTTATTCTCCTTTCACGGTGCCACGTATCCATTAATTTCTATGATGCATATATATCTCTTCTTCAAGGTCCCCATGAAGAAAGGTTGTCTTAACATCTAGCTGCTCTAGATGTAAGTCCTCTGTAGCTACTATACTCAAGATTATGTGAACCGTAGACATTTTCACCACAGGTGAAAATATTTAAGTGAAATCGATACCTGCCTTTTGTTGAAACCCTTTCACAACTAACTTGGCTTTGTACCGTTTCGAACCATCGTGCTCCTCCTTCAGTCGGTAAACCCACTTGTTATGAAGAGCTTTCTCACCCTTGGGTAGAGTGATTAGCTCCCATGTACGATTAGACTCAAGAGAGTCCATCTTCTCATCTATGGCCTCCTCCCACTTAACCCGTGTATTTGACTATAACGCCTCTTTAAAACACTCTGGCTCACCATTATTTGTCAGCAGTAGATAATGTAAGGAGGGTGAGTATCGGACCGTGGGTCTCCTCTCCCGAGTAGACCTCATCACAACCGGTGTATGCGGCTCTTGTCTCATAATGCTCCTGTGCATGATCATCCTGTGGCGTTGTAACACCCGTATCCGGTAACTCTTCCATCTCTACGAATTTTTTCTCCTTTGTCTTATTTTATGTCACACTGTCCTTATCCATCACTTTTTCATTGAAGAATACGTCCTTACTTTTGATGATTTTCCTATTTTCTGTATCCCAAAACCTGTAGCCAAAATCATGTTGCCCGTAGCGTATAAACGTGCACCTCCTAGACTTCGCATCCAGTTTGTTTTTGTGCTCTGCATCAATGTGAACATATGAAGTGCAACCGAACACTGAGATGTGCAAGGTTCACTTCTTTCCCAGTCCACGCTTCTTCTGGTAGCCCACCATCCAATGGTGTTGAGGGATTTCTATTGATGAGATATGTGGTAGTATTTACAGCATCTGCCCAAAACATCTTGGGCAACCTTGCATGTAACCTCATGCTCCTGGCGCGCTCAAGGATGGTCCTGTTAATGCGCTCAGCCACACCATTCTGCCGCGGTGTCCCTGGAATCGTTTTCTGATGTTTGATTCCATTTGTTGCACAATACTCCTCAAACCTCTTATCACAGTACTCTCCCCCATTATCAGATCTGAGACATTTTACTATTTTACCTATCTCGTTTTCTACCATAACTTTTCACTTCTTAAATACATCAAATACATTAGATTTATGCTTTAAGAAATGGACCCACAGTTTTCTACTAGCATCATCAATAAAAGAAATAAAATAACGTGAGCCACCAAGAGATAATACCTGTATCGGTCCCCACACATCAGTGTGTATAAGCTCCAACAGATACGTCTTTGGAGTGCGTCCCGTCTTCTTGAAGCTTACCCCCTTATGCTTGCCATACACGCAGTCCTCGCAGAATTCTAAGTCAATAGACTTTAGCCCTGGTAGCTTCCCTTTAGACAATAACACATTCATCCCCTTCTCACTCATATGTCCCAACTTCTGATGCCATTACTGCCCATTCACTCCAGTTGATGTGACTGAGACTGAACTGTACGATCTTGAAGTCACGTACAAAGTACCTTCCTTTTTCCCTCGAGATATTACGAAGGCACCTTTTGTGATCTTCTAGGAATCACTGGTGAATGTCGTCACATAACCGGTATCGGCCAACTGCCCCACTGAGATCAGATTACGTTTTAAATTCGGTACATGTCTGACATCCTTCAATTTCAAAACTGTTCCGTCTTTCTGATTGACATGAACGTCTCCTTTCCAACAATACTGCACGACTCATCATCACCAGTAGACTCTCCCAAAGTCACCGACACATAATCATTAACATGAGAACTTACATGAGGTGGCATGAAACGAAGCACCCGAGTCTATAACCCAAGACTCATTCCTCGCATCAAGAGACAAGATTAACGCCTCTGTGTCACTCTCCTCAGATAGATTCACTGAATCCTTCTCGCTTTGAGAGCTTCCTTCTTGTTTCTTGAGCGCCTTGCAATCACGTTTTATATGCCCCTTCTAACCGCAATGCTAACACCTGTCTTTGTCTTTCGGTCCCTTAGACTTCTTTCTCAACTTAGAACGTCCGTGTTTATTGCCTCCTTTGTTCAGCGATCTTCCTCTTCCTTCAACGTTTAGAGCATTCCCTGAATCCCCTGAAACTCCTGATGCCTTTCTTCTAGATTTTTCGCTAAGAATTAGTCCGGCCACATCATCAAATTTCAGCTTTGTCGACCCTGAAGAATTGCTCACAGCAATCACCAAACCATCCCAACTATCTGGCAAACTGGATAAGATCAATAATGCCCTGACCTCATCCTAAAAAATAATGCCAACGGATTCCAATTGGCTCGTGACTGTATTGAACTCGTTTAGATGTTCAGCCATGCTCCCACCATTTGACATCTTCATGTTAAATAGCTGTTTCATAAGATGAACCTTGTTGGATGCTGAAAGCTTTTCATACATGGTAGCTTTTCATACATGGTGGCTAGGGCTTCTATTAATTCTTTTGTAGTTTTCACCTTGGATGTATTGAAGGCGATGCTCTTAGATAAAGAGAGTCGGATCGTTCCTAAAGCCTTCCTATCCAGTAAAAACTAGGGTTGAAAGTTGGGCGGGTTCAACCCGACCGACCCGTGACCGACCCGACATTGGGTTGGGCTCGGGCAAGATATATCGGGTCCGATCTCAAGCTTGGGCTATACAAACACCAACCCGATAAAACTTGGGTTGGGCTCGGGTTGAGGTCTCGGGTTGCTCGACCCAACCCGAACCCGATCAATATATAAGTTATAAATTATAATTGAGTGTGGATCGTTTGTGTTGAAGGCACACTAGTGATGTCGGTTCTCATTTGTCCACGTCATTGCCAATGACTCAAGCTAACAAGAAATGCCGGATTTCTCTCTCAAATAGATTGCTTGCTATGCTACATGACTTTTAAAGGAGTAGTTGTCCTATATTTTAGCTTGTTTTTTTAAAGAAAAAAAAATAAAGTTCTTTATGACGAATAATCACATATATAATTAATAAAATCATAGATACAAAAAAAAAAAATCCTATATTGAAATATAATAAACTAATGTAATAAAGAAAATATTAACACGTATACCCGACCTTCCCGATCAACCCGACCGAGCCCGCTTGGGTTGGGCTTGGGTTGAGAATTCCCAACCCGAGGTTGGGTCGGGTTGGGTTAGGGTTGAGGTATAGGAACCTTGGGTTGGGTTAGGGTTGAGCACCAACCCGACCCAACCCGCCCGACTTTCAGCCCTAGTAAAAACCATTCATCGTTTGCCATCTTTTCTGGTTTCTTCTCTTTTCTTCCTAGAGGAATATAGAGGTCCTTTTGATACAGATAATCCTCCATCTGCATCTTCCAGAAGGCAAAGTTTGAACCATCAAACTTCTCAATTCTAATTTTTCCTTCTTCTGTCATCGCTCCCAATTGAACTAAACCAATAACTTTGATACCAGTTGTTGCGCAGCACGCCAACAATGCAGTGAGCTGAGATCCAATCTCAAGCCTCACCCACAAATGATAAACAAGAAGAAATATAAACTAGAAACAGATCAAAGCAATCCAAACAAACCACAAGACAAGATATACGTGGAAAAACCCCAACAAGGGTAAAAAACAACGGATGCAATCTTCCACTATGAAGAAAAACAGAGATTACAAAGTGATATACTAACCTCTCCCTTGGAAATATAAAGAAAAAACCCTTTGCCCACACCTTATAATTATTTTGTAATGTTTTCCAATACCCTAGAAAAACCCTAAGGACACCTATATATAGTTTAGGCAACTCCCCTTTCGCACCCTTGCGAAAGGCGACACAGAAATCCGCTGTCCGCATCAGATTCGGAAACGAATCTGTGTAACCACGACTGGTCGAGCAGATTGTAGTATTGTACGACCGGTCGAGCGGACCCCACGACCGGTCGATCATGAGCCTCGACCGGTTGAGCACCTCGGAACTAAAAACCTTATGCTTGCTGGACTTTGAGTCGTGCCCGTCCACGACTGGTCACGATCGGTCGAGCAGGGGCCACGACCGGTCGTGCGCGGCCCCAGATGTGGCTCCACTTCTCAACACTTATTGGACAACAAGAGCTAGTAACAAAAGTCTTTTATAGTTAACCTTAAAAAAAAAGGTCTCATTGGAGTAGCTCTTATTTGAAAAATCTCTTATTCAATTAGACGAGATGCCAAACGGACCCTTAGACTAGATTGAGGCTTATTTTGGGAATCAAAACACAATATTCACGTGGGATTTGGCAATTCAAAGCGGAATGGACCATTTTGGGGAGAATTGAGGAAAGGGGTAAGCCATCACTTATTATTATTATTATTTTTATATTGTTTCATCTTCTTTTTGTTGCCTAACAATGAAATGGGCAATAATCCACCAAATCGTGCTCGATTTGTGTTGGACTACGGCCTAATTGATTGACTTTCAGCAGGTCCAGATGATATACAGCAGTCTTATCAAAGAATGGTCACATACACTACTGAATACCTGTTGCAAATACAAAAATTGGTAGATTCTGGTATTTTACAATTTTTATTTTTATTTTTATTTATTTATTTATTTATTATTAGTATTTTTTGTTGTATTTTCCCAATAAAATTTCAAGATTTTTTGGGTAAATTTATGCTGATTCAGTCCAATGTGCCCCGTATGTATGGTTTTTGTGCCCAGTTGATATGGCTACTGATACCATTATTTAAAACCTTGCTTGGACAAGTATTTGGGTGCTATTTTGACACTCTCTCCTTTGTATGTTCCCCTTTCAGGATCTTGAACTCTCGACCTACTTGATCTATATGCTCGAGACCCACATTTCACAAATCTTATATGAAAAATGGAAGGATGCAAAGTTGCTATGAAATAACACATTTTTGCTTATGGGTTATGCTGATCCTATCACCTTATTATTCTTTGTAACATTGCTATACTGCTTATGCATATTTGTGTTTTTGGAAAATCTGTATTTGTATTTGTACCCTTCTCAATGTCCTGGCTCCTTCATACTTTTTCATGTACTTGTAATCACGATAGCATTTCTTTGAGCATTTTACTGCTACAATGACCATGATTTTCTATTAAGTTAGGCTATCTGTAAAGACACAAAGTACAATGACTTGCCTCGAGCCTATGATTGTGTTGTTTGCTTTTGTTTAGGTTGAAGAAGATGGATCTATTTTTCCTGCCTTGGAAGATGAAGTAATGGACGTTGATCATTTGTTGGCAGAGCCAAAAAATGAGAAATTTGTGGAGGATGACGTCTTATGCTTGAACTCGGACAATCCAGTGAAGTGCTTGGCAATGGAAGATTTTCCGTGTCCTGATGACTACTGTCAGAGAAATACTGATAGTGGTAATATCATTGTAAATTTTCATTATTATTATTGGGGTCATTACTTTCTTCAATGACTGGATTTATTTTGTATAGACTTTTTCTTTCAGCTATACTAATTTCTGTTGAGCATCTTTCCATACTTTGTTGGATGCCCTAACATTGTTTATGCCTCCGTTGGTTGTGTAAATATGCATGCTCATTGTAGTTTTCAACTGGGTACCACATTTTTTGAACTACTTCTGTATTTTCTTTATTGGAAATATGCACATCTGGATGTTTTACCTACTTGTGATAGAAAAGTGACTGTGCATCTCTCTCTCTCTCTCTCTCTCTCTCTCTCTCTCTCTCTCTCTCTCTCTCTCTCTCTTTCTCAAGGTGTGCCGTAATGGCAATGGCATGTCCCTTTGCCCTTTATGGGGTCATAACTCGTAATGGCTCCCTTTAAAAACTTGGCTGTAACGGTCCCGTAATGGTCTGTTATAACCTAGCTTAGTATATTTGAAAACAAATCTTTTTTCAAGAGAAAAAACTTGGATGTCTTCTTCTTTCTTGTCCTCTTGCATGCAACAACACTCTCTGGTTCTCTCCTCTTCTTCTCCTCTCGCTGGCATGTCTCTCTAACTCTCTCCCTCTATCCCTCCGTCCCTCTCTCTCTATTCCTCTCTTGTCTTTTCAAATAACGGCGACTTTTGATTGAAAAGTCACTATTTAATAAGGGAAGTGGTATGTTCCATATGGTACTTTGGTGTTGTATGATGCTTGATACACTTGCACTAACAAAATTGTACATGTGGCATACATTAACGCAAAATAATTTGATTAAATTTTGGGACTTGAAATCAAATTGTTTGAATGATCCTAATTGTTGATTGCAGACACTTGTTTGTTGAAATAAGACCACAAGATATTTTTAATTCTTCACCGTCCAATAACTGTTCACCGATCCGATATTCAGATGATGAAATAAGCATAATTTGGGGCTGATTGCCATAGATTGCATGAGTTTTAGGCCGATTTGGGAGCATTTGATGGGTTCTCCGGATTGGCGACACTATTCATCTTAATTTAATTTCATTTTTTTTTAATTACTTGGGGGGGATGGGGGGATGATGATGTCAAATACTTAAGGATGTGTAATAGTGGGATGAATGCCAAAGCTTGCGTGAATTTCGGGTCAATTTGGGCTCAATCTAAACATGTTAGGTTAATAAAATTATCAGATAAGTTGAAACAACCACCTTACCAAATAGTGAACTGTTACACTATTATAAACATGTTTACGACTACAAAAGAATACGTTTTTGAAATCCTCTCAATATTCTAAATTTTTTCCAACTATCGTTACGTGGGCGTATCGGCTGTCATGCCTCCCTAACGGTTGTTATGCGTAATGGTAATGGTCTGGGCCATTATCCCCATCGTTACCATTATGACACACCTTACTTCTAATCGACCAATACTCTGTCCCATACGAAATGGCTAGTTGAATAGTTATAAAAATTTCTCTTAAAAGTTGATTACATGTGGCATTCACACTATACTCTAGAGGCACATCTCCACTTATTAGAACCACCTCTATTTTTAGTGGAGACATCCTCATCAATCTCCCCTAATTTTTGAATAATAGAGTTGTGATAAAGAAATAAATCACTTAAAAGGGATTTCTCGGCCAGTGATTTTAACTAAAACCTAGACTCTATAATTATTCTTGCCAAATACTTCATGTTCATCGTACAAAATTTTGAGCCTCTTGATGTTACTTTAAACCTCCAATTTAGTATTTGCCTCATCTAGTCTTGTTGACCAACATCACATCATCTGCAAACAATATAAATGAAGGGGCCTTGTCCTGTACACTAGTGGTTAGGTCATCCATAACAAGTGCGAAAAGGTTAGAGCTTAATGCCAATACTTGATGAGGACCCAAAGCTTTTGGGAACTTAGTAGTTGCACCATTCTTGTAACATGGTGCTGCTCTTGCTTTGAATCATGCTTGAGACGTGATTCCACTTTTGAGCCACGCTTCCGCTTTGTATCACACTTCAAGCTTGCGCTCCTGGTCTCGCTTCCTAGCTGCTTATTCTCGTTAATATTTTAAAATAGATTCCACTCCACCACCTGGATTTGTTTCCAGTTTGCTTTGTGCTTTGTGCAACTATGTAACTCTTTGGTCTACCACAGGCCGTTCTCCTATTGGGTCCCCCTTCCTCATCACCAAACTGATAACAAGTACTTTATTTTATTTTTTCTGATCCTTGAGTTAGATTGAGAAGGAGAGAGTATGAGAAGCAAGAGAAAAGAGAAGGTTTAGAAGGGTGACATCCCTAGCTTTTCCTCTTATTATCATGAGGGCTTACATAATATATTTGAAAGTAGAAAGATACCTTCCGTGCATAAGTTGGTCATACGCTTAAACTCTATGCTAACACATCACCTTAAGGACTAAGTAAAAGGATTAATGTAATCGAACAATATAAATCATAATTTTTATGTGAAGTGGGCAACACTAACACATCACCTTAAGGGCTAAACAAAGGAGTAAGGTAATGAAACAATAGAAATCATAATCTCTATGTGAAGCGGGCCACACGTATGATCATCACCATCCATCACCCTCCATCAACACTCCCCCTCAAGTTGGAGAATGTATATCATGAATTCCTAGCCTAAAGAAGAGACGATTCAAATGAGTGTGATCAAGAGCTGTAGCGAACACATTTGCCAATTGATTTCAAGACTTCGACAAACGGAATGCAAATTTCCTTACTCCTAATTATTTTCTCGAAGTGGCAATCAATTTTGATGTGCTTGGTTTTCTTGTGATAAACTGGATTATTAGCAATATGAGAACTGACTTGATTATTAAAACATAGCTTCATGGGAGCAACAACCATAAATCCCAACTCACTCATCAATATCTTCATCTAAACAAGCTCACTGTTGCATGAGTCATTGACCTATACTTTGTCTTGCACTTGATCATGACATTACCTTATTTCTTACTTCTCTACATAACTAGGGAACTTCCTACGAAGGTACACTGGCTTAAAGTAGATTGTCTATCCAGTTTGGTTCTTCATCGAGATACCCTTATACTTGAAGATGACCATTGCGCTTATCAATGTTTTCCATATTGTTATTGCTTAATGTATCACACCCTTGGGATATAGATACATATTGACTATCGCATGGGATATATCAGTTGTATTGCATAATGCATTGCGACTGTTGGGAAACATGGGAGACCATTGGGAAATTTGTTGATTTTTTCAATGAAACTTTAAGGATTGTTAAAAAAGACATCAATACACACTTAGAAATCAAAACATCATAAAAACCAAGTGCACATAATTGGTTTCCTTTGTATGGGGTCTTAATCTATGCGCTGTTTGACTAAACTGATGCATGTATATTCAAAGTCTATTCATATAATTTATAAATGTAAGAAGACTTGTAAGGAAACGGAAGCAATATATTTAAAAGCAAAAGAAGTAGAAAACTACAAATATACTTGTGAATAATGTGTGGGGTTGTGGCTCAGACCTATATAGAGTTGCATGGTGGCTTAAAGTAACCATCTCCATCCCGATGGGGCTAGGCATAGTACCGCTGCTCCACAAATCAGTAATATTATGCCTAGTTCATAGTAGAATGATACCAGTGAAGATACTCTCTAACATAACGCTGGTACTCATCCTCTTTGATTTGAGAAAATTTGAATTTTTCCTAATTTTCTACAAATCGGCTCGTGTTACCCCAAATCTAAAAATTAAAGTGTGGTGTTGATTTTATCAAACACTCTTGAATACTCTGAAATGGGGGCCAATTGATCGTTGATCGAAGTGGAATTAAAAAAAAAATAATTTTAAACATTTTTAATTAATTTTTTTTTTCGAAAAATCTCCCAATTACCAAGAACCACTAGATAAGGTTACATACATGTTTGATTTTGTGTTTGGACATAGATTGCAACCGATTTGTTAGAAATTGGAAAATTTTGATTTTTCCTAAATTTTCACAACTCGGCCTATTCCAAATCTTGAAAACAAAGCTCCAAATCCATGATTTTTTGTACAAAACATAAAGAATCATGGATTTGTAACTATTTGACACTGATTTAACATGATTTATAGAAAAAATGTATTGAAAATCGAAAATGTTCATTGGATCAAACATGTGGGATATATCGGCACTACTTGTGTGTTTTGTATCGCATATGCTGGATACAAGATATATTGTGTGATATATCGGCTGATATTGAAAACATTGGCACTTATACAAAATACCATGACTAGGAGCTTCTTTTAAGTATTTAAGTATAGGAAACATGACTTCTATATGAGGAACACAATGAGCTTGCATAAATTGGCTGACCACCTTTATAGGAAAAGTGATATCAGGTTAGGTGATCGTTAAGTAAATCAACTTTCCAAAAAGTCGACAATATCTCCTTGGCCCACATTAATATTTTGGTTTGGGTCCACAAGAGTTTCAACTAGTTGGCGTACGGAACATTAGTCTTGGCTAGTAATCCATTACACATTTTTGTTGTGACAAATTAATGCCTACTTTAGAGCTTGTTACTTCAATACCTAAGAAGTATTGAAGATGACCTTAGTTCTTTGCATAGAAGTGCTATTACGAAAAATATCTTCAACTTGTCAATACCCATACCATAGTGAAAATGATATCATTCACATACGTTACTAACACAACGATGTCTTCTTCACTTTGCCTCACAAAATAGAGTGGTCAGTCTAACTTTATTTGATTCCATATTCAAACATAACTTTACTGAATTTATTGAATCAGTTCTTGGAGATTGTTTAAGACTATAAATGGAATTTTTATTTGTTTTTTTTTATTTTTTTAATGATGGAAAACTATGTTTGATTTAATTCCTTTAAGAAATAATGCCAAATGGTTGCTCCATACAAACTTCTTCAGTAAGATCACTATGAAGAAACACATTCTTTACATCAAGCTGGTATAAGGGCCAATACAAATTTGTTGCAATCGAAATGATTACCCACATAGGATTAAGCTTTGCCACTGGAAAAGTATCTTGTAAGTTGTAACAGTTGACTCTTAAGGTGTCAGTGCACCCTTTTAGTAACCAACCGAGCCTTTAAGTGATTTGCTACGCCATTGGGATTGTACTTAACCGTTTACACCCATCGACACCTAATTGCCCGTTTTCCAACAGGTAAGTCGATTAGAGTCCAAGTTTGATTGTGATGGAGAGTAACCATCTTATCTTCCATATCTCGTTTTCATCCATCATGACTAAGAGCTTCTTGGAAAGAATGCGGAACAAACACAGTTGACAATGACAAAGCAATTTTGCTAAAAAAGGAGATAAGTCAACAACGAAATAAAATGAGAAATAGGATGTTGAGCGTAAGAACGTATATCCATGCGAAGAGTGATGAGTAAGGAGCTGTAAAGAGATTCAAGATGATGATGATCTTCAAATGGAGTTGGAAGAGTGGTGGAAGCCATAATTGGATGAACTTGATTACTATGCTTGGGACGTTTGGAGTAGACTTGCAATGACAGAACTAAACGTCGTATATACATTTTTTTCGATGTAAATTTTGTGTCCAGCACAATGGGAAGAGCAGTAAAAATCTCTCCAAACTGCAACGACTTAACATATTCAGAAAAATAGGGGTCTTTTTAAAGCATGTGACATTAACTTGGACATAATGTTTGTGAGAGGCAGGATTAGCATTTGTAATTCTTGTTAAGTATGCAAGTATTTAAGAAAGATACACTTGGTAACCTTGGGTTCAAATTTTCAAGAATATGATTCATCTAATGTACATAACACACCAAAACACCTTATGAGGGATGGGAAACATAGGAATATTAGGAGAAAAAGAAAAAAGAAAAGGTGATTTGCTTTCCAAAACTGGTGATGGTATCCGACTTATTAAACAACATGCAGTCAAAACTGCATCACTTCAAAATATTGTCAGAACTTTCATGTTAAACAATAAAAGCCCGAGTAACCTCATTTAAGTGTCAATTCTTATGTTTAGTAACAATATTTTCTTGTGGCGTGTTACGTGTATGCATATGAGGTTTGATTAATAGTGCCATGAGATAGGAGAGATGAATTAAATTCATTAGATACATATTCCTTAGCATTATCTAAACATAGAATACACGCCAACAATTCTTTAAAGCAGGAAAACATTTCATATTGATATTCATTCAATATAATTAGGGTATGTGAATGCGGGAATAATCGTCTAGTCTACAAAAATAATAAAGTACTTGAAGTCAAATAAATTAGTAGTAGGAACTAGATCTCATACATCAGAATGTACTAAATAGAAAGGATTATCACTCCTTTTGTCCAGAGTAGGTGGGGATGAGACTTTATGATGCTGGTTTAACTTGCAAGCTTCGCATTCTAACTCAGACACATAAGATAACGATGGAACAAGACTCTTTATACCATATAATGAAGGTGACCAAGCTTATAATGCCACTGATGAGGAGACATCTGTTTGTAGTGCAACTTTGCTTAATCCATTGTTAAGATTATAAAGACCATTTGATTCCTGTCCTCTACTAATCGTCCTCTCTGTCTTTAGATCATGAAATTCACAATAGGAGGGATAGATTGTAATAGCAGTTGCCATTCCAGGCACAGGAGTTGAGGTACCAGTACCATAAACTAATGTTACAGAGGTAATGGGAGTAGATTCATCTAAATGAGACAAGGCACTGTGCTTATACTTCATATGTTCTGAAGTTCCAGAATTATGAACTCAAGGAATATTTTTAGAGGATGTTAAGACATTATACCTGATTGAGCAATATTAGTAGAAGATGATGCATGATTGGAATGATCTTTTAGCAATTTAGCATGCTTATCCTTGGACAATGTAACTATATGACCTATCGTACTTGATTCGAAATGAGCTAAGATGGGCTTGACTGCATAGCCTCGGAACCATTATCAAATGATCGAACTGAGATTGTCATGGCTATGTCAACAATTTACATTAAAATGGGGGTGAGCATAAGATGGAGTGAGTGAGCGACTATTCTCGTAGAGGTGCAAGAAATAAGCGGTCTAGTTACATGCACTTGAAGTTAGTGTTCATTTTGTCTAAAAGGGATTCTTCATGGCATTGTCACCCTTCCTATCATTTCCGCTGATCAAAAGCCAGCTACATGATCACCAAAATTGTTAAATCCATTCATAATTCATAAACAATCTCACTGTGATGGGTAGAGTTAACTGGAAAAAGATGTAAAGGATTTCTTTTTGTTTTTTGCTCCTCCAGTCATTGTTCAAAGTATCGGTATTGCTACAAGTTTCGCTGGCTAGGGATATGGAAATAATATCAATATCACTGATAACCAAAAATGTTGGGAAACATGGGGAAAACTGTGGAATTTTCAGAGAAACTTCAGGAGACGTTAAAATGTACAAATTTGCATATTTAGATATAAAAAAATTGTAAAAAGAATGCATACATAACAAGTTGCCATTTAATGGTGCCTTAAAAGCATGCGTTGTTGTAAGAAATCAGTACAACTCTCCAGCTTCCCACCACCATCCCTAGTTGTGGTTTGTTGCAAGTTGGACTACAGTTTGGCGGTAGAATGAAGTTGGACAGCGAAAGAATCCCTATTCTCTTGGTAACTTGAGTGACATTGAAAAGGCAGTATTATTCTTTTTTATGCTATTTTCCTTTTAAAGGATGAATAATAACATGATTGCATAGATGAAAATGAAGGCAATGTTACTCTTTTAATGCTCCTTTCCTTTCAAATGAACAAAAACATGATTACAGTGATGAAAATGAAGGGAAACAGTATAGCAAGGGAGGCATAGGGCTCATGTACACCTCTCTTTTTGACGTGTATGCCTCGGGGGCACAATCATGCTGCTAGAGTACTTAGTGGACACGCTTAAGGTTCCCACAGGCAACGGAAAGGGTGAGACTTTATAGATGCTCCTGTACCTTTGATATACTGGTTGGCATATGGCATCAGCTAAATAAGAGGATATTGAGCATTGTTTATATGCGTGCGGGCGGGCGGTGTGGTTTCTAGCATTTTGCATGTAATAGCCCTTCATGTCTCCAGCTTTCAATGCTCAAGCAGTATTCTTTATCATGTTCTGCTTTCAATGCTAAAGCAGCTGTATGTAATATTAGCATTCTAGTTGTCTTTAGAGTACATGATGCCTCCTCTGTGGTGGTTATATTAAGCTGAATTTAGATGATAATGGTCATGAGAACTCATTTGTCTGGGGAATGTGTGGTTAAGCAAGATTGGAACAGAATTTAGAACCTTATGATTACAAGATAAATGCATATGGATTAAAGCTCAATTTCTTCTTCAATGTGACACAATTTATCTTCACTCACTCCAAGTCAGCAATGTTACATGATTAGCATTTGAAAACAGTCACTCCAATAGAACCGTAAGGCATCACAGCAAAGGGGTCGATAGGCCACTGTATCCCTGGAATTGAAACCCATTGTATGAATCGAATAAAAAGCATTATTCATTCCCCAGGGAGAATTATCACTTGTTCATAGCCCACAAGGGATTTATGTACATCTCTACAATCCCAAGAACTAAATAAACTTTCTAATCATCTAACACTTCCCATTTTGAGATAGAGGGGTGAACTGACTACACATTCAGTCATATCTGGACCTCAATCGGATCATGGGGTTGCCTGGTGTCATCAATGTGGGTTGGTGCTGTTAGCTTATGCCAGTGCTTTTAGTGAAGCTGATCTAGTGTCCCTGGAGGTTAGGGTGCATAAGCAGGCTTCATTTTGTCTATACCTTTATCGTTGCTTGTGTATAGGCTGTGGTTGAGGGGAACTCTAAACTCATTATCTTGATAGTAAAGGAACCTGGCTTTGGAGGATTGCTAAAGATCTGTAGAAACAGCCTATGATTTAGAAGCTGTTTCGTATGCCATTTTCATACTCATTTGGGAAGTGAATTTGTTGGCCAAGAATCTAGCAAAAGGTAGTTGAGCTTTTGGATTGGTTATTGTGAAATGGGCATGGGATCATCTTATGAGGCCACGATATCTGCACACGCATGTGGTTAATAAACTCTTACCCCAAAGAAAAAGTGTATCAAGCATGTGATCAATATATCTTAAATATTCTTGTGTCATTACTTACAGTGCTCGCATCCTGTAGCCTTTACCATTTTACAATCATGTGTTCAATGCCATTCTCTATTTTCTCAAGTGTGCGGAACAATTGGCTATTTGTGTTTTTGGGAAAATTTTTTTGATCTGATTCTCTTTTTCAATTTGGTAGATTTATGCTGAACTTTATTTCTTGTAGATTCAGGTATTCTCTATTTCAGCATTTTGTCTTTCTAATCGTTGCTGTTTCTTCGTAGGCATGTTGGGTTCTGTCATCACACGAGAAGGGAAACTGGATTCCAAATTCGAAGTATGTTTGTTTATATTTGGACATGTTTGCATGGTTTAATTTACTGTCTGCTAGAGTCTGAGATTGAAGTATAGGGGATATTACAAAATTTCTCTTGATTGTTAGGTAAGAATATAAGGTTTTAGGTTTTCTCAAACAACTGTTCTAGAAACGGTTGATACCTAGTTAGTTGAAGGCTTTTTTTTTTTTTTTCAAAATATGATATAATAGATATCATTTGATCATACCAAAAAAAAGTGTTTGGTAAATTTGGACCTAAATGTGGTATGTTTACAAATTTCTATTGACTTAGTTAATGGAGAAAGGGATCCTGATTGTTATCCACTAATGGACTACCAAGCACTTTGTTTTTAATTTATCAATATCTGAAATATAAATTGCGAGAGTTCCAGACAAAAGCTCCACCCTCTAACTCCTTGCAAACATGCATCAGACATTGTTTGTTTGATTAATTTAAATATTTCTTACTGTTATTCATTAGTTTGATGGTTCATCGAGTCATTTTGCTAGGGCTTTATCTTCCAGTCAATTTCTTATGGTGGTTTGGACGTGGGAATTTCTTGTTTCTTACTTCTTCCAAGCCAAGACCTACTAGTCAATTTCTATTTTTCATTCTATCGGCCCATGACATGTAGCAAGACATAGTGGTCTGAACTGTCCGGTTGGTGGCTCCTAAATGCTTAGCGTCTTGCAAGAAAATAGTTGGATGT
This sequence comes from Magnolia changhungtana, assembly GCA_030180095.1. Classification (NCBI taxonomy): domain Eukaryota; kingdom Viridiplantae; phylum Streptophyta; class Magnoliopsida; order Magnoliales; family Magnoliaceae; genus Magnolia; species Magnolia changhungtana. The sequence goes on from JASAUF010000118.1 coordinate 3,780,287, forward strand.
AGGAAAAGGTAATGGTGAAGCAATGTAATCTCATTTAATATGCCAAGATATGCATTTGATCTGATTGTTAAGATTGTATGATCATATGATTTTGGACCTGGTGGATCATTGGGTCCATAGGGACTGTGTATCCTCATTAATATATTGGGGAGATGGAATGAAGGATGCATGTCTATCTTTACGTGAAGGATAGAAAACCACCTCTTTATAATTATACCTATATCTTCACTCTTGTTGATGCTTTCCACTTGCCATGGACCACCTGTTGGCTTCTAGTGGATGTTTAGCCTGCAGTACTAATTTTAGTTGTACACCCAACTATTTCTCATTCTGGTGCTATTTAAAAATTCAATCCAACTGCAACTTCCTGGACTGATCATCACATTTCAGAACTTGGCCCATGATATGGACTCACCCTTGTTTCTTGCATCAGATCAACCAATGCCTGAATTATCTCTATTAGAAAAGTTTACTGAATGTCAATTCACCCATCCATGATATGCCTAGATTGTCATGGAAGTTGGATTAACCATTTTGCTTGCTTTCTGCTGGCTGCTTGCTTGAAACCTGTCTTATTTCTTGGTGCATAGATATTCTTAATGCGATGATGTTTTTGTCTGGTAGATTTGTCATTGCTTTAGACCCCACTATTATTTCATTATAGATTTGTTTATGTGAGTTCTTATTTCCTTCTTCATGCTCTCTTGGTAATGCCATTGACTAGAGTGATGTTCTGTCTTTGTAGTTTATTGATGGCTTGTTGCAAGGAGTTGATGAGCAAGGGAGTCTTCATGTAACTAGTGGTCTCTCTAGTGATTGTGCTGAATATCTTTTTGGTAGGCCTTCTTGGCATCATACCAAGTCATTTTTAGTAGAATTCAGTATGATTTACATAAAATCCTTGGTTTTTTGTGTTCAGATTCTGGGTTTGTGGAAGAAAGTTCTCATTTAGATTATGCTCCACGTGGAGGGCCATGTTTGGGAGATTTAGGCACAGGAACCCTCTCTCCAGGCTTGAGTGAGAGGGACAATGATCCTGCTGGGACATCAAACTTTTCAAGTGCTATTGTTCCATTGCCTGAGTCTACATCTGATCAGAGTACTTTCTTACTTGAGAATATGACGATTCGCGAACTTCATGAGGCCTTTAGGAGCACATTTGGACGGGAGACGTCTGTTAAGGACAAGCAGTGGCTCAAGCGCCGTATCTTGTTTGGTTTGCAGAACCTTATTGAGTTGGATAATGGTTGTAGCCTCTTGCAAAGTGGACTATCTTCTCATGATAATGAAGATGAAATGATTTTCATATCTGCTGATGATTCATCTCAAAGAATGTACCACCCTTTCACAGATATTTCTGGTAATAAGGCTCCACCACTAGGCAGAGATGCTGGAAGGGAAGGTCATACTAGCAGGGATGCTCTGGCTTCCAGCATTCCGGAGTCTGGTAAAATTGGATTTGAAGGCTTGAATTTTGAAGATAGAGAAAATGCATTTGTAAGTCGGAAGAGGTTGCGCAAGCCTACAAGGAGGTACATTGAAGAATCATCGGATGTGACATCCAGAACTTGTAGCGGACGATTAGAAATTTCTACTATGAGTTTGACAGATAAATATCAGCGTGCCAAATCTCACAACCAGCACCATCGGAAGGGGTTTGGATCCATGTTGCCGGTTTCTAGGCAGGACTCTTTTGGTGGATCCAGTATTCAGGTGCCATTTGGTCTTCGGGTGCGGAGGGGGCGCCCACGAAAAAATTCCACATCCCCTATGGTAAGAGAATTCTTTCACTACATCCCCTATCACAAGAGAAATCTACTTACGTGGAAAATGTTATTCATATCATATTCTTTCTTTCCATTGGATGTGAGGCTCTTTACTTTTTGGCAGTCCTTTAGTACGTCTATTATCTGATATGGTCATGCAAATGCTGAGTTCTATATACCTTCTTAGCGTTTATTTTGTATGTTTCATCAATTATTGCTGTTGATTTTGACTTCTGTTTTGAGTTTGGCATCCAATGAGGTCCATATAGTTGGTATTGGTATTTCACTAGGCTAATTGTCAATTATCATACACACCATCTGCTTTCCACGAAAGCATAATTGGCTCACAATGCATCGCTACGTCCTCTAGATTGTCATGGTAGCGTATTGCAAGGCACTTCAAAAGTGTTGGTCCATTTGTTTTGTTTTTTTTTTTTTTTTTTTTTAAAATTTATTTATTTATTTATTATTTTTAATTTTTTTTTTTTTTTTTTAAATTTTTAACACCATAGAAGGGTGAGAACATATAAAAAGGGGCTTTAAGGTCCTTGTTCAATGATTTTCTCAATTTGTTTCTGATCAAAGCTTGGGATCTTCTCCCAAATTTCTTATATGTTAGATAAACTTATCAGATATTTTTCTTCTTGATTTCTTTATTTTAATGTGTCAAGGTCATCACATTGGATTTTTTGAAATCCATTTGAGCTTCCTTTGTAATTGATGGTTTTGGGATAAATGGAAAAATTAGGTTGGAGGATTTGGGGATTCTATAAACTAGATTTAATTGTTTGGGAAATTTAGGGATTGTGGCATAATTGAGACTTTTGGCTTGGTGAATTTGGGGGAGTTGGAGGAAATTTAGGGTTAGAATTTGGGAAATTGGGAATTACGATTTAAAATTGGGGCAATTTAGGGAAAACTTGGGATATGGGGTTTTGGTCTATAGAGGAATTGAATGTTATTGATTTTTTAAATGACATAGTTTCGATTGACAAGATGAAGGAGGGTTTATACAGAAAGCTAGAACTATGGAGCGATGCTTTGTAACCTAAAGTTTCTAAAATTAGTTAGACTAAAGCAGAGTACATGTAATATAGGCCATTGGTTGGTATGACGATTCGTAGGGGTTGTTGGGAACGGAAACGAGGATGATGACCAATGTTGTCAAATCGCATATGCGATTGCATGCGATCCGCATATGCTGTTCGCATATGCGATCGCACAATCGCATATGCCATGGCATACTTTTTTTTTTCCAAAAAAAAAAAAAAAAAAAAAAAAAACTAAAAATTCTAAAAATTCTTAAAAAAAAAAAGAGGGGAAAACTCATGTTACTCATCTAATTAGTACACATGATTGGATTGGGTTATTTTACTTATTTCATTATAGTTTGTGTGTTTCATTAAGTGATATATTTAATTACTTATATTATATAAATTTTAACAAAACAATCAACAAGCTACATTAAAAGTTAACTAATTATTATAAACTTCAAGAAAGAAATTTTAATGATAAATGGATAACTTGAAACAACATACAAGTTATAACTTACAACAAAGACAACTTATAAAATACAAAAAATAAACATAATTGAAATAATTGTAGAGAGATTAGAGTAAGAAAGAAAGAGGTGTAAGAGAGAGAGAGTAAGAGATTTTAAGCTTTGGAGTAAAGAATAGTGAAAATGGAGGGGGTATGAGTGCCTAATTATAGGCAAAAGTTCTCCAATTTGAAAAAATAAAAAATAAAAATAAAAATAAAAAATTTTCACTCTTGGCTATTGGGAAATATGCCATCGCATATGCAGTATGCGATCGCATACTCGCATATGCGATCGCATATTTATCGCATACAAAAGTATGCCATGGCATACTTGCCAGATCGCATATGCCATCATGGCATATGCGATGCGATCAAAAGTATGCGCATATGCGATCGCATTTGATAACAATGATGATGACAAAGGCTACCGATGGATAGACAAACTCTATGATTTGCGAGTGACTCAATGATGATCTAAAGTTGTTTGGGTTGGATTTTGGCACCTGACAAGTGTTCTAGTGGTGAGAAACCAAGTACCAGCGAAATCAAGGTTTTTTTTTTTTTTTTTTTTTTTTTTTTTTTTTTTTCTAGTGGGTTAGTGGGAAAAAAGCCACAATCTCCTAACACACACAAGGTGCTCAAGCTATCTCTCCATTATGTGAGGAACATCCTTTTATAAACAAAATAGTGACTTCCACTACTACGAAATAAAAACTAATAAGCAGTGCAACTAAAGAAGGCAGTTAACGGAACTATGCAAAACAACAACTAGAGTATGAAATATAGAGGACTTCTACTTATGGTGTATTTGAGCTTTGTGTGGGACCCAAGAGATCTTATCATATGCATTCTCTTCATGCTACATGGATGTGGTATATGGAGGGAAAGGAGGCTAAAGACGCATTCTAGGTTGATCTTTTCGAAGGGCATAGTTGAGGATGAACTTGGCATCGCAAAAATCGAACGTAATAGCTTAGAGGTGGAAAAAAACATAATCCTTGTCTAACGTTGTTGATCACATGTTCAGTGCATTGGCCCTTCATCATAGAAAATTTCCTTCACGTGAGGGCTTCTCACTTCACATGCCTCAATTCAGGGTATCTTGTTGCAAGTATTCGATTTTGATGCTCCATTCATCCATACTTTGTTATATTTAACGTTTTAAATATCGACGATATTAGCCGATTGTCCCACGATATATCTTTTATTCCACCTATGCGATATGAAACGCATAGGTAGTGCCGATACATCCCGCATGTTCAATCTGGTGAGCACTTTCAATTTCTAATCCTTTTTTTTTTTTGTTGAAATTATGTTAAATCAGTGTTAAATGGTTACAAATCCATTGGTTCTTCATGTTTTGCGTGTAAAATCATGGAGTTGGAGTTTTGATTTCGATATCCATTGGTTCTTCATGTTCTCCATGTTTTCTTTTTCGAAATTCTCCTTCAACCAGCTATCAATTGAGACTTAAATTCGAAGTATTTAGGAGTATTTGATGAAATGTTCATCATATGCACTCTAATTTTGAAATTTGAGTGTAGGTGGTTTGATTTGGGAAGATTTGGGGAAATTCAAAATTTTCCCAAATTGCTTCTAATGTTGCACTCCAAAAATGAAATCAAGCATATATGAGGGCTTACATATTGATTTGTTAAGTCCTCGTCAATTTTTTAAAATTAAAAATCATTTTTTAATTAAATTTACTAATATATATATATATATATATATATTTCTAAATTCCCCGTAAACCAACTATTAATTGAAACTAAATTTGAAGTATTTAGGAGTGTTTGGTGAAATGATCATCACATAAACTCTAAATGTTATGCATTCAATTTGAATATAGTTGCATTAGTTCAGTCAGACAACGCATAGCTTATGACCCTATACAAAGGAAACCTATCATGTGGACTTCTTTTTTGAGATGTTATGATTTAAAAGTGTGTATTAAGTTTTTATTTTATTTTATTTTTTTTATTTTTAATAACAATCCCTAAAGTTTCATTGAAAAATTCAACCATTTTCCTAGTGTTTCCCCATGTTTTCTAAAAAGTGCGATAAATTATCCGATACAAACAACATATTCCGTGCGATAACCAATATGTATCTGTATCCTAAGGATGCGATATGTAACGCGATACTGATATTTCGAACATTGGTTATATTTGACGGTGAAATGGAGTCGTATGGTGGTTTGGTCCATGCGATCAGTCTCGACTGGCGATGGGCCTCATTGAATGAGCTTCTTTTGATGGGCACAATTTGAGCTGTTCATACTTAATGATGGTGATGGTTGTACTTCAAGGTGAGACCAACGTTTCAAATATTAACGGTATTATTGATAATATTATCGATATTATTGGTATCACTAGGTCAGCGATAATATTGATATCAACGATAGTTTGAGGAAATATCCCTTGTAATAGTTCTTTGGTATCGGTGATATCGTCATAATATCCCTGATACTAGCAATAATATCCTTGATACTAAGGAAGTATCTATAAATAGTAAAAAAATGACAAAATTAGGAAAATTTCAAAACTGAAAAAAATTCTGACCTTTTTTTTTTTTTTTTTTTTGGAATTTTTTGCTTAGGTAATTTCAGTTACTCTTGGTTTTTATTGAATTAAAGTATGGATTTGGGGAGAAATCTTGACTTAAATTGGAGATAGGTTGGAACTCAAAGGCGACAAAACAAACATAGGAACTTATTTTATTTTATTTTTCCAAATGTTAGCATGGTTGCAATGAAAACCCATGTCATGCATTGACATGGATTTGTGGCAAAAAAAATTATCATTTAAGTGAAAAATGGGGGAAATTGGTCTACTTAATTTTTCCATTTTTATATTGAAAAAATGTGCTTTTCATTGTTAATTAATGTAAAATTTTTTATATATTAATGAGTGTTGGTTGATCTATTGATTGGCTTCAAATTATATATATTTATTTTATACTAACTTTTAGGCCCCAATGAAATGGAAACTTATTATCTAGTGTTGTTTTTTTGCAGCATTTTGATTCATGCATGTGTAAACATGTCTTTTACCATCGTTAGAAGTTTTATTCCTTTTCCTAATGTTTCCCTAATATTTCCCATAGACAATGATATTTTCCTGAGTAGTGGTGATAATATTGGTGATACCGATACATATTCCCGTATCCCCGATCATTGATACATGTCATGATATTGATACTCTGAACATTGGGTGGGACTAGCGTGTCCGACCATCAATGGCATAATCCATCTGCCAGCATTATACATTGATCTATTTAAAATTCCGCGTGAGTCTAGTCGTTCAAATGTCCCAATTGTGGGCCATATAAAAATTAATGGTGGGGGATAAATGTTTTAAAACTAGTTGGACTAGAACAGAGTCTATGGAATGCAATCTTCGGGACAAATAGGAGTGGAAATGGAGAGTTGGTCAAGATTGTTGACTCGGAATTACCCCAAAGGGACCATTTTTTGATATGTTGGGTCATGTGAGTGGAGAGATTCAGAAGGAGGTTTCTCATGGATTAGAGCTGGGTGAAAGAATTGGAGATGTGCCTTTGGAGTTTTATGTGCTTGCTGCATGCCAATCAAACAAATTTTTATGGGATAGCTATGGGGTAGTTTAGTTATATGATCAGCCTAGCTTTATAAGACAAAATGTTGGGTAGTTAAAGAACATGTTCATAGGATGAGTGTAGCTGAAATGAGTACATTGGGATGGATGAGTGGCATTGCAAGGAAGAATAGAATTAGATATGGCAACATTTGTGGGAGCTTAAGAGTAGCACCTATAGGTAATAAGATGAGGTAGACTTTGGATGGTTTGGCTATGTGCAATGTCCTCAAGAACTGTGCTAGTTGGGACAAAGTGAGTTCAACTTGAATCATTGAAAAGAGCAAGCATAAGGCTCACATTTTTTTTTTTTTCGAAAATTACCACAAGGCTCACATGGTGGTAAGTGGTGTTTTAAATATCGACGTTATCGGCCGATATATTCGATGAAATATCTTGTATGCCACCCGTGTGATACGATACGCACGGGTAGTGCGATATATCCCATTGGTTCGATTTGGTGAGCATTTTCAAATTTCAATCATTTTATTTTCTGTAAATCATGTTAAATTAGTGTCAAATTGTTACAAATCCATGATTTTTCATGTTTTGCATGAAAAATCATGGATTGGGTGCTTCGATTTCGAGATTTGGAGGAGATGGGCCAAGTTGCGGAAAATTGAAAAAAAATAAAAAATTCCCAATTTCTCGCAAATCATTTGCAATCTTTGTGTCCAAACATAAAATCAAACATGTATGCAGTGTTCGAGTTGTCAGTATTGCTACAAGTTTTGCTGGCCAAACATAAAGATATAATATCGTTACGCCGATAATATCTGCTGATAACTGGAAATGTGGGAAAAAAGGGGAAACATGAGGAAAACTGTGGATTTTTTCAATGAAACTTCAAGAGATGCCTAAATACACATTTGTATATTTAGGAATAAAAAATTTTTCACAAAGAATGCATACACAATAAGTTTTCATTTAATGGGGCCTAAAAGCATGCACTACCGTAAGATATCATTCCAATAGTAATCAAAATGGTTTTATATAATACAAATGCGACCCCTATATAATAATTAAGACATGTCAAAGTAAATGAACTAAAAAAATACACCTTTTTGGCCACCCCTTATCTCCACATATAGTCATGCGGCCACTAAGAGTGCCACAATGTACACATGGTGTACAAATGGTGCAACTTTCATAAGATCAACCCTATTGATCAGCTACATTGCTTTATTTAAACCATTGAATTAAAAATGGCGTACATTCAATCGCTACCATGCGGTCCACATGAGATTTGGATATGCTTCAATTTTTGTGACTATGCCCTAAAATGAGCTGAAAAAAATTGATGGATGATATGGATATACAACACATACATCAAGGTGGGCCCCATGGTTAGGGAGACACCTACTACGGTGTTACCTGGGTAATAGTAATACTATTCTGCTCGTGATAAAATTGATGTACACAACGCACATGTGTTAGCATGGCACATAAGTACAAGATGCAATCCATCCATCAGGTTGATCCAACCTTATACATGTTTTTCAAAAATAATCATGATCAAAACAGCATGCGGGCCCCAATATGGGAAATAGGTGGATAGTTAAAAAGCTTCACCCTAGTTATCAGAGTTGTACATTCGTTTTGCAAAATGTGGCCCACTCGACCAGTAGATCAAACTGATTCTTGGCCTATGGCATCAATGTAGTGGTGCCTTTTTGTATGATAGTTAGATCTTGGACGTATCATGCCATGTAGGCACGTACATAATGCGTACATGAGCTTTATTGCACGTGCGTGTGGCTTAGCAAGGCTCCATGGGCAAAAGAAACCCTACAAGGGTGCACTCTTCATGGGAGTTTTATGATTTGCAGCCCCTCCAATACACGTGACAAAATGACATTTTATTTGAGGGGCCGACTGTGATGTATGAGTTTATCAACACTGTCCATTTCATTTTTCCATATCATTTTAGGATATAAGCCCCAAAATGAGGTAGATCCAAGGCTCAAGTGGGTCACACCATAGGAAGCAGCGATGATAAAATGATCATGGTGGGGATCCACTCGATATTTAGATCTACCTCATTTTTGGGATCATATGATAAAATGATATGAAAAAATGGATGGATGGCCTGGATGAAACACATATCATGGTGGGGCCCACAAAATGCTAACAAGTAGCCATTTGCTATTCGCTATGTCGCAAGCCAATCCGCATCCTTTTCTAGCTAGGTGGGTGGGACGGGACCTGTCCTTGGGGCCCACCTCAATGTACATGTTGTATATCCACGTCGTCCATCTATTTTACCAGATCATTTCAAGGCATGGTCCAAAAAATGAAGAAGATCCAACACTCAAGTGGACCACTGACCGCACCACAAGAAACGGTGGTAACTGACCATTAAAATCTTTTTGTGGGCCACAAGTTTTGGGTCAAGCTGATATTTATGTTTTTCCTTCATTTAGTTATGTGTGACATTATGACAACTTGGATGGGAAATAAACATTACAGCCCCTGGGAAGTTTTTAATGGTAGGTGTTCAATGACCATTGTTTCTTTTGGTGTGGTCCACCTGATTTCTAGATCTGCTTTGTTTTTTGGCCCATGCCCTAAAATTATATGGAAAAACTAATGGAAGGTGCAAATATACGATGCATACATTGATGTAGGCCCCGCACAGTCACACACATCACGATTGTTGTGTCCATGAGAAATAAAAACGAAAGGGAAAGTGAGGGTTGAATCGTCAAAGCTGACCTTTTTGAAACTCCTATCTCAAGACCCTAAATCAGATTTTCTTTTGAACATGGTGAGTCGTAAATGCCGTTACGGGGCCGTAAAGGCCATTATGTAAAGGTAATGGTGGCAACCGTTGCGGGGTCGTAATGGCCATAACAACCATTATGGAAAAAAATGATCCCTAATTGCCGTTAATGGCACGTTACGTCCCCTATAAGGCCATAACAGCCCTGTCATTGTCTGTTATGGGGCAGATACAGGTTTTCCATACTTTTTAATCAACATTACGGGGCAAATACATGTTTTTTAGGAAAATTTTTTTTTTTCAATAGAAAAAGAGACCGTAACGGCTGTTATGACCTGTATCGTAAAGGTAACGGTGGTGGCTGTTACGGCCACTGTTACCGTTATAGAACATCTTGCTTTTGAATCGAAGCATTTTCAAGCCCATTCAATGCAAAAATCATGCATTCTTTCCAAAAGGAAAAAGAAGAAGATTTTTTTTTTTTTTTTTTTCGAGTATTTAATCTGGACCTTGCTTGAATTTGTTGCTAGATGAAAATGCCAAAAATTCCCTTTCTGTCAACGATAATAGGGTGGTTGTTGGATAGAAACAGTAACTTAGTGGCGATAATTTGAAATTATTGAAAAATCCGAAAAATCGGGGAAAATTTGCCGATATCCGGTAGAGAAACGAAATATGTGGCGTTCAGTATCGACGACCCAGCGATATAAAAAATATCGGTGACAATTCGATATTATCGCCGATAATTTCGATAATTTAAACACTGCATGTATGTAACCTAATATAGTGATTCTTCTTTTGCTTTTGAATGTATTTCTTGTGTTTCCACACGTCTTCTTGCATTTATAAATTATATTAATAGACATGAAATATACTTGCATCAATTCAGTTAGACAATGCATATATTAGGACCCCATACAAAGAAAACTTATTATGTGTACTTGTTTTTTGTAATGTTTTGGTTTACAAGTGTGTATTGATGTCTTTTTTAACAATCACCAAAGTTTCATTGAAAAATTTGACCAATTTCCCAATGTTTCCCCATTTTTCCAACGACACCGATACATTACACGATACAACCGATATATCCCATGCGATAACCGATACGTATCCGTATCCCGAGAATGCGATACATAACGCGATACCGATATTTCAAACATTGGTGGTAGGTAGTAGGAAAACACTTTATGACCTATGGTTTGACTAAGGATATGGTCCTTGATAGAGTGGAATGGCAGAATAGGATGTGCAGCCGACCCCAATTATTTGGGATAAGGCTTAGATGATATGATGATGATATCTATAAACAAGTAAATATTGATATCTATGATATAAATATATGCACTTGGTATCTCCAGGAGTGCACCTAGCCATTTTGGGCACTCTAGGGGCCGGTTTGCTTGAGCTGTGTCTAGCACGTTTAATTACAGTTACCCTCCTTTTTCCAACAGTTTTAGTGTAATTTCTTTACTGCCTTTTACCTGATACCATGCCAGGTAAAATAACATAGTTTTCAGCTCACAAAAGGCTCATTTTTATATTTTTTATTTCCTTCCATACATCTTCCTTGTTCTGTTTTGCTTCTTAGCCCAGTCAACTTTTTACATTGGAAATGCTGTTGTGATGTCTTTGGATCAAACTATTTGAATAAAGGCACATAAGATCTTCATATACCCAGATTGCCTGCAAATGCTCTATAGCCTTCCCATGTATGTTTATTCCATTTTGTAAGTGGTCACATGGTGGAGAATGAGAAGATCAGAAGAGAGAATCTTTGGGAAAAGATTACATAGAGAATATATCTTACACCTTTGTTATGTTTTATTAAACCCTGAACAACTTAAATGAATGGTGTCCTGAGGGAGCACCAAATAAGATACGCTCACTCCATAAAATATAGTTCTCTACATGCACATCCATATCCAAACACATACATATGCACACCCATTCTCTCCACAGATAGGCCACATTCTCTACACATACAATTGCCTTATTCATTCATTTGATGTTGAACTATCATGACTTTTTTGGAATGCTCTTTGAGCTATTTTCATGTGTGGTTAGAGCATGCTGGTTATCTTTCTCTCATATAAGTTATTTCCACCTGCTTTCATAGGGGATATTTTTATTTTTATTTTCCTTTGGGTACAGAAATTGATGATTTTCCTTTTGTTCAAATTAATTGTCATATTTACTATGCAAACTCGGGATTAATGACTCTGCAGGGGCATGACTCTAAGGACTACAAGGAATACAGGCTGCTCTCAGGCATGCCCAAACGAAATTGTGGGTTTGGATCTCCTCAGTCAGAATCACATGATGACATGTCAGATGACTGTGCTATGAAAACCAAAACTGAAAAAAGTGGGATGCGGAGGAAGCATCATAGGCTGTGGAACCTTTCTGAGGTGATGAAACTGGTCGAAGGTGTTTCTCGTTATGGGGTTGGAAGATGGACTGACATAAAGAGGCTCTTATTCTCATCGTCTGCACATCGCACTTCTGTTGATCTCAAGGTCAGTTCCTGACACCACTTAAATGTGCTCGATTTAAAAATGTTCGAAACTTTGTTTGGCACTTGGCACTTTGCAGGATAAGTGGCGGAATCTTCTGAGGGCTAGCTGTGTACCAATGCAGAGCAAGAAAGAGGTAAGACTTATGATTGCCTTCTCCTGCTATTATTCTAATGATTATTCTCTTCTAAATTATTTGGTTCATGTCATGTGTCCTCATTTCTCTTTTAAAGAACTTTATTGTTTTAACACTCTCTAGATCCTGGATGATTGTAGTTTATTGGGGAGTACAAAGGAACGCTAGTTCTGTAGCACTCATATGGAAATTGCATGCATGTGCACCTATAAGTTGCACCTAGTTGCAAACAAGATCTTTTGGTTTTTTGGACAAGCATTAGGTGTCAGATGCATTGCCTATAGAAGTACATTATGATAATAATATCATCACTTTTTGTAATCAATATTTATATCATCATTATCATTGTTCTCTAGCAATTTGGGGTCATCTTCTAAATGTTTAGATTGTCAAAACTTCTATGATCAGCTGCACACTGGACATTGACCTTCTTTTAGCTTGTGCTCTACAATAAGGATTTGTATATATCAGATAAAGCAATCCTGCAAGTATCAGATGATTGCTCGTTAGAAAACTAATTTGGTCATATAACTCTCCCTAACATTAGGGTGCATGCTTGTGAAAGAATCAATACATGCATACTTCAGCAATCTGACTTTTGATTCAATTGGATAAACCCTACAACTCCCTCTAATATCATCAACAATTGACATTGACTTGGACTTGGCCGAACATGTGCAGTTGTGGTAGTTTTGTCATCCATATGAGCGGACTGTAATCCCTAGGAACCATGGTTTTGAATATCCGTTATGTTATGGCTGTATCAATCCATTCTCACTCCAATCTCTCTCTCTCTCTCTCTCTCTCTCTCTCTCTCTCTCTCAGAAAAAAAAATCTGTTTCACTTTGTTTACACGTTACGGGGTTTAACCAATCTGTTAAGGAAAAAAAGGCAGTATTGGCGTGTGTCAGCCTATACTTGCGGAATTGCAGATACACCCTGTATCATCACTGATATAAGGGCCATTACAGCTGATGGGCCGATATTGCCATGAAGACCTCATTTTGAAAATTTTATTTTCAAAATTTCTCTCGTTTTTCCACTTATTCATTTCAACTATGAAGGAATCTTATAAACAAAATTTAGGCTAAATCTAGGCCTATTTTGGGTCATCAAAATATAAGGTCTGAGTGGGATTCGACAAATTGAAGCGGAATGGACCATTTTGGGAAATATTGGAAGAAGGGTAAACCATCACCTTTTTCTTTTTATTATTTCATCTTCTTTTTGCTGTATTCATAGCCCTAACCCACCAAATCATGCTTGATTGTCTTCGATTTGGACCTATTTGGTCGACTTTCAGCGAGTCAAGCTGATAGGCGACATTCTTATCAAAGAATGATTTGATACGCCATTGAATACATGTTAAGAACACAAACAAAAGATAGATTATGCTGTTTTCCATTTTCCCATTATTTTTTCAAGTTCTTGCGATAAATTGTTTTTTGGCCAATATGGGTCCGTATCGTCTGATACCAGTCCATGTGCTCCATATCATATCGTTTTTGGGTGTACATCTACTGTCACTGTTATTCAACAGTTTGCTAGGAAGCGCAAACTAGTTCTTGTCCCAATTCAATTAGAAATGTAGAGATGTGAATGGCGAACCATGTAGAGAAAACTGACCAAGAACGAGGTAATTATGTGTTTGTTGCCATCGCTTTCATCCTTGTCTCCAGATATTTCCTTTAGTTTATGGTTTTGTAACCATCAGTTTCATCCTTGTCTCCAGATATTTCCTTTAGTTTATGGTTTTGTAACCATCAGTTTCATCCTTGTCTCCCTATATCTTCCTTGAGTTGACCTCATAAGCAGCTTAGATTATTTCAATGGGTCACTGACCAGGGCGGATCAAATTTATGAGTAGGGAAGCAAATAGTGGGGCCATGCCTTGAACCACTTTGTAGGGTTAGTGGAGGAGAGGCATGTAGCAGGCACTTGTGGGTAACTGATGGACCAGATGAGTGGATGAGAAACATCTCGATACATATTTATAAGTTGTCAAAGATTAAGAGAAGAAGCATCAAAAGAAAAAGGAGAGGAGAGAAGGATATTAGAAACTTAGTTTGGCTTCATGCAGGTGGATTAACAATTGAAAATATTTTTCTACTTAGGCAGTTCATGGAAAAAGTATATAATAGTTAAGATGAGGAATCTCTACATGTGCTTCCAGATTTGTACAAGCATACAACAGAGTTTTAGGATGGTTACCGATCGGTAATGATGCTGAAAGGGTTTGAAGGGGATATATTAGATCGGTATAAGGATATTGTCATAAGAGTGAGAAAGAGCACACAATATCAATTGATCTTGTGAAGCAGGACAATTAATCACTTGCTCTAAAAGCTCGAACTGATAGAGCATGTCGAATAATAAACTAAGCAATAAGTAATGTAAATCATAATTCTCAAAAATTAACCACTAATTGTTTAATTCAAATAAATAAATAAAACACATTAGCAATTTAGGATTTAGGGTTTAGGGATTAGGTTAACCCGTTTAGGTCTTAGGGTTTAGGGTTTGGATTTAGGATTTAGGATTTAGGGTTTAGGGTTTGGATTAGGGTTTAGGGTTTGGATTTAGGGTGTAGGGTTTGGGGTTAGAGGTTAGGGTTTAGTGTTAGGGTTAAGTTTTAGCCCGGTCGCTCCCGAGCTAGGCCAGACGCACCACAGCGAGCCTAGATGCACTGCACCCGAGCTAGGCCAGGCGGTACGCACCACGGTTCCATAGTGAGCCCGACCTGACCACACTTGAGCCAGGCTGTGCGCACCACAGCGAGCCCGACTGCACCGCACCCAAGCCAGGTTAGGCGGGACGCACCACATGTCCATGATGAGCCCGACCGCACACCCGAGCTAGCTCGGGCGCACTACAGCTAGCACAGGTCACTCCCGAGTTAGCCCAGACGCACCACAACAATCCCATGCCGCTCCGGAGCTAGCCCGGGCTAACTCGAGCCATCCTTTTGAAGTTATGAATTATTAAATTAAAAAAATGAAATTACCTTAATCGAGCCGGTTTGCTGCCGGAGCTCGAGATATGAGGGAGGTGGGCGGAGTGGGGGAGAGAGAGAGAGAGAGAGAGAGAGAGAGAGAGAGAGAGAGAGAGAGAGAGAGAGAGAGAGAGAGAGCTTGAAATATGACGGTTGGACGGGTGTTGCTGTGCCGGAGAATGAGTTTCAGATCGGCTTGGGAGCAGTGGCCGGCGGGTAGGATTAGGGTAGAGGGAAATGTTTTTTTTTTTTTTTTTTTGGGTTTATATAGTACCTGACAATCGGATCGAGCCGGGTTTTAGATCGGGTTGAGTTATTGTGTAACTCGAACTTGACTCGATCGGGTTTCGGATAGGGCTAAGGCTACTCGATCTGAACCCGACTTTGCCAATCGGTTTGGGTCGGGTCTGACAGAGTCGGTCGAGTCGAGTCCACAAAGTTGGTTCGACTTGTGCAGCTCTAGTTCCATATCCAGCTTCAATTGCCAATGTGCCGCGTGTCATTGTCCATATTCAAGCCCACATGCGCGCTACTAATTGATGTAGAGCGGGTCACGAACAGTGGACAGTTTCATTTCCAAGATGGACAAGAAAAGGCCCGATCGGAGGCGGAGGTGATCCGGACCGTTAGAACTTAAAACGGACGCATCTCGCAAACTGGTATGAATTATCGGACATAACATATATGATTTTGGGGTAGGACGAGCTACTTTAGCCACCCAACCCACGCTGAATTTGTGAGATTTCATCAGATCGACGGTTGAATCCCTATTTTATTTCCGTTTTTACTAATTTTAGTAAGTTTTAGTTTGATTATAATTCTTCATCCGTTGGGCTTTAGGAGTTGCGTCCAACATGAAAAGTGCTTAGAATAGTTAGGAGAACGTCGTGGTTCGGCCAAATAGGACACTTATTATTTTGGCTGAAAACCATGCGTACTGATAGGAATCACGACCGTCTATAAATAATAAGTTTACTATTTATACTAACTCGTGATTACTAAGAGTTTTAGTTGTAGTTTAATTCCAAAACTTCTTCCATGGCGTAGTATCCCTATTTGAAGGGTTGTAAACTCGTTTATTCAGATATCAATCAAATTACGATCTTTATAAAATTTATTTTCTATTTTCCTTGCTTTTTCCTCATGGATTTGAGAAGTCTCTGTGAGGAGTCTAGAGAAGCTCTGTGGATTCGGAGTAGTTATCCTTGAGGAAGATGGTGCTCGACCTCAACACGTCCTCCCCTGCGTCCCTAATTACTAGGGAAATTTCTCCTAAGAAAATTTTAATATGCCGAATGATGAATTTGGAAATAGGTGCCAAGAATTCCAAGAAACCTTATTGAGGAACAAACAAGAATCTTTCCTTTCACATACTTTCCATGCATAGAAAAACAGGCCCTTGGAAAATGGTGGAAAAATTTCTCACTGAAGCTTTAGGAGTTGTTAGAAGGCAATAGTTGCACGCTTAGAACTCAAAAAGTCGAAACATACATGGAAAAAAGAAAGAAAAAAGAAAACTATGCTCTAGTAATTTTTGGTTGTTTCGATGGCTAACCTATATGCTATCATCCCATAAATGATACAATTATACCCAAAATGAGTTGATATCAAATAAATGTCATACTATTCAAGCAATAAAACACAAACAATACAGCCAAAAGCTAAAAGGAACAAAAAAATACTATGGTTCCAAATCCACATGGAGTTTTGCGGCGGCTCAAAGTCGTTGGCCCTACTATTGTGGTGGCCATAATACTGCTGCTCCACATAGCTTCATGGCAGCAGTACCGTGTCCATCTTCCTTGCCATGTGCTCTGGAAGGTGCCCATCTTCCTTGCCATGTACTCTGGAACATATCGATGATATTCATTCATCAAATTTGTGTTTTGCTATGAGACCACTCCAGTGAAGTTGTCAAAGCAATTACAAAGGAAGTAAACAAAAAGAGATGCCCGACTGTAGACAAGCTCCCAAGAAGAGGAATTCAGTTGGCAAATTGATGTCTGATGTGTGACCAAGCGGAAGAGAGCTGCTTACATCTCTGTAATCAATTGCAAGTTTGCTTCGGAAATATGGACAGCAGTATTTGGGAAGTTTTGGGTCAACTGCGTTTGTCCAGCCTTTGTGAAGGAGCTTTGTTTGGGCTGGAAAGGAATGAGGTGAAGCTCGTGGGAAGGTTACTATGGACGCTTGTGTTGAAGGCTGCATTATGGATGATTTGGAAGGAGAGAGAACTGGATATTTAATGGGAAGTAAAATTCAATGGGAGCAGTGATAAGCAAAATATTCCACACGATTGTGGAATGCAACATCTCAGACAACTGGTTAAAAGGTCTCCAAAGAAATAAATTGCATTCAAACTGGGATGTGATTTTACTCTCGGAAGGCAGGTCTATAGCTCTCTAGGGGAGGCATCGAGAGGTCCAAGTTGGGCTTGAGGTGGAGTGCAGTGGAGGCGATATTAGGAGGATTTGTTGCGGCGCCCCTTGATCATTGTTGCCAAGGGCTGTCCAGTTTTTGCTTTTTTATTTTATGTTTGCATTTTCCTTAATAAAATTCCACCATTCATCAAAATATATATATATATATATATATATATATATATATATATATATATATATATATATATATAGGGAAAAGGTACAATGCGCTCGAGCTGATTTTAACGCCCCATGAGGTCGAGCTGTGTGGGCCCCACCGTGATGCGTTTTGAACATCTACCCCATCAGTCAGATGCACCATTCCATCGTGGGCCTAGGTCTCAAAAATCAAGTCAATCCGTGACTTGTGTGGGCCACACCACATACAAAAGTGGAGAGGGGCCGTGCACCATTAAAACATTCATAATCATTTGTTGGGCCTACCGAGATGTGGTTTGCAAATCCAGCCCATCCATTATGTGTGTCCCACTTGGATGAGGGTTCAGACCAAGTTTCAGCAGCATTCAAAACTCAGG
This sequence comes from Magnolia changhungtana, assembly GCA_030180095.1. Taxonomy (NCBI): domain Eukaryota; kingdom Viridiplantae; phylum Streptophyta; class Magnoliopsida; order Magnoliales; family Magnoliaceae; genus Magnolia; species Magnolia changhungtana. Next base: position 3,798,528 of record JASAUF010000118.1, read on the forward strand.
TGGGCCCCACCAAGTGCTTTATATGTTTTTGGCATGTCTTCACATGATTTTAGATGGTATGGCCCACCTGAGTTCCGTATATGGCTGACTTTTGGGATATCCCGTAATTTAAAGGGGACCCATCAAATGCACGGTGTTGATGGTCGACACGCATCACGGTGGGGCCCACACAGTTCGACCTCATGGGAGCTAATTGTGAGCTCGAGCGCATTGTACCTTTTCCCATATATATATATATATATAACAGAACCAAAAAGGAAGCAAAAACAATTATTATTTTTGGATTTTTTTGGTCATTTATAGTAGTTTTGGTTGAAATTTGCGAAATATCACAAGCAATGCTTTTAGTATCAGTATCAATGGATGTATGGCACCCTTGGGATACGGAAACGTATTGGGTATTGAATGGGAAATATTGGATGTATTGCGTAATGTATCAATGTTTTTGGGAAACATTGGGAAATTGGTTGAAAATTTTTGACGATACTTCCAAGGGATGTTAAACAAAGAACATTATTATGCACTTAGAAATCACAAGATCACAAGAAGCAAGTGCACATAATAAGTTTCCTTTGTATAGGGGCCTAAATTATGTGCAATCTGATACAAGTGATGCAAAATCAACATTAATCAAACAGGATGGTAGCGCATTCAACGTACTAAAAACATAAATGCTAGACATAAATAACTGCTGATCAATCTATTTTTTTATTTTTTGAATAAAATTTAATTATTTTTTATTTTTATTAAAAATAATAATTGTTAATTTTTTTATTTTTATTTTTATTTTATTTTTTTAAATTTTAAATTTCCATTAATCTGTAGATCAACCTCCAACAACTCTAACATTATTTTTCTACGCTCCAATTGCAAGTTAAATAGGTGGAATGGGAGAAATTTTGGATTTCCCTCAATTTTCCCAAATTCAAGAATAACCGTCGATCAATCTCAAATTTATGAAAACACTTGAATATTAAGGTTAAATTATTGTTGATGAATATTGATTTTTTTAAAATTAAATTTTTTATTTTTTGATATTTTTTAATTATACATTGTTTTAAATTCCAAAAAACTTCCATCAATCTATAGATTAGCCTCCAACCACTCTAATATGATTTCTCACACTTTAATTGCAAGTTTAATTGGTGAAATGGAAAAGTTGTTGTATTTTTCCAATTTTGCAAATTGGAGGTTGAAATCTATGATTGAGTATGCACAACATGCAAAATCATGAATTTTCATCTTTATTCTATTGAGTCCAATTGATTAACAAAATAATAATAATGATGATAATAATAAATTCCTCCATTTGCAATTTGGGCCCACTCACTCTCCTATGTCAATTTCTGTACCCATATCCCCTTGTTTCTCCAAAAAACTGGAAGAGGCTCGGTCAAAATCAGCTTAAGAATGGATTATAAGCGAAAGATTTAAGAGAAAATGTGATGTTTTTCAAAAAAAGAAAAAGGAAAAAAAAAGAGTGCTCGTGGTTGTAATGTATTGATGGTACCATTGCATGGTATCGTTGATACCAGAGAATGTAATTGCAATATATTGAACATATCATCAATACAATGTGATATATTGCGATACATTTGTATCGACAATATATCAAGCGATACACGGAAGTCCAATGACTTTTGGGCTGTTTCGTATTGTCACACTGCGACACAGATAGTATCAGCCGATACTATCGTTAGACAAACACTGATCACAAGTTTCTATTGGAACATTTTGAACTTACAACTAAACGGCTGCATGCATGTCATGATATTTTGTAAAATATCTATTATAGAAGGTTACATATCCCAAGGTGTCAAACCGAAATATCGGGCAACATCTCAAAACTCCAAACCATGGAACTAAGAATGTTGGAGAGAAGATCCAAATAGTTCGGTTAGGTGCAATGAAGATTGGGAAGCGGAAACCTCTACCACAAAGAGGGGAATGTTGATTCTGGTTGAAGGTCCTGGAATGTGGATGAGAGGAAGGCCTAAAAAGTGAAAATACTTGGATTGAGGTGGTGATAAGGGATATGATTTGGGGGTGCAGCTTGGGCGGGTTCGGTTAGGTTGGGTTGGGTCGAGGGTCAACTCAAACCCAACCTGACCTCAAGGGGACCCAACCCGAGGTGCCTGACCAAAACCCAACACAAATCCTCTATACTTGACCCAACTGATCCAACCCGACCCCGATCTCAACCTACCCAAGGAAGCGATTATTCTCAACCTGACCTAACCAGACTCAAAGTTGCTCAACCCGAATTCAAATCAAGCTGGCATCTACCAACCTGAACCCGACCTGAGGACCTTGACAACCCTGCCTGAACTTGGGTTGGGTCAATCTGGTTCTGGTTGATCCGAACCCAAGTTGCAGCCCTAATATGATGGCATGTTAACTTACTGATGAAATGATGGCATGCTAAAATATGTCTAATTCTAGCTTCCTCCAATGAGAGAATGCTTTATAAGTATAATCTGAATTCAATGACAAATATGTGCAAAATTTATGTCATGTATTTATATTGTTTTGGTTATAACATGTTAGGATTGTGACCAGCTTCATCTCCTTAAACATTTTGAGGGATTTAATGATATCTACCTAAGCATGACTCGGCTGAGGCCCTAGCCCTGGCAAATAAGATGGAAGGTTCAAGAGGATGAAAGTTTGATCCTGTATTCCTGACCATTGATAAGAAAATTCATAACCAAAATTTGAGCTGCCTACATTGTAAAGAGCTTTGTCAGCGCACATGCATAGTTAATAACGCTCATGAACACAACATAGGTACACCAGCATGGGACAATAGGTCCGAGATCCAATCCATCCATCAGAAAAGGGAACCACTATATTGATGCCCTAGTCTAAAATCAGGTAGATCCACTGGTCAAGTGGATCACAGTTTGCAAAACAAATGTACGGCTCTGAAAAACTTGGGTTGAAGTTTTGTAACCCATCCACTATTTACAATATTAGGGCCCACATGCTGAGTGGATCAGATTTATTTACTTATTGAATATTTTATTTTTGGGGAAAACATGTAGTAGGTCTGACCAACCTGATGGATGGATTGGCTTGTACCTATGTGCCATGCTGGCACATGTGTGGCATGTACATGAGAACCATGCGCTTAGCAAAGCTGTTGTAAAAGAGTGCTCTGACATCTTAGGGATCAGGCTTAGAATGTATGACTCATCAACATTTTACTCACTATAGACTTGTCTTTACCATTTGATTATATGTTCAAACACCCAGCCCTAGTGTTGTGGGTAGGGTTTCAAATGGCTCATGTTGGAGAGAGGGTCAAGGGAGTTCCAGTCCCTATCTGCTTAATAAACAGGTTTTGATTTCTGTCCTGGACCTGTTGCACTAGTATATTGGTCAATCTGGTTCGTGTTCTAGTCTAAATAAGCTGGGACTGGGTTGGGGATCCAGAGACTCGGCCCATTTATCCATGGGTTTCGATAAGTTGGCCTGGTCTAATTCTAATTTCCTATCTAACATATGCTTCCTATTAAGCCTCCACTACTAGTTACTTTAGTTAAATTTTACATTTTAGTCAGTTGCCTTAATCACCTTAACCAAGGGATTTTAAGGTTCAGTTCTAGATCCAGTTCTGTTGTGGACCTGTTGTCTACTCTGTGTCTGCTTTCGGGTGTCCAAATCTGACTTATCTAAAAGTTGGGTTAGAAGTGGGATGGGTTCCAGACCAGACCCATTTGATAGTCAGTTCAGCAATTTTGACCCAAACTGATCTAACGGGTCCAATTTCAAATCCAGACCCTGTTGGGGGATTGCGAAAGCACGCAGAGATGAATCAAGCAAAGTACTCCAATAGCACAATCAAGTCCAATTACAAACACTCCGAATTTAACGTGGAAAAACCCTTGGGGGAAAAAAAAAAAAAACCACGGCACAAAGTGACACTAATGCACTATGAAAGCAGAAAATTACAAGAGAGATTACCCGATTCGAACAAGCCTTGAATCTCCCTTACAAGCCATTGAAACCCTTTGGAACAAATTAGAAAGGTCTGAGATACATTCTCTTCCCAATTACACCCATATATATAGCCTGTATGAGAATCACAATTGAAATAGGCCATCGAAGGCTGCTCGATGGCATCAACCTGTCATCGACAGACCTGTTGATTTTCAGATTTGAAGACATCAACAACAGACCTGTCTATTGTCAGGTCAGATACCCATTCCCACTCCAAGCTGTGGATCCCTCTCGACTGTTTGGGTTTCCACTTTGAATCCTAATTGGAGCATGAAATTATGAGTTCGTTGAGTGCAGCTCTCTAGGGAGTTACATTTTGTTTAAAAACAGTTTTCTTTGCTTTTAAACCTCTGTTTTCATGTGAAATTCTCCTATTCTCACCTATGCTATTGAGCACTGGTTATGGAGAGGCCCGGTGTGGCTGATTAGTTTAAAACAACGTTAAAAAAACCAAAAATAAAAACATTGGCCCCGACTCTGCCGTTGGTGGAAGGCTTGGATCTGACCCGAAGTCTGATGAGACCCCACAATGTAGTGAGCCCCTGTTTCAGCAATCCAATGTAGGCCATGATAAGTCAGCGAATTACAACTTCTGACTACTACAGAGCTGGGCCTACTTTAATGGAACTGACATATTATTCTTTTGCAGGTTGAGCAGAGGAAGGAGCATGCGTCGCTTCCCATACCACCAGCTGTTCTACCCCGCGTTAGAGAATTGGCTGTCATTTACCCTTACCCAAGGGAGCGCAAGTCCAAACTCCCACGTGCTGCTGCCCCACTGATCTCTGCCGCAAGCAGTGACCCATCCATCAGCCGAAGCAGAAGGATCGTCCACCGGAAGAATTTCATGTAAGTGAAAACCCAAAGAATATCTGTTTTCAAACTTATTTTCCTCAACTCAGTACCCAAAGATTTTAGAAATGTTCTGATTTCTCAAGAATCTGTAATTACAAGTTGCTGTTGTATAATTACTGTAGAAATTACAGAGAAAATGCTACAAAGATTTTCTGCTAGGGGGATTAATTGTTGGGGCAGCAAAAGGCTGATTTCTGTGCTGAATGGAAAATAACTGATTGCCCATGCAATTACTCGGTTGCAGTTGGGTTCTCATATGAAAGTGTGTGGACAGTTAGGAATAGGAGTCGATTAACACAGTATCTCGGGATTTCTTGAATGATACTTGCAATTGCATGTGAACAAAAAGACTATTGGGTTGCACTGACTGATCGCTCTTGATAGTAGATCCAGCTGATGAGTGGTCTGGCCTGATGTCTTTCTTCAATGTGCAAGTAAATGCACCCTGATGAGCAGATGCGTGATTTTGGCAGTCCGCAGTCGTCGTGGAGCTTGACAGATGAATGGGCTGGCTAGAATGGCTTTTTGGGTACTCTACGAGTGGCACTTGGAGAATATCCCTGATTGGTCTGCAAAAAATCAGAGAGGTCGTCTGTGCTAATGTTTTCTTGTCTATTCAAAACACCAGGTGGCGGTATACAATTCCCTTCTAAAGGAAGGGTGTTCAGGTAGGGGGTGGGAATGGGGTTGATCAGGCCAAAGACCGTTCTGTTGTCATTTTGCTGCTGTTTACAATTTTGTCTATTCAGTTTCATGTGTAGCTGAAGCTTGCATGAGCGCTTTTGGTTGAATTCTTCGGTCTCCAGGACTGAGCTGCTGCAGGTTTATGAATTGAAAACCTCTTCGGTTAGGTAGAATTATACAACAACAGGGCTGTCGTAAACAAATCAATGATTAAAAAAAAAAAAGAGAATTAAATGCACTTATGTAGAACTCCAAATAAGGTAACCATGATCCATTATAGGTCGTCTTCCAGGCTTGGGCTGGGCAGCCATTAATTGGAAGTTTGCAAAGCTGGGCTTGGGTGCAATCACGACCCATCTGTGTAGGGTTGCAACTTGGGGTTTGGGTCCACCTAACATGATTAACAGGATCCTCAGTTGTGTGGGGACTGGAAAATGTCCAACCCAATTTGGAATGAAGTTAGTTTGGATTAGGTCTGGGTGGGAATAATCACATGTGACCTAACGTTCCCAGCCCCAGAGCTGCACCCTTAACCGTCATGCCTCACTATCAATCCAGGTTGGCCTCTAATAAATTGCTCTAACAGTCACTCAATACTGCATTTTAGAGATCATTAATGTTTCTACCATGATTCAAAGACTGACCTGATGAACGAGTCACAGAGATACTTCACCCACCCTTGATTCAGACAAGCCGACAAGTCCCTGCTCTCCTGGTCAGTGACAAGGACTCAACCTGAGTTGGGGTTAAAACAGATCGTCCTGAGTCATGGGTGAATTATCTATGTGACTCGTTCACCTGAATGGGTCCCAACTCTTCCAAGTGACTTGGATGAGTCTGAATCTTAAATAGTGTCGAGCCTGATTCAGTGAGTGGGTCAGTGTACAATTGTAAGAGAATATTTCTACTAGGGATGTCAATTGGGTTGGGCTGAAGTTTGTTCAAGTTTGGCCTGCAAAGTGAAATAGGACCCAATTTTAGCTCGGACCTGTGATGGGTCAAATGCTTTTGCCCAATGCAGCTCATTTACCTTCTTTTGTGCAAAATCTGGAATGTTCATCATAGTTCTAAAACTCAGGTGGTCAAATCTCTCAATCAGTAGCATTTTGTTTTTGTACAGATAGGTATATTAGTTTATTTAAAGCTTAAGTATTAAATATCATGTTGAGTAATTTATAAGATTTGGTTGAGTCTTCGTGTTGACTCTACCTTGATGGACATAAGGTCGAGTTTTCGATTTCTTGAACTGCTGTTTATTGTTCATGTACTGAGGCCGCGTGTCTGTTCGTTGGGTGGGCTACGTATCTTTAAAGAACTTGTTTCGCTGAAATTAGGTTGGGTGTGCTATATGAGTGTTGAGCATGCCAGAGCCAAATGCGGTTTGAATCAAACCGAAATGCATATGATCCAGGCACTAAAATAGATTAGGTGTTTTGTGAATGAGAGGGTTTGTTCTTTTGAAGGGTTCTTTTTAACCTTTCAGATTAAATGACTTTCAATTAACTCCATGATATAACACAATATAGATAACTGAAAGTATTTGATTAATATTTACTATATGAATGCTTGCAATTAGCTTAAAAAGGCATGACGGTCTATTGATTGCTCAGTGGAAACCCAGGCTTTGTGGCGAGACAGTTGTGGTACCGAACGATCGCCTATTCATCACTCGATGGGAATCAAGCTTCATGGTGAGATGGTTGTTTGGCACAGAATGGTCATTTGTCCATTACTCGACATGAATCTAGCTTCGTGGTGAGATGGAGGGTGGATCTTCTGTTCGAAAACCTGGCTGAGAGGTTGGGTGAGGGTGGATCTTCTGTTCGAAAACCTAGCGGAGAGGCTGGGTGTGCAGTGAGAAAGTTGGTGGGGTGACAATCTATTTGAAATCCTGGTGAGGGCTTGGCTCGTAGTGAGATAGTATTGATTCGACTATTTGTTCGATGCTTTAGATTGACGTTTTTACCCCTGAGTTGAAATATTAGGTCAGCCATAATATAAGAGATAATGGAATAAGATTTTGATCATGATGCAATTTGAATGTCGGACTTAGGACCATAATACTTAGGGAATCCAGTTGATTACTTGGCCTAGGACGGCGATACTCTTGGATGGGGAATCCAACGGATTACCGAGCTTGGTAATACGAGTCTAAAGGATGAGGAATCCAATAGACCTTGGCTTCATACCGAGACAATCGATGGAATCACCTACCATGTAGCATAAAAGCCTCACAACCTTCTATTCAAGATTGAGCATTTTTTCTAGTGATATAAATGTGTGTTCTTCAACAGAGGGTGGAGGGATAGGTAATCTAATTGATATATATTTTTTTCAGCACAATGTTGGCTAAATGTGGAGGAGTTAGACTAAAACTAAAATAAGGGCATTCATGAGGAACAAAGGATAACTAGCGTTGTGTTGTAGTATAGAGTTGTGTTGGGTTGTCGTGGGTATGGAGTTCTTCACTCTTTGCTTTATTTATTAACATGCAGAGGGTGCTGGCATGGGTGTTAGTGTATGATTTTAGTAATCACCTCCTTGATTTTTGTTTCAATCTATTGGTCAATTAATAGACATGGTCGATTACACTTTCTTTCAAAATTGTGCCCGAATAATCAACCAACCATCAAACAAGCGTCACCGGTTATATTTTGCCATGTGTACTGAGAAGAATCAACACCAGCTAGCCATGTTACAGAAAATATGGCCTTTTATGCTTCACCACGTGTTTGTATCATAGTTGCTCGCTCAGAGTTATGTATGGCGTGTCCCGTGGTAATAACCATCTTTGCCACCACGATCTTCCTTTTGTAAATCATATCAGCTGTAAGGGTTTTGTCGTGGTCTTTCGTATGATGGTGCTTCTATGTGTCAGCTTTCTAGTTATTCGATTTGGTGATGTTAGATGAGTGTCCGCGTCTCCTCATATTCGAGGAATGTGAAGAGACATTGCATTTTATCAAGAGAAGTCATGATGGCGTTCTCTACATGGTGGGATGTTTCATCAATTGTTGTGTGCAGCCTTTGCCTTGAAAATCGCCTGCCATGATTTGTTGCATTGAATGCGACTACTAGTATCAGCGGCAAAATCCTTTATAAAGTTCCATCATCTCCGTACTCGCTGTATTGAAAGCTCCTATCAAACCCTTTTAAAGGGTTTCTTCTTCTTCTTCTTCTTCTTCTTCTTCTTCTACGCTGGTTCTCTTCATCAAAAACACTTCCTTGGCGTCTAATCTCTTTTGTGTATTCCTTCGTTAGTTTGTCTTCCTATTCTAGCCACCATCATGGGTTGTAATAAAGCTTTGGCATTGACTATTAATTCCTTTGCTCGCTTCTTCAAAGAATCAATCTCTGACTAGGTATTGAAATTGTATGGAATAGGATACCACGAATATGTACGAAAGCTTGACGGAGCTAAAGAATGAAGTCTACGTTCTAAGGGGGGTGGTGATTAGGACCAAATAAAATTATTGTCTTTTAAAAAAATAATTGCTGAACTTAAACTAATATCTAAATTAAACAAAGGTAATTAATTCTAAGACTTTTAAGCCATTAGAGGGTCTAATCACATAGACCATAAAAGATATGTCATTCAAGCAACTAGTCTATAAATGATAGTGTACATGCATGTGGGAGATATGCTATTTATCAACTCCTAACATTCATCTAATCATGCATACATATAATTAAACATTCCCCACGAAGCATAATTAAATAAGTGCCCAAATACAATACCAGACACAAGCATGTATAGTGGTTTAGTTTTTCTACTCCACTCCCGGTAGACACACTCAACCCATGAGTGTACCAGATTTCAATATTAGAGGTTTTAAATTAAGTTCACCTCTAACCTTTACAATCTTATACAAGGACCCGCTCTTGTAAGATACTTTACATGATTTTCTATACGCTCGCCACGAACCTCGGTCCTATACAAGAACCTACTGACGTACACTCCCGCCAGATGTCCCCCCAAGAAACTTTAGTTGGTTTTCTATATGCTAACCAACAACCTCGGTCCTAATATAAGGACCTACATTTACTCATGCCGGAGGCTCTCATGGAGACTAACACGTACACACACATGTCCGGTGAATTTAACCATACACAAAATCTTATGTCCTACATAAGAACATATTTGAGTTTGGGTCTTAAACTTTTACCCTTAATCTTACACAAGGAAAGATAGTATGTACTCACTCAATGATACTTATTGAATTGAGCCCCGTTGATGTACCGTTCTTGAGTCGTTACTTCAAAGCTCACTTATGCTTGAATATGCTCCTCAATTGCTCCCCTAATCATGATGTCGATGCTTTGCCAAGGCTTCAACTCTAAGATTAAATATCTTGCATATGATGCTCCGATGCGGTGACTAAGGTGATTGGAGGTAGGATGAATCTTCTATAACTAATGGAAAGTTGTAAAGCCTAGGGGAATCACCTAGAAGGATCTTCTAGATGATTTAGACAAGGATATACCAATAGAGGTTGGATCTAAACTCTAGAGAGTGGTGATGATTGAGTTCATCTTCAACATAGATGTTGGAATCCTCATTAAAGTGGTAAAGCTCATGAAGATGAATTAAATTTCGTGGAACATGAGGCTTATGATGTGAGATAAGATTGAGGATTCACCCAAGTTTCATTTACACAAAAAACTCTCTAGAATGCCCAAAGACCGGATCTCATATATAAAGAAATCGAGTTCTAATGGTCATAAAATGGGCATAAACGGCTACTCTTTGGTCACATCGAATTAGATAGGAAAGCCGCTGGATAGACTTGGACACTTTCGATCGCATCGAAGATGGTCTTCGGTCGCACTAAACGTGGTCTTCTCAATACAAGTAGTTCTTCATTCAGAAAGGCTTCTTATAGTAGTGCATCGACCGACTATGAGGATTTACTTTTTATTTGATGACAGCCAGGTATCAGGAAAGTCCTATCGTATGGAAGGTAAAATTAAACTTATTTTCGGATGAAGAACCCCACCCTCCGAATATCGCTTGATTACTCTATAATACAATTTACGAATCGATGAGTAGGCAACCGATCTACACAAATCTCGATCATATACGATCGTAGTCATTGTGTCTGCCTATATTAGTGCTTGAGGTCAGGTTATTCGGTTGGAATCGAGCCACACAGTCAGTTTTGGCACATTCGCACGCACCACACGTGACAAAAATATCCAAACACAAAATGTGCCAAACAGGAACCATTTGTCAAAGAGCTATATCCATTTAATAACCATGATTTTATTTTTTTTTCACGATGGTCTGTGTGGGAAGCTTAATGAGTGACCCTGATTAGCCTATATTTCATGTGATTCTCTTGTGCACCACTTTGCACCCATGTAACCATAAATTTTTTTTTTTTTAGAAGGATAGGCCATGGAGTGGAAGTGTGAGCCATAATGATGTTTTGTTGCAGTGAAAAGTAGGTACTAATTTCCATGCTAGTTTGGATGAGTGTGAGTAAACAAGGTAGTTTAGGAAAAGCCACATAAAATTTAGGAACATTGATAAATAAGAGCTTAAAAATAGTGGATATACAAAAGAAAGAAATTATAACTTGTTTACAAAATGTCAAGTGCAAAAGGGCTAAAGGTGAGGAAATTGGTGGATATAAATTTTGGTATACATGAATATTGATAGACATATAATTAAAAGATAAAGTAGTCAATGTTAAGAGAGTAAGCAATATGCTTTTTTAAATAAAACGTTTGTGGGGAGATGAGATAACTAATGCCATCAGTACAGTACGTACGCGTCACAGGCAGGGTTGAATTCCATGAGGACATGAATGCATGATGTATGGAATTTTGGTTGGTGAAAGAATATTTGTTGGAGACTTAAATAGTCATGTAAGAAAATATAGTATGAAATGGCATATAGAGGATATGTTTATGGGAGAATAAATAAAATGTAGGAGGTTAACTTTGATTTTTCTATAACATTTGATCTAGCTCCAACAGATATACTTAAAAGAAGAGATGAACATGTAATATTGGGTGATATACAAGCTTGATAATTTTTATATTATTTTATTTAGGAAAACAAAATGATTGATACGTAAAAACTATAAGGTTATATTAAAGGAAAGCTTGATTACACAACATATGTTGATGGTTATGAAAGTTTGAATTAAGAGATGTAATAGAGGTAATGAAATTAATATGTATAAGAAAATTAGGCAGTGGAACGTAGAAGCAGAGAATAATGTTATTTAGTAAAAAATGATGGAAGAAGGAAAGTAGAATATTTACGAAGAAGTTAATGATATGTGGAATGAAATTGTTGTGTATATTAAGAAAATGTTGAAAGAAGTTTTAGAAGCATCTGTAGAAGAAAATAACTCATACAAAGATTTTTGGTGGTGGAATATGTGTCTTAAATAGGTTTGTTCGAATACATCCCAACATGTTGAAATGTGATATGTTGGGACTTTAACCCTTGAATTTGGCTCATCTTTTAATGACCCAAACTGTTTATACGAGGTCATTCACGAAATGCTTCCATCATTAAGTTGCCACCTCCCCTAACAAACCATTAAAGAGAAATGTAATCCAAGCAAGGAAATTGACAAATACTACTAACCATTTTGTTTCAATGTGTAAATTCCTTTGAAGTAGCAAATGGATTAAGGAGAGCATGAGGAACAATAATTAACTCTTTGTAACCATATATACGTATAACAACCATTGGTCAAGATACAAGAATTAGTATGGATGGGCAAAAATTTAAGACAAAAGAAAATGAAGTTTTATACTAAAATAAAGCTAATAATAGATTTATAATAGTAAAATGCATGTAATGCATATGCTCAGGGCTCTCTTTTTAATTTATTTTTTTAAAAATTTTTTTTAAGAAGAAGGAAAAAGCCAAAAAAAAATAATGTACGTGTATTTCAAAACCCGTGGTGGAACTTTATCATTATAGGATCTACTAAAAAAATTCCAATAGAACTTTATCCTCAATGGAGTCCATTACAAAAAAAAAAAAAAAAAAAAAAAAAAAAAAAAAAAAAATCCTTAGTGGTGCCATAAAATAAAAATCTTCAAAATTAAAAAGAAATCCCTAGTAGAATAACCCACATTTTTTTTTAATTTAATTTTATTTTTTTTTAATTTTTAAAGAACTTCAAAATATTTTGTAAAAAAAAAAAAATCAAAATCCTTAATGGAGCAAAAAAGAAACTATATATATATATATATATATATATATATATATATATATATATATATATATATATATATATATATATATATATATAAAAGCTAAAAAATCATAAAAAAAATTGGATTTTCCTTCATCAAGAAGTCACCTGCATTCTCTAGAATTTCAAATTTCCCCTAGCGGAATTGTTAACGTCCTAGGTTAGTGTAACGCCCTGAAAATAGGAGGTTGAGCATAAGCTCAACTCCCGAGTTCCAACACATCACTTATGCAATATAGATAATGATGATTAAATATTGTCTGTATTAGTGCATTAAACATGAGTGAGATTATACCAAAATAACATATCATACTCTAAAGATAGTTAAGTTACACAAGCGGAAGACTGTGATAAGTATATAAAACATATAAGTGGTTGTAAGTCCTTAGAGTATGAACATGATACCAGGTTAAATAATTACATGTTTGGTTCCAAAATATACAAAATAATAAAGTGTAATGTCTTCTAATCCATATCCCTGTAGCCCCGGTGACGCAACTCCAGGTCTACATGGACCCACTAGAGAGTTGCAAATAGGATAACTCCTCCTCGTCATCGTAGAAGTCAAGCTCTGCCTCGTATCCCTTGGCATCACCTGAAATTACAGCAGGGTCTGGTTGGTGTTTTAAAACACCGTCCTAGAGTGGGAGTGAGTGATCAACTCAGTGGAGTTATAAGGCAAATGTTAACATGTTATCAACTTAGTCAAGTAGTAATGATAAAACAATACAACAATCAGGCCCTAAGTATTATTAGAATAGATTATGTGACATATATACATGTGATTGTTGTCTTGCAGGTGATGCATGCACTAAATGTATCTCGTGTTATGACTTGGTTTTAGATGGGTATGTTGTGCACTCAGCGTAGTGCATTTGAAAGATTTGGACTCACCACTAACTGTTATAGGCCTAGAACTTGTGACCTGTTGGATTCATAAAATCGCCTTGTATTGGAGAATAAAAGATTCCCCAACTAAGATGACTCCTGATTAAGGTTTAGTACTAGGAACTCTAGGTAAGGACCTTTAGTTATGGAGAAGGGGTTGGGCACCCTTCTACGCTTGCTTACACACGATCTCTATTTTATAAGTTTTTAGGGTTTTTTGAGATTTTTGGGGTTCTGGATGGGCTTATACTAATTAACTAGTCGGTTGTTGAGGGTGTCATAAATTGACAAGTGAATCATTACTCACCCGAACTAATAGTAAGGAGATTATGATGTCTTACCCAGGTTGGATTCGAGGAGATAGTAGTTGCTAAGGAGAAAAAAATAACAAATACAATCCATTGATAAGTAAATGATACAAAAAAAAAAAAGTATGTTCAAGCAACACTTGAATTCTGATACACCAGGATCCAAGGGATCAAAAAGGTATAGAGCATACAAACTAGAGTTAAATTATAAACAGGGGAGGGTGTATGAGAGAGTGGATATACAAATGTAAAGATAAAATGAAATGGATGTTCTGCCCGTGTACGTGCAGATGTGGGAAGAGGAAAGGAGTTCTAGGACACTCATCCTAAGAGGAGATGATCGCAGATATCAGATCCCAATCCTACTTTGTTGATCTTGAACCGTAGAGATAGCTTGGATGCTTGTATAAGCTGGATTGAAAGGCTTATATGAATGGGACACACATTCACTCTTTTCTCTACTCCTAATTTAGTATAAATCTACTCTCTTCTCTTTATATTCTACTTTCACTCCATAAAAGTCTTGTAAGTATCTCAAGAGTATGACCTCTAGTGTATATTGTGTTGGAATGAGATGGGTGGGTCTCTATTTATAGAGGATGGCTTGGTCTTTTGGCAATAAGCAGCAACTCGAGAGGGCAAACTTACCAATGGAGTAATCTGATCAGTTGGGGACACATAGCATTATGGATGTTCTTTGATAAGTGGTAAAACAAGTAAATTTACCTCTTTGGAAAGATAAAAAACCATTCTACCCTAGGCCGACAATATTATTGCCGCCCAACTGCTGACTCTCCTTCTATAGATGTTCGGAAAGATCGTGCGAGAGATCCTAGCATCTTCCTAAATTTGCAAAGATATGGGTGGGCATTTCAAGCCTAACTACCCATGAGATGACCCTATGTAAGTTTAAGTTAGCTTGGATGCTTGTATAAGCTGGATTGAAAGGCTTATATGAATGGGACACACATTCACTCTTTTCTCTACTCCTAATTTAGTATAAATCTACTCTCTACTCTTTATATTCTACTTTCACTCCATAAAAGACTTGTAAGTATCTCAAGAGTATGACCTCTAGTGTATGTTGTGTTGGAATGAGATGGGTGGGTCTCTATTTATAGAGGATGGCTTGGTCTTTTGGTAATAAGCAGCAACTCGAGAGGGCAAACTTGCCAATGGAGTAATCTGATCAGTTGGGGACACCTAGCATTATGGATGTTCTTTGATAAGTGGTAAAACAAGTAAATTTACCTCTTTGGAAAGATAAAAAACCATTCTACCCTAGGCTGACAATATTATTGCCGCCCAACAGCTGACTCTCCTTTTATAGATGTTCGAAAAGATCGTGCGAGAGATCCTAGCATCTTCCTAAATTTGCAAAGATATGGGTGGGCATTTCAAGCCTAACTACCCATGAGATGACCCTATGTAAGTTTAAGTTGTTGAAATAGGTGTGGATGGCAATATTAATACTACTCTTTTATAAATTTATACATTTTCGTCCCAACAACTTGTGACAATTCTTTAATGAACCCATGTAATTCCTAGCTGCAAAAATAGGCCATTCATATAGAGTTTGTCCTCCAAATTTTCCTACACAGTTAAGCGATTCTATGGAACTTTAAGTTTTATTGTGGATTTAGGTTTTGGATTGAATGGGTAGGTTATCTAAGAAATTTAAGGTTATAAATCAATCGCTCTAGTTCAAGATAAGTGCACGGTTTATTAAGGTGGGAGTGTCTACATTGTATACAATAGTAGTTCAACTGAGATTTGAATCGTCCTAATTTTTGGGACTCGACCCAAACATAGGTGGCATAACTGATGGACGGGATGGATCTCATCCACGTGAAGTCATTTCCTCTGCATCAGAAACTCTCATCCTCTATATAACTATGCAAGCAATGCAAGCATTTTTGTTTGCCTTGAGCTTGCTTGGGCAGAAGCCGATTGCGTACTGAGTAACTTAGTACCCTGAGGGGGCGTTTGGTGCATGGGTTTAAAGGGGATTAGGTGAGAGTGGATTTTAAGATCCCATGGATCATTGCAGCATCTTGTTTGGGACTTACATCAGGTATAGGTTTTGAAGCCCCTTCTTGGAATCGGCGCCTGGGCAAAGGATTGCCGCAATCCTGCTTTGAGTTTGTGTGAGCATTATTATATCCATTGATTTCTGTGGTGTGGTCTATATAAACTCTGGATCCATCTCATTTTTGGACAGTTGTTACATCAACCTATATTTAAAATGATGTCACAAAATGAATGGATGGTGTGGATATAACACATACATCATAATGGGGTCCACATAACTGGCTGACATAAACGCGCTATAGGTAGTGGTGGTTTGTGGCAATTGCAAACACACGCGGTTTGGCTAGTGGTCGGTGTTATGTGGACCCCACCATGATATATGTATTTTATCCATGCCATCCATCCATTTTGAAATATAATTCTAGGGCTTGATCCCAAAAATGAGGTAGATATAAATCTTAGGTGGACCACACCGTGGGAAAACAGTAGTGATTGAATTCTACCATTAAAAACCTCCTAGGGTTAACTGTAATGGTTATTTGACGTATAGCCTGTTGATTAGGTCATAAAGACGCACCGTCACTAGATAGGGCTAGTGACAAGCTTTGAAGCCAGCTTCAGCTTTAAAAAAGCCAATGCCAGACATTACGGATCCGGATCGAGAGAGAGAGTCGATCAGTAATCCTCCAAGGGATTGAAATGGTTGATCAGTTCAGTGCGATTCCTACCATCCATCCATTATGAGATATCTCTCTCCGAAACTTCAAATCTACAATAGATAGATTGCAAAGAAAGAAAGAAAGAAAAAAAAACCTTAGAACTCAGATCTGAAAACTGAAAGTTGACGTGACTGATCTTATTGCTGGCTGAGAAGATGAAGGGAAAAATATATATCAGCTTGATCCAAATCTTTTGTAGCCCATGAGAAGTTTTTAATGGCGAGCGTTCAATCAACACTATATGGTCCACTTGAGATTTGGATCAAACTCATTTTTGGGCTCATACCATAAAATGATCTGGAAGAATTGGTGGACGGGGTGGATGAAATACATATATCATGGTGGGGCCTACGGAGCATCGACTGATAGTGGTAGGGTTGAAACACATTCATTTGATATGCTGCTTCGAAACATGAAGTGGGATGGCTTCCCAGTAATGGGATTACGCGATAATCCCTAACACCATATAATTATTACATTTTTCTAATTTCATTCGAGTTAAACCCATCTAATCCCATGCACCAAAAGTGTACTGAGTAAACTATGTAGGACCTACCATGATATATTTATTTTATTTTATCCACTCTGTCCATCCATTTTTTAATTTAATTTAAGTTTATTGTAATACAAATAAAGCATATAAAAAGCTCAAATGGCCCACACCACAGGAAACTGTGTGAATTGAACATCTACGGTTGAGAAATTCTCCGGGGCAACGGAAGTTTTGGATCAAGCTGATACTTGTGTTTTCTCTTCATCTATGTCCTTTTGATATTATGCACAGGTCGGATGACAAATAAACGTCTCCGTGAGCTCTAGGAAGGTTTTAACGGTGGAAATCATTATTCCCACTGTTTACTGTAGCGTGGCCTACTCGAGGGTTTGGATATGTTTCAATCTTGGGCTCAACTGCTAAAATGAGATAGAAAAGCGGATGTACGGCATGGATAAATAACATGAATTCACAGTGGGCCCTACAGAGTTTAATCAGTATGATAAAAGTGTACTGAGTAACTCAGTACGTAATCCGAATTCTGCTCGGGCCTTTTCGACGGCCAATAGCTGTTGCCATTGTATGCCCTGCGTTACGCAACGGTTCCCATTTAGCTAGCAGAAGGGCCAAAATCATGTGGCTGGTATTTTCGGATCTGAGGAGACTTTTGGTGGTCCGTCCATCGTTTTTAGCCCATAGAACTAACGGCCTTGATTAATGAAACATAGGTCTTACATGTACACATTGAAAATTCAAACGGTAATGTACTGTACGGTAGATACGAGGAACTGATTAAGCCATCTCTATAATAGCATGATGGTGACCTTCAACCGTTTAATTGGAAGGGGTATAAGCGGATCAGGACCGTCCATCTACTGGGCCTCTCCTTAGATGGACCGTGGTTCAACTTTGACACTCGCACACGTGGAATTTAAGAAATTCAAGTTGAACTGAACAGGTTGTGGGTCCCAATTTATATCTGCCATAACAGTGAATTACACTTTGCCTAATGCAATAACTATTAGATTAGTGGACATTTATTGGACGGTTGAGATGAAAAATACACCACTATCATATCTTGGCAAGCTAGTATCCACGAAACGGACGGCTAGGAAGGACTGTTTACGTGGTTTAATTTGAGCTAATAAATGCCACGTGTCCAATTCTGTGTGTCCGAGAATCAAGCATCACAAGCTTTCAGGCCATCTGTCGTTCATTCGAATTACTACCAATAGATTATCCAGGAAAAATCTTTATGGCTATACTTTTACCTGTAGGCCATCCATGGCTGGACCAGCTATTTATACGGTCGAGATCCGTTTTTTAATTTGAAAATACGGTTCTATTGTGATTACGGTAGAGCAGATTATGTATAGGTGGTTCAGTCATATCACTTCCATGCGGATATGGATACTTGTCGCATTTTCGTGGTCAAAGAGGAAAACTTTGATACTCCGGCAGAGGGCACCGATGATACGCAAGCACTTAGAAATTATTTAAAAATTGCATAAGTAGTATACAAGTAATTAAAATTAAACTGCAGGAAATATTATTCCTACTGTAGATGTATCATGAACCAAAAAAACTTAGCTTATATGATCATCCGACCATCGGATTGATGGACATTCATTGTACGGTGAAATGAAAAAAATTCAATGGTCCTATTTCAACAAACAAACGTCCACAAATCAGTGGTTAGTATTGTTCAATCTGAGTTTTTGGACCCTGATCATCAACACCTATTTTCGTAATTTACTCGGTTTAATTTGAGAAAGCATATGGCAATTTAGAACTTCTGAGTGGCTGTGTATGAAGCGTTATACTCTGGCGAATAATTCCGTTTGCAAAAAAGTTTTGGAAATGTCTTCTTAGTTATTTGGTGGCGTGACGCTAGAGCGGAACAAGTATTCCACAAGTCACCTCTTCTATTTCCAAATACATTATGTTATCACCGGAATTTGACTAATAGATACAATCAACGGTGGAGGTGCACTCACTAATAGAACTATAAAGAAATAAGAAGACGTAGATATGGGGAGCCGATAACATCCGTGGATCTTTAGATGCTTAAGTTAGATTCGTAGACTCATGTAAAAAGGCTTGAGATTGAGTTTATTGGCTGAACTTTTTTTTAATTGCTGTGGTTATTCTTATAGGGTTTTTGGGCGGTTTCAAGACCTACCTATCTTTATGAAATATACTGGAGAGTTCTTATTTAGATTGGAATTTACTCCAAAAATATCGCCACGCATGGCTCGATTTTCATGATTTTCGGGTAGAATCATTCTAAATCTTTCATTTCTCAGTTCAAGACGAGATTCTCTCCAAATTTTCCGTCCTACATTTGGCCGTGGTCGATCTAGTTAGATTGGTAGGTTAGGGAGCTCATGTTCGGAGCTCCTTACCTTGTCGTTTCTTTGCCTATATGCCTCCGTCATTAGATAGTTTAGCTTGGGTAGGGGCTCATTTCTTCGTCGAGAGAGTCATGTGCCCTGTCCTCTAAGTCCTATGCTCCGTCAACTTTAAACAGAACCTCCTCGTGGCCCTGTAGCTGCTTTAGCTTGAGACACTTCTCCGGTGGTTGGTAGTATTTCCCTTGTGATGGATCGGCTTAGTTTTGACGACAACACAATTCATCACACATGCCAATGAGACATCAATGGTTGGAAAGTGAAAACCAACATTCTACATTTAATGTGCGCGTGTCCTGTTGTGTGGCCAGTGTGATCTTAAGGATTGGAAATGTGCCTGTGTAAATAGTCTTTAATAAATGGGAAATTGACCGTACTTGCCTTGAAGTTTGGACAAATTACCTCGATCACTACGACACTCCACATTTTCCCTAAAGGACCTTCTGACATGCTTTTGAAAATTACTTGGACCAAAATGCCCTTATCCTTGTTTTAGTAGTTGTACGGTTTTCCAGGGAAGAAGAAGTTACGTCATATTTAATACCAAGAAAGTAATGTGTACGGAATCCTTTTTTGCTTACAGGCAAGGACCAAGGTCGTGGGGCCCATCTTTTTTGTTGTGTCATTTTAGGGCCACATAAAAGTAATCCATGCCACCCATCCTTTATGTTGTGTCATATTAGGGCTAGGGCCTAAATATCAGCCTTATCCCGAGCTCATGTGGGCCACATAAAAGAAAATAATGGTGACAATGAAACCCACTGTTGAAACTTTTCGGGCTCACCGTGATGTTTGTTAGAAGTGGACATTGCCCAAGTCAAGACTTTTTGGGCCCACGCCGAGCTGGTCGACAGGGTGGACAGAACGGATCTCCCTATTGTTGGCCTTAGGCTATTGTATCCATATAACAAGAGAACTACGACCCTTACTACATTACAATCACGACCGTTGCCACATTACAACCATGACCCTTGTTATATGGGCCTTGGTTAGTATATTATATGGGTCTAACCAAGACCCATACAACATGACAACTAAGACCCATATAACATGCTAACCAAGACCCATACAACATGACAACCACGACCCATACAACATGCTAACCAAGACCCGTATAACATGCTAACCAAGACCCATACAACATTACAACCACGACCCATATAACATGCTAACCAAGACCCATACAACTGAGACTCATATAACATGCTAACCAAGACCCATACAACATGACAACCAAGACCCATACAACATGCTAACCAAGATCCATACAACATGACAACCAAGACCCATACAACATGCTAGACCCATACAACATGCTAACCAAGACCCATATAATATGCTAACCAAGACCCATATAACATGCTAACCAAGACCCATATAATATGCTAACCAAGACCCATACAATATGTTAACCAAGACCCATACAACATGCTAACCAAGGCCCATACAACATGCTAACCAAGACCTATACAACATGCTAACCAAGACCCATACAACTGAGACTCATATAACATGCTAACCAAGACCCATATAACATGCTAACCAAGACCCATACAACATGCTAGACCCATACAACATGACAGCCAAGACCCATATAACATGCTAACCAAGACCCATATAACATGACAACCACGACCCATATAACATGCTAACCAAGACCCATACAACATGACAACCAAGACCCATATAATATGACAACCAAGACCCATACAACATGCTAACTAAGACCCATATAACATGACAACCACGACCCATATAACATGATAACCAAGACTCATACAACATGTTAACCAAGACTCATATAACGTGCTAACCAAGACTCATACAATATGTTAACCAGGATCCATACAACATGACAACCAAGACCCATATAACATGCTAACCAAGACCCATATAACATGACAACCAAGACCCATACAACATGACAACCAAGACCCATACAACATGCTAGACCCATATAATATGACAACCAAGACCCATACAACATGCCAACTAAGACCCATATAACATGACAACCACGACCCATACAACATGCTAACTAAGACCCATACAACATGACAACCAACACCCATATAACATGACAACCACGACCCATATAACATGCTAACCAAGCCCCATATAATATGACAGCCAAGACCCATATAACATGACAACGAAGACCCATACAATATGCTAGACCCATATAACATGACAACTACGACCCATATAACATGCTAACCAAGACCCATCCAACATGACAACCAAGACCCATACAACATGACACCAAGACCCATACAACATGCTAACCAAGACCCATACAACATGCTAACCAAGACTCATAAACCATGCTAACCAAGACCCATACAACATGACAACCATGACCCATATAACATGCTTACCAAGACCCATATAACATGACAACTAAGACCCATATGGTATGCTAACCAAGACCCATATAACATGACAACCAAGACCCATACAACATGCTAGACCCATACAACATGACAACCAAGACCCATATAATATGCTAACCAAGACCCATATAACATGCCAACCACGACCCATATAACATGCTAACCAAGACCCATACAACATGACAACCAAGACCCATACAACATGACAACTACGACCCATATAACATGCTAACCAAGACTCATACAGCACGCTAACCAAGACCCATACAACATGACAACCAAGACCCATACAACATGCTAGACCCCATACGCTGCATGACCACCAAGACCCATACAACATAACAACCAAGACCAATATAACATGCTAACCAAGACCCATATAACATGACAACCATGACCCATATAACATGCTAACCAAGACTCATACAACATGACAACTAAGATCCATATAACATGCTAACCAAGACCCATATAATATGCTAACTAAGACCCATATAACATGAGTCGTGGTTGCAATGTGACAACGATCGTAATTGTAATGTAGTAAGGGTCGTAGTTCTCATGTTATATGGGTCGTGGTTGTCATGAGTCATAGTTATAATGTTATATGGGTCGTGGTTCCCATGTTATATGGGTCGCGGTTGTTACATGTTCACTTCATTTACTGTCAAATAAAAGGATAGTCATTGGTACAATAGCCTGAGGCCAACAATGGGGAGATCTGTTTCGTCCACCCTGTCGGCCAGCTCGGCATGGGCTCAAAAAGTCCTGACTTGAGTAATGTCTGATTCTAACAAACATCATGGTGAGCATGGAAAGTTTCAATAGGGGGTTCTATTGTCACCATTATTTTCTATTATGTGACCCACGTGAGCCCTGAATCAAGCTGATATTTGGGCCCTAGCCCTAAAATGACATGGTAAAAAGGATGGATGGCATGGATTATACACATAAATGTGGCAATGATCGTGATTGTAATGTAGTAAGGGTCGTAGTTCTCATGTTATATGGGTCATGGTTGTCATGGGTCGTAGTTATAATGTTATATGGGTCGTGGTTCCCATGTTATATGGGTTGCAGTTGTTACATGTTCGCTTCTTTTACTGTCAAATGAAAGGATAACCATTGGTATAATAGCCTGAGGCCAACAATGGGGAGATCCGTTCCATCCACCCATTCGGCCAGCTTGGCGTGGGCCCAAAAAGTCCTGACTTGGACAATATCCAATTCTAACAAACATCATAGTGAGCCTGGAAAGTTTCAACAGTGAGTTCTATTGTCACCATTATTTTCTATTATGTGACCTACGCGAGCTCTGAATCAGGCTGATATTTGGGCCCTGGCCTAAAATGACATGGTAAAAAGGATGGACGACATGGATTATACACATACATCAATATGGGCCCCACGAGTTTAGTCCTTTCCCACGTGCAAAAAGGGTTCCATACACATCACTTTACTAGCATTAAATACTACGTAACTTCTTAGTCTCTAGAAAACTGTGCAACTACTGAACGAAGGTCAGGGGCATTTTCGTCTGAAATAATCTCCAAAAGCTGTCAGAAGGCCCTTTAGAGAATATATGGAGTGTCGTGGCAATCGAGGTAATTGACCCAAACTTCAAGGCAAGTACGGGCAATTTTCCTTAATAAATCTTTATTTTTAGCTGACCGTGACATAAAAAAATAATAATAAATAATAATAAATCAACGTTTTGCTCAGCGGGCTGGGTGTGCTTGACAAATTACTAAACTACTGTTGTTAACGTGTCCCATGCATGCCATGTCTTTCAGCAACAGTCCTAAAATTAAATTGTTTTAACGGTGCCATCCTTAGTTTTCCTATATATATATATATATATATATATATATATGAAAAGGTTCTTTATCGGTTGAGCTCATGGGAACTCCATGTGAGGTTGAGCTATGTGGGCCCCACCATGATGTATGTCTAACATCTACCCCATTAGTCAGATGCACCATTTCATAAGTGGGCCTAGGGCTTAATAATCAAGTCAACCAGTGACTTATGTGGGCCACACCATATATAAAAATTGAGAGGGGTTACCCTCCATTAAAAAATTCATAATCATTGTTTGGCCCACCAAGATGTGGTTCACAAATCCAGCCCATCCATTATGTGTGTCCCACTTGGATGAGGGCTCAAACCAAGTTTCAAATGCATCTAAATTTCAAGTGGGCCCCACTAAGTGCTTTTATATGTTTTAGGCATGTCTTCACATATTTTAGATGGTATGGCTCACCTGAGTTCTGTATATGGCTGATTTTTTGGATATCCCATAATTTAAAGGGACCCATCAAATGCACGATGTTGATGTGAAAACATGCGTAAAACATATAAAAGCACTTGATGGGGCCCACATGAAATTTGGATGCATCTGAAACTTGGTCTGACCCCTCATCTAAGTGGGACATACATAATGGATGGGCTGGATTTGTGAACCACATCTTAGTGGGCCCAAACAATGATTATGAATGTTTTAATGGAGGGTAACCCCTCTCAACTTTTGTATGTGGTGTGGCCCATGCAAGTCACGGATTGACTTGATTTTTAAGCCCTGGGCCTACCATGGAATGGTGCATCTGACTGATGGGGTAGATGTTCGACACACATCATGGTGGGGCCACACAACTCGACCTCATGGGGAGTTCCCATGTGCTGGACCATATAGAACCTTTTCCTATATATATATATATATATATATATATATATATATATATATATATAAGTTGAAATAGGACCATTGGGTTTCATTTATAACCGTTCAATAAATGTCCACCAATCTGAAACATAGATAGCCAAATAAGCTTGATGTTTGGTTCATAATGCATTTGAACTGGACCCATAATTTGGAACATTTAATTTGAATAAACTGTATGCCTTGCATGCAATTTCAAGTTCATGTGTATCATCCATCACGGTCTTCCACGGTGTCAAAGTTTTACAGGGAGATTGACTCGGAAGCAGATTGCCTGTGACCCCGGACTAGAGGTGGGCATCGAGCCGAGTCGAGTCGAGGTGGGCCAAGCTTGGCTTGGCTTGTCCATGATGTACTCGAGTTTGAGCTCGAATTCGAGCTTGGCCTTGATCTCAACATTGAAGCTTGACTTGTTTACCAAAGCTGTCGAGTCGAGTTCGAGTCGAGCTAGTGGTTCGAGTTGAGTCGAGTTTACCTCGAGCTCGAGCTCGAGCTTGTTGGGTGAGAGAGTAATGGATTATGTTCTTGATCCTCCTTCATTGATGAAAAATTCAAAAATCTTAAGAAAATCAAAGCAAAACCCGATTAAAAAACTAAACAAAGCTTCGAATCGGATGAAGAAACCTGTAAGAACCGATCTGTTCTTGATCTTCTTCCACCAACAAAAATCCAAGTACTAGAAAAGAAACAGAGCAGAACACAGATCAAAAATCCAAGTAAAGAGCTCTAGCCAATCAGATCATTGGATTTCCTTGAAGCTCTAACAAATCTGAGAAGAACCCATCTTGAATTTCTTGGGTTTCTCACCTAAGAAGTAGATCTCAAGATATTGAAATCATACTATTGTGGAGTTGAAATGAAAACTGCTGGTGGTGGTCAGGGCGGGCGTGCGACTGGCAGTGGGCAAAGAAAGAGAAGAAAGGGAAAGGGAAGGGGGTGCGTGCGGCTGGGTAGAAACTCTAGGGTTTGTTTTTTATTTTTTATTTTTATTTTTAAGTTTGAACTTAAAACTTATATTAATATATATATATATAATATTTAATTTATTAATTAATCGAGCCGAGTCGAGCTCGAGTTCGAGCTTTGAGTCGAGTCGAGTCGAGTTGAAATACCCCCTGGTCGAACTTGGCTCGAACTCAACTCGAGCTTCAAATAATTATCTTGGCTCAGCTCGAATCGGCCATTCAAGCCGAGTCAATCCGAGCTGACTCGAGCTGAGTCGAGCGAGCTTGACTCATGAACAGCCCTACCCCGGACACAGATATGTAACTGTGCCCAGGGCTGTGTGGGATCCACAGGCATGTCCATGAAAAATCCACTCTGTCGTTTTGTTTTTAAAGACCACAATACGACAGGATTCTAAAAATTAGGAAGATTCAAAACTCAGGGGGCCCACCCCAAATGAAACAGTGGGAATGGAAACATCCACCATTGAAACCTTCCTGGATCTGTACATGATGTTTATATGTCATCCAAACTGTTCATAGGATTATTAAAACTCATATAAAATGTAGGAACACATATCATCCTGATCCAGAACTTCTGTCACCCCAGGCATTTAATCACCACTGTTTCATTTGGTATGGGCCACATGACTTTCGAATCTTCCAGTTTTTTAGAATCTTATCCTATTGTTCTCTTTCAAAATAGATGGATGGAGTGGATTTGTCATACACATACCTGTGGACTCCATACAGCTCCAGGCAAAGGAATATATATATATATATATATATATATATATATATATATATATATATATATATATATATATAAGGCATGCTCACCTATGCACGTGCGCACCTTTGCACATGTGACATGGGTGTCGAATCCAAATGGTCCATAATATGCGGAATCCCATGAAACCTTAGGGGGTGAAGTTTCACCCTGATCTAAGATTCTGGTGGGCCATAGCACGAACTGGTTCACAGGGTGAGCGTTTTCGTGTGTGTGTGTGTGTGTGTGTGTGTGTGTGTATACACATGCACACACACGGAAACGCTCACTTGTAACTACCTACGAACTTTTTTGAGAACTCATCGTACGTGATAAGTCTCGAAAATCGGAACAGTCAACATGAAGTAGAGCCTCATTAAACCCCCGGTACCAATTTTTACTTTAAACCAAAACTTCGGTGGGCCATGAAAAATGCAAATAGTTTCTTCCCTTAATTTGCATTTCTCTTTGCTATGGCCCATCAGAATCTTAGATCAGGGTCAAAATTCACCCCCGGGGTTTCATGAGATTCCTCATCTTATGGACCGTTCGGATTCGACTCCTATGACACGTGTGCAAAGGTACGCTCGTGCTTAGGTGAGCATGCCTCATATATATATATATATACGGGAAAAGGTACTATGTAGGGTTGAAAGTCGGGCGGGTTGGGTCGGGTTGGTGCTCAACCCTAACCCAACCCAAGGTTCCTATAGAACTCCAACCCAACCCAATCTCGTTGTGGAATTCTCGACTCCAAGCCCAACCCAAGCTGGCTCGGTGGGTTGATCGGTTGGTTGGTAGTATATACATGCTAATATTTTCTTTATTACATTAGTTTATTATATTTCAATATAGAACTTATTTTTTGTATCTATAATTTTATTAATTATATATGTGATTATTCATTGTAAAGAACTTCATTTTTTTTTTCTTTAAAAAACAAGCTAAAATATAAGACAACTACTTTAAAAGTCATGTAGCATAGCATGGAGTCTATTTGGGAGAGAGAAATCTGGCATATCTTGTTAGCTTGAGTCTTTGGAAATGACGTGGACAAATGAGACTCGACATCACTAGTGTGCCTTCAACACAAATGATCCACACTCAATTATAATTTATAAGTAACTTATATATTGATCGGGTTCGGGTTGGGTTGGGCAACCTGAGACCTCAACCCGAGCCCAACCCAAGTTTTATCGGGTTAGTGTTTGTATAGCCCAAGCTTAAGATCGGACCCAAAATATGCTGCCCAAGCCCAACCCAATGTCGGGTAGCCTCACGGGCCTGGCAAGTTGAACTGCCTAACTTTCACCCCTAAGTGTGTGAGTCACGACGTGTGTATATATATATATATATATATATATATATATATATATATATATATATATATATATATATATATATATGGGAAAAGGTACTATGGCTCGAGCTCACGACAAGCTCCCATGAGGTCGAGAAATGTGTGGGCCCCACCGTGATGTGTGTTAACCATCAACACCGTGCATTTGATGGGTCCCTTTAAATTATAGGATATCCCAAAGTCATTTGATACGAGAACTCGGGTGGGCCATACCATCTAAAATCATGTGAAGACATGCCAAAAACATATAAAAGCACTTGGTGGGGCCCACCTGAGTTTTGAATGCTGCTGAAACTTGGTTTGAACCCTCATCCAAATGGGACACACATAATGGATGGGCTGTATTTGCAAACCACGTCTCGGTGGACCCAAAAAATGATTATTAATGTTTTAATGGTGCACGGCCCCTCTCAACTTCTGTATGTGGTGTGGCCCACAAAAGTCACGGATTGACTTAATTTTTGAGACCTAGGCCCACAATGGAATGGTGCATCTGACTGATGGGGTAGATGTTCAAAACGCATCATGTACGGTGGGGCTCACACAGCTCGACCTCACGGGACGTTCCCATCAGCTCGAGCGCATAGTACCTTTTCCCTATATATCCGCTTTCTATTGACTCCGCCAGCCAGGAGGACAATAATAGAGGAAAAATGAATGTAGCCCGAATGGACACCTTAATTGGTAGTCTGCTCTACTCTTCAATCCTTTACGTGGCCTGTATATAGTTATCACGACCGTTGTTTAAGGGTCCTCTAAAATGGATGGACGAACACGTTTAAAAATTACTTCAACTTGATAACCTAAATTTGGATGATGATGATGATTTCCATTGCCGTATTTCTCCATCAAGCTTCTCCTCACATACCAGCTACTATAATGGTTAAGATTTTCTAATAAGGGATGCAATTATTGTATCTTTGCGTCACATCACCAAATGAGCTGATCAGATTTCCAAAGCCCAATACCCAAATGGATCCCACAAATCAACATTTAAAAAAAAAAAACAAAAAAAGAAAAGAAAAAGAAAAAGGAGACCCACCTCAATCTTAGCCATCCATCTCAGTGAGACCCTAGCTTGATCTGAACTGTTCATTGAATCCAGGCCGTTGTAGAACTGATTGCTGATTTTCCTTGTCCGACTTTCCTAACCTTCAACTAATTCCAATATACCAAAATGATGGATGGTGTGGATCCATTACCCCACACCTCAATGAATCCCACGTAGCTTTGCCATCCCGGAAACCACGGGCATCAAGGGAGCGTTTGGCGCAGGGTATTAGATGGGATTACGTGCGATATAACTGCATTTGGTCTGTTAAATTCCATCCAACATTCAGAGAGAATGGGAAAGGTTATGATTAGGTGGGATGGAATTGCATTTACTCCCATGGAATTGTATTTGGTCCCATGTAGGTAGAGGTGTACACGTGTCGAATGAGTCGAGCTTGGCACAACACGACTCAGCTTAGTTACTAGCTGACCTCAACTCGAACTCGGCTCGGCTCAATCCTCGAGCTTGACTGGCCAGCTCGGCTCGGTTCGGTAAGCAGTTTATGTGAGACCCGTGTCCTAGACTGTATCGTTCCGTAGGCTCCCGCGGTCCTTTCGGTCGAATTCCGGCAACCTGCGACTCGTAGATAGCATTTGCGCGTGACCTTGAGTGTTATCCTGTAATTCCGAGTCGGCTTGACCTAAGACTTATGTCATTGCGACTGCATCATCGCTGCGATTCCAACGCTGTATCTCGTGCGCCGATCCGACAAGTAGATCAAAAGAAGTACCGTTTATAATATTTGAGCCATTAATTGGTGTGGGGTCCACTTTGAGGGGGTGCACACGTTTCCCTAGGTGGACCCACCCTAGGAGCACCATTTTTCATGAGAGTTTTACTCAACTCTCTCTTACAAGTCATTATGAGGTTCTCTTCCCTATGCTCTTACAACCCATTATTTTCCTCTTACACACCCATCCTTTCACTCTCTCTCATCTCTTTACTCTATCTCTTCTTCTCCATTTTTGAAATGGCCAAGCTATATGTCTTAGAGGAGGGGGGGGGGTGAATAGGACTATGCCAAATTAAAATAAAATCAGCGGAATAAAAATAAACAGATAGCCTTACAATTATAAATCAATTCACAATGCTGAAATCAATTCAACCTTAATAAATAAGTATTGAGAGGTTGATATAAATTTAGTTCTAAGGACAACCTCACACCATAATAAACAAGGGCTTATGATAGGACAACCTTATTTCTAGAACGTCTTTTGAATCAATAACTCAATCTGAATAGAAATAACTAAATAACAAGGAATTGAAATAAATTGCAAAAATAGAGATCTAACTTATTACAACAATCTCCACACTTGCTTGAAATGTAAATTGTTACAACATTCACATCCACACGTACATTCCACAAAATTGAATGATAAATGATGTGAAAATTAAGCAAGTATTTAATCCACAAGACAAAGAGTTATAGTGGTTCGCCTGTGTGTACACCAACTGTCTTTCAACAGCCACACAAAATGCTACTCCACTCCTAATATCCTCACACAAGGGATATTAGCGTTTACTATCAAATAGGTTTTCACAGGTTCACCCAAAACCTTTACAATTGTGTTTTTTTAACTTGGGTTTACACAATTTAAAAAACCATACTTTTGAGTTTTCTGGCTCTCCTCGGATAACCACACAAATTGAGATTTTTCTGACGAATCCCAAACAAAATTAACTAAAATAGAATGGAATTTACAAAATTGTAAAATACCTGGATTTCTCCTTTTCGTAGCAGCCCAGTAGAACCAATCGGAGTAGATGTTCGAATATAGAAGTTCAATGTCCACTACTCACTTTAATATGGTTCTAAGTTCTAATTGATTTTAGATTTAAACCAGTTAGGCGTAGCTATATTTGATTTTGATTCCAAGAAGAAGGAATAAGGCAATTTCTCTTTTCAAATGAGATTGTAATACAAGAACAAAATCAAATTAAATAAGCTAGCGAAAAGAGAAAGCAATTATGCACAAAATAGCTTAAAAATAAACACAAACTTATCTCAGAGTGGAGCCTTGAATTCACTTATTTTTCAATGAAAAACTCTGAAATTCGTGTGCTATTTATAACTGCAGAAATTCGTCTTCAACTGGTCCTAGGGTCACCACGACTGGTCCAAGAATAAACTGATTTTTGAATTTTTGAGTGTGATCGGATCATACCGTTATACGACCGGTCGTAGGCAGTCCACGACTGGTCGAAGGCAGTCCACGACCGGTCGAGACCCCTCTACGACTGGTCATGTGACACTTAATTTAATTGTTGGAGTTTGAGTCATAGCACTATGACTGGTCGAGGGTCGAGTCGAGACCATCCCACGACCGGTCGAGCAGACTCCAGGACTGGTCGAAGCCGAACCAGAAAATCCGATAAAATATAACAATTTTAGGACTGGTCCAGGAACTTCTTAGACTGGTCGAACAAGGTCTAGGACTAGTCTTAGAATAGACCATATTCATGTATTAATATTAAAATGAATTATGTAGCCAAAGTGACCTACCCTACGGTCAATCTAAGGTTTATCATACCTGGGACATGAAGTATGGACATTGAAAACTTCATTTGCTTGGATCTTTAACTTCACTAAGCTTGAAATTTTCTTGATGTAGCTTGTACACTTCACAAGCCTTGAATTCAATGTTGCTTTGAGTTGCACTTGAGTCTCGTACTTATATTTGAATCTTGAACTTCCACTTGTACTTGAACTTGAGTCTTGACCCTGAGCTGTTCTTTAATATCTTCTACATTGTAGCTTGAACTATCATGAAGCTTGAAGAATTCTTTGAACTAGACTTCAAGTGTTGACGTGGTGTCTCAAACAGATTTATCAAGATATAAACACAAAACATATGAAGAAGTTTTGACACACAAAATTTGACAATCAAAGAGGAATCAAATCATAGCACTTATAATCTCTCGCTTTGTCAAATTTGTGACAAAACACCTCTCATACTTCAATAAGATAAGCATCACATTGTATAATAATGAATCATGCACCAGTTGTCATAAAATAAGCATCCCCTTGAGACAACTCAACTCCCCCTGAGTTGGTGCACCTCAACTCCCCCTGAGTAGGCATATGTTGTGTACCCCTATCATATCAATCACAATCCATAGAATTCACAAATTCTCCCCCTTTTTGTCAAAATATGACAAAGGAAGAAACAAAGAGAAGATATGAAAGACAGAATTAGAGAAAGCAACTCAGAAAGATAGAATGATAAGAAGTTCAGAGTTAAGAACATTACATAAGAAGTAATCAAGGTGAGTCAGAGTACATATCAAAAGAGGTATTAAGTGAAGTTTAAAATAGGCATCCACACAACCAAAGAAGGTAAATTAGTAAAATTATTATAGACCAAAGATTTAACATTCTCAATCTGATCCAGAAGATGGAGCAGGCATGTTAGGATCACTTTGATGAAGGCTCTTCTGTAAGCGCCTAAAATATCTGCGCATAATTTTAAATTGTTGATTGTGGTCAACATTCATCTGTTCTACCTTTTCCTCTAATGCACACAGACGTGCATTGAAATCAGATGGTTCAAAGTCTGGATCATTTCCAGAGTTAGAATCAATTTCATTAAAAATATCATCCATGTTAATATCATCTGGCGGCAACTCATCACCTTCGACACCAATCTCAACTTCAGTAGCAGCTCCACCCGCACCAACATCAACTTGACTAGGGGCCAATCTCAACTTCATTTTATTCAAGTTGGAATTGTTAAATATGAGGTGTTGGATAGGAGCCTCACCGACGGGAATAACGACTAACATGTGAGTGACTAATACATTCAACAGATAGCCAAATGGAATATCACCATGACTAGGATGACTACGAATTTGAATGATAGAGGAACAAATCAAAGAAGGCAAACAGACAGTAGTACGAGTAATGATTGAGTACAAAGTGCGAACCATAAACAGAGTTAACTTAGTCTTGTTTCCAGAGCGGGGATACAGATTAGAAGTGAAGATACGATACAAAACTCTGTATTTGGGTAACAAGTATCTAGTTTTGAGGGCATTCCCATTTGCAATCCATGGTGCATTCATGTTACACAATGCTCTAGTATAAGTACGTTTTTCCGATTCTGATACTTTCTCAGCAAGTGCACTAGGATGAATACCATCATCATTTACTCGTATGTGCATAAGGCTTGAAATTAAATATCGATCAATAGTAAAAGGCCATTCTCTAGTAGTAATAGTGAAAGTCAGTTGCTCAGAAGAGAAATCAGTTATGCATGCAACCATGGCCTGTGCTATAGACTGGTATGCCGACCTGCCCCAGCGTAAAATGTTTTCCCATCCTACAGATTGAAGGAGACTGAAAGGAGCGATATGGTTTCAATCAACGACTTTTTCAACAATCACATTACGCATACACAAATCACGTACATGTGGTGGATCATCTTCAGGAGCCCTAAGATGACGTCTAGTGATAGCATTCGATCGAAAATAAGAAGCACCTCTAGGATTTTTCTTTTTACCTCTAGAATCCATATTCTTGAAGAAATGAAAGAAATTTCAAGAAAATAGAGATGGGTTTCTCTAGATTCAACAAATGAGGAAGAAAAAACCCAAAAAGTTGAAGATCTATATGAAATAGATAACAATAATAAAAAAA
This sequence comes from Magnolia changhungtana, assembly GCA_030180095.1. NCBI lineage: Eukaryota > Viridiplantae > Streptophyta > Magnoliopsida > Magnoliales > Magnoliaceae > Magnolia > Magnolia changhungtana. Next base: position 3,832,017 of record JASAUF010000118.1, read on the forward strand.
TCTAAGAGAAAACATTAAGATACTTCAAGAAAGCAAGGAAAATCACTATAACCTAAAGGAATCGAATACAAGGGTTTGACTAGTTGAAGCTCGGCTCGTTGGTGAGGAGGGTTAGAATGAAGAAGAAGAGTGTTTTACCCAAATTAAAGAGGTCAACGCGCTGCACGACCGGTCTTGGGACATACTCGACCGGTCGTAGCAAGACTGGTCGAGCGCGTCCTCGACTGGTCTTAGATAAAAAAAAATATGTAATTTCCACAGAATTTTGAAATTTAAATTAATAACATATTAACATTATATACAATATGATACAAAGATGCATGATCAATCATTTAAAATAACACATACTAAGATCAAATTTCAATTTATTAAACCTGCTTTTGTCGAGCGGTTTAGTGAAAATGTCAGCAAGCTGAGTCTCAGTAGGAATATATTCTAAAGATATTATTTTTTCTTCCACTAATTCACGAATATAATAAAACCGAATGTCAATGTGCTTAGTACGTGAATGCTGGATTGGGTTTTTTGAAATGTTTATCGCACTGGAATTATCACAGTATAAAACCATCGAGTCTTGTGTGATTCCATAATCACTCAGTATACGTTTCACCCAAACCAGCTGAGTACATGCATTTCTCGCTGCAAAGTATTCGGCCTCAGCAGTTGAGAGTGATATGGAACTTTCCTTCTTGCTATACCAAGAAACCAAATAGTTTCCAATGTAAAAACAACCACCACTGGTTGATTTTCTGTCATCTATATTTCCTGCCCAATCAGCATCCAAATACCCAGCCAATTGAACACTAGTATCATAGGGATACCAAAGACCCAGATTAACTGAACTTGCGACATATCGAATAATTCGCTTAACAGCAGTTAAGTGAGATTCTTTAGGATTAGACTGATATCTAGTGCAAATTCCAACACTTAAAGCAATATCAGGTCTACTTGCAGTTAAGTAAAGTAAGCTACCTATCATGCTACGATACAATTTAGGATCTACATCTTTACCTATAGAGTCTTTTGAGAGTCTTAGAGTTGTTCTCATAGGAGTATTAAAATTCTTACCATTTTTAAATCCAAACCTCTTAATCAAGTTTAATGCATACTTAGTTTGTGAAATAAAAATTCCATCAGATTGTAGTTTTACTTGCAACCCTAGAAAATAATTTAATTCACCAACCATGCTCATTTCGAATTCAGATTTCATTTGATCTGCAAACTCAATAGTCATGTTAGTACAAGTTGATCCATAAATTATATCATCAACATAGATTTGAACCATTAAGATATCATCGTTATGTTTCTTAACAAAGAGCGTCTTATCGACACTACCCATCTGAAAATTGTGACTTAGTAAAAACTTAGTCAATTTTTTATACCATGCTCTGGAAGCTTGGTTCAGACCATCGAGAGCCTTTTTAAGGTGGTATACATGATTAGTAAGCTTAGGGTCTTCAAACTCAGTCGGTTGTTCAACATATACCTCTTCATGTAAGTCGCCGTTCAAAAAGGCACTCTTCACATCCATTTAAAAAATTCTAAACTTTCTAAAATATGCAATTGATATGAAAAGTCTGATTGATTCAAGGCGAGCAACTGGGGTAAAAGTTTCATCATAGTTAATACCTTCAATTTGCGTGTACTCTTGCACAACCAGTCTTGCCTTATTTCGAATGATATTTTCAAATTCATCAGACTTATTTTTGAAAATCCATTTTATTCCAATAATGTGTTTATCATTAGGTCTAGGAACAAGATACCAGACATCGTTTCAGACAAACTGATTAAGTTCTTCCTACATCGCTACTATCCGGTTTTCATCAGAAAGTGCTTCTTTTACGTCAACTGGTTTTATCTGGGATGTAAAGCATACGTAGTTACATATGTCTTCTAATTGTCTACGAGTGCGCACACCAGTGAGAGGGTTTCCAAGTATTTGAGAAGTTGGATGATCTTTGACAGTCCTTAATTCAGAATTAGTTTCACTTGATGAAGTATCTGGTTTTTCAAATATAAGAGCTTCATGATTATCTGACCTAGGGGCAGGTGTATTCAAGTGATCGTCAATTACTACATTTATTGACTCTTGAATCACACCGGTCCTGTTGTTCAGAACACGATATGCACGACTGTTTAAAAAGATCCCTTTATCACTTTTAGTGTCGAACTTTCCCAAATTTTCACGGTCACGTAAAATATAGCACTTGCTGCCAAAAACTCGAAAGTATTTGACAATAGGCTTTTTCTCAAACCACATTTCATAAGCCGTTTTATTATTAGATTTGCAGATATAAACACGGTTAATAATGTAGCAGGCGGTATTCACTGCTTTAGCCCATAAATTTTTAGGGAGCTTCATGCTATTCAACATAACATTTTCCATTTCTTGGAGCACTCTATTTTTCCTTTCCACAATACCATTTTGTTGTGGAGTTTTGGGCGTAGAAAAATCATGTGATATTCCCTAATCACTATAGAGTTTCTCAAAACCATTATTTTTAAACTCGAATCTATGATCACTTCAGATCTTACTGACTTGAGAACATTTTTCAATTTAGATCCGTTTGATAATCTTTTTCACTTCATCAAGGGTTTCTGATTTGTCTCTTAAAAATGAAACCCAAGTGTATCTTGTATAATCATTTATGATGACCAAGTTATATTTTTTGCTACCTCGACTTTCCGTTCTGGTTAGTCCTATAAGATTCATGTGGAGAAGCTCGAGTGGTCTAGATGTGGTATTGGAGTTCACCTTTTTGTGAGAGCTCCTAGTTTGTTTACCATACTGGCATTCACCACATATTTTGTCTACTTTTTACACTTTAGGTAGACCTCTAATTAGTTCTCCTTTGCTCAATCTATATAAATTTCGGTAGTGTACATGTCCAAGGCATTTATGCCATAATTCTATCTCATCGGTAGAGACCATGTAACACATTTGGTTAGATGAGCTACCATCGCTTACTATATAGCAGTTTTCAGAAGCTCTGCGATTAGTTAATATTACAGAACCCTTTTTGTTTAAAATTTCACAGCCTTGATTGAAAAATTTTACACCATGGTTGTTATCGCATATTTGAGATATGCTCAACAGGTTGTGTTTTAAACCCTCAACATATAAAACATCTTTAAATAAAGGGAGGTTATAGAGTTAGACCGCACCTTTGCCAATAATCTTGCAATTGCTACCATCACCAAATGTGACTAACCCATCAGTCATATCTTTAAGATCGGTAAATAAAGCTTTGTCACTTGTTATATGCCTGGAGCATCCACTGTCTAGGTACCACTTAGAATGGCTTGTTGCTTTGAAAGTAGTGTGAGCAACCAAGCAGATAACTTTAGGAACCCATTTCAGAACTGTTTTGGGTTTAGGAGAATGGTTGGTCTTCTTTTGTCTGATGTTGTAAGAATGACCTACTAAGTTAGATTTTAAGAGCTCCTTAAGTAAATCAACTATTGTTTCAGCAAGTGGATTTCTGATCTGATTTTTAAAATAGCTGCTTTTAGGTTTTTGAAAAGTTTTTGTATTTTTAGAAAAACCTTGACATGTACCTTTTCCTTTTGAGTTAGAAGCCTCTCCTTTCACAAAGTTGGGAGGAGTACTCTTCTGTTTAGGAGATGTATTTTTATCATAGCCCAACCTGGATCGATCGCCACATTTTCTTAATCCGGATAATAATTTTTCTAACTTTGGATCACCTTGGGCATATCTCCATGTATCCTTCAAACTCAGAAGAGAAGATACTTCATTTTTAAGTTTCTCATTTTCAGATTTCAAATCATCAATCAGGGAGGTTTTGAATTCCAAATCACATTTTGATTTTTTGAAACAATCTTGTGATTTTTCTAAACCAAGAGTTTCAAAACATTCTTTGAGTTTAGAAAACTTTTCTTTTTGAAGTTTAAGTTTGACAGCAATTTTACAACTTTCCTTATATAAGACATTATAAGCATCTTGAAGATCTTCTTCATTTTCATGATCACTATTCAAATTTTCTTCACTTGTTGAATCATCGTGATTTGAAAAAGTAAACTTGGCTAGAGTCATGAGGGCCTTAACTTCACTACCCGACTCGGTTTCAGAATTTTCTGATTCAGAAAAGGCTTCAGAATCAGACGATTCATCCCAAGTAGCCAACACACCATTCCTTTTGGGTCTGTCCTTTTTAAGACATTTGTTTGCTAGATGCCCATACTCTTGGTAGTTGTAACACTGACTGTCTTTCAAAGACTTCCAAGTTTTGGACTTAGGTTTAGATTGTTTCTTTTCATTTGACTTTTGAAAATCGACCCTTTTCTTACTTTTGAAAATCTTATAGAACTTTTTCGCTAAAAGAGCCATATCATCTTCAGAACTTTCTAAATCTGAGTTTTCTTGAGAAATACCTTTAGATGACTTCAAAGAGATAGATTTGCCTTTAAGAGCTTTAAAATTTAATTCATAGGTTTGTAGTGAACTAACTAGTTCTTCTACCCTCATATTATCCGTATCACGAAGTTCCTGGATTGCGGTTACTTTAGAGTTGAACTGTTCAGGAAGTGAGCGTAGTATCTTTGCACACACTATACTTTCTGGAATTTTATCGCCAAGATCTCACATTAAGTTTACAATGTCATTTAATCATATGTAAAAGTCCATAAATATTTCATTTTCCTCCATATGAATTTCTTCAAATTTGGTTGTGAGGAGTTGGACTTTAGATTTTTTGACAATTGATGTACCCTCGTGTGTCATTTCTAATATATCCCAGGCTTGCTTTGCAGTATCACAGGATATGATTCTTTTGAACTCATCCAGTGATAGTGCACAAGTGATTGCATTTAGTGCTTTTGCATTAGCACTACCTTCACTTTTCTGAAGTGTGGACCAAGAAGTATAAGGTGTTATTCTCATTGATTTTGATCCATTGATACCAGTTACTTCAATGGTAGGAGGGCTCCATTCAATCACTGTGGCTTGCCACACACTCTCGTCCATTGATTTGAGGAAGATCCTTATTCTGGCTTTCCAATAGGCATAGTTAAAGCCATCAAAGGGTAGAGGCCTAGTGACTGAAAGGCTATCAAAATTTGACATCTTTTTATATAGCTTAGATCGTTAGCTTAGGAAATAAATCCAAATAAAAAGTAATAAGAATGAACTATTAGGCTTTAATACCACTTGAAATGACCAAGCTATATGTCCTAGAGGGGGGTGAATAGGACTATGCCAAATTAAAATAAAATCAATGGAATAAAGATAAACAGATAGCCTTACAATTATAAATCAATTCACAATGCTGAAATCAATTCAACCTTAATAAATAAGTATTGAGAGGTTGATATAAATTTAGTTCTAAGGATAACCTTACACCATAATAAACAAGGGCTTATGATAGGACAACTTTATTTCTAGAACGTCTTTTGAATCAATAACTCAATCTGAATAGAAATAACTAAATAGTAAGGAATTGAAATAAATTGTAGAAATAGAGATCTAACTTATTACAACAATCCCCACACTTGCTTGAAATGTAAATTGTTATAACATTCACATCCACATGTACATTCCACAAAATTGAATGATAAATGATATGAAAATTAAGTAAGCATTCAATCCACAAGACAAAGAGTTATAGTGGTTCGCCTGTGTGTACACCAACTATCTTTCAACAGCCATACAGAATGCTACTCCACTCCTAATATCCTCACACAGGGGATATTAGCGTTTACTATTAAATAGGTTTTCACAGGTTCACCCAAAACCTTTACAATTGTGTCTTTTTAACTTGGGCTTACATAATTCAAAAAATCACACTTTTGAGTTTTCTGGCTCTCCTCAGATAACTACACAAATTGAGATTTTTCTAGCAAATCCCAAACAAAAACTAAAATAGAATGGAATTTACAAAATTGTAAAATACCTGGATTTCTCCTTTTCGTAGCAGCCCAGTAGAACCAATCGGAGTAGATGTTCGAATATAGAAGTTCAATGTCCACTACTCACTTTAATATGGTTCTAAGTTCTAATTGATTTTAGATTTAAACCAGTTGGGCGTAGCTATATTTGATTTCGATTCCAATAAGAAGGAATAAGGCAATTCCTCTTTTCAAATGAGATTAGAATACAAGAACAAAATTAAATTAAATAAGCTAGCAAAAAGAGAAAGCAATTATGTACAAAATAGCTTAAAAACAAACACAAACTTATCTTAGAGTGGAGCCTTGAATTCACTTAATTTTCAATGAAAAACTCTGAAATTCGTATGCTATTTATAGCTGCAGAAATTCATCTTCTACTGGTCCTAGGGTCACCACGACTGGTCCAAGAATAAACTAATTTTTGAATTTTTGAGCGTGATCGGATCATACCGTTGTACGACCGGTCGTAAGTAGTCCATGACTGGTTGAAGGCAGTCCATGACCGGTTGAGACCCCTCTACAACTGGTCGTACGACACTTGATTTAATCGCTGGAGTTTGAGTCGTAGCACTACGACTGGTCGAGGGTCGAGTCGAGACCATCCCACGACCGGTCGAGCAAACTCCAGGACTGGTCGAAGCCGAACCAGAAAATTCGATAAAATACAACAAATTACGACTGGTCCAGGAACTTCTTAGACTGGTCAAACCAGTGCTAGGACTGGTCGAACAAGGTCTAGGACTAGTCTTAGAATAGACCATATTCATGTATTAATATTAAAATAAATTATGTAGCCAAAGTGACCTACCCTAAGGTCAATCTAAGGTTTATCATACCTGGGACATGAAGTATGAACATTGAAAACTTCATTTGCTTGGATCTTGAACTTCACTAAGCTTGAAATTTTATTGATGTAGCTTGTACACTTCACAAGCCTTTAATTCAATGTTTCTTTGAGTTGCACTTGAGTCCCATACTTATATTTGAATCTTGAACTTCCACTTGCACTTGAACTTGAGTCTTGACCCTGAGCTATTCTTTAATATCTTCTACATTGTAGCTTGAACTATCATGAAGCTTGAAGAATTCTTTGAACTAGACTTCAAGTGTTGACGTGGTGTCTCAAACGGATTTATCTAGATATAAATATAAGACATACGAAGAAGTTTTGACACACAAAATTTGACAATCAAAGAGGAATCAAATCATAGCACTTACAATTTTCCTCCCCTAGCAAGAGAGAGCTCCCATCGTCCATGAGAGCTCTCAATTTTCAACCCTTTGCAAGCTCTCCACTCCCCAAATCCAACCCTCCAAAATCAATCCCGACCATTGAATCTTGTTCCCTTGGAGCCCTAGAACACATTGGTAGAAGAATAAGTCCAATATCTAAGGTGGGTGCTCTCTCTCTCTCTCTTTCATTTTTGTATGATGTGTGGCTCGCTTAGATGGACCCCACCTTAATGTATGTTTTATCAAAACTGTCTAGTCTTGTGGACCCTACCTTATGATGGTGGAAACACACAAGTATTAGATTGATTTTAATCAGGTGGGTCACATTCATGTGGGACCCACCTTGATGAATGTGGGCCACGTCCGTGTGGGACCCACTGTGTTTAATCCATGCCGTCCAGTGTCCAACGCTGGACGTGAGGGTGGCTAACGTAATGTGCGTGTACTGACATGGGGTGTACTAACAGATAAAAAGTATAGCTTTTTTGAAAGTTTAGGATGGGCCACTCATACAGGCCCCACCTTGATGTATAAATTCAATCCATACCGTCCATCCCTTTCCTCATACCATTTTAGGTGTTGAGCTGAAAAATGGGGCCAATCCGACCTCCTGGCGGGCCATAGCATAGGAAACAGTAGTTTTCACCGTTAAATTATACCCTGATGTTTCCACACCCCAAAATACATTGAATATTGGACTCATTAGGTTGGTCTCGAGCAGTAGAACCCAATGGTTAGGGTGGATTCCATTGATGCGGGCCCCACACACGAAAAACCTTGAAAAAATAGGTTTCAATAATAATTTAAAAAAATATTACATGCAGCAGACACTGCTACTGTCAGAGATGTAGGAAGTGCCTATTGCTGACAGGCGGGCAGGCGGGCGTACGACAGGGACCAACGGCCCCCAGCCGTGGGCCCCACCATGATGTGTGTTATATATCCACTCCGTCCATTCTGTGGGACCTTAGGGTAGCGGACCGCCCTCCAAAAATCAGGCCCATCCAAAGCTCAGGTGGCCCACACCACAGGAAACAGTGGGTTGAACCATCTGCCATTAAAACCCTCTTTTGGTCCATGGAAGTTTTGGATCAAGATGAAATTTGGTTTTCCTATTCGGCTAGGTCTGTGGGACCTTATTAGCGGATCGGATGGCTTATAGACATTATGGTGGGCCCCACGTGGGACCCACAATGATATATGTGTTTTACGCCCACTGTCCAGGCGGATGGTGGAGCCCACAGTGATGGATATGTTTCATCCGCACCGTCCACGCAGGATGGTGGGACCCGATCGTGTGTGTGTGCGCGTGTGTATGTGCGTGTGTGTGTGTGCGTGTGTGTATGTATGTGTATATATATACATATTTATATATAATATTGTGTATATATACTATATATAAATTATATATTATATTATATATAATATACAGGATGGTGGGACCCACCATGATGCATGTGTTGCATCCAAACTGTCAATCCATTTTGCAAGCTCATTTTGGGCATGAGCTAAAGGATGAATCAGATCCATAGTTCATGTGGACCCCCACCATGATGCATGTGTTGCATCCAAGTCGTCTAACCACTTGTAAGCTCATTTTAAAGCTTGAGTTCAAAAATGAGATAGATCTAGGAATAGGTGGACCACATTATAAGAAGTAGTGGGTTTGAATGTCCACCATTAAGACTCTTGGGCTGCTAAGTTTGGGACCAAATATGATATTGGTCTTTCCTTTTAAATTCAGGTATGGGAGGCTTTACAATTAGATGGGAATGGAAATAAATATTATGGTGGGTCTTAGGAATGGTGGAAATTATTACCACCATTTGTATTCGGGTGTGGCCCATTGTTGTGGCCCACTTGATGTACATAAGGCCCATGTAAGGTGGGGCCATCTTAATGTATTTGTGGCACGTTGTCGAGGCCCACCTTGGTGTATATAAGGCCCATGTTATGCGACCCATTGTGATGTATTCAAAGGCCCAGGGGTTATGGTCCATTGCAATGTACATAAGGCCTATTGATGTGGCTCGCTTGATTTATATAAGGCCCATATGCTGCGGCCCATTTGATGTATCCAAGGCCCATGGGTCGAGGCCTAACGGGGTGTCCTTATGGTCCATTGCAATGTGTGATTTTCCTATGGTTTGTGTGTTGATATTATGGCGGTCCATGCCTTGGAGCAATGTTGGTTTGATGTCCACATTGTAAGTATAATGTTGGGTAAATGTCCACATTGCCACTCTCCTTAGGGCCCATTGATAGGCCCTACTTGTTGTGTATGAGGCCTATGTACAGGGCCCACCCGTGATGTATATTAGGACCATGTGTAGGGCCCACCCATTGAGTATTAGGGCCCATGGGTTGTGGCCCATTGTGTTGTATTTTCGGCCTAGATGGCAAGGCCCGATACTATGTATGAGAGGCCCGTGGGATGTGGCCCATTACGATGTGTTCGGGGCCCATGGGATATGGTCCAATATAATGTACATGCGGCCTGTATATAGGGACCATTATGATGTTACGTATGGCCTTGCGGGAGGACTAATGTGATGCATGTGAGGCTTATGTGATATGGCCCACTTTGATATACTTGTGGCCCATCAGTGTGACCTAATGATGCGGCCCACTTGTTGTACATGAGGCCCATTGGTACGGCCAATTAACACGGCCCAACTTGATATGATGATGCCCAGGTGCAGGGCCCACCTGTTATGAATATTAAGCCTATGTGCAGGGCCCGCATGTTATATATTTGTGGCCCTTTTTGACGTGACCCATTGAGTTGTATTCTAGGTCCATATGTCGTGGCCCATTGTAATGTATTTGAGGTCCATGAGCAGGGCCCATCTGTTGTGTATATGAGGCCTTAAGACGTGGTCCAATGTGATGCACATGTAGCCCTTGTATGAGGCCCACTGCGATGTATATTAGGCCATTGTGTGAGGCCACGGGCCCACTGTATGTAGGGCCACTCCTTGGGAGCAATGATGGTTGAAAGTCCACATTGACGGGCAATGATGGTTTAATGTCCATATAATGACCTTCCTGTAGGCCTGGTTAGATAGTCCCATTCTCGTCATTCTCTAATGGGTTAACCCAAACGAATGGGCCCCCATTGATATTGCTTAGACCAGCATCGGCCGTCCATCTATGGACCCCGCCTTGCGTCATGACTGATTGCCGATTTCATGTGACGTGGTTGATTTGCCAATTCCGATTGTCGTGGCCTATTTGATGTATATGAGTCCAAGTATCGAGGCCGATTCCAAGTGTCGATTCCGATTGTTAAGGCCAATTTTGACTGCCGAGGCCGATTACCAAGACCTATATGATACATATGCAACCCGTAGTTAAGGCATATTGTGATGTATTTATGGCCCATAGGCAAGGTCCATTGTGATGTATTCGTGGCCTAAGGACAAGGCCCATTGTAGTATGTATTAGGCCCATGATGCATGACCCATTTGATGAATTCGAGACCCATGTGTAGGGCCCACATGTCATGTATTTGAGACCCATGAGCAGGGCCCACCTGTTGTGTATATGTGGCCCTTGAGTAAGGCCCATTGTGTTGTCTATTAGGCCTCGTGTGAGGCCATGGTACTAATATATGTTTGGCCCTATAAAGGCCACTCCTTGGGGGCAATGTTGATTAAATGTCCACCTTGTTAGGGCCGATTGTCGGTGCCGGCTATTGATACCGATTATGAGTATGTGACAGCATAGCATCATGATACATGCCCATACGCATCATTTGCATGTTTGTTATGAGATTGGTTGACCATTACATATGTCAGTGGTCATGTTGTTATGAGACTCCCTGATAGGCAGAGATTGTCTCACATGAGTACATGGTATGCGCAGGATTGATGCATGACTGGATTGTATGACTCATGCATCTTGTATTGTGTGTTGTGATTACTGTATGCCCTAGTGACATCAGGATCGTGGCCTCCACAGGTATTTCGTGGATGGTCAGATGGGACACCGAAAATCCGTTCTACATGGGGTGCTATAGATATCCCTGGGTGAAAGTCCCTAAACCCTCTTGGTTCCAGAGGTTGCTCCAACGTCTAAACCGAGTGGATGCATGAGCGCATGAGGACCGTATACCGTTAGGCGGCGTCTCCCACTATGTCATGGTTGGTTGGAAGGGGGTACGGCCTTACCCGCCCGAGAGGAGGGGCCCATGCTAGGCTGAGTCTGACCAGCTCGAGGAATGGGTCCGCTATCGACGAGCTGGGCCCGATATTGGCAGACAGATAGTGAGGTATCTTTCACTTACCTTGTTACGCGCGATGGGGCCGCAATCTGATTTGGAGTGTAATAGACCCCGGTGATTCCCCAGAGAGGAACCATACTGATATGTAGACTTATTGAATAGGAGTTGCATGCTCATTCATTTATTCATTCACTATCCGCTCGGGCTGGTAGTGCACAACTAATTGTTGTATACCTTCGTTATGGAAAGGATTTCGGTTGGGCGTTCGACTAACCTGAGGTCAGGAGTTTACTACGTTGAGTTTGACTATCCAAATTTAGGTATGGGACTGGTTTGGATAGAAGTCCCCTGTGGTGGACCTCGTAGCCTGCGATACTACATACTATCATCCCGACTTCACACTCCAGCATGGTCATTTCATTCGGATCGCATATTGCATTACATCCGCAGGCATATGACATTTTGGGTTGCTATGTTTCTATACTTATATGGCCTAGACAGACTTAGCAGGATTCGTATATTGCATTACATCTTCGGCATCTGGTATTTGGCTCTTTATGACTCCTTGCATAGCTGTTTTATATTGCGTATTCTAATATTGATTGACTTATGGACTTGTCTATACTTCTGCTTACTCTGTTATCGCATGATTTATGATCTTGTCAGTATTTCTGCTCACTCTGATAATTCATGATCTTGTCAGTGTTTCTACTTATTCCGATAATGTACGATTTATGGATTACCAGTAATTTCGGTATTGAATACTGGACACTTACTTTGTGCACACACTTACACCACCCTCTAAGCTTTCTATAAGCTTATGCATGATAAATGCGTGCAGGTGATGTTAGGTTGCAGTAGTATTCAGCTTGGAGCGTGCAGCTGCCTTCTGGATCTTTGATTTCGACATATCTATTTTCCCTTTCAGCATTGTATTCAAATGATTATATTAGTAGATATGTGATGATGGGTTTTATGATTTGGGTATACTTGTGGTTATGCTTATTACGAGTTAAATGTGTGTGTGTGTGTGTGTGTGTGTATATATATATATATATATATATATATATATATATATATATAATCCTCCTTGTAGATCTCAGGATCGAAATCTGGCGTATAAATGCTAGGAGCCGAGAATGGGGTACTACGGAGGCTGTCGACACCGGATTCGGCGATCGGGATTCCTGCGAATCTGATTTTTAGGTTTGGGGCGTGACAGAAGTTGGTATTAGAGCATAAGTTGGGAATACCTGAAGATAACATCACATGTCTACTAATAGCTACCCTTCACTCTATGATTGTTGAGAACCTATAATGGTTAGATCCCCGAGTTCGAATAACTTAGAGACTTTCTGATATAACTCCCTATCGTTGAAATTGAGAGGTTGCATGGTATTCCATTTACGATCATTTCTGATCCAGGATCCGAGGTTCAGTAGAGTCACCATATCGTTGATGAGGCGTCTGGAGAGGGTGAGGTTGAGATTGGAGGGCACTATCTTCATCCTTTTGTAGATTAATTGTACCCTAACAAACATACATGATGATGTTTTCTCTTCCCTTGTCTGTTCTATAAATTTCGAGGACGAAATTTTTATTAGGAGGGGAGAGCTGTGAGACTCGTGTCCTAGACTGTATCATTCCGTAGGCTCCCGCGGTCCTTCCGGTCGAATTCCGGTGACCTGCGACTTGTAGATAGTATTTGTGCGTGACCTTGAGTGTTATCTTGTAATTCTAAGTCGGCTTGACCTAAGACCTATGTCATTGCGACCGCATCGTTGCTGCGATTCCAACGCCGTATCTCGTGCGCTGATCCGACGGGTAGATCAAAAGATGTACCGTTTACATTATTTGAGCCATTGATTGGTGTGGGGTCCACTTTGAGGGGGTGCACATGTTTCCCTAGGTGGACCCACCCTAGGAGCACCATTTTTCATGAGAGCTTTACTCAACTCTCTCTTACAAGTCATTATGAGGTTCTCTTCCCTATGCTCTTACAACCCATTATTTTTCTCTTACACACCCATCCTTTCACTCTCTCTCATCTCTTTACTCTATCTCTTCTTCTCCATTTTCCTCCCCTAGCAAGCGAGAGCTGCCAATGTCCATGAGAGCTCTCCCTTTCCAACCCTTTGCAAGCTCTCCACTCCCCAAATCCAACCCTCCAAAATCAATCCCGACCATTGAATCTTGTTCCCTTGGAGCCCTAGAACACATTGGTGGAAGAAGTCCAATATCTAAGGTGGGTACTCTCTTTCTCTCTCTCTCTCTCTCTCTCTCTCTCTCTCTCTCTCTCTCTTTCATTTTTGTATGATGTGTGGCCCGCTTAGATGGACCCCTCCTTAATGTATGTTTTATCCAAACCGTCCAAGTCTTGTGGACCCTACCTTATGATGGTGGAAACACACAAGTATTAGATTGATTTTAATCAGGTGGGCCACATTCATATAGGACCCACCTTGATGAATGTGAGCCACGTCCATGTGGGACCCACTGTGTTTAATCCATGCCGTCCAATGTCCAATGTTGGATGTGAGGGTGGCTAACATAATGTGCGTGTACTGACATGGGGTGTACTAATAGATAAAAAGTATAGCTTTTTTTAAAGTTTAGGATAGGCTACTCATACAGGCCCCACCTTGATGTATAAATTCAATCCATGCCGTCCATCCCTTTCCTCATACCATTTTAGGCGTTGAGCTGAAAAATGGGGCCAATCCGACCTCCCCGCGGGCCATAGCATAGGAAATAGTAGTTTTCACCATTAAATTATACCCTGATGTTTCCACACCCCAAAATACGTTGAATATTGGACTCATTTGGTTGGTCTCGAGCAGTAGAACCCAATGGCTAGGGTGGATTCCATTGATGCGGGCTCCACACGTGAAAAACCTTGAAAAAATAGGTTTCAATAAAAAATAATAATAAGAAAATATTACATACAGCAGACGCTGCTGCTGTCAGAGACGCAGGCAGCGCCTGCTGTTGGCGGGTAGACAGGCGAGTGTACGACAGGGACCCACGACCCCTAGCCGTGGGCCCCACCATGATGTGTGTTATATATCCACTCCGTCCATTCTGTGGGACCTTAGGGCAGCGGACCGCCCTCCAAAAATCAGGCCCATCCAAAGCTCAGGTGGCCCACACCACATGAAACAGTGGGCTAAACCGTCTGCCATTGAACCCTTTTTTGGTCCATGAAAGTTTTGGATCAAGATGAAATTTGGTTTTCCTATTCGGCCAGGTCTGTGGGACCTTATCAACGGATCAGATGGCTTATAAACATTATGGTGGGCCCCACGTGGGACCCATAATGATATATATGTTTTATGCCCACCGTCCAGGTGGACGGTAGAGCCCCCAGTGATGGATGTGTTTCATTCGCATCGTCCACGCAGGACGGTGGGACCCGACCGTGTGTGTGTGTGTGTGCGTGTGTATGTGCGTGTGTGCGTGTGTATGTATGTGTATATATATATATATATACATATTTATATATAATATTATATTGTATATAATATTGTGTATATATACTATATATAAATTATATATTATATTATTATATAATATACAGGATGGTGGGACCCACCATGATGCATGTATTGCATCCAAACCGTTAATCCATTTTGCCAGCTCATTTTGGGCATGAGCAAAAGGATGAATCAGATCCATGGTTCATGTGGACCCCCACTATGATGCATGTGTTGCATCCAAACCGTCAATCCATTTTGTGAGCTCATTTTGGGCATGAGCTAAAGGATGAATCAGATCCATGGTTCATGTGGACCCCCACCATGATGCATGATTTGCATCCAAGTCGTCCAACCACTTGTAAGCTCATTTTAAAGCTTGAGTTCAAAAATGAGATAGATCTAGGAATAGGTGGACCACATTATAGGAACTAGTGGGTTTGAATGTCCACCATTAAGACTCTTGGGCTACTAAGTTTGGGACCAAATATGATATTGGTCTTTCCTTTTAAATTCAGGTATGTGAGGCCTTACAATCAGATGGGATGGGAAATAAATTATATGGTGGGTCTTAGGAATTTTAATGGTGGAAATTATTACCACCACTTGTATTCGAGTGTGGCCCATTGTCGTGGCCCATTGTTGTGGCCCACTTGATGTACATAAGGCCCATGTAAGGTGGACCCATCTTAATGTATTTGTGGCCCGTTATCGAGGCTCACCTTGGTGTATATAAGGCCATGTTATGCGACCCATTGTGATGTATTCAAAGGCCCAGGGGTTATGGCCCATTGCAATATACATAAGGCCTATTGATGTGGCCCACTTGATTTATATAAGGCCCATATGATGCGGCCCATTTGATGTATCCAAGGCCCATGGATTGAGGCCCAACGGGGTGTCCTTAGGGTCCATTGCAATGTGTGATTTTCCCATGGTTTATGTGTTGATATTATGACGGGCCATGCATTGGGAGCAATGTTGGTTTGACGTGCACATTGTAAGTACAATGTTGGGTAAATGTCCGCATTGCCACTCTCCTTAGGGCCCATTGATAGGCCCTACTCGTTGTGTATGAGGCCTATGTACAGGGCCCACCCGTGATGTATATTAGGACCATGTGTAAGGCCCACCCATTGAGTATTAGGGCCCATGGGTTGTGGCCCATTGTGCTGTATTTTCGGCCTAGATGGCAAGGCCCGATACTATGTATGAGAGGCCCATGGGATGTGGCTCATTACGATGTGTTCGAGGCCCATGGGATATGGTCCAATATAATATACATGCGGCCCATATATAGGGACCATTATGATGTTACCTATGGCCTTGCGGGAGGACTAATGTGATGCATGTGAGGCTTATGTGATACTGCCCACTTTGATATACTTGTGGCCCATCAGTGTGACCCAATGATGCGGTCTACTTGTTGTACATGAGGCCCATTGGTGCGACCAATTAACACAGCCCAACTTGATATGATGATGCCCAGGTGCAGGGCCCACCTGTTATGAATATTAGGCCTATGTGCAGGGCCCGCATGTTATATATTTGTGGCCCTTTTTGACGTGACCCATTGAGTTGTATTCTAGGTCCATATGTCGTGGCCCATTGTGATGTATTTGAGGTCTATGAGCAGGGCCCACATGTTGTGTATATGAGGCCTTAAGACGTGGTCCAATGTGATGCACATGTAGCCCTTGTATGAGGCCCACTGCGATGTATATTAGGCCATTGTGTGAGGCCACGGGCACACTGTATGTAGGGCCACTCCTTGGGAGCAATGATGGTTGAAAGTCCACATTGACGAGCAATGATGGTTTAATGCCCATATAATGACCTTCCTTTAGGCTTGGTTAGCTAGGCCCATTCTCGTCATTCTCTAATGGGTTAACCCAAACGAATGGGCCCCCATTGATATTGCTTAGACCATCATCGGCCGTCCATCTATGGACCCCGTCCTGCGTCGTGACTGATGGCCGATTCTGTTTGACGTGGCTGATTTACTGATTCCAGTTGTCGTAGCCTATTTGATGTATATGAGTCCAAGTATTGAGGCCGATTCCAAGTGTCGATTCTGATTGTTAAGGCCAATTTCGACTGTCGAGGCCGATTACCAAGACCTATATGATACGTACGTAACCCGTAGTTGAGGCCTATTGTGATGTATTTATGGCCCATAGGCAAGGTCCATTGTGATGTATTCGTGGCCTAAGGGCAAGGCCCATTGTGATATGTATTAGGCCCATGATGCATGACCCATTTGATGAATTCGAGACCCATGTGTAGGGCCCACATGTCATGTATTTGAGACCCATGAGCAAAGGCCCACCTATTGTGTATATGTGGCCCTTGAGTAAGGCCCATTGTGTTGTATATTAGGCCTTGTGTGAGGCCATGGGCCCAATATATGTTTGGCCCTATAAAGGCCACTCCTTGGGGGCAATGTTGGTTAAATGTCCACCTTGTTAGGGCTGATTGTCGGTGCCGGCTATTGATACCGATTATGAGTATGTGACAGCATAACATCACGATACATGCCCATACGCATCATTTGCATGTTTGTTATGAGATTGGTTGACCATTGCATATGTCAGTGGTCATGTTATTATGAGACTCCCTGATAGGCAGAGATTGTCTCACATGAGTACATGATATGCGCAGGATTGATGCATGACTGGATTGTATGACTAATGCATCTTGCATTGTATGTTATGATTACTGTACGCCTTAGTGACATCATGGTCGTAGCTCCACAGGTATTTCGTGGATGGCCAGATGGGACACCGGAAATTCATTTTATATGGGGTGCTATAGATATCCCTGGGTGAAAGTCTCTAAACTCTCTTGGTTTCAGAGGTTGCTCCAATGTCTAGACCGAGTAGATGCATGAGCGCATAAGGGTCCTATACCGTTAGGCCACGTCTCCCACTGTGTCGTGGTCGGTTGGAAAGGGGTACGGCTTTACCCACCCGAGAGGAGGGGGTAATGCTAGGCTGAGTCTGACCAGCTCGAGGAATGGGTTCGCTATCGACGAGCCGGGCCCGATATTGGCAGGCAGATAGTGAGGTCTCTTCCACTCACCTTGTTGCGCGCGATGGGACGACAATCTGGTTTGGAGTGTAATAGACCCCAGTGATTCCCCAGAGAGGAACCGTACTGATATGTGGACTTATTGAGTAGGAGTTGCATGCTCATTCATTCACTATTCACTCGGGCTGGTAGTGCGCAACTAATTGTTGTGTACCTTCGTTATGGTAAGGATTTCTGTTGGGCGCGCGACTAACCTGAGGTCAGGAGTTTACCACGTTGAGTCTGACTATCCAAATTTAGGTATGGGACTGGTTTGGATAGAAGTCCCCTGTGGTGGACCTCGTAGCCTGCGATACTACGTACTATCATCCCGACTTTACACTCCAGCATGGTCATTCATTCGCATCGCATATTTCATTACATCTGCAGGCATATGACATTTTGGGTTGCTATGTTTCTGTACTTGTATGGCCTAGACAAACTTAGTAGGATTTGTATATTGCATTACATCTTCGGCATCTGGTTTTGGCTCTTTATGACTCCTTATTGCATAGCTGTTCTATATTGCGTATTCTGATATTGATTGACTTATGGACTTGTCCATACTTCTGCTTACCCTGTTATCGCATGATTTATGATCTTGTCAGTATTTCTGCTCACTCTGATCATTCATGATCTTGTCAGTGTTTCTGCTTATTCCGATAATGTACGATTTATGGATTACCAGTAATTTCGGTATTGTATGATGATGGCATTGTATTGAATACTGGACACTTACTTTGTACACACACTTACACCACCCTCTAAGCTTTCTATAAGCTTATGCACGATAAATGCGTGCAGGTGATGTTAGGTTGTGGTAGTGTTGAGCTTGGAGCGTGCAGCTGCCTTCTTGAGCTTTGATTTCGACATATGTATTTTCCCTTTCAGCATTGTATTCAAATGATTATATTAGTAGACATGTGATGATGGGTTTTATGATTTGGGTATACTTGTGGTTATGCTTATTACGAGTTAAATGTGTGTGTGTGTGTGTATATATATATATATATATATATATATATATATATAAAATCCTCCTTGTAGGATCCCAGGATCGGAATCTGGCGTATGAACGCTAGGAGCCGAGAATGGGGTACTACGGAGGCTGTCGACACCGGATTCGGCGATCGGGATTCCTGCGAATCCGATTTCTAGGTTTGGGACGTGACAGTTCGGGCCAGTTCGAACCGAGTTTGAGCCAAGATTGAGCCAAGTTAACCTGTGCAACATTTTCACAAACACATGGACTGCACTTTCAAATTCTCACTGAATGTAAAATACTAACAATGGTTTTACAAGTATTTCATCAAACACCTTGTAAGCAACATCAAAATCAAGAAAAAAGAGTATTTGTTTGATGAAACATACCTTCCTTGCCACCAACCGACACTTCGCTGAGTCATTTCATTAAACACTTGGTGAGCAACATCAATATCAAAGTTATTGAGTCAACGAACTAGTTCGATCTGAGTTCGATTCAAGTTGGGTTCAATCCGAGTCGAGTTGAGCTTTGGCAAGCTCGAACTCGGTTCGAAATTTTTTCGAGATAAAAAAATCAGCTCGAACTCAGTTTCGAACCGAGTCGAATCGAACTTTTTTTAGTCGAGTTGAGTGAGCTAACTGAGCTAACTCGGTTCGTGTACAACCCTACATGTAGGATTTATGTGAATTTTGAAATCCACTACATATGTGGCCCTCACATTGATTCACGTGTTTATGCATGTCGTCCATCTACATACACTACAATGTTTACACGTGACATTATGGCTATATATATATATATATATATATATATATATATATACACACACACACACACACACACATACATACAAGTGAACGACATCTGTTGTGAATTCGATCGTTTGATTACAATTCCATGGTCCATCAAATATGATTTTTCTTAATCCCGTGTTGGTTTTCCGTAACAGAATTTCTATCTTAAACATGGGATTGGAAGGCTACAATACCATGGTATTTCCAGACATGCAGTCATTGTATAATAATGATGTTAGTCCCATCTAATACAATTCAATACCATTCAATTATGCGGACCAAGCACGCCGGTCCCCATGGAACACAAGCGTAGATTAGGTACTAACCCCGCCTCTCTGAAGCTCGGGACAGGCGAAGGCTCTGAGGGCCACTGAGGGTCCATTGTGATTTATTACTCTTATCCACACTGTTCATCCATCTTTTCACATCATTCTAGAGTATTGAACAAAAAAAAAGGCAGATCCAAGGCTCAAGTGGACCACACCATAGGAAGCAGCGGTTCTAAGGACGCCCACCGTTGAAACCTTCTTAGGGCTCACTTTGTCGTTTATTTTCCATTCAACTCCTTAATATGGTCATATATACCTAGATGAAGTGAAAAAACAAATATAATCTTGATCCAAAACTTATGCGGTTCCTAAGAAATTTTCAATGGTAGTAATTTAATACCCAACGTGTGTCCCATTTGAGACTTGGATCTTCGCTATTTTTGGAATAATATTCTAAAATAATATAAAAAAAAAGTAATGGACGGTGTGGATAAAGTTCATACATCACAGTGGCCCCTCAGTGACCCTCAGATCCTACGCCAGTTCCGAGCTTTGAACAGGCGGAGGTAGCACCTAATCCGTGCGCCCTAGAACCCTCAGGGGTTGTTTGGTTCATGGAATTGAATGGTATTGACTTGTATTAGATGGGATTAACATTATTATTGCATAAAGATTGCATGTATGTAAATTCCATGGTATTGTAGCCATCCAATCCTATGTTTGGGATAAAAATTTTGCCACAGGAAAACCTAGATTAAGCAAAATCATGTTTGGTGGACTATAGAATTGTAATCAACATATATAACCAAAATGTCACATGTAAATGGTGTATATGAATGGATGGAATGGATAAATGCATGCATCAATGTGGGCCCACATGTGTAGTGGATTTCAAAATTCATGAAAATCCTGCATGAGACCAAATGCAATCTACAGGAATAAATGAAATTCCATCCCACCTAATCCAAACCTTTCCCATCCTCTCCTAATGCGGATGGAATTGCTATCCCATCTAATATAATCTGCACCAAGCGCTCCCTTACCTTCTTTGTTTCTCTCTCTTTATGTTGCGGAAGCTTAATTCATCTCAGCCATCCACACCTTTCGCACTCCTCTTCAACTAACAGCCAATCAAAAAGCCTCACTCCCACTCCAACCTCTATTTTCTCGGCCTTTTGGACGGACGATAGATGCACACTTCTCCTTGGAAACCCACCAATTAAACCGCAAAGAACTGTTGGTTTGTGATGTCCCCGAACTCCACACCAATCCAGACCGTCCAGTACATCCAGCTACTATCCATTGCTCTGAACCAGAATGGTTACAGGTAAGGGTGCCTATTTGCCCGGCAGCATGGCCGATTCGGCAAGTCAGTTGGGCTGGGCTTGGACTTGTTTATATATATATATATATATATGTGTGTGTGTGTGTGTGTGTGTGTGTGTGGGCTGGGCTCAGAACTGACATGTAAGTCCCCCATCAATTTTCGAGTTGGGCCCATCTTGGACTTGTTTATATATATATATATATATATATATATATATATATATATATATATATATATATGGGCTTGGCTCAGACCTGACATGTAAGTCCCCCATCAATTTTCGAGTTGGGCCATCTTGGACTTAGATTATTTTAGCATGGTGGGGCCCAATATACATTTAAGATGTTCTGGCATATCTATTTTTTTAAATGTTGACACGAGTAGCCTACACGTGCTGCATATATGATGTATTTAGGACGTGGATTTCCTGCTAAAGACTTTGGGGGAAGTTCATGCAGTGGGATGCCAGTTGGCCCCACTGTGATGTTTTTTAGAAATTCACCCCGTTCATCTGTTTTGTGAGATCATTTTAGGATACGATACTGCAAATGAGGTGGATCCAAAACTCAAGTGGGCCACAGGAGAGGAAACAGTGGGTATTCAGCGACCACCGTTGAAACATTTTTATACCTACAACAAAAGTCACCTATCGGGATAAGCTTTTCATTTTTTCACTTCATCCCAGTGGAAGCCTAGGAAGGTTTCAACGGTAGAAAACTCTTTCCCCAGTTTAACTCCTCATATGGCTCACTTGAGTATTGGATCCACCTCATTTTCTGTAGCATAACCTAAAGAGAAATTTACAACTGTACGACCCATTTATGACCCATTTACGAGATGAAGCCCACCTCATTTTACCTTACAAGAATAAGCCCCAGCTGTACGGATGACATGCTAAAGGTAAAAAATACCCCTGCTTTTTTCCTTCAAGCGGATCGGTGGTGCTCGAAGATGAGCGCTGACGCTCCTCCAACTCCGAGTTGCACGAACGGTTCAAAAGATATCAAAGTTACATGGGCACCACAGTTACGTATTTATTATATCCACAACGTTCATCCATATTTCGAGATCATTTCGGAGCATTATCAAAAAAAAAAATCATATCCAAAGATCAAGTGGACCACACCACAAAGAGCAGCGGGAAAATTGATTTTCACCGTTAAAAATTTTGTAGGCCCACCGTAACATTTATTTTCCATCCAATCTATTCATAAGGTCACAAAGACTTAGGATGAAGAGGAAAAACAAGTTTCCTAATGATCCAAAACTTCTGTGACCCCTAAAAGGGTTTCAATGGTAGACGTTCAATCCTCCATAGCCTTTAACAGTGTGGTCCACTTGATAGCTAGATCTGTTTTATTTTTCGTCTCAAGCCTTAATACGAGTTTGCCAAAAAGATGGACGGTTTGGATATAACGCATACCTCATAATAGGACCCACAAAAAGCGGTGGGGATTACAACAACAAAAAATAAAATAATAATAATAAATAAAAAAACAAGGAACCTATGGCTACTGGGCTTTCTATGGCTACGGATAATAACAGTAGCCACAGCCCTCGCCCCTGCCATTTCAATATGTCCTTTTATATGTATCGAAGGTCTTTCAATTAATTGAAAAATGTCCAGAACTGTCCAGCGAGTTTGCCTCAAAAATCCTGCAATTTTCGATTAATAGCAGGTCTTTCGGTTAATCGAAAAAGGTATTTTACCTTTAGCTACGGATTATAACCGTAGCCATAGCTGTAGTCAATGCCAATCTATGAATTTGTTTATTTATTTTTATTTATTTTTTTACACGGAGAACTTCATTCTACCTACAATTTTCTCTAGTACATATTTATATAAATATGTATATATAAGCAGATAAAATTTTTTTTCTCTCTCTCTTTTTTTTTTTTTTTTTTTTTTTTTTTTTTTTTTTTCATTTCTTTCTTTATTCATTTAACAACAATATCTTCTAAACCAAAATTAGTTACTTAACGTACCCTATATGATTTTGGGGTAGGAGAAGCTACTTTAGCCAACCAACCTGGTTATTTTTCAAGATTTCATCAGGTCGATGGTCAAAAATCCATTTCATTCACTTCACGATCAATTTCAATCAGTTCGCGGTTAATTTCGCTCATTTCATTTACTTCGCGATCAATTCCATGCATTTCATGGTCAATCCTGGCAATTCCGTTTTGATTCACGGTCATTTTCGTGCATTTCACGGTTAATTCCCTTCACTTCACGGTCATTTCCATGCATTTCACGGTCAATTTACTTCACTTCACGGTCATTTTCATGCATTTCACGGTCAATCTAGGCGATTCCGTTTTGATTCACGGTCATTTTCATGCATTTCATGGTCAATTCGCTTCACTTCACGGTTATTTTCGTGCATTTCACGGTCAATCCTGGTGATTCCGTTTTGATTCACAGTCATTTCCATGCATTTCACGGTCAATTTTCTTCACTTCACGGACATTTCCATGCATTTCACGGTTAATTCGCTTCACTTCACAGTCATTTCCATGCATTTCACGGTCATTCCCGCCTATTCCATGTTGATTCACAGCCATTTCGACGTATTTCACGGTGAAGTGTAGCGAGTGGATCGTTAAATGCGCGGAAATGACCGTGAAGTGAAGGGGCACAATCGTGAAATGCGTCGAAATGACCGTGAATAAACACGGAATAGGCAGGAATGACCGTGATATGCATGAAAATGACTGTGAAGTGAGGCGATGATCGGTGAAATGTAATGACCGTGAAGTGAAGGGGCATGATCGTGAAATGCAGCGAAATGACCGTGAATCAACACGGAATAGGCGGGAATGACCATGATTTCCATACGTATCATGGTCATTCCTGCCTATTCCATGTTGATTCAGGGTCATTTCGACACATTTCACGGTCAATTCCCTTCACTTCACGGTCATTTCTACACACTTCACGGTCAATTCACTTCACTTCACGGTCATTTTCATGCATTTCACGGTCATTCTCGCCTATTCCGTGTTAATTCATGGTTATTTCAATGCATTTCACGATCATGCCCCTTCACTTCACGGTCATTTCCGTGCATTTCACGGTCTAATCGTTACACTTCATCGTGAAATGTGTCGAAATGACCGTGAATCAACATGGAATAGGCAGGAATGACCGTGAAATGCATGGAGATGACCGTGAAATGAAGCAAATTAACCGTGAAATGCGCGGAAATGACCGTGAAATGCATCGAAATGACCGTGATATGCATCGAAATGACCGTGATATGCATCAAAATGACCGTGAAGTGAGCCGATTGGACCGTGAAATGCGCGGAAATGACTGTGAAGTGAAGGGGCATGACGGTGAAATGCGCTGAAATGACATGATCATGATTTTCACGCATTTCACAGTCATATCCGGCAATTCCGTTTACATTCACGGTTATTTCGATGCACTTCACGGTCAATTCACTTCACTTCACGACCATTTCCAAGCATTTCATGATCAATTCTCTTCACTTCACGGCCATTTCCATGCATTTCACGGTCATTTCGATGCACTTTACGGTCAATTCACTTCACTTCACGGCCATTTCTAAGGACTTCACGGTCAATTCTCTTCACTTCACGACCATTTCCATGCATTTCACGGTCATATCCAGCAATTCCATTTACGTTCACAGTCATTTCGACGCACTTCACGGTCAATTCACTTCACTTCATGGCCATTTCCAAGCATTTCATGGTCAATTCTCTTCACTTCACAGCCATTTCCATGCATTTCACGATCATATCCGGATATTCCGTTTAGATTCACGGTCATTTCAACGCACTTCAGGGTCAATTCACTTCACTTTATAGCCATTTCCAAGCATTTCACGATCAATTCTCTTCACTTCACGGCCATTTCCCTGCATTTCATGGTCATATCCGGCAATTCCGTGTTAATTCACGGTCATTTCAATGCACTTCATGGTCAATTCACTTCACTTCACGGCCATTTCCAAGCATTTCACGATTAATTCTCTTCACTTCACGGCCATTTCCATGCATTTCACGATCATTTCTGCCAATTCCGTGTTGATTCACAGTCATTTCCACACTCTTCACGGTCAATTCCCTTCACTTCAGGGTCATTTCCACGCATTTCACGGTCGATTCGCTTCACTTCAGGGTCATTTCCACGCATTTCACGGTCATTCCCACCAATTCCGTGTTGATTCATGGTCATTTTCATGCACTTCACGTTCAATTCCCTTCACTTCACGGTCATTTCCACGCATTTCATGGTCGATTCGCTTCACTTCAGGGTCATTTCCGTGCATTTCACGGTCATTCCCACCAATTTCGTGTTGATTTACGGTCATTTCCATGCATTTCACTATTAATTTCCTTCACTTCACGGACAATTCCATGCATTTCACGGTTAATGAAGGCGATTCCACTTCACTTCACGGTCAATTTCCTTCACTTCACGGTCATTTCCCTCCGCTTCACAGACATTTCCATGCATTTCATGGTCAATTCCCTTCACTTCACGGACAATTCCATGCATTTCACGGTCAATTCCCTTCAGTTCACGGTCATTTCCATGCAATGTATGGTCAATTCCGATGATTTCTCTTCACTTCATTGTCATTTCCATGCATTTCACGGTCAATTCCCTTCACTTCATAGTCATTTCCATGCATTTCACGGTCAATTCCCTTCGATTCACGGTCATTTTCATGCATTTCACAGTCAATTCCGACAATTCCGCTTCACTTCACGGTCATTTCTATTCACTTCACGATCAATAACCTTCACTGCACGGACAATTCCATGCTTTTCACGGTCAATGAAGGACCTTCTGCTTCACTTCACGGTCATTTCCATGCATATCACGGTTAATTCCCTCCACTTCACAGATAATTCCATGCATTTCACGGTCAATTGCCTTCACTTCACGGACAATTCCATGCATTTCACCGTCAATTTCGATGATTCTATGCACTTCAAGTGTCCAACCTTCCCACACTTGAAACAAATCAAAATTGTCCGTGATCGACTACCCCCTGTCATCTAATGCCATTGTTGGCTAGATTGGGAACATTTCCTTGGCTGTGCTACCACACCGTTTGTGGTTGCCAAATGTGCGAAAGACCTTTGATACATATCGAAAGACCTTTGATACATATAAAAGGACATATCGAAATGGCGGGGGCTATGGCTATGGCTATGGTTATAATCCGTAGCTACAAAAAACACCATAGCCATAAGTTCCTGGTTTATTTATTAATTATTATTATTATTTTATTTTATTTTATTTTTTGCTGTTGTAATCCCCACCGCTTTTGTGGGTCCTATTATGAGGTATGTGTTATATCCAAACCGTCCATCTATTTGGCGAACTCGTATTAAGGCTTGAAATGAAAAATAAGATAGATCTACCTATCAAGTGGACCACACTGTAAAAGGCTGTGGAGGATTGAACGTCTACCATTAAAACCCTTTTAGGGTTACGGAAGTTTTGGATCATTATGAAATTTGTTTTTCCTCTTCATCTAGGTCTTTGTGACCTTATGAATAGATTGGATGGAAAATAAATTTTATGGTGGGCCCTACAAAATTATTACCGGTGAAAATCAATTTTCCTGCTGCTCTTTGTGATGTGGTCCATTTAATCTTTGGATATGATTTTATTTTATTATTATTTTTTTTTGATAATGCTCCGAAATCATCTCGAAATATGGATGAATGTTGTGGATATAATAAATAAATACATAACTGTAGGGCCCATGTAACGTTGATCTCTTTTGAACCGTTCGTATAACTCCCAGTTCGAGGAGCGTCAGCGCCGTCTTTTGAGCAGCGGCCGATCCGCTTGAAGGAAAAAGCAGGGGGCATTTTTGACCTTTGGAAAGGCGTCCGTACAGCTGGGGCTTACTCTTGCAAGGTAAAATGAGGTGGGCTTGGTCTCGTACGTGGGCCATAAATGGGTCGTACAGTCGCAAATTTCTCTAACGTAAAACGACTTCGCAAAACAGATGAACGGACTGGATTTCTAACAAACATCACAGTGGGCCTCACCTGCCATCCAGCGCAAGATCTTCCTACCAAAGGCTGCGCTGGGATGCCAGGCAGGCCACTGTGAACAATGTTGCTCAGGTGACATCCACATCATTCCATAAGGTGAGTCTCTCCTTTTAACCGTTCATTTAAAAAGCATTTCAAAAAAAAAAAAAAAAACTCAGGTAGGCCATGCCACAGAAGGAATATAAAATCATGTTTACAATTTTAAGTTCGCCCAGTTCGTTTGTGCTTGCTGGGTAGGGTCGAGGACAAATCATAAAATTTCAAGCTTGGTCTTGAGCCTGCTATATGTAGTCATGATTAGCTCAACACAGGGACTTCAAAGTGTTGGTCTAGGCCTAGCCTAGACTAGCCCAGTTTAAACCTGGCCATTGCCAACCTTAGTTACCAACCAGCAGATGGGGCGGGCTATTAATTAGGATGGTTGGGTGGGCTACCAAGATAGTTACCCATTAAAGACATCAATTTCCTCTTCCAGCAATCATTTCCTTTATGTACTGCTAAGGCTCATCCTTTATTATTATTTTTTATTTAAGCCTTTTAAAAGTCCTAACCTAGTTTTGTACCATTTTGAAAATAGGGGGTGACTCTTAATTTGTATGTGGTGGCATGTGTTGGGATTTTTGTCTCATGTTCAACCAGTTGAGGGCTGGTACACGACCAGTCGTGGAGTTGAGCGCTGACTCAACTCAAAGTCCAGTGACTTTGGGCTATTTTTCTCCAGGGTGCTCGACCGGTCGAATGAGGTGCTCGAACGGTCGTGGGTGGCAATCGACCAGTCGTGGTTACGCAGATTCGTTTCGCGATTTTATGCGGATTGCGGATTTTGAGTCCTTTCGCAACAAGGATGCGAAAGGGAGTTTCCTAAACTATAAATAGGAGGTACCTAGGGCTTTCTAGGTATGACAAGAAGGTTTCCTAAAGGTTTATAAGGGATTTGCTAAAGGGTTTAGGGCTATCAAAGGTGTGAGAAAAAGAGAGAAAAAAAAGAGAGTAAGCTTGTAGAAGGGAGGTTATGCTCGTGGAGGTTATCTGTTGTGCAATTTATATCTCAGCGCTTCTACGTCCTCGTAATCGGTGAAATCTCCCCGTTTTCTTTTATTCTCTCATTATTTATCCACTCTTGCGTGAGTGAAGAAGGTTGTAACGTTTTACTTCATAGTGGATTGTTGATCTGGACGAGGTCCTATGGTTTTTACCTCTTTGAGGATTTTCCATGTAAAAATCTCTTGTGTGGTGTGGTTTATGTTTTGATTTATTTCATTGCTTTATTATTTCATAATTCTGGTTTGTTTCGGGAGGCTAGATCCTAAGGTTTTGTGCAAGGCCCCCCAACAAAGTGGTATCAGAGCCAAGTTCATTGAACTGGTAGGATCGGTTTGAATTATGGAAGGTGGCTCATCAAGGATGATCAGTGTCAATGGTTCTAACTGGACCATATGGAAGGCTAAGATGGAGGACTTGCTTAATTACAAGGACCTATATTCTCCAATTTTAGGCATATCAGCAAAATCCAAGGATATGTTTGATGATGATTGGAAGAAGATGGATCGAAAGGCAGTGGGGTTTATTAGACAATGGTTAGACGATTCTGTATTCCACTATGTGTCTACAGAAACCTCAACCGCTAGCCTATGGCTGAAATTAGAAGGGTTGTATGAGAGGAAGACAACCGGTAATAAGATTTTTTTGATAAGACGACTTGTGAATCTCAAGTTTAAAGATGGTGGTTCTGTGGCCGAGCACATGAATGAGGTCAGCAATATAGCGAACCAGCTCTTCGCTATGAAGATCGTCCTGGATGATGAATTGCAGGCTTTACTATTGCTTAGTTCATTGCCTGATAGTTGAGAGACATTGGTGGTGTCTCTAAGTAACTCCGCGTCAGACGAAAAGATATCCATGGAATAGGTAACTAGTTCTCTTTAATGAGGAGACAAGGAGGAAGTCTCGGGGGTCTACTCAGCAAGGGGCCCTTGTGACACAGGAACGGGGGAGAGGAAAGAACAGGAAGGGCCGGAAGACCCGAGATAAATCAAGAGGCAAGTCAAGTACTAGGAAAGATGTTGAATGCTGGAATTGTGACAAGAAGGGCTACTATAAGCATGAATGTCGTAAGGCTAAGAACAACAAGAAAGAAAAAAGAAAGGAGAAGGAAGATGAATCAGATTCTATTGCAGTCACTTCAGATGGCGACGTTGTAGTTATTCTTTCTGCAGATCATGATGTATGTCTAATGGCTACGAGTCAGGACACCGACTGAGTGATAGACTCAAGAGCTTCTTTTCATGCGACTCCACGCAGGGATTTCTTCACAAGCTATAAGTCAGGTGACTATGAGACCATAAAGATGAGAAATTCTGGCATATCGAAGATCGTAGGGGTCGGTGATATTTGTGTGAAGACCGATGTGGGCTACACATTGGTCTTAGGGATGTGAGGTATATCTCAAACCTTCGCCTCAACTTGATGTTGACGGGAAGATTGGATGATGATGGCTATGAAAGTCGGTTTGCTGGTGGGCGCTGGAAGGTTATCAAGGGTTCGTTGATCACAACCAGTGGAAAGAAGTGTTACACCATTTATAAGGCAAGTGTCAGTGTGTACAAGGGTGGGTTGAATGCAGCGGAAGATTCAACTATTGACATGTGGCACAGGCGTTTAGGCCACATGAGTGAAAAGGGGCTTCAGTTACTAGTGAGGAAGCAGCTCCTTCCAAACGTGACAGGTATGCCTCTCAAAACCTTCTTGATTGTTTATCAGGGATACAACATAGAGTTTCATTTGTTAAAACTGCTTCTCATGTTAATAAAGTGCATGCATTAGATTTGGTTTATTCTGATGCTTGTGGTCCTATGAGGATAAAAACCTTGGGTGGGACATTGTATTTTGTTACTTTTATAGATGATGCATCTAGGAAGGTTTGGGTTTATGCTTTGAAATCCAAGGACGAGATCTTTGGTGTGTTTAAATTATTTCATGTTATGGTCGAGAGAGAGACAGGTAGATCATTGAAGTGCATCCGCACTGACAATGGTGGTGAATACATTGACGACTTTCATGAGTACTGCAAGTCCCTGGGTATACAGCATGAACAGACGGTTCCCAAGACCCCCCACCATAATGGTGTAGCTGAGCGAATGAATCGCATCATTGTTGAGAGAATCAGATGCATGTTATCTCATGCAAAATTGCCCAAGATGTTTTGGGGAGAACCAATGCACATGGCAGTGTATTTTATAAACAGTTCTCCATAAGTCCCGTTGAATGGAGAAGTACTTGAGAAGGTGTGGACTGGACAGGATCCATCGTACAGTCATCTCAGGGTGTTTAGATGTAGGGCATCCGTTCATGTACCAAAGGACGAGAGGTCCAAGGTCGATATGAAGAACAAACAGTATGTGTTCTTGGGGTACGGTGATGAAAAGTTCAGTTACAGATTGTTGGATCCGACTGAGAAGAAGCTCGTCAGGATCAGAGATGTGGTTTTCTTTGAAGATCAGTGTACAGAAGACATTGGTAATCCAGAGAAGAACCAGCCTAGTTCAGATGAGCCAGAAGATATGGATCTGGTTATTCCTCCCGTGGTGCTTGATGACGAGGGAGTACAACAAGGTGTAGAGGACGAGGGAGTTCCTTCAGAAGATGGACCAGGGGAGCAGCCCCCACTTGATCCGCTGTTGAGCCACATGTGAGGAGATCATCTAGGGACAGACAACAATCCAAGAGGTATTCGCCACATGAGTACATTATGCTGACTGATGGGGGAGAGCTAGAAGATTATTCTGAGGCCCTACCCGATAAGCATAAGGGCGAGTGGTTAATAGCTATGCAAGAGGAGATGAAATCCTTGCATAAGAACCACACCTATGATATGGTGAAATTGCCTAAGGGCAAGAAAGCTTTGAGCAATAAGTGGGTGTTCAGAAAGAAGATTGAGCAGAAGAATTCACAGACGAGGTTCAAGGCCATACTTGTGGTGAAAGGGTTTGGTCAGAGGAAAGGTATAGACTTCGAGGAGATATTCTCACTAGTGGTGAAGATGACATCTATACGGGTCTTGCTTAGGTTGACGACCAGCATGGATCTGGAGATAGAGTAGTTAGATGTTAAAACTACCTTTCTCTATGGTGACCTAGAAGAAGAGATTTACATGCACTAACCAGAGGGGTTCGAAGTAAAGGGCAAAAAGCATATGATGTGTAAGCTAAGAAAGAGCTTGTATAGGCTGAAACAAGCTCCACAACAATGGTACAAGAAGTTCGACTCGTTCATGTTACATCATGGGTATGACAGAATGGAGTCAGACCACTATGTGTTCATGTGCAAGTTCTCAGATGGTGATTTCTTAGTTCTGCTATTATACATTGATGACATGCTCATCATGAGAAAAGACATTAAGAAGATCAACAGCTGAAACAAGAGTTGGGCAAGTCTTTTGCGATGAAAGACTTGGGCCCAGCTAGACTGATTATAGGAATGGAGATAACATGTGATAGAAGCAGCAGGAAGCTTTGACTATCATAAGAACGGTATATTGAGAAAATCCTAGAGCGGTTCAATATGAATACAACGAAGCTGGTTAGAACTCCACTGGATGGTCACTTCAGATTGAGTGATAGGTAGTGTCCCAAGACGAAGACAAAGGTGGAAGAGATGTAGAAGATATCCTACGCGTCAGCTATATATAGAAAGTTTGATGTATGCCATGGTGTGTACATGCCCAGACATAGCATATGCGGTTGGTGTAGTCAGTCGGTATCTTGCTAATCCTGGTAAAGAACATTGGGCAGTCGTTAAGTGGATACTGCAGTATCTAAGAGGCTCATCCAGGTTGAGCCTATGCTATGGTGACAAAAAACCTGTGTTAGAGGGTTACACAGATGCAGATATGGCAGGCGACATAGACTCTAGGAAGTCTACATCGGGGTTCATGTTCACGTTTGCAGGGGGAACAGTTTCTTGGCAGAGCAAGCTACAGAAGGTCGTAGCATTATCGACGAAAGAGACTGAGTACATTGCAGTCACAGATGCATGTAAAGAGATGCTTTGGATGAAGAGGTTCTTACAGGAACTTAGCCTAAAGCAGGAGGAGCACTTGGTTTGTTGCGATAGTCAGAGTGCTATATACTTGAACAAGAATCCAAATCAGTATTCCAAGTCCAATCATATAGAGATTCAGTATCACTGGATCAGGGATACTTTAGAACAGAAGGTGTTACAGCTTGAGAAGGTCCACACGGATAATAATGGGTTAGACATGATGACCAAGGCTTTGCTCAAGGGTAAGTTTGAGGTTTGTAGAAACTAGGCTGGCTTGAAGAAGGTGAATCCCCTCTGGGACAAAAAGGGGGAGATTTGATGAGATTTTTATCCAGTGCTCAACTGGTCGTGAGCCTCGCTCGATCGATCGAGGGCTGGTGCATGACCAGTCATGGAGTCGAGCCCTGACTCGACTCAAAGTCCAGCGACTTTGGGCTATTTTTCTCCAGGGTGCTCTACCGGTCGAAGGAGGTGTTCGACCGGTCGTGGGGGCGCTCGACCAGTTGTAGCCTCATCTCGACCAGTCGTGGTTACGCAGATTCGTTCCGCGATTTTATGCGAATTGCGGATTTTGAGTCCTTTCGCAACAAGGATGCAGAAGGGAGTTTCCTAAACTATAAATAGGAGGTACCTAAGGCTTTTTAGGTACGACAAGAGGGTTTCCTAAAGGTTTACAAGGGATTTGCTAAAGGGTTTAGGGCTATCAAAGGTGTGAGAGAAAGAGAGAAAGAGAGAGAGGAAGCTTGTAGAAGGGAAGTTATGCTCGTGGAGGTTATCTACTGTGCAATTTATATCTCAGCGCTTCTACGTCCTCGTAATCGATGAGATCTCTCCATTTTCTTTTATTCTCTCATTGTTTATCCACTCCTGCGTGAGTGAAGAAGGTTGTAATGTTCTACTTCATAGTGGATTGTTGATCTGGACGAGGTCCCATGGTTTTTACCTCTTTAAGAGTTTTCCACGTAAAAATCTCTTGTGTGGTGTGGTTTATGCTTTGATTTATTTCATTGTTATATTATTTCATAATTCTGGTTTGTTTCGGGAGGCTAGATCCTAAGGTTTTGTGCAAGGCCCCCCAACAGCATGGTTGTACAAAAATTTAGACCATTTAAATAGTTGGCCCAATGTTGTATAAGGTGTGGACCAAAAAGTAGAGATGCAAACAAGTTGGTCCTATTGCAGAAAAATACCTATACAAAATCAATGCAGATAAGCCCAAAGAAAAGATTTTTTTTTTATTTTTAAAAAACTAAACTAAACTAAAATTGCTAAAGAAAAAATAAGAGGCTAGAGGCATTGGAATTTACATGATTCATTAGTATATTTTCATACATGGGGCAACAATACGAAGTTATCTTTTTACTAAAACAAGAGGAATCAAATAGTACAAGGTTTATATCTTTCACACTCTCATTGTCCAATGAATCTCTCGATAAAAGTCACTATAGAAAGATCTCTTTTTCTCAACATGTATTTTCCTTTTATAGGAAACACCAACACAAGAGGATTTGCTTAAAGTCTAAGAAACTAAGCTTCATATGTGTACGCAAGCTAAAGAGAGAATTGATGTCATTTTTAAGAAGAAAATGTATACATACTATTTCTTTAAGAGTGCGAAAAAATTCCCAATGTCAGCTGCTTAAACATTATCAATCACAAGGCAATAACAAGCTCAAAAGAAGTCCTACATGAAATAAATTTTTTGTTTCAAATAGGTTTTATTAACATATCCGCTATGTTTTTATTGGTGTGTATCTTCTGCAGTGTGATTTGTCCGTCTTTTACCATGTCACAAATAAAGTAATATCATACATCAATGTGCTTGGTCCGAGTATGAAATATTATGTTTATAGCTCAGTAAAATATGTTTTGACTTTCGCAATAAATCACTTGAAGTTCAATTTTCTAGCAACCTCTTCAATCAAATACCTTCATGTATGCTTGTGTAGTTATATGTATTCTACTTTCTTAGTAAACAAGGTCACTACCAACTACAACCTCAATATCGTGAGCTTAAGAGAAGACGTAACTTGTGGTAGGTGTATATATGTGTGTGTGTGTGTGTGTGTGCGTGTGTGTGTGTGTGTGTGTGTGGGAAAAGGTACAATGAGCTCGAGTGCACGAGTTTGTCCTATGAGGTCAAGCTGTGTGGGCCCTACCATGATGTGTTTCGAACATCTACCCCATCAGTCAGATGCGCCATTCCATTGTAGGCCTAGGTCTCAAAAACCAAGTCAATCCGTGACTTGTGTGGGCCACACCACATACAGAAGTGCAGAGGGGCCGTGCACCATTAAAACATTCATAACCATTTTTGAGGGCCCACCGAGATGTGGTTTGTAAATCCAACCCATCCATTATGTGTGTCCCACTTGAATGAGGGTTCAGACCAAGTTTCAGGTGCATGGAAAACTCAGGTGGGCCCCACCAAGTGCTTTTATATGTTTTAACGGTGTCTTCACATAATTTTAGATGGTATGGCCCACCTGAGTTCCGTATACGGCTGATTTTTGGGATATCCCATAATTTAAAGGGGAGCCATCAAATGCACGGTGTTGATGGTCGAAACGCATCACGGTGGGGCCCACACAACTCGACCTCATGGGAGCTTATCGTATGCTCGAGCTCATTGTACCTTTTCCCTATATATATATATATATATATATATATATATATATATATATATATATATATATATATATATATTAAGATTTATATGATTTGCATCAATGAACTGGACTAACTTTAAATTTTGTCCACCATAGCAAATAATTGCATTAGAAGTACCATTCAAGTAATAAAGGATCCACTTCACAATAGTCTAATGATCTTTACATAGATTTGGTTTGCATTTATTAATAGCTTTTTATTTTTATTTTTAATTTTTTTTTCATCTGTTGTATATCATGATGAATAAAAGGATCCTTATTATCAATAAATATGATACTTAAGATATATTTGCATTCTTCTCTTCTATGCTATGACCCTAATATGAAGACAACTTGCAACCAACAAGAAATTAAACACTGACTATATTAAAATTTTGCATATAACTTTTCAACATAACCCTCTGACTTATCAAGACTTTCTTATCCTTTATGTCTGTAAGTATAATCATCCTAAGATCTGATTAATGACACTAAATAATTCACATCAAAATTTTCAGTCAAACGAGCATCTGTAATACTATCTTCACTAATAACTGCAACCAATATGTCATTAATATATAGTAATAAGATAACGAAACTACCATTACCATACTTTTGAAAACATGTACAATGATTGACTCACGTCTTTGAAATTTTAAGCTTATAATGAAGGAATCAAGTAGCTTGGATCAA
The DNA here is from genome assembly GCA_030180095.1 of Magnolia changhungtana. Lineage (NCBI taxonomy): Eukaryota > Viridiplantae > Streptophyta > Magnoliopsida > Magnoliales > Magnoliaceae > Magnolia > Magnolia changhungtana. Next base: position 3,867,731 of record JASAUF010000118.1, read on the forward strand.
CATCTTATCACCTATTTTAAATCATAAAATGATCCATTCAGCTGATGAACTATATTCTTCTCATTTTCTTTAATAAGTCTCCTGGTAGAATTGTATAAATTTCTTCATCAAGCTTTTCATACAAAAAGATAGTTTTCACATCTAACTAGTCAAGCTCCAAATAAAGCACCACTATTAGACTCAACATAGTACTACTCAAATCGACAATTGAAAAAAAGATTTTATTAAAGTCAACGGCCAATTTTTTACCATGGCCATACTTTTTTTTTTTACAACTAATTAGGCTTTGTTTTGTTAGTGTTTTTCTTCAAGTTGTAAACACATTTGTAACCAATAGTCTTTTATCCTCTCGGTAATTCAATAAAATTTTAAGTCTTACTTTTATACAGAGCTTCCACTTCTTCATTAAAAATGCTCTCCATTATCTATCATTAATAAATTCCCTTGCATCTCTTTATAAATAAGGCTCGCATTCTTCTATCATATATGCATAATATATAACATAATCATTGAGACAAACTGAAGGTTTTATAATTCTATTTGATTGATGTTGATTACTTTGAGTTTCAGCACTTGATAACTCATCAACATACTCGTCACCAACTTCTTCTTTAATGATGTCATTGACTTGTTCATCTTTTGAACATACGTTAATTTTGAGAATTATTTAAAGATTCTAACTTAATTATCTCTTGTGACTCTAAGCTTGGCAATTCCTTATTTTTCCACACCACCAAAAACGTCATTTAGGAACGGTTTTAACCTTACGGTTTTTTCGTTCCAAAAGATATTCGCAAAAAAACTGGAACGGTTCACTACCGTATCAAGTACCATTTCAGATTTTAAGAACGACCTCTTAGGAACGGTTTTAAACCGTGAGTAGGGTTGACCTTAGATTTAGGAACTGAAATTTTAGGAACGGTTTTAAACCGTTCTTAAAGTTGACAACGGTCATATTTCAAAATTTTGGAATGGTATTTTTCGTTATTTACGAATGGCCAATAAAAACGGTACATTTGTTTATATATTTAAAAACCAAAGAATATTATATACAATAAAAAAATAATATTGAACAAATATGGTACAACTTTATAATAAAAATTATAAATATTTACAACAATAAGTTTACAATTGCACGAATACATTAAAAATAAATAATAAAAAATCCTGCATGATGTGCTCCACTCCTTGAGAAAACACAAGGTCCCACCATTCCTTGGGAATCACAGTAGTCCTTTTTTTCCTGTAGAGTATGGCACCATTTTTTCAGAGCTGAGCTTTCCACCTGGTTGAAAATAATAGTTAGATTTCTGCATTAAAAATCAGGTAGTTTCACACTTGGGCGGGCCAAAATGTAGGAAGTAGACTGACATTCAAACAATTTTCTGGCAGTCCATTTGTGTTGTATGTTGTCAGCACCACCACAAATATATCATAGCTGCCAGTACCACGTCAGAATTTTCTGGCAGTTCATTTGTGTTGTATGTTGTCAGCACCACCACAAACACATCATAGCTGCCCGCCCACCTGAGGTATGAAGTGGCCTAATCTTTAGGCCAGAAGATCCAACCTATATTGGAAAGATCTGCAGGTGTGCTTGCATGTGGATGGGTAGGCAGGGCTCCTACACACGTGTGGAATTACCACACCTCAGAAGAGATAAGAGTTAGTTGATCAAAGGGCCTTGGACCCATATTAGATGTTTTTCAAGGCGCCGATTTGCTCACTCACCCCCAGAGTAATTAAAGATAATATAACAAACTCATGTGAGTGCTTTCCAGTGAGATTTTCCTTGAATGTTTTTCTTCCCTTCTCAAAATTAGAGAAGCAAATCATTGATTACATGATACAAAGAGATGAGCCATTGAACATGTTTTTAAAGGCAAACAGTTACTGCAGTTGTTGGCACCAGTGTGACAGAGTACAAACACAGCACAATCAGTGCAACTACAGTTAAGAACTGAGCAGTAACACTGGTGTGATGAAGAGTACTTACCATCTTGCCTATTTTTGGGAAGTGCGTTCCTATGGGCATAATATCTTGCATCCCTGTGTGCACAAAGGGGAGAACTATCGGGATATTGTCTGCATCCATCACCAACCTGTAGCGCAATGAGAAAAAATTACAATAGAAGAAAACACGATATATTCCGTAATATCAAAAGCCAATAATAGAACTTCTCTTAAGTGTATCCAAGCAATGTGCTTTTCAAGCAGGGTCAGGAGACACTGAGCTGTTTGCATTTGTGTGATAAAAAAAGGATATTATTATAGGCATCTTTTTTTTTCCTTATCACCAACAGGTTCCGCTGCAGCAACCTTGGCATTTAGTGGAACAAATTGGATTTGCAATAAGTTAATTTCCTTTTAAAGAATTTGGCGGTGTTGTTTCCACTAAATGATCAGAGCACCAGTAACGGTGCCCTTGTAAGAATTTGTCAGTGATATGCTTGAATGCAAATAGGCATTTAACTAGTACTAGTGAACAGTGATAGGCCTCAACCGCTTACTTTACAAAACTCTTATTGAATAAGTATGGGCCCCTGTAAATACTCAGGCATTTCTATGCTTCTATGGTTAAAACAGGTAGGGGTGACCCCAAAATGGGTCTGACCAGGTTACTAGGGTAGTTCAAGTACGGTCCACAAAGCCTTTTTCCCACAAACCAATGGAGAGATCCCTGAGGCCTAAGTACCTTCAAGCACCTGATATAAATTAAAGTTCAGATACTAAGACATCAAGATTGTGTTTGAGCGATGGATTTTAACTAAGGGCAGCATACAATCTCTCTGAGTTTAAGATCTAAGATTTTGCTTTGATGAAGTGCCAATTTTGGTTGTATGACTGATTTGTTCCTATTTTCAACTGCTCAAGGCGCTTTAAGTTAGAATTTACAAGAATTTTATAGCAGACCTAACTTCAAATGGGGAATCATTCCATTTCTTCTTTTTTTTTTGGACATTCTTCAAGTTCAACTTGATTTTTGCTTTACAACAACATAGCAGTTCAACCAGAGAAGAATGTTCAGAAGAAATACCAAGCATGAGCAAATTAAGGATTGTCAGACAAAAACATGAAATGATATGATATGGGGGACACAGTTTTACATCATTTCTCACCTTCCAACACCTCTCTTGGCAGACCCCATGGTTCTTCCCCCATCCCGAGAACGACTTCCCTCTAGGAATATATGAACCCACCCACCCTGGTTCAATTTTGAAAGAGCCATGTCCATTCCCTGCAAAAGGTTAAAGATGTAACATGAATCTTTAAAAGCATTAAAGATGTAACATGAACTATAAAAATGCACATAGATGAGATGGATGAATGCCAAATATATACTACATGTGTTGAAAACTTTAAAACTACAATTGAATGGCCCATCTGCTTTATCTTTATTTTCTTTATTCTTCCTCCTTTCTTTTAGGGTTCTATTTTAGGAAAGGTACCATCGATTGATTGGGGCCTTCAGAATGATTAGCAAAACATGGTGTAAAGCCAACCCAGAAATAGCAACAACAATAGCCTACAAATTCAGAATGAAATTTGATGTGAGAAAGACAGAAAAAGAAGTAACAAAGAAAATATCCAAATCTGAGAGTTATTTTACTTGACCCCCATCTGCTTTGAGGCCCATCATATAAACGGTTTGGATCATTGAAATGTGACACGAGATCCACTGCAGACTCCCTACTCATAAAACCCCAATAACAAGTGCCTGCTGAACTTCGAGGTAGAACTCTTCACTATAAATACTGGGAAATTTCATCAGTTTCTGTCATTTCCTGTAAATTAAACAGAATGATTGTAAATCAATCTACTTTGCATCCAAACGCAACAACAACCTCTCTAATGTGTGTATGACTTATCAATACCGTTAAGGAGCAAATGCTCATGAATCTCTCCAAGAGTGAACATCCCACTCCCATTTCTACATTTCGCACACGGACACGAATAATGATCAAATCCACCACCGTTGTTCTTTGTAAACTCAATAAAATGCACAAGTCCATCCAAATATTCTAGACTTAACCTATGTTTGTCCATCCATGCTTTGTTACTTAATGACAACATTCTGCAACAAATGAGATAATCAAGTCAATTTTGATGTTAAGATGATGGTTGGACCCTACCGACTAAATGTGTTTAAAGTGAATAAATAAATTCTAGCAAAGTAAAATAAAGTGACAAAATATAAATTAAACATCAAATCCATACATGAAGTAATAAAAATATAAATTAACTAAGACTATAGGTAAGCACACAATTATACCTAACTCAGCAAGTTCTTATCTACGACAAGAGAAGTGGACTTCAACAAATATGATTGTATTCTTGAAACAAAACAAAACAGATATATGATTCATTTGATTAAAGAGGCATTTAGCATTCTATAAAAGCATTTATAAAAATGATTAGAAAATGATTAGAAAATGCAGTCTATAAAAATATAAGACTATTCACACAACAACTCATCCTGAAACATACAAATTTCAAAGGGACATATCGATTTGTTCCCTAGTGAAACCAAGTCAAAAAAACATCTATAATAACTATAAAATCAGGGTACATCGAATGCCAATACAATATCAGGTCAAGCATTGTATAATAACTATTTTATTACAAGAATGTAAGATGCACAGCAAGAGTAAAATGGTCTTTGCATCCATTTTGCAGCCTCTTATTGAATAGCCATGATCATCATACCAGAAAAAAAATTGGGGCCAGCCACAGTTCTCAGTGAAGATGAACTCACAAGGTTTTCAAGCTTTTCATTTACATATGAAGGGATTGGTCCAGAAAGATTGCAATACCTCAATATCCTGCAAAATAGAATCAAACATTTATGTAATTTGTTAACACTAGAATGTTAGCTTCATAAAGAAGACAAAGATAGATAAAAAATAGAGGCCCATACCCCATAGATGGTGGGATGGTTAGTCTTCTTGTAGAATTAGATAGAATCAAATATCGCTGGTAGTTACATACCCCATAGATGGTGGGATGGTTAGTCTTCTTTTGTCACCAATGCACATACCTGAGGATTTACACAGATAAAAGACTAAATCACAAGAGGTTAATGAAAATATTGCTCGTATAAAATAGGATGCCATTGACTCCACTTAGCTGCTGCAATACTAGTAACCCAATTCCTACCTGCGGGATACTATGAAAATTACGTTATGACATTTACTCATTTATGTGAAAATAACAACATGTATAAAAAATAAATTATAAATAAATTGGGCAAGCTAGAATACCATTAGAGGAAACCAATATCTTCTTTGCTTGAGATGAAAAAATTATAGTTATGCACAATAGGAATCGTTTTATTTAAGACATGCTCGTAGAAATGGCATGCCCTGTGGGGCATAGCTTTGAACAAGCAATAGATGTGATACAAACAACAGTACTTATTCAATAGACAATTGAGGTGAAAGAAAGGCAACAATTTCTATTCTAAGTTGGAACTATGGGAAGGTGGGACAATCAGACACCTTTCACATCTGTACTGATAGAAAGCAGAGGCTTAAATGGTATCAATAAGGTGCATATAATGATCCATGTAACACATTGACTGAAAAAGAGTAATCAACTCACCTTGATACAGTCATCAATCTGTTCATCAACTATGAAATTGATTCTCTTTGTTGTAATCTGAAAGAAGGCATTCCTTAATGCAGTTAGGAAGAGGAAGTGGAGTTGGAAACTGTACTGTATGTGTCAAGAACTATATGATAGCCTCCTTAAGCAAGTAGATAAAGTTGAGAATCCTTAAGCATCGAGCATGAGAAACACACAAAAGATACAACTCATTAAAAATTTGAATCCGCTCATCAAGCGTGGCCCACCATTTTGAAGCCTTATTAAAACATCAGGACCGTTTATTCATCTTGTTTACCGCACATGTACACCACGTGTGGACAGTCAACTTTTGTTGTACACGCGCGGTCTGCATTATCAAACCAAAGTCCTTTTGGGCCATGGATCTAACAAGTGTAGCCCACCTAATGAGTGGATATGATGTTTCACACGTGTGCCACACGTGCCATAAAAGTTCTACTAACGCATGTGCGCACTAGGCATTGCTGAACAACAAAAGACCAGCAACCACTAATGCGATAGAAATGAAATAAAGAAATGTCATTTAAAAAAAAAAAAAAAAACATGAAAAAAAAATAAATTTGGTACTGCATATGAGGATCGATGGATGATACGCAGCCACTTAAAAATTGCATACATATCATTCACAAAATTCAAATTAAATTATCTAAATTATGGGTCCTAAGGTAGATATATCAGCAAATAAAAAGTTATGCTTATTTAATTACTTGATCATGGGACATTCATTGAACGGTTAAAAACAAAAAACCAAATCCAATGGTCTAATTTAGACAAACCTGCAGTGTCCACAAATCAAAGGTTAGGATTTCTCAATCAATCTTATTTTGGAACTGTGACATAGAGACCATTGGTTTAATTTTAGTTAATTCTTGTGTTGCGTACACAATATCTAAGTGCCTGAGTATAAAGAATCATATTCAGCCAGAGTATTAAATAACTTCCCCCAAAACAAGCCAAAGTATCTGAACCACAAAACACACAACATGCACCATCCAACCATTCTGTTTGAGGTCTTATCCCAACCTCCAATCAATGCATTGATGCAATCTGGACACTTCCATCCTCTATCTATCTCATGTAAGGACCACCGTCATGTAGTGGGCCAACCAACATTATTTCAGGACCTTTATTCCTCATTCCTTCATTCCACTAGTAGCTGAGAAGTTCAAGAACTCTGTAAGAAAATTAAGAAATGAAATATCACTACTGATGTCTGCACTATACCATGACTCGGATTGTGGAGGTGTGCCAAAGACGAAGAGCTTAGAGGAGTCAGTACTCGAACGAGACGGGTACCTTGAATCAGACTTTGGGAGTAATTTCAGGATGAAGAGCTCCAAGCAGGGCCAGCGCAAGCCGGTCCTCAAGCGAGACGATGAGAACTCAGCCTCGCTTAATCTGCGTAACCTGTCGAAGCTTATCTTGCCGCCGTTGGGTGCTTCGAGCTACAACCAGACCGAGAGAGGGAGATCGAGAGAGGGAGGGAGAGGGAGATGAAGATCGAGAGAGAGAGTTGAGATCGGGAGAGGGAGATCGAAAGAGAGGGAGATGGAGGGAGAGGGAGATCGAGAGAGAGGGCTGAGATCGAAAGAGGGAGAGGGAGATCGGGAGAGGGAGCGCGTTTTGGGCGTTTTGGAGGAATTAGGGCGTTGTTGGCAACGGAAATAATCCAGTAGTCTGCGGCATCTTTATACAAATGTGACTCGGGACATGTGGGGTCCACTTAGTGGGTTCTAACAGAATCCATTCTGTCCATCTGTTTCTATTCGAGTACGGTTCACTACCGTCTCAAATCAAAAACGGCTTAGAGCCGTTTCTGAACCAAAATACTGACCGTACTGGTATGGCGATTTTGGTGTAGTGACATTAGATATTCATAAAAGAAACATCTTGGTTAATTATCAACTAGTTAGCATTAGGGTCCTATAATCTGTCCATTTATTTCATTTGTATAGTGTTAGAGTGAGTTGTTGCACCATAGCATGTGGTCCTTTGGGCTATTTTACAATTTCATTATTTTTTTTTTTATTATAAATAAGAGTGAAAAATCCTAATCTTCAAAATTTTTCTAATTATATGATATCATAGTTAAGATTTTAAAACCTTAGCCCTCTCTCTCTCTCCTCCTCTTCTTCTTTCTTCATTCTCTCTTTTTACTAGTAACGATGATAACATCTTTATCATTACTATGACAACAACTAAGAAAGGGGATTTTTCGTCATTGCGACATGCCTCTTATCTCTGTGCTACCGCAACCATCGCCACCCCAATCCTCCAACGAAAATATTCAACCCTCCCGTGTCGTTGCAACCCATCTGTCCTAATCCTCAAAACTCATCACCATAATCTTCTTTGCCGTTGATGATTGTCATCATTATTGTCGTCCATCATTGCATCCCTATTTCCGGTCCAACCATCTTTCTTCTATAAAGCCTCCATTTATTATTTGCATGGCCTTAAGAATCTCCACTCATAACAATGCTCCCATTAGTGGCAGGGCTTCCACCTATGGCAGTGCCCTCATCTATACGATTGTCTCCATCAACGATGACATCATGATAGCAACTTCCACCTATGGCAGTGCCCTCATCTATACGATTGTCTCCATCAATGATGACATCATGATAGCAATCTCCAACTCAGAAAATGTTGTAGTCAACCTAGCTAGTGGTTATGGAGATCAAATATGATTATAAAGATTTGGCTACCAGTGGCGGCTCATTAGCCACCAACGACAGTGTACAACCATCATTTGTAGTGTCACCATCGCCTAAGATGGTGGTGCATTGATGTGTTTTTTTTTCCTAAGATTAGGAGTTATGACCATTACTTTTTCTTCTCATTATTTTCTCTTTCCATCCATTATGGATAGTGAAAAGGTTGGTTTCTGATGTAGAGCGGGTCACAGACAGTTTCATGGCCAAGATGGATCAGAAAAGGCACGGTCGATGATAGAAGTGATCCAGACCGTCAGACCTTAGATCGGGCATATCTCGCAATCCAGAATGAGTTACCTGACGTAAAATATATGATTTTGGGGTAGAACGAACTACTTTAGCCAACCAACCCCACTACGCCGGGTTGCGCAGCCCGGAATTGCGAAAAACCCCTGGATCGACGGTCATTTTTTTATTTTAATTTCATTTATACTATAAATAGTAAGTTTTAGTTTGATTATAACTCTTCATCCTTCGGGCTTTAGGAGTTGTGCCTAACGTGAAAAGAGCTTAGAATAATTAGGAGAACGGTTTGGTGAAGTCAAATAGGACACTTATTATTTTTGGCCGAAAACCTTGCGCACTAGTAGACATCACGACCTTCTATAAATAGTAAGTGTACTATTTATAGTAAGTCATGATTTCTAGGAGTTTTAGTTATAGTTTGATTCTGATTTCTTTCCCATTGCTTGGTACCCCTATTTAAAGGGTTGTAAACTCATTTTTAGTCATCAATTAATCAATTTCAAATTTCTTAGAATTTATTTCTATTTTTCTGCTTTCTTTCCTCGTGGATTCGAGAAATCTCTGTAAGGAGTCCAGAGAAACTCTATGGATTCGGAGTAGTTATCCTCATCACGTTCATCCCTACGTTAATTGGTATCAAAGTGAGGATTCCCCTCGGGCCGATGACAAATAATGAAGGTATGAATCAAAATCCTGTGGATGGTGATCTAGAGATTCATTATCTTTTGGAAAGAATGGAAGCTTTCCATTGGGAGAATCAGTTGACCATACAAGGGATATTAGCAACCCTCAACCGTCTTGCGGATGCTCTACTTCCACCCCGAGCCCTAGGCGGTGCTCCACCAAATATGGTTGCTCCACCACCTATGGTTGCTGTACGACGCAATCCCGATTTTCATAGAGCATTACCAGTGGAAAACCATAGGGCTACACCAGATAATTCAAGTTCTAGCGATGAGGACCTTAATGAGGGTTTTACCCGATGACCAATCCATAGAGGTGATCATCTAGATCGTGCTGAAAGAGACTATCGAGGTAAGGCTGAACTTCCTAGTTTTAACGGTTTATTACGTATAGAAGATTTTCTCAATTGGCTAGCCGAAGTAGAGAGATATTTTAATTATATGGATGTGCCAGATTATAAAAGGGTGAAATTGGTAGCGTTTAAATTAAAATCCGGTGCTTCTGCATGGTGGGAATAATTACAACTCTCACGAGCCCGCCAGAACAAGGCGCCCATCTTATCATGGCCACGGATGAGACGTCTTCTTCGATCATGATTTCTCCCTAGTGATTATGAGCAGATATTATTCTAGCAATATCAAAATTATCGACAAGAAAATCGAATCGTCACAGATTACACTGAAGAATTCCAGCGGTTGGCTACATGAAACGATCTGTCAGAATCTGAGTCATAAAAAGTGGTACGATTTATAAGTGGGTTGCGATCGACAATTCAGGACCGAGTTCAGATGTACCCAGTCGGGACTGTGGATGAAGCAGTTCAATTGGTGGGTAGGGCAGAAATACAACTTGCAAGAGTTCTTGCTCATCCCTATCCTTCAACTCGATGCCCCATGACAGGTCCCACGCATGATCCAGTACTGGCCGAGAAAAAGATCCAGTAGGAGAACATCCTCAACCTCCTACAACCGCAAACTGTGATACGTGGAGCGGTTCATCCAAACCTTAACGCGCAACACCCACAACAGTGGGCCCGAGTAGGATTCCAAATCCTTATGTTCGGCCAAGGTCGAACAATTGTTACTGTTATGGCCAGCCAGGCCACTTATCAAACACTTGTCCTCAACATCTCGCAACACACTTATTATAAACGAGGGGCACTGAAGATGAGGCCACAGAAGAAGGCCATGGCTATGATGAACATGAACAAACCACTGAAGATATAGCAAGTGACGAAGAAGTGATGGGCGAGGATCGTGGCGAATTTCTAGTTGTGAGGCGATTACTGTATACCCCACGAAAAGAATTACATCCACAGTGATACAATATATTTTGTACTCGGTGCACTGTCAACGGAAAGGTCTGTGATATGTCATAGACAGTGGTAGTAGCGAGAACATCGTCTCAAGAGTGATGGTGGACAAGTTGCAGCTATCAACGAAGAAACATCCTTCCCTATACTCAATTGGTTGGATAAAAAACGTGAATGAGACCAAGGTAACTGATCAATGCATTATCTCATTTTCAATTGGTAAAAATTATAAGGATCAGATACTTTGTGACGTGGTCGACATGGAAGCTTGCCACATGCTGCTCAGTCGACCCTGGCAGTTGGACCATAATGCGACCCATCCGGGGCGAGACAATGTCTACGTATTCGTCAAGGATAGTCGAAAAATAATCCTTGCCCCTATGGCACCAGAGAACCACCCTGAAGCTTCTAAAGTGGAGGAGAGTTCCCTCTTGACCATTCGGGATTTCATGGAGGAATCCAAGGAAACCGGTGAGGTATACGCCGTAATGGTGAAGGGTGAGGAAGAAGAACTCTCAAACATCCCTCCAAATTTAAGACTGTTGCTAAACGAATTCAAAGAAGTCTGGCCTTAGGATTTACCTGTTAGATTGCCCCCCATGAGGGACATCCAACATCACATAAACCTCATTCCTGAGGCTAGCCTGTCCAACCTCCCTCATTATCAGATAAATCTGAAGGAGTGTGAGATACTATAGGGGCAAGTGAAGGAATTGATTCGTAAGGGTCTCTTAAGAGAGAGCATGAGCCCATGTGCCATACCAGCATTATTAACGCCAAAAAAAGATGGAAGCTGGCGCATGTGTGTTGACAGCCGGGCAATCAACAAAATTACCATCAAATATCGGTTCCCAATACCACGGTTGGACGACATGCCCGATATGCTAGCAGGAGCTAAGGTGTTTTCTAAACTAGATCTAAGGAGCCGGTACCATCAGATTCATATCCGACCTGGTGATGAGTAAAAAATGACATTCAAGACCAAGGAAGGGTTGTATGAGTGGTTGGTCATGCCTTTCGGCCTATCGAACGCACCAAGTACTTTTATGCGTTTGATGAATCAAGTTCTAAAACTGTTCACTGGCCGATTTGTGGTAGTATATTTTGATGACATATTGATATATAGTCAGGATGAGGCAGAGCATAGGAAACATCTCAGGCAGGTGCTGCAGGTCCTACAAATTAACAAGTTGTAGCTCAACTTGAAGAAGTGTAGTTTTTTAACTGACAGCCTGTTGTTTCTAGGATTTGTTGTAACGTCCACGGGCATTCGTGTGGACGATAAAAAGTTGAGAGCCATTAGGGAATGACCGATCCCGACAAACATTCATGAGGTGAGGAGTTTTCACGGGTTGATAACTTTCTATCGTTGATTTGTACGAGATTTTAACACCATAGTCGCGCCTATAACAGATTGCATGAAAAAGGGACCGTTCCAGTGGACCGATAAAGCTGACAAGAGCTTTCATGAGATCAAGCATCATTTGTCTACAACATCGGTCTTGGTGCTTCCTAATTTCGACAAATTATTTGACGTTGAGTGTGACGCTTTATACGTCAGAATTGGAGGAGTATTATCACAGGAAGGCAGGCCGGTAGCCTTCTACAGCGAGAAGCTCAGTGAAGCCTGAAAGAAGTGGTCGACTTATGAGCTTGAGTTGTACGCAGTTGTTCAGGCACTGCGACATTTGCGACATTATCTGATTTAAAGAGAGTTTGTTCTGTACAGTGACCATCAAGCATTAAAGTTTATTAATAGTCAGACTAACGTGAATCGTGTGCATGTCAGATGAGTTGCATTTTTATAGGAATTCACGTTCATTCTAAAATACAAGTCAGGGCAGAAGAATAAGATGGCTGATGCACTTAGTCGTCATGCATCACTACTTATTACGATGAACAACGAGGTGATTGGCTTCGACTGTCTCAAGGAGCTGTATGCCGAGGATGAGGACTTCAAAGATTCTTGGATGAAGTGCCAAGAAGGTCACCCTAGTGACCTTCATATACAGGACAATTTTCTCTTCAAAGGGAATCGATTGTGCATCCTCCAAAGTTCTCTGAGGGAGTAGATTATTTAGGAGCTACATAGAGGTGGCCTCGGTGGACACCTTGGACGTGACAAGACGCGAGCTCTTGTGGAAGAACGGTACTACTGGCCATAATTAGTACGTGATGTGGAAAAAACCGTACAAGGTTGTCATGTTTGTCGGACCTTCAAGTGAAAATCTCAGAATACGGGCCTCTACACCCCGTTACATGTACCTGACGGTCTTTAGGAGGATTTATCAATGGACTTCGTGTTTGGTCTCCCAAGAACATAACGCGATATGGATTCGGTGTTCGTGGTGGTAGATCGTTTCTCCAAGATGACACACTTTATCCCATGCAAGAAGACCCTTGATGCAACACACGTGGTGAATCTATTCTTCAGGGAGGTCGTACGGCTACATGGGGTCCCTAAGACCATTACTTCTGATCGTGACACGAAGTTCATTAGCCATTTTTAGCGGACTTTGTAGACTCGATTCAATACATGACTTCAATTCAGTAGAGCTTACCACCCACAAACTAATGGGCAGATCGAAGTTGTGAATCGCATGTTGGAAAACCTCCTTCACTGTATTTCAAGAGAAAAACTGAAGCAGTGGGATTTGACATTATTTCAAGCAGAGTTTGCAATCAACAACATGGTGAACCGATCGACAGGGAAATCACCGTTCCAGATTATCTATGGACGAGTGCCTTGCCACATGCTTGACTTGGTCCCTCTGTCCAAGCACCCCGGCACAAGCATTGCAGTAGAATATATGACAGACAAGATCATGGGCATCCATACAGAAGTGCAAACTAAGCTACATGCCTCGAACGAGAAGTACAAGGAACAAGCGAACAAGCACCGACGACAAAAAGTGTTCGAGGTGGGTGACCGCGTTATGGTCCATCTGCGCAAAGAGAGATTTTCGACTGGGACGTACAACAAGTTGAAAAATAAGAAAATTGAAACCGTCCCAACCATTTGAAAGATTAATGATAATGCTTATGTTGTTGATCTTCCAGATGACATGGCGATCTCACGGACTTTCAACGTTGAGGACCTGACCGAGTATCATGAACCAGCGCAGGATGAGAACTCGAGGACGAGTTCTTTTGAAGTGGAGGGGACTGATGTAGAGTGGGTCGTAAACAGTTTCATGGCCAAGATGGATCAGAAAAGGCCCGGTCGACGACAGAAGTGATTCGGACCGTCGGACCTTAGATCGGGCGTATCTCGCAATCCGGAATGAGTTACCTGACGTAAAATATATGATTTTGCGGTAGAATGAGCTACTTTAGCCAACCAACTCGGCTATGCCGGGTTACACACCCCAGAATTACAAAAAACCCCTGGATCGATGGTCGTTTCCCTATTTTAATTTCGTTTTTACTATAAATAGTAAGTTTTAGTTTGATTATAACTCTTCATCCATCGGGCTTTAGGAGTTGCACCTAATGTGAAAAGAGCTTAGAATAATTAGGAGAACGGTTTAGTGAAGCCAAATAGGACACTTACTATTTTTGGCCGAAAACCTTGCTCACTAGTAGACATCACGACTATCTATAAATAGCAAGTTTACTATTTATAGTAAGTCGCGATTTCTAAGAGTTTTAGTTGTAGTTTAATTCTGATTTCTTTTCCATTGTTTGGTACCCCTATTTAAAGGGTTGTGAACTCATTTTTACTTATCAATTAATCAATTTCAAATTTCTTAGAATTTATTTCTATTTTCTGCTTTCTTTCCTCGTGGATTCGAGAAGTCTCTGTGAGGAGTCCAGAGAAGCTCCGTGGATTCGGAATAGTTATCCTCATCACGTTCATCCCTGCGTCAGTTTCCTTGGATCAGTTGATTAGCATCCTACTCTATATATTACCATCATAAAATTATACGGTAGCAACTATCTTACATGGTCATATTATTTTAAAATACATATTGGAGAAAAATAAAAGTTAAGATACATATCCGGAGGAAATCCCACAAAATCAAAAGTCATCCAATCATGTGATCATACATGTCATAAATAAAGTGATACCATATTCGAGCATGAAATATCAGATTTTTAAGTTCAGTAAAATGCGCTTTGACTTTCACAATGAATTACTATTAATTTTTTCTTGAATTTTAATTTTTTTTGGCAATTTCTTAAATCAAATACCATCTTACATGCTTGTGTGACTATATGTACTCTACTTTCATAGTAAACAAGGTAACTGCTAACTACAACCTCAACATCCAACTAACCACATTATGAGCCTAAGAGAAGTCACAAGTTGTGGTGGATATACTTTTGCCAAGATCTCCCACGTAATTTGAATCCATTAAGTCGTGGTAGTTCTCAAGATCTCCCACATAATTTGCATCCATGAATTGAACTAATTATAAATTTTGGTAATAGTAACACATAATTGCATTAAAAGTACCATTCAAGTAACAAGGGAGCCACTTCTTAACAATTAAATGATCTCTACTTAATTTCGATGTGCATTTAGAGCCTGTTTGGATTGACGTATAATAGTGTATAGTATTGTATCCAAGTATGGTTCATGTATACATTCGGGAGACAGCATTATACATCCACATCAATAGATGATAAATCAATGTTTACATCAAAGTACTTGTTTGGGGTCGTATGCAAATGCATCCAGTGTTCAATGTTTGGATACGACATATTAGGGCTGTTGGGTGTATATACATATAATATCGATCTAGACTAGAGCTGGCTATATCCATCAGGACACGGTTTGGCTAGTGACGCTGACACTAGCATAGTAGCTAGTGGTTGGTCCTATGTGGACCCCCCATGATGTCACTACCAAAAAATAGAGCAAAGGGCACGGACTGCGAAAGTTTTTGGCTACGGATTAAATTTGTAGCAATTTTGCTACCGATTTAATCCGTAGCTAAAACCTAATTGATCTGTAGCTAAAACCTACCTCCTTGCCATAACCTTATTAGATATTGATGGTACTTAAGGGGCTCCATGGGGCCCATTGGAATATATGTGTTTGATCTAAGCCGCCCATCAATTCTAATATAATTTCAGTGGATGAGCCCCAAAATTATGTAGATTAAAGGTCTAAGTGTACCACACCATAAGAAATAATAAAAATTAAATTTATATTATTAATATATTGTGTGGTCTTCTTACAGCTTCGATCTGACTCATTTTTTGCATCAACATTTAAAATAATACTTTAAAATTAATGGATGGAGTGGATAAATAAAATACATCACGGTGAGCCCCACGATCCTAAAACCCAAAGTCTAAATGGGTCGTCCATCACGCGCCCCTCCCAATATGAAACACACCCTTCCCAAATCGTCCGCCCTTTTCTCTCACGCCCAACAGACCTCCCAAAACCCATCTCTCAATCTCTCTCTCCGTCTCTCTCTCGCACTCAGCCTCTCTCTTTCCCTCGCCCTCTCTCAATCTCCCGCTCTCCCTCACCCTTTCCCTGTCTCTTGGCCGCATTCCCCTCTCTCTGTTTCCCCACCTCTCTCTTTCTCTAGCGTTTTTAAAACCCCCTTTCGCCACAAGAAGGAGAAGAAGAAGGAGAAGGAGAAGAGGAACGGTTAGTCTCTCTCTCTCTCTCTCTCTCTCTCTCTCTCTCTCTCTCTCTGTTTTTAAAATTTGTGGAGTGGGTTCTTTTCGTTCATACACACCAATATTCCCAATGCATTTTTTTTCTTTTTCACAAGCCCTTAAAGGATTTTGTTGCTTTTGGATGCACAATTGAATTGAATTGCAACTTCCTCAGCATTCATATTGATGAATTAGGTTTTGAATCGCAGTTCCCTCATTGTATTCACTGGATTGGTATTAGATTAGTCTTTTACCATATGGATTTTATGTCGAATCGCTGGAATTTGGGGGTTAGCATCATTAATCGAATTTTTAGAATCATCAAAAACCAAAAATAGTTACGATTTTACGATTTTGCCTTTTGTTTCTTCTTTGCTGATTTTTCTTTTGTTTCTTGTTTCTGAAAATTTGATGTGGGGAAAATCACATTAATGTATACCTTAGGTTAAAATGGCCGGCAACTGTTCGTTGAAAAGCTTGACAAAAAATGCATACCTTGTTCCTGTCTTTGACTTTGTCGCAGTGGGATAGGTTGGAAGAATAATTAACAGGGACATGGAAACACAAGAGGATCCAAAAACATTTATGAAGAATGAAGGATTGTAATTGATTCATTATTGAATGAATGATTGTAATTGAATAAATGATTATAATTTTTTTTAAATGTAGGCAATAGCTACGGATATTGATCGTAGCTGGTAATCTAATAACTGTAGCTGTTATTAAATTCGGCATATTGCTACGGATCCAACACTACTTTTAGCTACCAATACTATCCGTAGCTGTAGATAATTTTGGCTACAGAAATGGTTGCTACGGATTATATCTGTAGCTATTGTAATCTATGGCTACGGATTAAATCCGTAGCCATAGGTTTTAGACCTATTGGCTCGGCACCTACGATGATGGTTGTGCTACGGACGAGAACCGTAGTTATAGATCTATGCCTACGGATAAAATCCGTAGCCTTTGCCCAGTTTTCTGGTAGTGATGTATGTGTTTTATCCACGTCGTCCATCCATTTATTAAGATAATTTTAGGGCTATATCCCAAAAATAAAGCATATCTAAATATCAGGTGGACCACACCAAGGGAAAACAGTTGTGATTGAATGTCCACCACTAAAAACTTCCTAGGGCCCATTGTAATGGTTATTTGACATCTAACCTGTTGATTAGGTCATACAGACTTAGATGAAGGGAAAAAATATATATCAGTTGATCCAAAACTGATGTGGTCTACGGACTTATCAATGGTGGGCATTCAATCAATACTGCATGGTCCACTTGAAATATGGATCAACCTCATTTTTTAGCTCATACCATACAATGATTTATAAGAATGAGTGGATGGAATGGATAAAACAAACACATCATGGTGAGGCCCACAGAGCATAGACCACTAGCCATTGACTAGTGGTAGGGTGAGTAGCCGATCTGTTTCCTACCCACCATGCTTCTCATGGTTGAATGTCAGTGCTATGTGGGCCCAGGAATGATGTCTGCGACCCATCCACGTCGTCCATCTATTTAATTTGTCAGATCGTGTTTGAATTAGGGCCATGTAGCCAATCAATGTCGTCCGAGCAGACAATTGGGACACATAAGATCCAACATTAGAAACATTTTCAGTTTGGGAGGTGATCCGATTCCAACCGTGCATCTACTGCTTGTGGACCAAACATGATTTGGCTAACCGTTTTGATCCGTACAATCTGTAGAAAAATAACACGCAGAATAAAGGTTTATAAATTATGAAAAAATAGAAAAAAATATGTCAAAAATTAAAAGTTATTAAAACCCTGAACATGTGATCGGATTGTCGATCTAATCCAATATACACTCGAACGAGTTCAAATGTAAGTTCCAAAAAATGCAATATTCACCACTTAACATTTCTATGTTCAAACAGACCCACACATCTTCAAAAGACAACGATTCAATCAGGAATCATAATATCCCCTTCCTCACATAAACAAGGATAAAATAAACTCTCTAACAGCTGCATATAAAATGAATAGACCAAGTGGCAAACCAACAAGGGGATGATTGATAAGTTGTTGGCCTCTTTCACCAACATCTGCCACTCTTTCAGCTCTGCCATCTTCCGTGCCCATATCACCGAAATTCTAAGAAATGGTTTCCTCTGCCAGAGCACTTACACTCCAGCCAGTCTCCATCGTCGCTGCACGAAGTGACTCATGAACATTGTCACGATGTGGTGTCCTCCTCACCGCTCCATTGAAGACCATAGTCTAAATGATAGAGTAATAAATCATATATTAGATCAAGTTCCAGAAGTAAGAAGATGTAATACTGATTGTTATGAGGATGAAATGAAATTATGTAAGTTAATAGTTACAATATCTTATGTTGATTCCACGCATTGATGGCATCTTCGTACGTCCTGAAGGACTGGTGTTTGCAGTCACTGAATCTATGAACCTGTGCATTGCAATCCTCCCACGTGTTATATATATATTCCAAGAACTCTTCCAACAAACACCACATAATACTTTCTGTTCATTTTCCTGCAATTGGTAAACCACTATTTCATACATCCCTATGATTTAAAGTCACCAACTATTAAGGCGTAACAATATCAGTGCAAATTATCCAAGACAGAAGTGTATCAGTATAAACTGAAATGAAATTCTACCCATAAATTGTATCTAAAATTAAGGAAATCAGGCTTCAGTAAATATGACCATCCTTTGGGGGGGTCTGCTTTATAAAACTTCGTACTGTGATTATAACAACTATAGTAGGTCAAGTAAAGATATCTGATATGCATAATAATCCAAATTGAAATAGATCAATGGGCAGACATCACTACCACAAATGTATGAGCCGTGAACTAAGCACAAACTCAACAATCATTTTCCTATATGCCCGTTCAACCTATGGGACACTGTCCAGTAGTTCAAATAACTTGAACCATTGACACCTGCTATAAACCTACAGCATTCTCGAAAATAGCATAATCAATAAAAACAGGTCAAATGCATGAGCCGTGAACCAAGCACAAACTCCACAATCAATTTTCTATTTGCTCGTTCAGCCTGTAAGACACTGTCCATCAGTTCAAGTAACTTGAACCATTGACACCTAATATAAACCTACATTATTCTCAGAAATAGCATTATCAAGATCAACAGGTCGATATTATAAGCTACAATTACTGATCCAACAGCAATTACAACACCTAGACTATTCAGTTTTAAATCCCCAAACCGAGCCAAAACAGGCTCCCATAAAACAGTATCCACACAGATCCCAACAAAAAAAAAAGTTTGTCTAAAAAATGATTATCAACTTGTATCACAGCTGACCCACTTTCATTCTAGGCCAGTGCGATCGAGGATAAGTTTCTGTATCCACTCCTTTCTCCTTTCATGTCCCATCTTCATAAAAAATCGTGCACTGACTAAGTTGGTCTATAAAACTCTTGCAGCCCGGATCTGGTCCTCGTGGCTAAGACCTTCCACCTCCTTGAGAATCTCAAGCAACCGTTGCACATGTGTCATACTCTTGCCCTGCTCCATAGTGATTGTCAGGGACTTCACAACTTCTGCCATTTCCCCCATCCTGTCACCCATCTGATTGCTCGGCTTACCCTTCCTTTGACTGTTCATCTCACTCACAGATGAGCTACTGTGTTGAGATCCTAATGTCATATCCATCAGGATTTTGTTATAACACTTAGCTTGATGTGTAGATCCCTCCCTATAGCGAATGGGAGGAGCAGGCCCATGATCATCCTCATCATCGGATGAGAGACGTACAGTTTTAGAACCGTCATCAGAATTAATTTCACTATGTCTGCGGTGCTTCCTAGAAATGGGGGATGAATAAGTCGTACTTGCAAAGGAACCGTGTGCACACTCGTTGCCAAAGATAAACGCCAAATCGTCATATCTTTCAATATGCTTTCTGCACACTCTTTCAGCATAAGGATGTGATTGTAAACAGGTAGACAATATATTTACCGGAAAATCTTATGAACAAGAAAATAGATACGCAAAACTAAGTAACAAATCTTACCCAAACTTACCGCGATATAGCCTTCCCAGACATTGTTAGTAGCCACAACCATCTTCTCGTTTGCATCCCAACCAAAACCAGAGGCATTAAGTATGTCCTTAATTGCTCAGTAGAGTCTCTTCAACGTCCATAGGTGATTTGATATATGACGATTTTCCAGCAATATTTCACATTTGTCATGGATTTCCTTGATCGTTGCTTTGTATGCTTCAGGTTTAAATCCGATATCACTCTTAAGACCAAGATTTACTTGCTCAACTAAGGCATCAACCAAGGAATTATCGATTGTATCAGACCACTGCATCCTAGTATTTTTGCTACTGTCGACTAACCTTCTTTTTAGGTTAGATATAGTTTTTGGTGAAGGTCCTTAGCGTGAGGGTGTCGCATTTTTTTTTAGTGTTGCAAGAAGTTCTGTGGGTGAACTTGGACTCCGGTATGATGAACCACCCTTCTTTGCAGGAGACGATTCCTCATTTTTTTCTTGAATCCTTCACTGTGCTCCTCAAGAAATTCATATCACCTACGCCACATTAACTGTTAATAGAAACATGACAGCAAACTCCAAATAATGCACCAATTTAATCATTCATAATAATAGTCTACATTTATACGATATTAATAAAAATAGTCTCCTAAACATAGTTAAAATTTGTTAAAATATTCCTTCTTTAAACTAAGAAGATCAGTACATAAATCAAAAAAATCTAAATACGTTGTCTTATGCATGGAAGACTATCATTCCACATTCTCTCAGTAATCTCGTCTCTTTTCCTTGCCTACTAATCTCCTGCGCAGTTCGTCACCCAAGATAATGCATGACCTTCCTCTGCAGTAGTGACCTTTATAGGGGATGGTGAAACGTCCTCTGTACTATCTCCACTGTCCTCTACTATCTCAGTTAGTCCATCTTCACCACTAATACGGATGAAATTATGAATGATACAATGAGCTATAACAATTTTCACTTGAGTTTTAAACTTGAACTAATGAGGAGTACGTAGAATAGGAAAGCGACATTTCAAAAGACCAAAAGAACGCTCTATGAAATTTTATAATTGAGCGTGGCGATAATTAAAAAGTTATTTTTTTATTGGCAGGTTTCCTTCCAGTACGAAACTCATTCAAATAATATCACACACCTCGATGGGGTGCTATAAATCCAGGTGAATGTGCATATCCGGCATCAACAACATAATATTTTCCTACACATTGTGAAATATGTTTCAGACATAAATTCTTATAATGTAAACAATCACTCCTATATATGATTACCATGAGGAATAAGAAAATAGTCAGGATGATGGGTTAGTATATTTTGAAAGACACGAGCATCGGATGTGGAGCCATCCCAACCAATAAGCACGTATACAAATTTCATATCAAAAGTATATGCAGCCAAAACATTATGTGACAGAAATCCTTTCCTATTTCTGAAAGTTGAGCTTAATTCTTTTAGCAAATAAGCCGGGATATGGGTACCATCTAGGGCCCCGATGCAATCCTACAAGCAAAAGTGTGCCACATGATCAGTTCATTCCTTAACTGCGCAAATTTTTACCAATGACATCTAATATTTCTACAACATTACCTAAAAGTATGGACTCCACAAAGGGTTGTCAGATATTTCTTTTGGTATGTGTAATCCAGGAAACTTCACATATTCTAGATATAGACCGATTATAGCATCTAACACTCTAGTGAAGTGTCTGCTTATGGTCTCACCAAATCATGTAAAGCGATGACCAATCACACGATGACGTACATTGTGTCCAATAGTATATACAAACATTACAACCTGCTCTTCCATACTGCACCTCCTAGTATCGGATAGGAGTTTTCGATCTTTCAATAATGAACATAATTCAAAGAAATTGTCCTTGCCCATTCTCAGTTGCACAAGACAATCAACATCGCTCTTTCTTATTATTCCATTGATAAATCTATCCCTCTCAATGTGACCATCCTTGGGCTTTGTCTTAATATAGTAACAACGATAATATTCAGCGGCTCCCATTATACATGCAGAAGCTGTAATGGCCGTTAATGCAGCAGTTATTTCATTCTCAGTCCATTCACTAACAGAGGACCTTTCATCGGTATTTTCCGCACTATCCGAAGCCATGGGAATTACAATTTTAGATTAATTTTATATATACACAAACAGGAAATGTTACCATAGCATTCATTCCAAAAACTGAGTTAATATCAATGATGCCTCTTATAAAGAAGAACACACATCCATCATCATCGAGATATTTAAAGCATGAAAGTTTGTTAACAGGTATTTTTTAAACTTGTTGATGTACATATGCAGAAATTTTTGTTGTAAATCCTACAAGGAACATCATTGCATAATCATGGGAATATCAGAATGATAAGTCATGCACCTGCTGTCCGAAATGATGAATGTAGAGAGGTGACTATTTTCCACAGAGTCCACAAAGGGGTCTAATGTCTGCATCGGCACATAAGGAGTGTTGTGGTTAGGAAATGATTTAGTGAATAGAACAAAAGATTAGAGAAGTGGTAATTAAAAATCTGAGCTCTGGTAGTATGTCATCAGTTGAAAATCTACATACTGAGGAAAAGCAGAAAATGTATTCTAAAGGGAGGGTCCTCTTAAGAAAGGCTCCACAGTTTCGATTTGGACAAAAAAATAGTGTGCTAAATTAAAAAGAACCGAAGAGATGAGAAATACCTCTACCAATGATCAACCCAATGTAGCACTACCTTATGAAAATAGAAAACTTCCCAAAAATAGATGGTTTAGAAGAAGAAATACGAGAGAGGGTTTTTTATAAACAGAATCCTTCCACAAATCAATGTCTGCGAACCACACCCTTCACCTTCCTTTAAATGGTCGCATGCACCTGTCATATCCAATCTTCCACGCTGACAGAGTGGAGATTGTAAAACCCCATGATACGACGTCCTGAGATTTCCCCAAAAACCTCCTTAGATGGTGGTATAGCCAGACCTGAAAAGTGAATAGGGATTTCACAAATAGGGGTGTATACGCAGACTGTATACACCCCACCAACAAGAGGCTACGTGTACTCCAAGAGTCAGTTGTAAATTCTAACCTGAATCGGCTCATGGTTTCAGGGGAGATGCGTATCCCAGTATAATCGGAAAGGTAGATATCAGTACCTGAACAATCTGCTTTCAGGCGTTCGATCTGATAAATGAAATCCCATTTCACCCCATCCAACTCTCCAAAAAGAGTATCGATTGTATTATGAAACTCAAAACTTCAGAAGAGAACCGGAGCATTTGAATGGCCACATGCATTAGAAGGAAGATGGTCGGGAGCGATGCTAGAGTAGAAATTTTTCATTGTCCATAGATACGAAAATCTGTAAGAGGAAGAAGCTTTCACACATGAATACAGACTCATGAATAGATTGCACTGCATGATGCACTGCCATTTGACATTACATTACTGCCTTTTGAAAATTTTGATTTCGAACGGTATTTGAGCGCATCGTACTCCGTAGACTTCAACTCCAATTTAAACATTGTATATTGCATATTTCCACACTTAATACAATACAATTCAATCCGGACCGTCAATCCAAATAGGCCCTTATCGGTTGCTCTCATTGTTTATGCAATGTCTGTTCTGTTGCACATTGTGGTATATTTAAGGCACATTAACATTTATAAATATGATACTTGAGACATATATGCCTTCTTTATTTTTGTGCTAAAACCTTAATCTAAAAGTAGCTTGTAAGCAATAGAAAATTAAACACTAACTATATTAAAATTTTACATATAGGAGCGGTACATAACTCTTTCAACATAGCCTTCTAACCTATTGAGAGTTTCGTGTTCTTTTGAATTTAAGTACGATCATCCCAAGATTTGATTGACAACACTAAATCGTTCATATCAAATTTCCTAGCCAAACGAGCTTCTATAATACTATTTTTACTAATACCTATAACTAATATGTCACGAAATATAGTAATAAGACAATGAAACCACCCATTACCATATCTATGAACATAGGTACAATAATTTGACTCACGTCTCTAAAATTTAAAGCTTATAATGAAGGAATCAAGTAGCTTGTATCAACACCTTATCCCCTATTTTAAATCATAAAGCTATCCATTTAGCTAACAAACTATATTATTTGCATTTTCTTTACTAAGCCTTTAGGTTAAGTCCAACAAAATTTTCATCAAGATTTCCATGCAAAAAGATAGTTTTTATATCCAACTGCTTAAGCTTTAAATAAAGCATCACTACTAGACTCAACATAGTACAAATAATACTCAAATGGACAAGTGGAAAGAAGCTTTGTTTTGTTAATGTTTTTCTTCAAGTTGTAAATCCATATATAATTAATAGTCTTTTGTACTTTAGGTAATTCAATAAATTTTCAAGTCTTGTTTTGATGCAGAGCTTTCATCTCCCCCATCATAAACACTCTCTATTAGTTAGCATTAATAAATTCACATGCATCTCTTTATGAAAAAGGTTCATATTTTTCTATCATTTATGAATAATTTATAACATAATCTTTGAGTTAAACCAAAGTTTTTATATATTTATTTGATTGACATTGATTACTTTTGAGTTTTAGTATTCAGTATTGCATTTGCATGCTCTCCATCTGCTTCATCTTCAATGACGTCATCAACTTGTTGATCTTTTGAATATATGTTAATTTTGAATATTGTTTAAAGATTCTAACTTAATTATCTCTTGTGACTCCGAGCTTAACAATTCCTTATTTTTCTACATCAAATCTTCATAAAGGAAACATCTCGGCCAATTGCCAACTTATTGGCAATAGGGTCCCACAATCTATACCCATTTAGTTCATTTCCATAGTGTTAGAGTGAGTGTGTGCACCATAGCATGTGTTCCTTCAGGCTATCATAAAATTTTGTTATTTTCTGAAAGGATTTTTCCATATGGCTGCCCGCCATTTCCTCTTTGGACCGAAAACCTCCCACTTTAAATTATTTTCCAAATTGCGCTTACCTAATTCATATACGTACTAGAGCTACCTATGCTAACAGATGGTTAACAGATTTAGCAGTTAACTACTAAAAAGTCTGTTTTACCCCTACTTGTCCACACTATTACTGTTTATCCCCTTCTCCAGCTTTTACCATTACTAAATGATGGTACCGCCCTCCCATTTTGCTCAATGGGTCCATCATGATCTTTGTGTTTTATCCACACTATCCATCCATTTTGCTAGCTCATTTTAGGGCAGGATCTCAAAAATGAGGATATTTCGAAGCTAAAGTGGGCCACATGATGGAAAATAATGGGATTAAATGCCTACCATTGAAACTCATGGGGCCACATGGATTTATAAGAAATTCATACCATCTATCTGTTTTTTCATCTCATTTTTGGCGATGGGCCTAGAAATGAGGCAAATTAGAAGATCAAATGGGCCACACAAAAAGAAATACTAGAAAAGAACACCTACTATTGAATATATTAAAGCCATCGTGAAGGCCAATTTGAGCTTTGGATCTGCATCAGTTTTTAGCCCATGCGATAACATGAGATGGAAAATTTGAATGGACGTGGTGGATTTGTCACAAACATCAAGGTGGACCCTACCTACAGTCGAGCAACCCTCAACCCATTTAAATATTATAATTAAACTGGACTGTGTTTTGTGTGTTCTGGGATGTCGATTGCCTACTGACACTACCAGCAGCAAGGTTGGTGTTGGACAGTGCTATGTGAGTGCCATCATGATATATATGTTTTATCCACACCATCTATGTACTTCCCCCACTGTTTTCTATGGTTGGGTCGACTTATGAGCTTTGTATTTGCCTCATTCTTTGGGTCATGCCCTAAAATTCTCTCTACAAATGGATGAACGGTGTGGATACAACACATACATCACGGTGGGGTCCACATAACTTGGTGACGTCACTTCGGTAGCGAGTCTCACTACTGTCGGGGTTCAGTAGCTAATTTGTATTCCAAACACTCTACCTGTACAGGTTTAAGTACTTTGATTTTGTGCAAACCTCACCTTGACTTAGGTCATGGCCATTACAATGTTTGTGACAAATCCAACTCGTCCATCTATTTTTCCAGTTTATTGTAGGCTATGTGACTGAAGAAGAGGTAGTTCCGAAGCTCAATTTGGCCACACGATAGGAAACAGTGTGAAAGGATGCTCGACGTTGAAATATCTTGATGCCAGTATGGGTCCACTTTAAACCTTAGATTTGTCTCATTTCATGGCTTTAGCCTAAAATGAACTGCCAAAATAAATGGAAGGAATAAATTTCTCAGAAACATCAAAACGGAACCCACATGTGGTTGAAGTGATAGTTGCGCGATAATAAACGTTAATAAACATGTTTCAAAGGGGTGGACATTTAAGCCTACATGTCAAGGGTGGCTCAACAATAAGTGGGGTCATCATGATGCTTATTACAAATCCACCCATCCACTGGATTTGTTGTCACGCCCCAAATTCAGAAATCGGGCTCATAAAATTTTCGATCACCGAATCCAGTGTCGACAGCCTCCGTAGTACCCCATTCTCGGCTCCCAACGTCCATACGCCAGGTTCCAATCCTGGGATCCTACAAGAAGGATTTTCCAACATACTTTTATCTCGTAAGAAGTATAACCACAAGTGTACCCAAATCATAAAAACAACATTATCACATATCCACCAATATAAACATTTGAATACAATGCTGAAAGGGAATACATATATCAAAAATTAAAGCTCTAGAAGACTGCTGCATACTCCAAGCTCAACGCTGCTACGACGTCACCTGTACGCATCTATCATGCATAAGCTTATAGAAAGCTCAAAGGGTGGTGAAAGTGTGTGCGATGCAAGTGTCAAGTATATAGATATCATAGTAAGTGGAAATACTGGCAATCCATAAATCGTACAATATCAGAGTAATGCGGAAACATGTTGGTAAGTTTATAAATATAGTCTTATCCAGACTATGCGATGTAAAGACATAATAGGCCAATATCATATACTGAGGAAGCAATGTAAATCAACTGTACAATGTGGAGACATAGTAAGCCAAATATCAGATACCGAGTCCACGAATACCATCAACCTTAATCAGGTTGTGCAATACATAAGCACAGCAAACCAAATGTTATGTGCCGATGATGCAATGCAATATGTGATGCGAATGAAATGACCAAACTGAAGTGTGAAGTCGGGATGATAGTACGTAGTATCGCAGGCTACGAGTTCCACTAGCAGGGACTTCTATCAAAACCAGTCCCATACTTAAATTTGGATAGTCAGACTGAATGTGGTAAACTCCTGATCTCAGGTTAGTTGCGCACCTCAACCGAAATCCTGGTCATCATGAAGGTACATGTAACAAATAGTTGCGCATCACCAGCCCGAGTGGATAATGAATGAATGAATGAATGAGTATGCAACTCCTGCTCAATATGTCCACATATCAGTACCGTACATCTCTGGGATTATCACCGAAGTATAGTACACTCTACATGCAATCGCCGCCCATTGGATGCATAACCATGCAAGTGGAAAAGACCTCACTATCCTCCTGGCTAGTAGTTAGCCAATATCTACCCTGCACGTTGATAGCTAACCCAATCATGAGCTGATCAAACTCAGCCTAGCTATGCCCACTACCCTCGAGTGGGTAAGGCCACGACACAGTGGGAGACACAGCCTACTGGTATTCGGCACTCGGGCGCTCATGTATCCACTCGATTTAAATGTTGGAGCATCCTCTGGTACCAAGAGGGTTTATGAATTTTCACCTAGGGCCATCTATGACGGCTTGATGCTAGTAACAGATTTCTGGTATCCCATCTGGCCATCCACGACATGACTGTAGAGGCTACGACCCTTATGTTGACAATCGGAATCGGCCTAACAAAGGGCCTAAGGGAAGCTCACAATGTGGACATTTAACCATCATTGCCCATCAATGTGGACATTTAACCATCATTGCTCCCAAGGAGTGGCCCACATAGAGCCAAATGTATCGTGGGCCCATGACCTCACACAAGGACCTAATACACATCATTATGGGCCTCACTCATGGGCTGCATAAGCATCACATTAGGGCTCGCTCATGCACCTCATGTAAATCACAATGGGCCGCAATACATGGGCCCCATATATGTCAATTGGGCTGCAATACATGGGCCGAAAAATACATCTCATTGGGCCTTACCAAATGGGCCGAAAATACATCACAATGAGCCTTACCAAATGGGCCGAAAATACATCACAATGATCCTCAACTCATGGCCCGGAAACATATCACAATGGGCCACTCATGCGGGCCTAATATACATCACCATGGGCCTCGACCCATGGGCCCCAAATACATCATAATGGGCTACGACCCATGAGCCTTAATATACATCATGATGGGTTGTAACCCATGGGCCTAATATACATCAAGTGGGCCGCATCAATAGCCACACCAATGGGCCTCATATACAACAAGTGGGCCGCATCAATGGGCCGCAAGAGAGAGCTTGGGCTATGACCCATGGGCCTTAATATACATCAAGTGGACCGCATCAATGGGCCGCACCAATGGGCCTCATATATATCAATTGGGCCGTATCAATGAGTTGAGCCAATGGGCCTCATACATATCAAGTGGGCCGCATCAATGGGCCTCATATATATATCAAGGCGGGCCTCAACAACGGGCCTCATACATATCAAAGTGGGCCACAATGACGGGCCTCATATATATCAAGGTGAGCCTCATGAGAGAGCTTGGATTATACCAAAAATCATTTCAATAGTTGCAGATGCAACATGTGTATCACTGTATACTATCATTCTATGGGGCACATGGCTCACTAATGATGATCAGCACTGCCAAACATTGTCTATGTAAATCAGCACTGTCCAAACATTGGATAACACCGTCCAAACACTGTCCATGTAAATTTGTTCCGTCCAAACATTGGACAGCACTGTCCAAACATTATCCATGTAAATCTGCACTGTCCAAACATTGTCCAGCACCGTCCAGACCCTCTGAACGGTGTGGATGGAACAAATACATCACGGTCAGGCTCACAACACCGTTCAAACACGTCCAGCACTGTCCAACACTATCTGGACAGTGTGGATGAAACAAATACATCACGGTTGGCCCCACAGCAAGTGGGTTCCCATGTGGGGCCACTAGAAATGTATATAATACATATATATATATATATATATATATATATATATATATATATATATATATATATATATATATATATATAAATCATATATATAGAAAACGCTCAGACGTAGCATACGACGAACTTTTTTGAGAACCCATCATACGTGATGAATCTCGCAAATCTGAACCGTCCACATGAAGCAGAACCTCATGAAACCCCGTAGTATGAATTTTTACTTTGATCCGAAACTTTGGTGGACCGTGAAAAATGTAAACAGTTTCTTTCTTTGATTTGAATTTCTCTTTTCTATGGATGGTATGGATAAAAGTTTTAGATAAACGTAAAACTTGGTCTTGGGGGGTTTCACTAGGTGCTGCTTCACATGAATGGTTCAGATTTGGGTTTTTCATCACGTATGATGGGTTCTAAAAAACGTTCGTACGTACTACGTACGATCTGGTTCACAGGTGAGCGCATCTCTCTCTCTCTCTCTCTCTCTCTCTCTCTCTCTCTCTCTCTCTCTATATATATATATATATATATATTATATGTTTGTTTTCTTTTTTGAATCAGTAGCAGCGTCCAGGCCTGAGACGGCCTGGATGAATTCATACATCATGGTGGGGTCCACAACCACGTCTAATGATTGGACGGTGTGGATATCACAGATGCATTATGAGAGGGTCCACGAAACTTGCTGACGTCCCACGTCAGCAGCATAGCTGGTGTGAGATACACCAGCCGTCCCTCTTCTCTCAGCAGGTGGGTCCCACGGAACTTGGTGACGTCACTACATCAGCTAGAGGACGCGGATTGCGTCCTACCCCCGCCCGGACGCTAATCCGTCCGGGCAGGGCTCTGTGGAGCCCACCGTGATGTAACTGTTTTATCCCACCGTCCAACCATTTTTTCAGAAAATTTTAATATATGATCCAAAACATGAGGCAGGTCCAACGCTTGAGTGGACCACACCAAAGTAACCTGCACTGATATGACACCCACCGTTGAAACCTTTCTAAGGGTCCACGTGATGTTTTTTTTAACCATAAAACCTATTCATAAGGTCAAGTAGACGTGGATGAAGTGAAAACACAAATATCAGCTTGATCTGAAACTTCTCTGGCTCCCAAGAAGCTTTTAATGGTGGACGTTCAATCCCCACTTTGTGGTCCACTCAAGCCTTGGACCTGCCCCATTTTCTTGTTCACATATTAAAATTTTCTGAGAAAATTGTTGGACGGCAGGATGAAACAGTTACATCACGGTGGGCTCCACAGAGCCCTGCCCGGACGGATTAGCGTCCGGGCGGGGGTAGGACGCAATCCGCGTCCATCAGCTAGATAGCTATGTGAAGTGCACCAACCAATCCGCTTCCATCCCACGTCTTAAATTGGACGGTGTGCATAATCATATATCAACTTGGACGGTCTGGATCACATCAGGCCCCAGAACTTTCTAACGTGAATACAGCAGCATTGCTGCGAATACATATATCACTGTGGTCCCTGGATGGACGATGTATATACAACACATACTTCAGGGGGGGTTTTCCACCGTCCGGTCATCTGGACGGTGTGGATGATACAAATGGACGGCATGGTATGAGATACATACATCATGCAGACCCACAGATCATGCAGGCGTCAATACGTCAGCTATTTGCTGGTGTGGGTTCACACGTGTGGAAGGATGGAGTGGATTTCCACGTACATCACGGTGTGTACCACCATCCAACTGTTGGACGGTGGATGCAACACATGCATCAAACGGTACCCACCGTCCAGCTACTGGACGGTGTGGATACAACATATACATAGAGGTGGGGGTCCACGGAACTGCTGATGGCAGCTGGGGTCCACATGACCTAGATGGATGGTGTGGGATCGAGAGATTAGAGGTGGGTCCCACCGTTCAGCCATCTGGACGGTGTGGATAGCCGGTGGGACCCACAAAACTTGGTGTTTCAATACAGCAGCTATATAACTGGTGCAGGGTACTCCAGCCAATCTGTTTCCCATTAGGTGGGTCCCACGTGGGGCCCACCACAGATAATATTATATATATATATATATATATATATATATAATGCAAGTGGTACTACTGCTAACGTCCAGGCCCTAGACGGCGTGGATGTACATGGACGGTGTGGATTCACACGTACATCATGGCAGCCACGGACGACCTGGATAAGACTCCAGGTGGGACCCACCGTCCATGCTGCTGGACGGTGTGGTGTGTCACACGTGTAGATCAAGGTGGATCCACACCATCTGGATGGTCCAGATATAACCCATACAATCATGTGGAGAGAAGAGAGAGAGAGAGAGAGAGAGAGAGAGAGAGAGAGAGAGAGAGAGAGAGAGAGAGAGAGAGACGGCGTGCGAGGGAGGGACCACGACACTATGGGCCCTCCCTTCCATGCATTACAAAACATACATCAAGTGGGTCCCATCATAAGTGGGCCCTAAATTGAAATCAACGGTGGATCACCCACCTATCAGCCTTCTTCTTTAGCTCCTTGGACTCCTAAGCTCCTTAGCTTCGATCTTAATGGAGGATTATGAAGTTTTGATGGTGGGGACGAGAGATTGGGTGGTAGAGAAGTGGGCTACACTTGGGTTGCTTGGACGTTGGATTTTCTTGTTGCTTGGGAGATTGTTTGAGAAGATGAGGGAGAGAAAGAAGTGGTGGGATGATAAAGTATGGGTGGAATGGATGTTGTAAGGGATGGTTAGGGTATGGGCTTGGTTGAAATTTGGGTGAAAGAGAGATGGGTGGAGAGAGAGAGAGAGAGAGAGAGAGAGAGAGAGAGAGAGAGAGTTGACTTGTGAGGGGTGAGGTGGCACGGGGTATGGGTGGTTACTTGACTTGTGATTGATGTATACTTGATTGATTGATGTGACGAGTTGTAGAGATTCTCTCGAAATTCGCAATGTACGGTGTTTTCCTCAAAATGAACGCGGGCTCACATCTTCTGACCTAGGTATCAGATTGGTGCGCGAGTCATTGCGTTGGAACCGCGGCGACGGCGCGGTCTCTAGGATACAAGTTTCGAGTCGAGCCGACTCTGATATACGGGACACGACTCAGGATTGTGCGTAAACGTCGATAACAGGTCGCGAGTCACCAGAATTTGACCGGGAGGACCGCCCAAGCCTATGAAACGGTACAGGCTAAGATACGGGTCTCACATTTGTTATCTCATTTTAGGGCATGAGCCCGAAAATGAGGCTATTAGAGAGTTGAGTGGGC
The DNA here is from genome assembly GCA_030180095.1 of Magnolia changhungtana. Taxonomy (NCBI): domain Eukaryota; kingdom Viridiplantae; phylum Streptophyta; class Magnoliopsida; order Magnoliales; family Magnoliaceae; genus Magnolia; species Magnolia changhungtana. The sequence goes on from JASAUF010000118.1 coordinate 3,900,391, forward strand.
CACACAAACATAAATATTGGGGATTGAAAGCTTACCATTGAAATATTTATGGGGTCACAAATAATTTTCAAAGGCTATGTCCTAAAGGGGGGTGATTATGACCAAATAATTTATTTTTTTCATTTAACATACAATTGCTTAATGAAACTAATATGTAAATTAAACTAAGTAAAACAATTTAACACTATGTCTGCCAAGTCAATAGTGGGTCTAATCACATAATTACAAATCATATTCCAATGAAGTAATTAGTCTATATATGATAGTATACATGTGTGCATGGGTATGCTAACTATCAAATCCTAACATTTATCTAATCATGTATACATATAATTCATTAATCAATCACATAAGCATAATTAAACTAGTGCTCTAATGATAATCCCAAACACAAGTATGTATAGTAGTTCAGTTTTCCTACTCTACTCCCGACGGATGCACTCAACCCATGAGTGTACCGGATTTCACTATCGGAGGTTTTAAATCAGGTTCACCTTTAACCTTTATAATCCTAACCAAGCACTGGCTCCCTCGGAGACTTTGTGGTTTTTTTATAGGTTAGCCATGAACGTCGGTCCTACACAAGAACTTACATGCACATACCCTTGTTGGTGGTCTATAGAAGGACTTGATTTAGGTCTTACACAATAACCTAATTGAGTTTGGCAATCAAACTCTTACACTCAATCCTACACAAGGAAGGAGTGTACATGGACTCACAAATGACAAACTTACTTATCAAATTGAGCTCCGTTGACATGCCTTCTCGAGATGCTTCTTCAATGCTCTCACGTGCCTTGAATAAGCTTCTCGATTCTCCTCCGATCATTGATGTTGATGATTTGCCAATACTTCAGCTCTAAGATTAAACACCTTACATGCAACGCTCTATTGAGGTGACCAAGGTGATGGGAGATTGGTGAATCTCCTGCAACTAATGATATGATTGGGTTTCTAGTAGGGATTCACATAGATGGCCATTTTAGAGGTTGTTTAGAAAAATAATACACCTATTGGGTTTAGTCTAACCTCTAAAGAATGTGAGATGCTAAGTTCTTACACAAATGGAGCATTTGAATGCTCATAGGGTGATGAACCACTTGGAAAGGGCATACATTTCAATGAGTAAGAGCTTAGAAAGATTTAGAAGTATCGGGACACTATAGGCTCTTTTTTCTCATTCAAAACCATCATGTGTACAAAGATATGATTACTAGATTTATAGGAAAAATGCTCCAACAGATCTATAAAGGTTAGTCTTCAGTCAGACCGAATTTAGCTTCGGTCACATCGAATTAGAGAGGAAAAACCACAAAAGCCATTGGAAAGATTTTTCCACTTATGATTAGACCGAATGTGATCTTTAGTCGGACTAAACATAGTCTTCAGTCAGAGTGAATATGGCATTCGGTTGCAACTAAAATAACTTTGATTTCAGGGCATGCTTGCTTCCTTGTTTTGATCATTTTTTTATCGGATCGAAAGTGGATTTAATGGGATCGAATATGTTAGAAATTTCTCTAAAGCCTAACTGATCATGTTCAAATGAATTCCTAAGGCTTGAGATGATTAAACAAGGTTTTCCTATTATGAATGGATCATCTAGATGTATGTTATTTTGGACCTAAAGGGGGTCTAAGGTTAAGATACATTAAGGCACCTCATGTTTACCTGTTTTTTCACTCCTTGATGCTTCATGTCTTCATGTGTCTTCGGTCTTTAGCTCCCAAGAGCTCAACCGACTCCTTGACACAGAGACGCATATGATTGACAAACAAGGTGCACAAATAAGTACACTAACAGGTTTGACTCTCGAGAGGATCCATACGAGCGTGAATCAAGGTGGTTCCTGCAGAGAAGTTCTAATTCTATTTGACTATTCGACTTCTATTAGTCGGGCAAACGGATGATGAAGATGGAGTGTGCATGAGAAGTGATAGCGATGGAGAAGCTATGATGGAGGAAAATTAGAGATAGAGTTGTTGTTCACGAACGAGTATTAAAGTTATGGTAGAGATTGTTATGAGATGTCTTAAAGTTGTACATGCAACAGGGATTCGATCGATCAACTACCTTGGTTAATTAATTAAGTGAGCCTCGAATTATACAGATTGGTCTCTAGACAATTGTGGACAGTCTCGATCGATCGATGATATTCAACAAATTACTTGTAAACTCTTTGGAGAGTTTTGAGCATCCTTGATCTCTCGAATGTAGGAGCTTGATCGATAGAGGGTGTGCTCGATCGACCTTTATCAATCAATCCTTAGATCGATGTCGTGCGCAATTTTGCATAATTACATGAATTATTTCCTATTGTGGGTGCGACTCTATATATGGGTGTAATTACGGGATTAGAGTATGCAAATCAAGTATTAATCGTTTCTAGGGCTTGGGGAGGAGAAAACAAGAGTTTTCCAACATTGTAAGTGATTCCATCTCTTATACTTTTGCTTTCATATTGATTCATTGTCGCTTTATACCGTGATTTTTTCCCATAAGGGTTTCTCCATGTAAAATGTGTGTGTGCTTGTGATTGCTTTGTTTATGTTTGCTTAATCATATGTAATCCTAATTCGAGGTTTACTTCCATGAATTCCCAACAGGTTCGACGCACTGCTGCTAGACGTGTTAGAATGAAGATAACAGTGGAGAAAATGAAAGGAAAATAGAAGATAAAAAAGAAGGAATGAGAGAGAGAGAGAGAGAGAGAGAGAGAAAGAGGGAGTCTGCATTTGGCCATTGAGTTGACTCAGTAGCACTGCGAATTGGCCTTTGTCCACCGAGTTTCGGCCGCCCTTAAATCACCTTTCAAACATTTCATATCATCCTAAGGTGATTCATCTTCCAAATAGTTGGATCAGACATAACTCCTTGCATCAGTATACCTTTTGAGTCAATTCTTCAATTTGTTGACCCACTAAGTTAACTCAATGGGGCAGCATGCTATTTTATTGGATATTAGATCAATAGATGTAATTTGAGACACATCTACTAGACTAACCGAGTTAAGTCTAGGGTGAACTCATACTGAACCTTGTAATAAACCATGAGCAGTTGTCAAGCTCTAGATTGATTTTTGTAACATCGGGCAGGTTATCTTTTCCTTATTGAAAATCCACGTACATATCGATATCATATTATAAACTTAAGTGTTAATATATTCTCACTTGGAGATTGTGGGTATGATGACTAGATTTTGTGTAATATGGAATGCTACTGTTCATTTGTTATTGTGGATGCATGGGTTCTTATTCTGATGTATGTGTTATCATTATTATATAATAGTTATGATTTCATGAGTATGCTTTACATGCATTTAATTCTTGTGTTTGAATACATCATTATGTGTGGCATACAAATGTAAACATTGTTTATTTGAATTGCCAAACTTATGAGTATGTTGTCCAATGGATATTCCTATTTGTGGAATGCCCTACCTAATGTATGTGGCTTTACAATTGTATATTTTAGTTTTAGGGAGTTTAGTAAATTTTACGGGTGCTTTTCTCTAAAAGGGATCAGTGTAATTTTACGGGTGCTTTTCCCTAAAAGGATTAGTGTATTTTATAGGTACTCTGCCCTAAAAGAATCAATATGCTTGACGGGTGCTATCTTGGGTTTTTCCTAAAAGATTACACGGGTGCTCTGCTCTGGATTAGTCCAAAAAGGATTAGGAATAATTTCATCTCATTTTATTTTTGTAAATTTTCAAATGTTACTATGAAAATGTGAATGATAATTTATTCCTTATAATTGATCTTGTTCATTATATTGAGCTTATACTTGATGCTATTGTGGAACTTCCAATTTAGGAATGATGTGACCTACTAGCTGTCGCGCTCACAGTTCCCTAGACTATTTTGCATGTGCAGAATTGGAACATTACGTGCAATCTGGATAGTATTGACATTTTCTATTTCCATGTATTAAGACTAATTTGGATTTTGATTTTATTTCCGTTTATTAGGATAGTTTGATTTTAAATATCAATGTAAGATATTCATTAGGATAGTATTATATTGATGAATATTTTATAAGTTCGATTTTTGTCCATTGATGGGTATGGGTATCCATTAATGGATATTTCACATGTACGTCTACTTATACTCGTGTCAGGCCTGAAATGAGTACCCATACCCTTACCCATTAGGCTATCGAATGCTTGCTATGGTATTGGGGTACCTATTTATGATTTATAATTTAGAGAGAGAAAATTCAACATGGGCATCAAGTGATTCTTGCCTTGATGTTGTAATGCCCCAAAATCACAACCATTTAATAATCAAATGGGCTACATCACAAAAATAAAATAAAATAATGGGAACTAACCAAACCCTTGAAATTCTCATTGTGACCAAAATAAAGTTGGATCAGTCTAAACACGCCCATGTTGGATAGCTTGGATGGCACACACACTATATGTCACGTCCCGAACTCAAAAATCGGGCTCACAAAATTCCCGATCGCCGAATTCGGCACCAACAGCCTCCGTAGTACCCCATTCTCGGCTCCCGGCACCCATATACCAGGTTCCGATCCTGGAATGCTACAAAGAGGATTTTAAACATGATTCGATTTGTAATGAGCATAACCAAAAGCATAACCTACGAACAATAACCACAAGAACACCATCACAAAATCCACTATAATAAAAAACTTTTGAGTACAAGGCGTATGAAAGGGAAATACAATATACTGAAAATGACAAAAACTCCAAAAGCTCGGCTGCACGCTCTAACTGCGGTGAGACTACGGCTGCATCCTGGCGTCACCTGCATGTATCAATCTTGCATAAGCTTATAGAAAGCTTGGAGGGTGGTGTAAGTGTGTGCGCAGTATAAGCATACTCAGAATGCAAGGTCAGAGTAATGCGAAATCGTGCTGATGAGTACATAATTGCCCCCTCACTCAGGTGGGTAAGGTCACACCCCTTTCCAACCGACCACGACACAGTGAGAAACGCAGCCTACTGGTATATAGCCCTCATGCACTCGTGTATCCACTCGGTCTCGAAGTTGGAGTCATCCTCTAGTACCATCGGGTTTAGGGATTTTCACTCAGAGACATCTATGGCGCCCGTATGCTAGAACCAAACATTTTCGGTATCCAATCCAGCCACCCACGATGTGTTTATGGAGGCTTTGACCCTGATGTCATTAGGGCATATAATAATCATGATCACACAAATGCAAGTGCATGAATCATCCTACCAAACATGCAACAATCCTGCGTGCGTCGCACGCTCATGTAGGGTAACTCCGCCTATCAAGGAGCCCATAAACAATCTGCCCAAAGGCATATGCTATGATCAGTCACTCATCATATCAGACATATTATGATGTGTATGATTATGAATCATGAATCTATACTATACATGTTATGTGGTGATGGGCCCTGATCAAAACGAAGATGGGCCTAGACGGCCTACACATTACAAGTATGGGCTAACAATGGGCCCTAGGGAGAGTATAATGCGGACATTTAACCAACATTATTCGCACAATGTGGACGTCAAACCAACATTTGCTCCTAGCCTGCTATAAAGGTCAACATATAAACCATGGTGGAATTACACTACAATGGGCCTTATGTACATTCCGTTGGGCCTCGACCCGTGGGCCTCCAATACATCAAATGGGCCTCATATATGTTAAAGTGGGCCTGGACAACGACCCACAAATATATCTAGAGGGGCCTAATCACATGGGCCTTATACGTGTCAAAGTGGGCCTCGACAATGGGCCAGAGATACATCAAGATGGGCTCAACAATCGGCCTTATACAATTTAAGGTGGGCCTCAACAATGGGCCTTAAATATGGTAAGTGGGTCATACCACATGGGCCACATGTGTATCAAATGGGCCACACTAATGGAAGGAGTGGAAATAAAACATACCTCGGGGGGGGGGGGGGTCCCACATGGGGGCCGCCATACATTTATTTTCCAGTCAACCTATTGATATGGTCATATAGACCTGAGCCCATTGGAAATGTTTATTTGCAATCCAACCTATTCATAAGGTCATATGGACCTTGAGTAGGGCCCACTGTAACGTTTATTTGCCATCCAAACTGTTTATAAGAACACGTGACCAGGGCCCACCATAATGTTTATTTTCATCCAATCTGTTCATAAGCTCCCGTGGACCAAGGGGGCCCACCGTAATGTTTGTTTGCCAGCCAACCTATCCATGAGGTCACGTGGACCAGGGGGCCCACGGTGATGTTTATTTGCCAGCCAACCTGTTGATAGGGTCATGTGGGCAGGGAGCCCACCGTTATATTTACCTGCCGTCCAACCTATTTATAAGGTCACTTGGACCTGGGGAATGTGGTTCACAAATCCAGCCCACCCATTATGTGTGTCCCACCTGACTGAGGGTCCAGACCAAATTTCAGCCACATCCAAACTTCAGGTAGGCCCCACCAAGTGTTTTCATATGTTTTAGGCATGTCTTCACATGATTTTAGATGATATGGTCTACCTGAGTTCCGTATACAGCTGAGTTTTGGGTGGGCCGTAGCCAGGAAGATGGCCCACCAAACGCATAGTGTTGATGTTTGAAACGCATCATGTGGGACCCACAGCTGGGGCCGTGAGGCCCAGCCAGTCCGTCGGTCAGGCAGCCAGCGAAGGCGCTGCTGCATCTGCAGCAGCAGTGTCAGCTATTGCTCCCTTTTTTTTCCTAGGTGGGACCCACATCGACCAGATCTACCCCATCCATTGTCTGTGTCTCACAAAATTAGGGGTCCAAACCAAGTTTCAGGTGGGTCCAAGCTTCTTGTGGACCCCAGAAATCATTTTTCTAAGTTTTAACGGAAAATACTAGCATTCTCAACGTCACGGCCCACCAGAAAATGAGATTAGCTTCATTTTTCAGCTCAATGCCTAAAATGAGCTGGAGAACAGAATGGACGGCGTGGATCAACCCCATACATCAAGGTGGGGCCTGCATGAGCAGCCCACCCCCAAAAGCAAATATATTTATTTTTTTAAGCTTATAAGTACACAACACTCCATGCTAGCCACTCCCTCACTGCCTCATGTCCAGCGTTCAGGGATGCTGGACGGCGTGGATAAACACAGACATCATGGTGGGCCCCACATGTTCATGGCACACACATCACACATCAAGGTGGGTCCCACATGAACGTAGCCCACCTTTTGGATCAACAGGATATTTGTGTTTTCCTTCATCTTGGCCAGCCAATTGACCCATTGTAAGGTGGGCCTCATGATCGGACGGTTAAGATCATCTTGCACAGGTGGCCACAAGACATCACACTAAAGAAAGAGAGAGATAGAGAGAGAGAGAGAGGAGAGAGAAAACTGGTGAGATAGAGGGACCCCGCCATTATGAGCCCCTCTTGGTTAAATCACATACATCAAAATGGGTCCCACGAACAAGTGGGCCCTAAAATAAGATTCAACGGTGGATCACCCACCTCTAGGCCTCCTTCTTGCTCCCTTGGGCTCCTAAGCTCCTTGCCTTCAACTTTGATGGAAGTTGATGGGGTTTTGATGGTGGGGATGAGAGATGAGAGAGTGGGCCACACTTGTTGTGTTGCTTTGGAGAGAAGGGAGGTTGGACGTGTGGTGCTTGGGAGGTTTGAGAAAATGAGATGGAGAGAGAGGGGATGGGATGATAAGGATGGGATGATGTAAGGAAAGTATGGGTGAGTTTGAAAAATGGGTAAAAAAGTGATGGTTTAGTTTGAAATTTTTAAAGAAAGGTATGGTGAGGGAGAGAGAGGTTTGACTTGTGGGAAAAGGAGGAGTGGGGTGGTTATACTTGGGTAAGGGATGGATTTATGGTTAATTGATGGGACTTGTTGTAGAGATTCCTTCGAGATTCGTAATGCGCGGCGTTTCTTCGGAATAAACGCAGGCCGACATCTTCTACCCTGGGTATCGGTTCGGTGCACGAGTTGCAGCGTTGGAACCGCGGCGACGGCGCGGTCGCTATGATACAAGTTTTTGTTCGAGCTGACTTCGACATGCAGGTATCGGCTTAGTATCATGCATAAATATTGGTAATGGGTCGAGGGTTGCCGGAATTCAACCGGTAGGATTGCGGAAGCCTACGGAACGGTACGGACTAGGGTACAGGTCTTACACTATAAACGTCATGCACACATTATGACAGTTAAGTGTTACAAAATAAGCTTATCTTATAACCTCTACCACTTTTTTTTCTTATAGTTTTATGAATGAAAAGCCTATTCATTATTCAGTAATTAATTGAATGTTCAATATATAAAGAAAGATGTTGTAGGTCTGAGTACTGCAAGTTATAGTGAATATGCTAAATTTCTGGGTTGAAACACAGCGGAACAAAAGAGTTTTTCTTTCTTCTAAAATTCTAATTCAATACATTGAGTTAAGGATTTTCATTGTAATAATCTCACATTTAATATTTAATTTAAATCATATACCTAAATGAGACGTCATGTTTAATGTCGATGGACAAGGATGAAACTTGATCTTCTACACCTTTTAACCTTGTAGAAAACTTAGATGAGAGAAGAGGTTTTTTATATATTGTACAGGTGAGGAGACCAAAATTTTATTTATAAGAGTGAGAGCTAGAATAGTTTAAACCCATCACAATTCCTCCTCCTTCAAGAGTCTCCACACTGTAAAAGTCAACATCTCTCTGAAATATTGTGCATACGTAGAACAGACTAAGTGCAACACCCATTGTGTATCTGTCCTAATCACAACTACTATGAGGCCCACTATTATGCACATTCCAAATATCTAGTGGTCAATAGGTTTGATCGATCCGAGTCATTGATCATTTAGGGTCACCTAATAAAAAATTTACATTCTCTCACTTGGTCCGCATCGATCAATGTCAAAATAATTTTTTAAAATATTCTATAAAATATATTTATTTGAAACCTCCTAATAGGTACCCACTAAAATTTCAAATTACCACCATTGGATAAAATGAGTAAAGCTTCTTTGATCTCTTTCATCAAGACTACCAATATTGGATCATGGTAGTCATCATAAAATTCTTTTCGAAGTAAGACAAATTAAAGTTATAAAAACCAATAATCTCAACAACATATATCAAAAATATAAAAAGTGTGGTATGGAGATTTTATATTTATTGTGATCACATGTGCCTATCTTTAAGTGGTCCCATTGTCTCTATTAAGAGCTTTACATTTTCAATGAGACCTAAAATTCCACTTACTTAAAAAGAAAAAAAAAAAGTACCTTGAAGGAAAAAAATTTAAAAAAATAAAGTATATAACGAAATCATAAAAATAAATAAGATTTCTAAATGTTCATATATGAATTAGATTAAACTTAAACTCCCACTAATCTAATATTGTTCTAAGATCAACAACTCCTATAAAAGATATATGTTCCTTCTATAGTATTATAAAAGTTCATTGGTAAACTGATCCACTATCATCTAATTCGAGTTAATAATTTATACAGATACTTAAAGATTTTATACCATCTTATTCATAATAAAATGCTTTATATTAATGTTTCTTGATTGGGATGAATCCTTATTGTTACTTTGTTACTCAAAAAAGTTAACTGCAAATGAATCATAATAAGAACAAATTTAATGTCTTCAAGTTCTACTCTTTAACCTGTAAAATTTTATATATATATATATATATATATATATATATATATATATATATATATATATATTAAAGTAGAAATTGCATTTGGGTATCCAATCAATTTTGAACAATCAAATCTTTTATATGTTAGTGTCAAGTTTTTCACTCGTTATATGTAGTGTAACCCTTTTCTTAGTAATAGAGAAAAGGTCTCTTTAAAATTAATGTCTCAATGTTTATTAAAATCCTCAACAACTAATCTACCTTTATATCTTTCAATATTACTCTTGGAGTCATTTACAACTACTCAACTTAATCACTTTATGCAATAAAATAATATTTTAAACTTTTATGTCCTTTTTGAATTTTAATTCATCTTTCATAACATCAATTCATTGGGTGTAGTTAATATTTTCATTAATTTTAGGATCCTTAATAAATTTAGTATTCCTTGTCTTTATAATTCTAATGGAATGGAAAAGATGATAAATTCACCTTTTATCCTTTTTGGGTATCAACAATTAATCGTTCTGAGTCAAAATTTCTTTTTATGGGTTGAAAAGCTTGGCTTGAGATGGACAATTCATACATGTAGGTGTCACAAAATGAGCTTACTATCAGTCCACAATTCAAATAGGGTTTTCGATACAACCTTACTTAGAATTCAATTAAGAATATACATAACATTTTTTATCATGTAACCCCATAGAGATTACTGTAATGTCGAATTACTAATTATGTTGTGCTCCATGCCCTTTAAGGTGTGATTGCGCCTTTTAATTATACTATTTTGCTCTAGTGTCTCAAACATTGTGTATTTTACGACAATGACATAATCTTATTTGTATTTTATAAAACTCAGATGCGTCTAAGATAATTAATTTATCAAATATAAGGTATGGGTCCTTATAAGAAAATAGTTATCTATAAGATGATAAAAATAAAATAAAAAAAACTTTCATCCATTCTAATATGCAGTTGGGAACGGTCCGTAGTTATTTGTATGTAACGCATATAAAAGTCTTATGCTTCTAATGTCACTCTTCTTTTTAATCGTAGTCTTCTTTCCTTTAATGAAGTTAATGCAGACTCTAAAGTCTGAAAATTTTAAAAAGTGAAGAATTTCTTCTCACACAAGTCTTTCCATCAAGTCACCATAAATACAGCCTAATTATTAATGTCATAATATGGAAGAATTTTTATTCTCCAATATTTGCTTATAACCACTCTCATTTTCATGAAAAAACTTTTGTTGTAAATGTGTGAGGAATTTAAGTCCAGTTGGTAAAAGTTACTAATTAAAGTGGAAATTATATTCGAATAATAATAAATACTAAGCTTTTCATTTTTAAATTTAAACACATAACTACATCCATTTAAATGATACATAAAAACTAAATTATACATTATGAAAAGTACATACACTATATCTACTACGCATATAAACTTAAATTGCCTCCATGTTCGCTCTTATGCCATCGCCTACATAAACTAGGAGCACTCTAAATTATAATGGATGTAGTTGTATTGGAACACTTAGACAGTGTAATCCATTGATTTGGATTGTTCATTAGGTTCAACAAATATTTCTTAGGCGATGATGCAAACATTACACCAATAAGGTAGAATCAAGCTATTTAAGTGATGACATTTAATATGGCCATTAAAGATGATTTACATAGGTCAAATCAACATTCCATTCTTATAACATTTCAATTTTCTTATATCTAAAATTGTAAATATGTAATGGGTTTTGCTACTGTCCAAACCTTCATGTGAGGTTAGCAAAGTCCAACCTTTTGAATTACACAAGGGCCATCAAATCATTGATAAGGACAATTCATTCAACACCATCATTTGAGAAAAAACCATGGTGCAAGAATCACATGGATCAATGATCCTAACCCTTTGAATAGGGTCGATTTATTACAATTATTATAACCGTCCATTGTTTATAAGCCATAAATCACATGGTTAAAATTATTAACCAAAGTGTTTATATGGAATCATATGCAATACAAAATGAGATCTACCCACTGAACGTTTTAAAATGATGATTGAACCTATTTTATTCTTGCGCTTAATTTTGATTTTAAATTTTTTATGGTATTGATTGGATGGTTAGGATTACCTCATAGGCTGCTCCTAATTATATGAATGAATGAACGGCTTATATTGACAATAGATTAACCTGCATTCCCACTTAAAAGCTTTGGGAGAGGTTACTAACGTCCATAGTTTAATGTTGAATTTTTTTCGACTGTATATCCCACCTTTTACCCACCGTCTTTTTAATGCAACCCAAACTTTACTTTCCCAAACTAATACCCTGCTGTACAGATACAGTTCAGCCGGCCAGAATACCCTTGTTTGACGGTGGTGTCACCGGATCGGCGATAGTGCCGCCCCCCTAGAACATTCTGATGGTGGTGCCACCATTTTCATGATGTATTGACATCATCAAGTTCTGTAGGTCCCATCATAAGGTATATGTTATATCCAAATCGTCTATCCATTTGGCAAGCTCCTTGTAAGGCTTGAGCTGAAAAATAAGACAGATCTAAAGATCAAGTGAACCACTCTGTAAAAAGCAGTGGGGGATTGAACGTCTACCATTGAAACTCTTTTGGGGCCACAGAAGTTTTGGATCAATATGATATTTGTTTTTCCTCTTCATCCAGGTCTTTTTGACCTTATCAACAGATTGGATGGAAAATAAACGTTATGGTGGGACTTACAAATGTTTTAATGGTGAAAATCATTATCCCCACTGCTATTTCTAGTGTGGTCTATTTGAGATTTGGATATGATTCATTTTTTTTTTTGCTCATGCTCTAAAATGATCTCTACAAATGGATGAATGGTGTAGATATAATAAACAAGTCATTTAGGGGCCCATTTAACTTTGGTATCCCTTAAATTGTTTGTACAACTTCGAAATTGACCGAGAACTTCATGAAATTGATCAAGAACTTCGTGAAATCAACTGAGAATGTCATGAAATTGAACAAGAACTTCATGAAATTGACCGAGAACTGCATGAAAATGACATAGAACTTCGTGAAATTGAACGAGAATTTCATGAAATCGACTAAGAACTTCATGAAATTGAATAAGAACTTCATGAAATTGAATGAGAACTTCATGAAATTGACTGAGAACTAAGCAAAATTGACCGAGAACTTGTGGAAATTGATCGAGAACTGAGTGAAATTAAACGATACTACGTGAAATTGACCGAGAACTTTATGAAATTGATCGAGAACTTCATGGAATTGACCGAGAACTTCATGAAATTGACCAAGAACTTAGTGAAATTGACTGAGAACTTCATGAAATTGACCGAGAACTTTATGAAATTGTCTGAGAACTTGGTGCAATTGACTAAGAGCTTCCTAAAAATGACCGAGAACTTCATGAAAATGATTGAAAACTACCGAGAACTTTATGAAAATGACCGAGAACTGAGTAAAATTGACTGAGAACTGAATGAAAATAACCAAGAACTTCATGAAAATGACCGAGAACTTCATGAAATTGACTAAGAACTTCATAAAATTAACCGAGAACTTCATGAAATTGAATGAGAACTGAGTGAAAATAACCGAGAACGTCATGAAATTGACTGAGAACTTGGTGAAATTGACCAAGAACTTCATGAAATTAACTAAGTTATTTTAGTGGTGGTGTCGACGCCCTGTGGTCTGTTTGGCGATGGTGCCGCCGCCCTCTGAGCATTAAATTTGCCTCATTTTTTAGTTGGAGCCCAATATAATGTATGTGACTTATCCACACCGCTCATTTGTTATTTTAGTTTAATTAAGTGGACCACATAAAAGGAAATAACGAAAATTGAGTGAAAATGGTTGAGAATTGAGTGAAAATTGCCGAAATTTGGGTGAAATTGACTGAGAACTGCATGAAATTGACCGAGAAATTAGCCAAATTGATCGAGAATTGAGTGAAAATGGCTGAGAACATAATGAAATTTACAAAGAACTATGTGATATTTAATAAGGACATTGTGAAATTGAGTGCGAACTGCGTGATATTTAATAATGACATTATGAAACTGATTGAAAACTGTATGAAATTGACCGAGAATTTCACTAAATTGACTGAAAACTGCATGTAATTAACCGATGAATGAGTGAAAATGGCTGAAAATTGAGTGAAATTGATCGATAAATGAATGAAATTTACCGAGAACATAATGAAATTGACCAAGAATTGTGTGATATTGAATAAAGACATCATGAAATTGACCGATAATTTAGTAAAAATGACCAAGAATTGAGAGAAAATGATTGAGAGTTGAGTGAATTTGACCAAGAACATCATAAAGTTGACCGAGAACTTCACCAAGTTGACTAAGAACTCCATGAAATTGACCAAGAAATGAGCCAAATGGATCGAGAATTGAGTGAAAATGGCTAAGAATTGAGTGAAAATGGTCGAGAATATAATAAAACTAACCGAGAACTGCGTGATATTTAATAAGGAAATTGTGAAATTGACCGAGAACTGCGTGATATTTAATAAGGACATTGTGAAATTGACTGAGAACTACGTGATATTTAATAAGGACATTATGAAATTGACTGAGAACTGTACGAAAATGACCGAGAACTGAATAAAAATGATCGAGAAATGAGTGAAAATGATAGAGAATTGAGTGAAAATGGCCAAGAATTGAGTGAAATTGACTGAGAAATGAATGAAATTAACCAAGAAATGAATGGAAATGGCTGAGAATTGAATGAAATTAAACAAGAACATCATGAAATTGATCGAGAATTACGTGATATTGAATAAGGTAATCGTGAAATTGACCGAGAATAGCGTTGAAGTGAATGAGAACATAGTGAAATTGACTGAGGAACTCGGATAAATCATTCCAATTCACAAACAAATTACCATTCACAATAAAATCACTCAATTCTCAGCCAATTAACTGAGAAACGAGAACATCATGAAATTGACTGAGAAATGAGTGAAATAAACCAATAACTCGCAGAAATTGTCCGAGAACTTGCAGAAATCGACCGAGAACTTGTTTTCAGTTAATTTCACTCAATTCTCAACCATTTTCACTCATTTCTCGGTCAATTTCAAGAAGTTCTCGGTCAATTTTCGCAAGTTCTTGGTCAATTTTACGATGTTCTCGATCAATTTAACTCAGTTCTCGGTCACAATGTCAATTTCAAGCAGTTATCAGTCAATTTCACTTAGTCATCGGTCAATTTGACTCAGTTCTCGATCACTTTCACATAGTTCTTGGTCAATTTCACGATGTCCTCAGTTACTTTCACGCAGTTCTCGGTCAATTTCACGATGTCCTAAGTCAATTTCACTCGGTCTTCATTCAATTTCACTTCGGTCTTCATTCTGTGTGACCCTATAAACGGGATATATGATTAAAAAAAACCTCAATGTGAGCCTAGTGAACAAAACAACTTTCAATGATGGAGGAATTAAAGCCACGGTTTTCTTTCATGTGGGCCATTTGAGCATTAAATTTGCCTCATTTTTTGGTTGATGCCTTAAAATGTTTAAATAAAAGAGATGGACAGTGGATAATGCGGATATATCATATATAATACGGTGGGGTCTAAAGAATGAAGTTAACACTTTCAAATATACGTGTAATTAATTCGTTGCTTCTTCGATGAAGGTACCATTTTCGTCCTCTCTTAAGTTGGAAAAATAAAGAAAATGAAATATATGGTAAGTGTATTCTTGACAAAAAAAGAAATAGAAAAAAATGAGAAGATTTCAGGAAATATGTTTTTAGTGGTAGGGTATTGATTTCAGGAAATAGGTTTTTTGTAGTAGAGTATTCTTATACTAAGAAGAGAAGAAGAGACAAGGAATAAGAAATTTAGTGTTAGGATGCTCTCTCATGAAGAGGAGAGAAGAAATCAAAAAATGAGTTTTTGTTGCTAGGATATTGTCATTTGAAGGAGATAGAAAGGTTTTAAATTTTGGGTTTGTATTGCATGGGCTTTCTTCACCTAGAATAAATAAATAAATAAATAAATAAAAAGCAGGGTAATAGTTTCCAAAAGTAAAGTTTGAGTTGAATAGAAAAGTCTGTTGGGTAAAAAGTGGGATATTCAGTCGGAAAATACTCTTTAATGTTAACAAAACCCATACGTAATATATGATATTTGGTCAGACTGGTAGGGCTCTCTGATTATTAATCAAACTCAAATTAATATACAAAATCCCACCCACACCTATTTAGTTGCACCTATAACCAGCCTTGTTCGGCCGGAGTCAGTACCAATTGGGCCTATATACTTAGGCCATTGGCAATCCTAGCTACAGTCCATCTATGGTGGGTCATTCAACTGAACGGTTTGGATTTGAAGTACATGCCACGTGTGTGCAGAAGAGACATTCACACGGGCACGGATTGGGTACCACCCCCGCATCTTCCGAACTCGGGACAGGCGGTAGCTCTAATGGGCCCTCGTTATGTATATATTTTATCCACACCGTCCATCCATTTTTCTATATTATTTTAGATTATTAAACCAAACATAAGGCTAAACCAAGGCTCAAGTGGAAGGTGTGGCGGTGCTAAGTTCGCCCACCGTTGAAACTATCTTCGGGCCCACCGTATTATTTATTTGCCATTCAACATATGGTCATATACACCTGGATGAAGCGAAAAAAAAAAAAAAACCAAATATAATCTTGATTTAAACCTTGTGGTCCAACAATTTTTCAATGGTAGGAATTTAATCCCTACTGTGTGGTTCACTTGAGCTTGGATCTTCCTTATTTTTAGAGTCATAATTTAAAGTGACATGGAAAATTAAATGGACGGTATGGATGAAATCAATACATCAGGGAAGCCCAGCCTGTCTCGAACTCGGAATAGACAGGGTAGTTCCTAATCCACGCACCTTTCACACGGAAACGGATTGGCTATTCCCCCTGCCATCAGCCATTGGCTGATGGTCGGTGCTCTGTGGGCCCCACCATGATGTATGTATTTCATCCATACCATCAATCTATTTTTCCAGATCATTTTAAGGTATGAGACCAAAAATGAGGTATATCCCAATCTTAAGTACATCACACTACAGGAAACAGTGTTGAATGAGCGTGGACCATTAAAAACCTTATGGGGCTATAAAAGTTTTGGATCAAGCTGATTTTTGTTTTTTCCCTTCATCTGGGCCCGTATGATCTAATCAACAGATTGGATGTCAAATAAACAGTACAGTGGGCCTTAGGAGGATTTTAATGGTGGATATCCAATTACTATTGTTTTCTGTTGTGTGGTCCACCTGAGATTTATATCCCTTTCATGTTTTTTTGTTAAAGCCCTAAAATGACCTGTAAAAATGGATGAAACACATACATCATTGTGGCCCACAGAGCACCGACCATCAGCCTCCGGGCTGGTGTAGGGGGAGTAGCCAATCCGTTTCCCTTTCGCACATCCTCCGCAGGGTTTGAAAGCAAGAAGTTTTTCAAATAACCGTGTATACCTCCTCCTCCTCCTCTATCCCGCTGTCCTCCTTAACTCTATGCAAACCCGTGCAATGAGCAGCTCCATCGGTCGACAGTGACATGTGTGACGTCAGCTTCATCCATCAGCTTCTCCAGCTCATTATAGTACGTGAACCTGAAATAAAGGCTCATCCAAAGCTAAAGTGGGCCG
The DNA here is from genome assembly GCA_030180095.1 of Magnolia changhungtana. Classification (NCBI taxonomy): domain Eukaryota; kingdom Viridiplantae; phylum Streptophyta; class Magnoliopsida; order Magnoliales; family Magnoliaceae; genus Magnolia; species Magnolia changhungtana. The sequence goes on from JASAUF010000118.1 coordinate 3,917,667, forward strand.
TGATGGTCGGAAAAGTGGGACGCGGATTGCCTACCGACCCGGTCAGTAGCCCGTAGCCACTGGGGTGGTCTTCTGGACCAACAATGATGTTTTACATGTCATTTTAAACTACAAGCCCAAAAATAAAACAATTCAAATTTCAGGTGGACCACACCATACGAAGCAGTAATGATTGAATGTCAACCATTAAAAATTCCCTAAGGGCCATGAAGCTGATATTTGTGTTTTCCTTCATCAATCCAAGTCTTTGTGACGTAATCAAATTGGACCGCAATGAAACATTAAAGGGAGCCCTTAAGAAGTTTTTAATGGTGGGTAAATCATATTGGAGATTTGTGCATCTAGGATAACAATCCAATGGCACCTAGCAAACATAAGATAACACAAAGATTAACACGGAAAATCCTTGTGGAAAAAAATACGACATAAAGTAACAGAATTCTACTATAAAAGCATAAATTACAAAGAAAATAGACTTACCCGATTCGAACAATTTTGAATCTCACCCTTGCTACACCCTTTGGAAACCCTAAAACCATTTTAGGAAACCTTGGAAAACTTTAGAAAGCCTTAGAATACTTTATACTAGTAATAGAGATCCCTATCTATAGTTTAGGAAACTCCACTTATGCACTTAGTTTGAAAATTTTCAGAAACCGTATCAAATTTATACAGTTAGCGGGTGGGCTGCGTAATCCTCGACTAGTCAAGCCAGGGCCTCGACTAGTCGAAGGACCTCTTCGACCGGTCGAGACTAACTCTCGACTGGTCGAGCATCCCGGATACCCAAAAATAATGCTCGCTAGATTTTGAGTTAAGTGGACCTCGACCGGTCAAGTGGACCCTCAACCAGTCGAGCCAGTCCCTCGACTGATCGAGTAGCAGGACAAAAAATTTAAGGCATCTGTTTTTACAACAAATCACTTTTTTTTTCTCACCGTGTGGTCTATTTGAGATTTGGATTTGTCTTATTCGTTGAGCGATATCTTAAAATGATTTAGAAAAATAGATGGACGGCGTGAATAAAACACACATAAATTATGGTGAGGGGTTAGTAGAACGCTGATTATTGAACTGGTAGCAACTTCAATAGGTAACCTGAGTTCTAAGAGTGGGAACAGAGCGCCTGCTTAAAATTGAAACCTCTTTGAAAATTTTCCTTTATACCTGTGACTCTTATTGAATGGGTACGATGAAATGTAAAAGTCACGGTAGGCGCTAGAAAGTTCTTAGTAGTTAGTTTCCTTTGTCTTCATTCTTCAATGTGGTGTGGAATAAGACTGATTTCTGGGATCACGAGCTAACATGATCCGTCTCATACGGTGGACAGTGGTGGCCCAAGAGGCTTTTTGTTGGGCGGGAATCCGCATACATTGCCGACTTCTTCACCGACCGTGCATTTTAGCAAACTGGCCTTTTCTTTCCTTGCTCAATTTGCCCGTGACCCGGGACCACAGGAATCCCCTGCAACTCTCAAGTTCCACGGGCCATCGTGATATCTTCCTTATATCCACGCCGTCCATCCGTTTCACCAAAGCTCATTTTATGACATGATTGGAAATTCAATGCCTCACATGGGTCACACCACAGGAAACAGTGGAGAAAAATCACCCACTGTTGAAACCCATTTGTGGGCAATTGAAGTTTAGGATGATGCTGGAAGGTTCTAACTGTGGGGCCAATCCTAGCATTACGAGGGTGTGACTGGCTTCAGTTTGAACGGGCCTAACTTTTGCAATCAGGTCCAAACATTATCTGCCTCAAATGATGTATGGTGTGGATAGGACATGGGTTGCGTTCTGCCCCTGCTAGGATTGAGTAGCCCTGTTAGGGTCACTGTGATGCATGCGTTTTTTTTTACGCCGTCCGTAAATTTTTCCAGATCATTTTAATGTATGATCCCAAAAATGAGCAAATTAAAGGGTCAATTGAGGGCTAATTTGAATGGATGATCCTTAACTATGAGGCTATTATGATATATCTTCCTTACATCCACGCCGTCCACCCAATTTTAAAGCTCATTTTAGGATATAATTTAAAAAATGAAGCAAATCCAAATCTTAAGTAGTCCATACCACAAAAAATGATAGTGATTGAATCTTCACCGTAAAAAACTTCATGGGGACCAATGGAATGATTATTTGCCATCCAACTTGTTGATAAGGTTACAAAGGCCTAGATGAAGAGACCAAATGAATATCAGCTTGATGCAAAACTTTTGTGGCCCATGAGAAGATTTTAATGATTGATTGCTATTGTTTTTAGTATTATTATGGTTCACTTGAGATTTGAATGTGTTTCATTTTTGGTATCATGACCTAATATGAGTTTTCAAAATAGATATATTCATCCTTATCGTAACTCTTGAGGAATCAATCAAAGTGAGTTATGTGTGATCTGGATGGATCTGCGTGGTGTATTTGAAAATTTACATAAAGACATGAAGAGGATCCTCGATAGCATAGTTAGAACACATCAAACGACGCCACAACGATATTGTTTAAGCGTCCGATTGAAGAACGATCGTGTGAAAATGGTTATAGCAACCATCAGAATGTGTGAAGCATCGGTGGTATGGGACACCGTGTCCGAGCTGTCGGCCTATGCTAGGGTGACGAACCTCCCGTGGTAACCAATGACACTAATGGAGGTGATATATCATTATTCGAACAGATCCCGTCAAATTATCCGGCTGATGGTTCCGTGCCAGAGTATCATTCAAACGACTCGGGCGTGAATGAAATTGGGTGACGAGCCATTTTCTTTATCTGTTTTGGTTTTATGTGACAAGCCCACACCTCGGAACTGAGTGATCATACCTGGTATTGGGTGATGACTCATACCGAGTTGATCCTTATACCTTTGGGTATCATGCCGTACTTTTGAAATTGTTGATTGGTGAGATAAACGGGTGATACCTAAAGTTGGATCAAGGGACACTAGTAAGGAGTTGTTACGTGCGGCAACGAGCCACGTGATCCGGATAAGGACTCGTGATATAACGTCGGTATCCTAGCTTCGCCAATATGTTGGATGAATGAAACTTAATAATTACTCGACTAACATACGCATCAATCGCATTGCATTAGATAGGACGTGGCGACTTGACGTTGATGTCGCGTGATGGGGAAGTGTTAGCATGTAACACCCCGTACTTTCCACTACTCGGGTGTTACCATATAACCAAACTTAGCATAAACATAAGCCAGGCTTAGATGAATATTCACGTTCATTTTAGTCTAGATCTAACCGCTGACAACAATCCCAATCCATTCATCAAACTATCTATCCGTCGATTCCCAAAGATGGATCATCACTGATCGTATTTTGTAATGATCTAACTGTCAGATCTTCGTAGATCGTAAAATAACCTGTGTACTTAAAAGGTATGACTCACTTACAAATTTAAAATAATCTAATTAAGCCCTACAGGCAACTGATTGAGTAAATGAATGGCAAGGATCGAGATGTAGACCATGATAAACAACTTAGAAAGTAATAATAATAATAATAATAATAATAATAATAATAATAATAATAATAATAATAATAATAATAATAATAATAATAATGTAACATTTTGAGACAAGTAGTCTTAATAACCTATAGAGTGGGACCCGCGACGTGATTGGAAATGCGTGCATACGTAAGGGGAATAATAATGAAAATAATAATAAATTAAAAGGAATAATGATAATAACAGATAGTTTATAATATAATAAATTAAGGATCAAAACCACAAGATCTACCACACATCAAGTCTACATAGCTCCGTCAGACCAGTCCACCATTAAATTTCATTATAGGCGAAGTACTGACGAATTGGGCTGATGAATTCAATCAGGTAGCCATAGGAGACCTTAAGACCAATAAGAATTTGAATTAGAAAGGAATTAGCCGTTGGAGGAAGGGACGCTCACAGTTTAAGGTGGAATTCAGTGGTGTGGCCACTTAGTGATCGACCATACTTCAAATCCCCTACCCTAACTAACACTACTAAATGATTGGACGGACTAGATTTGTTGAAATACCTCCTTGAGGCCCACACCATGATTATGCTACACACACACACACACACACACACACACACACACACACACACACACACACATATATATATATATATATACACGTACATACTTACATGTAATAATAATAATAAGAGTTTAAAGTCAAAAATTAAAATTTATATATTATTTAAATTATAACATATGATGGTATGCTTAGACATATACAGATGATCCCTTAGGACATATTGACTGTTGATGGTCGAAATGGAACTAATCTAACCATTAGGTTGTCGGGAATTCTCCAATACAACCCAATCTGAGTTGTGGGCCCTACCTGGAACTTAGATCAGCTCGAATCAACGGTCAAGGACCCTGAAATAGGCCTCCCAGAGTGAATGGGCGGTGTGGATTCATCTCAAACATCATGGAAGACCCCGCTCAGGGTTTGCGTGTACGTGGAGAGTGGTGCATTCGCTGTGCACTCGACCTCCAGAATGGTCAGACAGGCTCTGACCCGTGCTTCTCCATAAAAAGGAGAATTCCTCTTCTCCTTATGTTGGCAGCGGACGGACAACGTCCGAGAAATCTCTGATCGGTGGCCCACCACCCGTGGCCACGTACACGATCTAAACCGTCCATCTTGTTAAATGGGAGATGAAAACCAGAACCATGCCCTCCACCCACGTTCATGCGACCATATGTGCACACAACAGTCGGCGCAAACAGGATCGAGAAACATAATGTTTCCAAAAACGAAAACTGTTTTCCGTTAAACCTGTCAGCGATCCGCGTGAGCAAGTAGAAGCTCATCTAGATTGTCCCAAATAGGGTGATCTAGACCGTCCAATGAGAGTGGTTTAAGCATTTCAAGCAAAACCACGACTGGTTTTCCCCTACCCATGGTATTTGAAACAGCTTCAGATAGGAAAAATCTAAACCATGTATCTTTGATCTAACGGCTCTAGGAGATCTAGGGCTTACAATAAAGGGGGAAAAACCTAAACACCAGGCCATGACTCCACTCATTTGTAGCCGCTTAAAGAAACCCACCGAAATCGTCTACCTTCGATGAAGCTTACCTGTAAGCTCTCTAAGGTCCTCACGGACTGTTTGATGGGGTCAAATACGAAGAAAATGTGGTGATGGTGAAAATGCCATTAATGGCCATTGTCCTCCCCCGCTGTTCAAAACTGAGTCAGGACCGGTTCGGGCGCGTCATCTTCAACATCTCACCAGATGGAGACGTCCCTGGTGCTGGAAGAAAGAAAAGAAAGAAATAGAAGAAAGAAAAAGGGAGAAGAAAGAGGAGGAAGAAGGGAGAGAGAGGGTTGATGTGGTGCAGCTGCACCACATTGTTGACTCGAACCGAGTCGAGGCTGGACTGAGTCGGGCTGGGTTTAGTCCATCTGGACTCACTTCTGGACATCCCAGCAGGGAGAAGAAGAAAGAGAGGAAATGGAGAAGAAAACAGAGTTAGGGAGAGAAGAAGTCAGAGAGAGGGGGGCGAACTGCTCCTGTCGAGTCGGGCAGGCCCGACTCGTTGAAGTTCGAAATGGGGCCTGGTGTGGCTATTGCTGGACACTCCCAGCAACAGAAGGAGAGAAGAAAAGAAAAAGAAAGAAAAGGAAAGAGGAAACAAAAGAAAAACAGGTGTGAGCTACTGCTCATAGTGGTGCCGCACCACACTAACTTGCATCGAGTCATCGCTTGACTCGCTGTCAAGTCCAACAATGTGAGTCAGGTCGGGTCATGGCTGCTCGAGTCCGCACTGAGTTCTGACTCTGTGAGGTCGCTCTAAGAGCAAGTTCCGATAAGGTAGGTGATGGCAAGTGCTGTTGAACCAGTGGCTAAGGAAGGAAGTGAGCTGATAATTGTAGACCTGGTCCAGGGTGTGCAGTCGCATTGTCTTACTGCTTGTGTCGCTGATCTGAAGGGTAGATTGTGAGACTCTCGGGCTGAGATCGAACCAAGTCTGAAACGACTTGGGCTGCATGAACCTGTGGCAGGTCATCCACGGCCATAGCTAGTTAGGTAAACCCATTCTCTCTCTCTCTCTCTCTCTCTCTCTCTCTCTCTCTCTCTCTCTCTCTTCTTTTAAAATCATCTCAGCTATTACTCAAAATAAATGGCTTGGTGACTTGATGTAGAACCGAGTCATTTAGCTATTTTTGGATCTAGCATGCCATCCAGCCTTTGAGTTGGTAACTCAAGGTTTTTCCCTACTCTTGAGGTGAACTCTGGATGAACTAAGGTGTAGGCTTAATGCACTCAAGTTAGACCAGCCTTGGGTCCCCTTGTCAATGAATGAAAGAAAAACCCACGCCAAACCAGGCCTAGTACTGGCCACCTTGTCACGCCCCGTCGTCGTAGAATGAAGGAAAGACCCAAGTTTCGGCTCAGGCCCACATAACATTGAGGGACCCACCTCATGGATGGGGTGGATCCGATGTACACGTGTGGCCCACCTGATTTTCAATGTCCATATGTACATTTGATTGAGTGGACGGCTGTCCATTGTTGTGAATAGTGTGGCCAAGGTCTGGATAAGCTTGACTCTTGTGTCAGGTATTCTACATGCTGGGACCAACCTTTTGGACATATAATTCATGCTAGAACTAGTCATTATAGATGAAAATTCAATTAGTAAATAGTTGTATTCTATTGACCATTCTTAAATGTCTTCATTGACAATGGAATTCACAAATTGTTACCATCACAACAACTATTATAACCATGTTAGCTAATCCTAATTATATCATTAATGAAAATAATTGTTGTTGTAATTATTTGTACACCAACTAGGATTCAAAACTTAAAGTTTACCCTAGACCTAAACCTAAGGATGAAACCGTAAAACCGAGGTAATCCAAATCTTAAAATCTAAGTTTAAGACTAAACCCTAGGATGAAAATCCTAATCTTACATTAAAACCCTAAAAGTAAGTAATCCAAACCCTAGGTTAAAATCTCAACCATAAATAGTATGTAGAACTTGTATCTAACCATATGATTTTGTAATTCATGGTAGGGTTTGATTATAAGGGCACACGTGCTTCTTAGCAACATTAGTAGCGATCTGACCTATAATGTGATGATTCTTCCCCTTGAGCTTTCCATTTTTTCATTAGCTTAAGTTATAGTTTTTATTTCTATTTATAATTAATATCTCCCTTCTTTAAGCACATGTGTTAATAGTTGAAATTGAATTTCTATATTACATGCTTAATGTTCATCCTGTATATTTGTTCATGCTTGTGGATTATTTATGTATTGCTTATGGACTTTAAATTGGTACATTAGTGGGAAACCCTCACCTATAAATGTACACCCATACTTGGGATGTAATCCGACTGGTTGTGATTAAAATGGACCTTCTGCTTAGAGGCTATTGAGTGGTGGTCTCAATGGATCATTGATGTGAGCCTACCATCCAGGGTTGTTGTGTCCAATGGTTTGTAAGGATGGTCTTTATAGTGTGGTTTTGATATTCGTCATATGTGGTATATTTTGATACTCGCCCTACATGGTTCTATTTTGATATTTTTTCTATATGGGTTCGATATTTTATACTGTATAACCATGCGATGGTAAGCCTCATATACTGTAATATGATTGGCCACTAGTTGATGGGTTTCCATTAAACATCCCAAGATGGTAGTCTCATGGGCCGGGGATGGTAGTCATGGGATAATATGCCCGAGCCATCAGCCTACGTTGGGTCATGTGCTCCCCGTAGTGACCGTGAGCTTACTTAAATCGGCTAGTTGCAATTGGACTAATAATGGGCTGGCAAATCATGCATACATGACATATTTTCGATGACTTGTATCAATCTGCCCTGCAATTACGCTGAATGTTTCGCTTATGACTAGTCATTCGATTTATGATGATAACTTGGATCTTCATGCCCATGCGATTACGTCGAGTGTTGCGCTGATGACTAGTCACATCCTTGGGTGACGATCTCATCGCTTGTCTGGATGTTTTCTCGGGGCACAGACCGTCTGGATGTTTTTCCCTGGTCCATGATTGCATTCATACATCTATGCATCTAATAAGACTGCATTTACTCTGTTTTGGTTGTCTGGATGTTTGATACTATTTCTTACCTAATGCGGCGGTGTGTAATCTTGAGGGAAATTCACACTGAGTTGGCCACTCATCCATCAAATATACAACCGTACAGGTAGTACAAGTGGCTTAAGTTATATGCATGCTTAGATTTGATGAGGAGCAGAGTACGATCGCCAGGAATGCATGACTGTATTTGCCTGGAGGAGCTGCGTGATCTTACGACTTATATTTATATGCTTTCTGTTATTCTTCATGTATTGAATCATGTCAATCTTGTATTTGTTAATTATTGAGACATTGGTTTGTATAAGTCATTATGGGCAGCTTCTTGTATATTTGAATGATAATGAAATTTTTCTTTATGTCGATTTGTCCACACTACGCTCGTTTGCTTACTCCGATAAAAGAAAAAAAATGCACCCTCAAATTTGACCATCCTTTAAGGTTAACACTCGGGTATTTGGGACACGGGTCACATACTCGGGTCCTGAAGATTCGAGGCGTTACATAGCATTTGCAAAATAGACATTGAAGTCGCATGTGAGGGAGTGTTGTTTGAAAATGTCATACATCATGTTATATCTTCATATGCACATTTAACAAGAGTATTTAGGAATTGTTTGATATCTTGTTTATCATTAACACTGTTGATTATGTCGATAGCATGTGTAACTTAGAACTAGTGGAACCATTGAGTTAGCTACTCACTCTTACCTGGGACGGTGTTTTAAAACACTAACCAGGCATATCATTTATGCAGGTACTTGTGAGACCTCATACAGATAGGCTTATATCGGGTTGTGTCAACGCCGTTATGTTTTGGAGAATTGGGGATAAACTGAAAGCTTTACACTTTAATCATCTTGGTTATGTATATTATGGCTTGTATAACCCCCATTTTGGGCAATCACCACTATTGAGATTGTATTTTTACTCTTAGCCCTATATTTATGGACTATTGTTATCTCTACCTTACTTTCGATCCGCTAAATTGAATTACACTACTCTGATTGCTAGTATGTAAAATAAATGTGAATTTGAACGAGGTCACACGTGCGTTTTCATTTGGTTAACACCCAGGAACTCAGGATCGAAGTCTATGAACTCGGGTGCCGACTTTCGGGGCGTTACAAGTACAAAAGGAGCCATATTAGTTTTTTAACTCTATGCGAGCACCTTGGCCAGTTGAACATACTCGTTCGTGATCTATAGAACATTCACGCAGAGTAAGTGTCGGCAGATCCAATATAACAAGAATGTCGTATGTTCTTTATAATCAATTGGGCCTCCACGTTTGTGGTACACCTGCATAAAGTGAGAATAGGATTTATCGACCTTATTTGTAAATCGTTTGGGTTCTTTCTGAGTGAAACTTGGGAAGATAGCCTCGCCGAAAGGAAGAAGTTGGGTCAGAGCCACAACATCTAAAATCGTTGGCCTCATAAGGCTACATCTGAAGAAGAATGTGTTAGTTGATGGGCTCCAAAATGTCGAAGCTATTGTGAGAAGAGTAAGGTCCGGTGGATAATCTTAAATGGAGAGTTTGATGCATTTGTAGATACCAAAATTCCTCAATGTCACCTCATATTAAGACGAGATGCAAGCAAACTAAGCATCCGATTCTAATAATGGTCTCGGCCAAGATCGAGGATTCTTTAGAGCATTGGTGGGTTCGGGGATGGATTCGGATTGAATTATTAAAGTCTCGCTCGAGTAGACAAGGAATAAGGGATCCATCATTTTAACTTCACCAACATCAGTCGTAGGGAAGAATGCGGGTTTCATACAATAATAGTCTCCAATAGGTGATTTGAAGACTATCTTATTGGAGTATTTTTCAGATAGGGCATCTATTACGGTAACCAAATCATTTTGATGAAAAGACGGGGAACAGGAAGGAGAACGCGATTAGGATATTCTGAAGAAGAATGAAGCGTAGGATGGAAGAATGTCGAAACAACGCTTATATCAACCAAGGAGATAGAGCATTATTAAAATTATTCTTTGTAATATGCAAATACACATGTCGCAACGGGTTTAGCCCTTATTTCAAAAAAGGGTGGTTAGAGCTAACGTGTAGGGATGTATCGGCAAGAGACAGTTACTATGACGCTGCCACATGTATAGGAGGACTACTACATTAATGAGGGGTCACACGTCGCTTTCACTTTTTTTCAAAGGCGAAGCGACGTGGAGGGAAATGTTTATCCCTATTGTCACCAACTCCTATAGGAACTAATCAGAGTGAGTTACGTGTGATCTAGATGGATCCGCATGGTGTATTTGAAGATCTGCAAGGACATATGAAGAGGATCGTACGATAGTACAACTTGACCACATCAAGTGATGCCACAATATTGTTTAAGCGGCCAATTGAAGAACGATCATGTGGAAATGATTATAAAAACCGTTAGAATGTGGAAGTATCTAAAAGGAAAGAGATCGTGTAGTGTGGAAACGATTATAGTAATTGTTAGAATGTGGGAAGAATCTAGATGGCCAGGGTAAGGCTATAAATAGTAGAGAAATTTAGCAAGAAAACTTTGTCTCATACCAACCCAATCAAACCCAAACATATCTTTCAATTTTACTGTCATTTACATTCCTTAGTGTAATCACTCCACTTTTATGCAAGTCAGTTACATTTCCTAGCATAATCTTTTACTTTTCGCATGCTGTTTACATTCTATAGTGTAATCCATAGCATTAATCAAATAACTGGTAATCTTAGTTGTAATTTGGGTCTATGCTTGTACACTGGATTCAGTTGGCCATTTAGGAAAGTGTTTCGCAACCATTTTCTGTTACTGATTGTAAAATTCGTTTCTCGTTTCTCTTTCATATTTACTGAAAAGTCTTTTCATACGGAAGACAAATGTGTAACTCATCATCAGAGGACAAACCCTACCCTCTGTATATCGCCTGATTCTATTTACACATTAAGCAAGGGGCTGAATAAGCATCCAATCTTATCCAATCTCAGTCATACACTTTGTATCTGCCTTTTCGACACTTGGGGTTATGGTTGTTTAGTTTGAATTGAGTTGCAAATTCAATTTTAGCATGCCCACACTTATCATATGCCTAAATTGTTAAAATCAATTGGCAACAGGATAAGCAACATGGATATAAGACAAATACATCAGATTGTGATCCTCAATTGAACCGCATGGTGGAGATTGAACGCCTACCAATTAAAGCTCCCCAGGGCAACAAAAGTACTCCTGGACTACGTTAGACATTTCTATGTTCCCTTTATCCTGGTGTATTTTAACCTTATGTACAGGTTGGATGGCAAATAAACATCACTGCAAGCCCCAGGAAAATTTCATGCAAGATTCAACGTAACCGTTGCTTGACCCTTAGATCTGTCTCATTTTTTTTTAGCTTATGCATTAAATGATAGAGAAAAATGGATGGATGGTGTAGATAAAACACACATTAAGGTGGGCCCAACGGAACTTTTGGTTGGACACAAAAATGCCAGGATAGGGTAACTTGTAGTTGCCTACCTACCCATATTACTTTCTGAAGCTGAGGGGCCACATGGGTGAAACTTCCACCCCCTCCGTCCATCAACTACATTTCCTCGTGTTAAACTCCAAAATCATTTTCATCCGAAACTCAGGTAGGCCACGTTCAAGGGAACAATTGCGAAACAACACCTAACATTATTAGTTTTGTGTAGGGTCCACAGTGGTTTTTATTTGCCATCTACTCCGTTCACCTGATCTGCCTCATCAGGATGATGATAGCATTTCTCAAAACCACATTATTGTAAGGCTCAGATGAGCTATAAAACATGAATTTAGAGGTTTTACGTACAAAAATTTTGTGGTCCACCTGAGTATTTAAATCACCCTGAATATTGGGATGAAAACCCCAACAAGGGATTATTTCCGTGATGGACAGGGTGGATTTCATGCACGTTAAGTCATTTACCTCACGTTTGAAAATAATACCCGATGGGTACCACACGCGATTTACCAAAGCGTGCTCCTTCTCCTAACCACCGTACTCTGAACCCACGGCTCATTATAGCAAAGTGCCCTTTCTTCGCAGACTCCCTCTCACCCTCGAGAAACAAAACCCCCAGCAACTCTCTCTCTCTCTGTCTCTCATCCTCCACCCGACTTCCTTTCTTCCGTCACATGTGTAATTTCATCCGTCACCTGTGTAAGACCAAAACCCCAGCCGACGCGACGGATCCACCTCCATCCATCTCCAACCGCACCACCCGCCGAACCCCTCCATCCTCCTCCACCACCTCCACCTCCACCGCTACTACCAGCTACGGCGCCACCGATTCTGCCCGTGCCACCTCATCCGCCGCCACCAGCACCTCTGCCTCGAGCCACTCCTCCCTCGCCAGCCTCCGTTCCTCCTTGCCGGAAAGGTCCCACATCTATTCCTTCTCTGAGATCTCCTCCGCCACCAACAACTTCCTCTCCAAACCCATCTCCTCCTCCACCTGGCGCTGTACCCTCCGCTTGAAACCCACCGTCGTCGTCCAGCGCCGGCTCCGCCGCCCCCTCGACTCTACCCAGCTCCGCTTCCTCCTCTCCTCCATCTCCCGTACCCATCACACCAGCATCATCAAGCTCCTCGGAGCCTGCATCTCCGGCGAATTCATCTACCTCGTCTACGACTTCGCCTCCGGCGCCACCCTCTCCGCCGCCCTCCGTAACCCCCAAAACCCTAGCTTCACCCTCCTCCCCTCCTGGCTCTCCCGAATGCAGATCGCCACGGACCTCTCCCAAGGTCTCGAGTACATACACCATTCCTCCGGTGAAAATATCATCCACAACCACATCAAATCCTCCGCCATCATCGTCTCCGATCCCTCCCTCAATGCCCGGATCTGCCATTTCGGCGCGTCCCTGCTGACCGGAGAAACCCCCGAAGCGTCATCGTCGTCGTCCTCGTCCTCGACATTGCAGAGATCTGATTCTAGGGCTTCGAGGGTGGAAGGGACGCGAGGGTACATGAGTCCGGAGTTTTTAACGGCTGGGATCATTTCTCAGAAATCGGATGTGTATGCGTTTGGGGTTGTGATTTTGGAGCTGTTTTCAGGCGAGGAGCCTTTGAAGTATAGATTCGATAGAAGGAGAGGGGATTATGAGAGGATTTCGCTGATTGAGACTGCGAGGGATGCTTTGAAGAGAAATGAGGATGGGATGCTGAGGCGGTGGATGGACCCGAGGATGAAGGACTCTTTTCCTGCCGAGGTCGCGGAGAAGATGATACGTCTCGCTCTGGATTGTGTCCACGTGGAAGCTGATAAACGGCCGGATATAAGTCGGGTGGCCGGGAAGGTGTCGAAGCTGTATTTGGATTCGAGGGTCTGGGCGGAGCGGATGAAGATGCCCACCGAAATTTCAGTGTCCCTGGCGGCTCGCTGAAGGTGGCGATGCACGTGGGGTCCGCGGACCGTTCGATACCCACGTGCGAATATGGCCCCGGAGCCGTTACTTGCAGCGGGACGCGAATTGCCAGCATCCTGGGGCCGGGCTCACCGTGATGGATGTGCTGAATCTACTCTGCCCATTCATTTAGCCAGCTCATTCTAGGATAGGATCCAACATGACATCAGGAGTGGACCACACCACCGGATAGAGCGGGGATAAAGACGCCTACCGTTGTGACCTTCCTAGGGCCCACCGTCATGTTTATAAACCTTGGTGGATGAATGAAAACCCAAATCTCAACTTTCAACGGTGAGCGTTCAATCTCAGATGGACGGAGTGGATATAACACGTACACAATGGCGCATGTTGGGGAGGCGGATGGACGGAGTGGATATATCACGTACACCATGGCGGGCCCTATCGAGCTTAGGGCTGTCACGTACACCATGGCGGGCCCTATCGAGCTTAGGGCTGCAGGCAATAGGTATTCCTCGCTGCATAAGTAGCAAAGCTTGCACACGTGTGAAACGATGAGTTGGCAAGGTGGGTTCGATGTATTCCTGACCAATTGTAGTTTGCACACGTGTGAAACGATGAGTTGGCAAGGTGGGTTCGACGTATTCCTGACCCAATTGTGGCTTGCACACGTGTGAAGCGATGAGTTGGCAAGCTTGGTTCGATGTATTCCTGACCCAATTGTCAGGAGATCTGAAGCGCTACAAGCGTATGGGTGGATAAGCGGGCCGGTGTTATAAGTTTCGATGTACATGCGGGCCGCCTTAATTAGTAGAGTTAGCTGCGTGAAGTTTTCAGTGGGCCCGACCTGGCGTGTCGTGAATTGGCTTGGAAGAACGCGTCCGTTTTTTTTTTTTTTTGACGTGACGCGAGTGATTATTTTAAGATTTCTTTATTTTTATTTATCAATACATATGAATTTGTAGGTTTGGCGGCACACAATTTGAAATAAAAATGCAATAAGGTGATTGGGCGGAATCTTGACTTGTTGCAATCGATACAAGTGCGGAATGTGTTTTACAGTCACGGTTCTAGAAATGATCATGTTCGAGCTCCCTCCTCATTGTACACGTGCGGATATCAAGTGGTTGTACGTGCCCTTGATTTTAAGGGCCATTGACGCAGGGATGAACGTGATGAGGTCGGTGGTCACTGGCTTCCTCAAGAGGATAACTACTCCGAATTCATGGAGCTTGACTCCTCACAAGACTTCTCGAATTCACGAGGAAAAAAAGTAGAAAATAGAAATAAATTCTAATAAATTCGAAATTGATTTAATGAATCTCAATAAACGAGTTCACAACCCTTTAAAGAGGGATACCAAGCAATGAGAGAGAAATCAGAAGCAAACTACATCTAAAACTCTTAGAATTTGTGACTTACTATAAATAGTAAACTTACTATTTATAGACGGTCGTGATGTCTACTAGTGCGCAAGGTTTTCAGTAAAAAATAGTAAGTGTCCTATTTGGCTTCACCAAACTGTTCTCCTAATTATTCTAAACTCTTTTCATGTTGGATGCAACTCCTAAAGCTCAGAACAAACTCTCTTTGAATCAGATAATGCCACCAATGTCACAACGCCTAAATAACTGCGTACAACTCAAGCTCATAAGTCGACCACCTTTTTCGGGTTTCGCTGAGCTTCTCACTGTAGAAGGCTATCGGCCTGCCTTTCTGTGATAATATTTCTCCAATTCCGATGTATGAAGCGTCACACTCAACCTCAAACAATTTGTCGAAATTAGGAAGTACCAAGACCGGTATTGTAGACAAACGATGCTTGATCTCATGAAAGCTCTTGTTAGCTTTATCGGTCTACTAGCATAGTCATTTTTTCATGCAATCTGTTATAAGCGCAACTATGGTGCTAAAATCTCGCGCAAATTGACGATAGAAAGTCGCAAACCCGTGAAAATTCCTCACCTCATGAATGTTTGTCGGAATCGACCATTCCTTAATGGCTTGCACTTTTTCATCGTTCACACGGATGCCTGTGGACGTTACAACAAATCTTACAAACAACAGACTGTCAGTTAAAAAACTACACTTATTCAAGTTGAGGTACAACTTGTTAATTTATAGGACCTGCAGCACCTCCCTGAGATGTTTCCTATGCTCCACCTCATCCTGGCTATATATCAATATGTCATTAAAATATACTACCACAAATCGGCCAGTGAACGGTTTTAGAACTTGATTCATCAAACGTATAAAAGTACTTGGTGCGTTCGATAGGCCAAAGGGCATGACCAGTCACTCATACAACCATTCCTTGGTCTTGAATGTCGTTTTCCACTCATCACGGGGTCGGATACAAATCTGACGGTACCCGCTGTTCACTCCCCAAGTATAGGGTTGTGATGTAGTAATAAACTCGGTAAGACCGAGGTCGAATCCATAGGGACTGAAACCTGTACGTTATCTGAAATTTACCAGAACTAGAACTAGGCTAAGATGAAATCTAAACCAATTATGATTTGAGGAATAATGGTGAAATAATTAAACTAAAACTTAGGAAAAATCAGAGAAGGGAAACTAGGGATTCAGAGGATCCACTTGTAGAGATCAGGGAGAACTACACTTGATTCATGAAAATCAACTGAACTTCCTTTGATGTAGTTTTGAAAAGATGAAAGATATATGAATTAGAATGGATTCCATCACCAAACCATGCCCGGAGACATAGCAAACAATGTAATTAAACTAATTACCAACCAATCAATGTATGAAGGTTAGGAAGAATGCAGACATCCAACCATGCCCAGGAGACGATGGTGAACAACAGGGCATCCCGACGTCATAAACATAAAAGGAAAAGAACATGCTCAAAGCCATTGCAGACCCATTGTAATTTCAGTCACAACAGACCATTAAAGACTGAAAACATTCCCTTAATTAAACCCAAATCAATATCAGATCAGTCTAAACAAAAGGCAAGTAAAGAGTTCCCATCACACTACAAAGCTTCACCTCTTAGCCCCTAGCTAAGAGGTTTACCACACATGAGTGGACTAGATCTCTCAAAATAAAATAAATAAATTAAAAGCAAAGAAGGAAAGAAAAAATACAACTCTACTCCTTTCTCTCTCTCTTCTCTCCACGGCTCTGGATCTCGAATTCTCGGCTCGAATGGCTTTCCCACGTCCAAAACTCCCTTTTATAGGCTATTTGGATGGCTGGAATCGGTGGCGAGTCGTAGAAGGACTCGGAGTACAAATTTTCGCAGCCGTGATCGGTGGGCCCCACAGAGGTGTTTTCTCGGAAAATCCACCCCGTCCATTGGATTCAGACGAAATTTCGATCAAGAATGGGTGGTTTTGAAGGTCCATTTGCACGGCCCACGAAGAAATCACAAAAAACTCGCTTTTAACGTCCGAGGCGGTCCACTTTTGGCCTCTCGTACGCACACGTGTGTACGCATGGGAGTGGAATCTCGGCATGGTTTTGTAGTTCTCGTGGCCCTCTACAAGATGGACGGATCGATCTTTCAGTACGGGTGACGTACGGGGCCCACTAAATTCCACAAAGCGCGGCACCGTCGGACGTACGCGGACGCCAAACCGACGTTGTGATGATGGTGGGTCCCACTTCACGTGTGCTTTGAGAAATCTACTCCGTACATTAGATTCACTCGAAAAATCGTAAGAATTTACTGGTTTTGGGGTGGATTCGGTGCAACTCACGTGGCTTTCTGTCTTCTCAGTCAACTGCGTTTGAACTGATGGGATCTGATCTATGCTTTCATTCGGATTTTTGCCACCTAGGCGAGGGTAACTTCCGCCCCAGGAAGCGGATGGACGGTCCAGATTGTCCATTTGGACACAAGGTGGGCCCCGCAACCACGAACCGGTGGCTCGCTTCGAAGACGCTGTTGCGTCTTTTGAATTTTTAAAGATGTGGAGAAAACGCGGGTCAGCGCCCGCGCTGACCCGACTTTGGGTTCGGTGCACTCCCAGTGCACGTGTGCTGTGCACATGCATGCCCTGTAAATGGGTCCCACCGTGAGGTTTTGAGAAATCTGCTCCGTCCTTCCGCTTTCTCATCTTATTTCTACCGTCAGGACCAATTTTTAGGCAGTTCCAAATATCAGGCGGGTCCCAAATTGTAGATTAACGGGCTGATCTATCCGTTGGACCACTTCCCGAGATCTGCAAGGGCTAAAATTTAATATGTACGGTTAATTTACGGCCCTCATCACATGTATGAAGTTTCGAGTTGATCGGATGGCGGAAAACATGTGATCTTACATTCTGGACCCTTTTCGGGCCCCTTTGTCGTGCTTTCCTCAGATCCCAGGCGTGTAAAATCTTCATTATTGGTTTTCTGGAGTCCATCCCGTGCTCTGGTAATTTTGGAGCGCCAAAACCATGTCTTTAACATCAATTTCCAATTCACACTCCTGATTTCATCCTGTAATAAAAACACGAGAAAAATTTGGCATTAAACACTATCATGTATGTAAAATTAGGCAATTGCTGGGGTCTGATATGCAATATTCGACCCTGATCACAACCCCCAACCAGCATTTTGCTAGTCCCGAGCAAAACATGCGAAAAATAATTTCAGAAATAAAGACAATTCCTGTAAACTCAAGTGACTTGTGGACAGATAGCTGAAATGTGAAAATTCTAAGATTCATGATTGGTGTGTGGAATTTTTTCTCTTGGAATCAAGCTTACAGTAAACTTCATAATCAAGTTCAAAATATTAATCCATCAATTAGAACATTCTTAAACATTGAGTTCCACGAGTGTAAAGTATAATCTCGACTTACAATCAGTAAGAGATCCAATTGTCAATTTCATGATATCATTAGTAATTCGTGACAATCAAAACTTGAAACCAACACTTATCTCACAGATTAACTTTTCATTTACCAAACTTTTGATTTTCTTTATGAGCAAGAATTAAATGAGGGGAATCAAATTCTCACCTATAGGAGCAAACCTATGGCGAAAACTTAACTTTCGCCTTTTTTTTTTTTTTTTTTTTTTTTTTTTTTTTAATTTTTTATGTCAACTATGGAGAATCAAATCTGCACCTATAGGGAGCAAACCTATGGTGAAGATTATGTGACTTAGCCTTTTAATTCTTCTTTTTACCAAGTTAATCATTCAGTTATCGAACCAAAAACTTAATGTGTAAGCGAGATGTGATATGTGAGGCTCAATCAATGTTTACAACTTCTAATCATGAATTAACAATTCAAAATTGACTGTGAAATCAAGCAGATGGCCAAATCCAAGAGTCATAAGTTACTAACATCACATATCTTATAATGTTAAAATCACAACTATCCTTCAAAGTCACTTTGAATTCAATAGAAATTCCAGAAAAAAAATTTAAAATTTTCACAAATTTTGCTCAAGACCAAGAAAATACTGATTAGGTAACCTAATCTCCCACCCCCAACCTAAAATCTACATTGTCCTCAATGTAAAAGAATAAGCAAGCAATGCAGATGGGACAATGAAAGTAAAAGAGGAGTGATGGAAAGATAATACCTGGACGGAGAATCAAGAAGTCTTCTAAAGAAAAATAGCATCGTGAAACAAGTTAGCACAAGAGAGAAATCAACAGAAGCAAAAATAACAAAAAGAAAAACAAAAGAAGATCCTACCTATACCATTTTCGCAGGTGCTCTCGATTGCATTTAGCGCATGCAACAAGTCTTTAAACCCCTAGGTTACCCCTAGTGGACGAGTTGTAGTCTCGTGAGGGTTTGCAGTAATGTTACCCACAAACATTGAACTAACTAACTAGAAAAATGAAAAGGAATAAAATAAAAGGCTGGGTTGCCTCCCAGGAGCGCTAAGTTTACCGTCTTCAGCCAGACCAAAGCAACTACCCTAATCCTATGAAAGCGATAAACCTACCTATACCTCCATCAGACTAGGAGATCAGTCCTGGTAAACCGGATCAGTCAGAGGCATGGACATGTCCTCTGAATCAAATTTCTCGACAAATGGCTTTAAGCGATGTCCATTTACTTTAAACTCCTTGCCATTGTCGGGATCTCTTATCTCGACGGCCCCATGAGGATATGCAGTAACAACAATGTAAGGGCCGGTCCAACGAGATCGAAGCTTACCCGGAAAGAGATGTAATCGAGAATTATACAAAAGGACTTTCTGGCCTGGCATGAATGATTTTCGTAGAATATGTTGGTCATGAAACGCCTTCATCCTGTCCTTGTAAATTCTCGAGTTCTCGTATGCGTCGTTCCGGATTTCTTCAAGTTTATTCAATTGAAGTTTGCGTAGCGAGCCAGCGTTGTTCAGATTGAAATTTAGATTTTTGATCGCCCAGTAGGCTCTATGTTCCAACTCCACAGGTAAGTGGCAAGCCTTCCCATAGACAAGTCTAAAGGGAGACATTCCAATAGGAGTTTTAAAAGCAGTAGGGTACGCCCATAAGGCATCAGTCAATCGAATTGACCAATCCTTACGGTCAGGGTTAACCGTTTTCTCCAAAATGTGTTTGATCTCCCTATTAGAAATCTCAGCTTGCCCACTTGTCTGTGGGTGGTATGGGGTGCTCACTTTATGAGAGATACCGTATTTCTTCATTAAACTCTCGAATGGCCTATTAAAAAAGTGTGAGCCCCCATCACTAATAATGGCTCGAGGCGTTCCAAATCGGGAAAGGATGTTTTCTTTTAGGAATTTAATGACCGTGCGATGGTCATTATTCCGACACGGAATCGCTTCGACCCATTTAGTGACATAGTCTACGGCAAGCAAAATATATAAATTCCCAAAAGATTGGGGGAATGGTCCCATGAAATCGATGCCCCAAGAATCAAATGCCTCTATGATAAGAATGGGATTCAAGGGCATCATATTTCGACGGGACAATGCTCCCAATTTCTGACAACGCTCACAAGCTTTGCAAAACTCATGAGTGTCCCTGAACATAGTGGGCCAATAGAAGCCACACTGCAGAATCTTGGCCGTGGTCTTTTTTGCAGAAAAGTGACCACCACAGGCCTGTGAGTGACAGAAGGAGATGACACTCTGATGCTCATCGTCTGGCACACATCTCCTCAAGATTTGGTCTGGGCAATATTTAAACAAGTATGGATCATCCCAGAAGAAGTTGCGCACCTCGGTGAAAAATTTCTTCTTGTCTTGTCAGCCCAATCAATGTCGGTATGGAACCGTAGCAAGATAATTAGCAATATCGGCCGAACCAAGGTGAATGGGAGACTCGAATGCAGTTGTTCATCGGGAACATGTCATTGATATGGGTCGCCTCAAGGGAATCGAGAGGTATTAAGGCGAAAAAGGTGATCGGCCACTACGTTCTCTACTCCCTTTTTATCTTTAATTTCCAAATCAAATTCTTGGAGTAGAAGGATCCATCGTATCAAGCGGGGCTTAGAATCATTCTTAGAAAGGAGATACTTCAGTGCCGCATGATCTGTATAGATAATGATCTTGGATCCGATCAGGTAGGACCTAAATTTGTCCAAGGCAAACACTACGGCTAAAAGTTCCTTTTCTGTAGTCGAGTAGTTCACTTGGGCAGGATTTAAAGTCCTACTCGCGTAATGGATGACGTAGGGCCTCTTATCTTTTCTCTGGCCTAGAACCGCTCCAAGAGCATAATCAGAGGCGTCGCACATAAGCTCAAAAGGAAGGCTCCAGTCGGGTGGCTGCATGATAGGTGCAGTGGTTAACATGCCTTTAAGCTTGGTGAAAGCTTCCTGGCATTGCTCAGACCACTCGTATGGAACATCCTTTTGAAGAAGATTACATAAAGGACGAGAGAGGAGACTAAAGTCCTTTATGAATCGCCTGTAAAATCCTGCGTGTCCTAAGAAGGATCGCACGTCCCTGATGTTCTTAGGTGGAGGTAGGTTAGAGATAAGATCGATTTTTGCCTTATCTACCTCAATTCCCTTGGACGAGATGATATGTCCAAGGACAATCCCCTTATGAACCATGAAATGGCACTTCTCCCAATTAAGTACCAAGTTCTTTTCTTCACATCTTTTCAGCACACATTTAAGACTTTCCAAGCACTTGCTGAAAGATGAGCCATAGACAGAGAAATCGTCCATGAAGACCTCTAGATATTGCCCCACCATATTAGAAAAGATACTCAACATACATCGCTGAAAGGTGGCAGGGGCATTACATAGTCCAAAATGGCATCCTTCGGTAAGCAAAGGTGCCGTAGGGACATGTAAATGTGGTCTTTCCCGGTCCTCGTGGGCGATTTCAATACGATTGTAGCCCGAATACCCGTCAAGGAAACAGTAATAGGAATGACCACTAGCCTTTCTAAGATTTGATCAATGAAGGGCAAAGGAAAGTGATCCTTCCTTGTGACGGTATTCAACTTTCTGTAGTCAATGCACATTCTCCAACCAGTAGTGACTCTAGTTGGCACGAGTTCATTATTAGCATTGGCTACGATGGTGATTCCGGACTTCTTAGGAACCACTTGAGTTGGACTCACCCATTGACTATCAGATATAGGGTATATGATACCCACATCCAATAGTTTAAGAACCTCGGCCTTAACCACTTCCTTCATGTTTGGATTTAGTCTACGTTGTGGTTGCCGAACAGTCTTTGCATTTTCCTCAAGATATATGTGGTGAGTACAAATCGAGGGATCGATTCCTTTGAGATCCACTATCGTCCATCCTAGGGCTCCTTTATGCTCAATGAGAGTAGATATGAGCATACTCTCCTCGTTTTTCTCCAGTGGTGAGAGATCACCACAGGGTATGTCTCATCTTGACCTAAATAGGCATATTTCAAATCGAGAGGGCAAAGGTTTTAGGTCAAGCTTCGGTGCCTTGAGGTTAGACGGTAGAGGCACTACATCGGTTGTGGCAATTCTTCAAATTGTGGCCTCCACAGGTTAACTTCAAGTGGCACCGGAGTGCAAGATCAAGCAAGGCACACGTCTCCCTAATCATATCATCATCAAACTCATGGGAGTGGGCCAAGCACGTCTCTAGAGGATCGAGAGGATAAGGTAAGGGTGTCCTATCTTCCACGAAAGTATCGATCATGTTAATGTCGTGGACATCGTCATCATCTTCTACGTTGCTGCCGTTATTGAAAAAGATGTTTGACTCCAATGTCAAATTTCAAAAGACATAGTCATGACACCATTCCTGCAAATTGATGATTGCATTTGACGTGGCAAGGAATGGGCGACCAAGAATGACGGGAATCTGAGTGCTCATGTTGTTGATGGGTTCAGTGTCCAGGATGATAAAATCTACAGGATAGTAAAATCTATCGACTTGGACTAACACATCCTCAATAATCCCTCTTGGTACACGAACAGTTCGATCGGCAAGTTGTAGTGTAGTTAGGGTAGGTTTTAACTCACCCAATCCTAACTGTTTGTATACCGAGTAGGGGATCAGATTGACGCTCGCTCCCAAGTCAAGAAGTGCGTGATCAATTCGATGGTTCTCGATTACACATGGTATGGTTGGGCTACCGGGATCCTTGAATTTCTGCGGCACGTCTTGCTTCAGGATGGCACTCACTTTCTCAGTCAAGAAGATCTTCTTTTGAATGCTTTGCCGTCTTTTGGTCGTGCACAAGTCTTTCAGAAATTTTGCATATAGAGGAACCTGTTTTACGACATCAAGTAGAGGAATGTTGACTTTCACTTGTTTCAACACCTCCAGAATATCCTGAGAGTTAGAAAGACGTTTTGGTGCAACCAACCGTTGGGGGAACGGAGCAACTGGCTTCTCTAGAAGTTCCGGTTCTAAATTTTGTGGGACATCATGAGATCCATCATTATTGTCCTCTTCTGGTTCTTGAGGCTTTTCGGGCCTAACCGGAAGGGTTTTATCAATGATCTTCCCACTCCTAAGAGTGGTGATGGATTTAGCGTGTCCCATTTGATTTGAAGAGCTGGGATCATTTATCTCGTATTGCGGTTTAGGATTGGGGAACGGTTGTGCAGAGAAGCATCCCCTTTTCTATAACCGTCATACGTGAATCTATTTTCTGCATAAAATCTGTGAGTCCACGCACTGCCTGAGTCAGCTCTTGTATGGGATTTTGAACCGGTTCTTCTTGAGGTTTTCCCTGATTTGGATTTTGATTGAAGAAACTTTGAGGGGTAGCAGTTTGTCCATTCCTCCAACTAAAATTTGGATGATTTCTCCAACCAGGATTGTATGTATTGGAGGTAGATCCATTGAAAGGTCTTTGATAGTTATTTACGGTATTGGCTTGCTCATTCAACACTCCTCGAAAGGCAGATATGGTAGGACAATTTTCAGTTGTGTGAATGTTGCAATCACAGATGCCGCAAACAATTTCATTAACCTTCTCCTTCTTTCCTTCCATGGCCTCGACTCTTCGAGTGAGATTAGTCACTTTAAAATTTACATCGTCCTCTTCTTTCAGGAGATATACTCCACCTTTCTCCTTAGATTGAGTTGGCCTAGGCGTGGTGTTTGATTTTGGGTAATGGTCCCATGATTGTGCATTCTCAGCAAGTCTATCGAGGTAATCCCATACCTCGTCGACCTCTTTATTCATGAATTCACCATTACACATTGTCTCGACCAGTTGGCGCATGGAAGATGTCAGTCCATCATAGAAAAAATTTGTAATGCGCCACATTTCAAAACCGTGTTGTGGGCATGAACTGACAAGATCCTTAAACCTTTCCCAACATTGGTAGAATGTTTCATCTTCCTTTTGGGCGAAGTTCATGATTGCCTTTCTGAGGGTAATTGTTTTATGGTGTGGGAAAAATTTCTTTATGAATTCCCTCTGCAAATCATTCCATGTGCCAATGGATCTAGGACGCAGTGAATGTAACCACGTCTTAGCCTTTTCTTTCAAGGAAAAAGGAAAGAGTTTCAGCCTGATTGTATCCTCGGATACATTGGGAAAGTATAAGGTGGCTATAATCTCGTCGAACTCTTTCAAATGTAAATATGGACTTTCTGATTCAAGCCCATGGAATTTAGGAAGGAGTTGGATAACTCCTGGCTTGATGTCCATATGTCCTGTGTTTTCAGGAAAAATCATGCATGAGGGCGTGCTCACCCCCGCTGGTTGTAAATAATCTCGTAGGGTACGAGGCGGGGGTGCTTGAAGCACCTCATTCTCATCATGTACTTCCTCATCCATCTGTTGAGGTAGTGCTTGAGGTTGATTTTCAGCCATAACCTCAATTAACTCAGGGGAATTCGAACGGTGTCGAATCCTGCGATGGACAGTCAACCCCTCAACTAACCCTCCTTCAGTCAAGAGACGTCGAGTGTCGTCACGGGCCCACTTGGGCATGAAACACTCACAGCCCTCAATCAAATTCTAAACCTAATCCTAAGAAAGAAAATGAAAATCTAGAAAGAAAGAGAGGGTTGGGAGGAAGTTACCAAATTGGAGTCCCTAAGCTAAAGACCTGCAAAATAAAACAAAATAAGTTAGTTCAAAATAGAAGAAATTTCTAGAGCAAATCAATTCTAAAGAGTTAGGAAATCTAGCAAATCAGAAAGAGTTTACCAAATTAGAAGTTCTATCTTAACAACCTACAGAATAAGAAATATGTTAGTTCTATGAAAAATAGAAAACAAAATTAAAAATTTAAAATTAGTAAAATCCTAATCTTAAACTAACTCTAAAACTAATTAATTTCAAAAAATCGTGGCCATGGTCAGTCCCTAAGAACGGCACAAAAACTTGTTCACTCCCCAAGTATAGGGTTGTGATGTAGTAATAAACTCGGTAAGACCGAGGTCGAATCCATAGGGACTGAAACCTGTACGTTATCTGAAATTTACCAGAACTAGAACTAGGCTAAGATGAAATCTAAACCAATTATGATTTGAGGAATAATGGTGAAATAATTAAACTAAAACTTAGGAAAAATCAGAGAAGGGAAACTAGGGATTCAGAGGATCCACTTGTAGAGATCAGGGAGAACTACACTTGATTCATGAAAATCAACTGAACTTCCTTTGATGTAGTTTTGAAAAGATGAAAGATATATGAATTAGAATGGATTCCATCACCAAACCATGCCCAGGAGACATAGCAAACAACAGAATTAAACTAATTACCAACCAATCAATGTATGAAGGTTAGGAAGGGTACCGACATCCAACCATGCCCAGGAGACGATGGTGAACAACAGGGCTTCCTGACGTCATAAACATAAAAGGAAAAGAACATGCTCAAAGCCATTGCAGACCCATTATAATTTCAAATACATGCACCATTAAAGACTGAAAATATTCCCTTAATTAAACCCAAATCAATATCAGATCAGTCTAAACAAAAGGCAAGTAAAGAGTTCCCATCACACTACAAGCTTCACCTCTTAGTCCTAGCTAAGAGGTTTAGCCACACAAGAGTGGACTAGATCTCTCAAAATAAAATAAATAAATTAAAAGCAAAGAAGGAAAGAAAAAATACAACTCTACTCCTTTCTCTCTCTCTTCTCTCCACGGCTCGGATCTCGAATTCCACGGCTCTGAATGGCTTTCCCACGTCCAAAACTCCCCTTTTATAGGCTGGCGGATGGTGGAATCTGGAATCGGGCAGTCGTAGAAGGACTCGGAGTACAAATTTTCGCAGCCGTGATCGGTGGGCCCCACAGAGGTGTTTTTGGAAAATCCACCCGTCCATTGGATTCGGGACGAAATTTCGGTCAAGAATGGGTGGTTTTGAAGGTCCATTTGCACGGCCCACGTAAGAAATCACAAAAAACTCGATTTTTAACGTCCGAGGCGATCCACTTTTGGCCTCTGTACCGCACACGTGTGTACGCATGGGAGTGGAATCTCAAAGCATGGTTTTGTAGTTCTCGTGGCCCTCTACAAGATGGACGGATCGGATCTTTCGTACAGGTGACGTACGGGGCCCACTAAATTCCGCAAAACCGCGGCCGTCGGACGTACGCGGGACGCCAAACCGACGCCAGTGATGATGGTGGGTCCCACTTCACAGGTGCTTTGAGAAATCTACTCGTACATTAGATTCACTCGAAAAATCAGTAAGAATTTACTGGTTTTGGGGTGGATTCGGTGCAACTCACGTGGCTTTCTGTCTTGCCGTCCAACCTGCGTTTGAACTGATGGGATCTGATCTATGCTTTCATTCGGATTTTTGCCACCTAGGCGAGGGTAACTTCCGCCCCAGGAAGCGGATGGACGGTCCGGATTGTCCATTTGGACACAAGGTGGGCCCCGCAACCACGAACCGGCGGCTCGCTTCGAAGACGCTGTTGCGTCTTTTGAATTTTTAAAGATGAGGAGAAAACGCGGGTCAGCGCCCGCGCTGACCCGACTTTGGGTTCGGTGCACTCCCAGTGCACGTGTGCTGTGCACATGCATGCCCTGTAAATGGGTCCCACCGTGAGGTTTTGAGAAATCTGCTCCGTCCTTCCGCTTTCTCATCTTATTTCTACCGTCAGGACCAATTTTTAGGCACTTCCAAATATCAGGCGGGTCCCAAATTGTAGATTAACGGGCTGATCTATCCGTTGGACCACTTCCCGAGATCTGCAAGGGCTAAAATTTAATATGTACGGTTAATTTACAGCCCTCATCACATGTATGAAGTTTCGAGTTGATCGGATGGCGGAAAACATGTGATCTTACATTCTGGACCCTTTTCGGGCCCCTTTGTCGTGCTTTCCTCAGATCCCAGGCATGTAAAATCTTCATTATTGGTTTTCTGGAGTCCATCCCGTGCTCTGGTAATTTTGGAGCGCCAAAACCATGTCTTTAACATCAATTTCCAATTCACACTCCTGATTTCATCATGTAATAAAAACACGAGAAAAATCTGGCATTAAACACTATCATGTATGTAAAATTAGGCAATTGCTGGGGTCTGATATGCAATATTCGACCCTGATCACCCGCTCCTTAGATCTAGTTTAGAGAACACCTTGATCCCTTCTAGCATATCGAACATGTCATCCAACCGTGGTATTGAGAATCGATATTCGATGGAAATTTTGTATATTGTCTGGCTATCGACACACATACGTCAACTTCTATCTTTTTTTGGCGTTAATAATGCTGGTACAACAAATGGGCTCATGCTCTTTCTCAAGAGACCCGTACGGATCAATTCCTCTACTTACCCCTGAAGTATCTCACACTCCTTCGGACCAGTCTGATAATGAGGACGGTTGGGCAGGCTAGCCCCAGGGACGAGGTCTATGTGATGTTGGATGTCCCTCATGGGGGGTAATCCATCAGGTAAATTTTCAGGCCAGACTTGTTTGAATTCGTTTAGCAACAGTCTTAAACTTGGAGGGATGTTCGAGGGTTCCTCTTCCTCTCCCTTCACCACTACGGTGTATACTTCACCGGTTTTCTTGGATTCCTCCATGAAATCGCGAATGGTCAAGAGAGAACTCCCCTCCACTTTAGAGGCTTCATGGTGGTTCTCTGGTGCCATAGGGGGAAGAGTTATTTTCCGACTATCCTTGACAAATACGTAGACATTGTCTCGTCCCCGATGGGTCGCATCACAGTCCTACTGCCAGGGTCAATTGAGTAGCATATGGCAAGCTTCCATGTCGAGCACGTCACAAAGTATCTGATCCTTACAATTTTTGCCAATTGAAAACTAGATAGTGCATTGTTCAGTTACCTTGGTTTCATTTATCTTTTTTATCTAACTAATTGAGTACGGGGAAGGATGTTTCGTCGTTGGTAGCTGCAACTTGTCCACCATAACTCTTGAGACGATGTTCTCTCTACTAGCATTGTCTATGATCACATCGCAGACCTTTTCATTGATAGTGCACCGAGTACGAAATATATTGTGTCGCTGTGGATGTAATTCCTTTCGTAAGGTATACAGTAATCGCCTCACAACTAGAAATTCGCCACGATCCTCGCCCGTCACTTCATCACCACCTGCTATTTCTTCAGTGGTTTGTTCATGTTCATCAAAGCCATAGTCTTCTTTTGCGGCCTCATCTTTAGTGCCCCCTTCGTTTATAGTCAAGTGTGCTGCGGGACGTTGAGGACAAGTGTTTGATAAGTGGCCTGGTTGGCCACAGTGGTAACAATTGTTCGACCTTCACCGAGCATAAGGATTTGGAATCCTATTCGGGCCCGCTGTTGTGGGTGCTGCACGTTGAGGTCTGGATAAGCGGCTCCCCGTATCACGGTTTGCCGTTGTAGGAGGTTGAGGACGTTCTCCTACTGGATCTTTTCCTTGTGTCAGCATTGGATCCTGTGTGGGACCCGTCATGGGGGGTCGAGTTGAAGGATAGGGACAAGCAGGAGCTCTTACAAGTTGTGTTTCTACCCTACCCGCCGATTGAACTGCTTCATCCACGGTTCCGACTAGGTACATCTGAACTTGGTCCTGAAATGTCGGTCGCAACCCACTTATAAATCGTGCCACCTTCTGTGACTCAGATTCTGACAGATCGTTTCATGTAGCCAACCGTTGGAATTCTTCAGTGTAATCTGTGACGGTTCGATTTCCTTGTCGACAATTTTGGTATTGATGGAATAATATCTGCTCATAATCACTAGGGAGAAATCGTGATCGAAGAAGACATCTCATCCGTGGCCATGATGAGATAGGCGCCTTGTTCTGGCGAGCTTGTGAGAGTTGTAATTGTTCCCACCATACAGAAACACGAGATTTTAATTTAAACGCTACCAAATTTACCATTTTTTGATCTGGCACGTTCATATAATCAAAATATCTATCTACTTCGGCTAGTCAATCAAGAAAATCTTATATACGTAATAAACTATTAAAACTAAGAAGTTCAGCCTTACCTCGATAGTCTCTTTCAGCACGATCTAGATGATCGTCTCTATGGATTGGTCGTTGGGCAAAACCCTCATTAAGGTCCTCGTCGCTAGAACTTGAATCATCTGGTGTAGCCCTACAGTTTGCCACTGGTAGTATTCTACGAAAATTGGGGTTGTGTCGTACAACAACCACGGGTGGTGGAGCCATTATGGGTGGTGGAACAACCATAACTGGTGGAGCACCGCCTAAGGCTCGGGGCGGAAGTAGTGCATTCGCAAGACTGTCGAGGTTACCTGCAGCCCTTGCATGGTCAACTGACTCTCCTGGTGGAAAGCTTCCATTCTTTTCGAAAGATAATGAATCCCTGAATCACCGTCCACAGGATTTTAATTCATACCTTCATTGTTTGCCATCGGCCCGAGGGGAATCTTCACTTTGATACCAATTGACGCAGGGATGAACGTGATGAGGTCGATCACCGTCTTCCTCAAGAGGATAATTACTCCGAATCCACAGAGCTTCTCTGGACTCCTCATAGAGACTTCTCGAATCCACGAGGAAAGAAAGCAGAAAATAGAAATAAATTCTAATAAATTCGAAATTGATTTAATGAATCCCAATAAACTAGTTCACAACCCTTTAAATAGGGATACCAAGAAATGAGAGAGAAATTAGAAGCAAACTACAACTAAAACTCCTAGAATTCGCAACTTACTAAAAATAATGAACTTACTATTTATAGACGGTCGTGATGTCTACTAGTGCGCAAGGTTTTCGGCCAAAAATAGTAAGTGTTCTATTTGGCTTCACCAAACCGTTCTCCTAATTATTCTAAGCTCTTTTCATGTTGGATGCAACTCCTAAAGCTCAGAATAAACTCTCTTTGAATCAGATAATGCCGCCAATGTCAAAGCGCCTGAATAACTGCGTACAACTCAAGCTCATAAGTCGACCACTTTTTTTGGGTTTTGCTGAGCTTCTCACTGTAGAAGGCTATCGGCCTGCCTTCTTGTGATAATATTCCTCCAATTCCGACGTATGAAGCGTCACACTCAACCTCAAACAATTTGTCGAAATTAGGAAACACCAAGACCAGTGTTGTAGACAAACGATGCTTGATCTCATGAAAGCTCTTGTTAACTTTATCGGTCCACTGGAACGGTCCTTTTTTCATGCAATCTGTTATAAGCGCGACTATGGTGCTAAAATCTCGTGCAAATTGACGATAGAAAGTCGGCAACCCGTGAAAATTCCTCACCTCATGAATGTTTGTCGGGATCGACCATTCCTTAATGGCTTGCACTTTTTCATCATCCACACGGATGCTTGTGGACGTTACAAAAAATCCTACAAACAACAGAGTGTCAGTTAAAAAACTACACTTCTTCAAGTTGAGGTACAACTTGTTAATTTGTAGGACTTGCAGCACCTGCCTGAGATGTTTCTTGTGCTCCGCCTCATCTTGGCTATATATCAATATGTCATTCAAATATAATACCACAAATCGGCTAGTGAACGGTTTTAGAACTTGATTCATCAAACGTATAAAAGTACTTGGTGCATTCGATAGGCCAAAGGGCATGACCAGCCACTCATACAACCCTTCCTTGGTCTTGAATGCCGTTTTCCACTCATCATGGGGTTGGATACGGATCTGATGGTACCCACTCCTTAGATCTAGTTTAGAGAACACCTTGACCCCTTCTAGCATATCGAACATGTCGTCCAATCGTCATATTAAGAATCGATATTTGATGAAAATTTGTAGATTGTCTGGCTATCGACATACATGCGTCAGCTTCCATCTCTTTTTTTGACGTTAATAATGCTGGTACAGCACATGGGCTCATGCTCTCTCTCAAGAGATCCTTACGGATCAATTCCTCTACTTACCCCTGAAGTATCTCACACTCCTTCGGACTCATCCGATAATGAGAGCGGTTGGGTAAGCTAACCCCAGGGATGAGGTCTATGTGATGTTGGATGTCCCTAATGGGGGGCAATCCATCAGGTAAATTTTCAGGCCAGACTTGTTTGAATTCGTTTAACAACAGTCTTAAACTTGGAGGGATGTTCGAGGGTTCCTCTTCCTCTCCCTTCACCACTACGGCGTATACCTCACCGATTTTCTTGGATTCCTCCATGAAATCGCGAATGGTCAAGAGAGAACTCCCCTCCACTTTAGAGGCTTCATGGTGGTTCTCTGGTGCCATAGGGGAAGGGTTATTTTTTGACTATCCTTGACGAATATGTAGACATTATCTCGTCCCCGATGGGTCGCATTACGGTCTTACTGCCAGGGTCAACCAAATAGCATATGACAAGCTTCCATGTCGAGCACGTCACAAAGTATCTGATCCTTATAATTTTTGCCAATTGAAAACTAGATAGTGCATTGTTCAGTTACCTTGGTCTCATTTATTTTTTTATCTAACTAATTGAGTACGGGGAAGGATGTTTCGTCATTGGTAGCTGCAACTTGTTCACCATAACTCTTGAGACGATGTTCTCGCTACTACCATTGTCTATGATCACATCGCAGACCTTTCCATTGATAGTGCACTGAGTACGAAATATATTGTGTCGCTGTGGATGTAATTCCTTTCGTGGGGTATACAGTAATCGCCTAACAACTAGAAATTCGCCACGATCCTCACCCGTCACTTCATCGCCACCTGCTATTTCTTCGGTAGTTTGTTCTTGTTCATCAAAGCCATGGTCTTCTTTTGCGGCCTCATCTTTAGTGCCTCATTCGTTTATAGTCAAGTGTGCTGCGGGAAGTTGAGGACAAGTGTTTGATAAGTGGCCTGGTTGGCCATAGTGGTAACAATTGTTCGACCTTCGCCGAGCATAAGGATTTGGAATCCTACTCGGGCCCGCTGTTGTGGGTGCTGCACATTAAGGTCTAGATAAGCGGCTCCCCGTATCACGGTTTGCGGTTGTAGGAGGTTGAGGACGTTCTCCTACTGGATCTTTTCCTCGTGCCAGCACTGGATCCTGTGTGGGACCCGTCATGGGGGGTCGAGTTGAAGGATAGAGACAAGCAGGAGCTCTTGCAAGTTGTGTTTCTGCCCTACCCGCTGATTGAATTGCTTCATCCACGGTCCCGACTAGGTACATCTAAACTTGGTCCTGAATTGTCGGTCGCAACCCACCTATAAATCATGCCACCTTCTGTGACTCAGATTCTGACAGATCGTTTCATGCAGCCAACCACTGGAATTCTTCAGTGTAATCTGTGACGGTTCGATTTCCTTGTCGGTAATTTTGGTATTGCTGGAATAATATCTGCTCATAATCACTAGGGAGAAATCGTGATCGAAGAAGACGTCTCCTTCGTGGCCATGATGAGATGGGCGCCTTGTTCTGGCGGGCTTGTGAGAGTTGTAATTGTTCCCACCATGCAGAAACACTAGATTTTAATTTAAACGCTACCAAGTTTACCATTTTTTGATCTGGCACGTCCATATAATCAAAATATCTATCTACTTCGGCTAGTCAATCAAGAAAATCTTATATACGTAATAAACCATTAAAACTAAGAAGTTCAGCCTTACCTTGATAGTCTCTTTCAGCACGATCTAGATGATCGCCTCCATGGATTGGTCGTCGGGCAAAACCCTCATTAAGGTCATCATCGCTAGAACTTGAATCAACTGGTGTAGCCCTACAGTTTGCCACTGGTAGTGTTCTACGAAAATCGGGGTTGTGTCGTACAACAACCACGGGTGGTGGAGCAACCATAGCTGGTGGAGCACCGCCTAGGGCTCGGGGCGGAAGTAGCGCATTCGCAAGACTGTTGAGGGTTACCTGCAGCCCTTGCATGGTCAACTAACTCTCCCGGTAGAAAGCTTCCATTCTTTTTGAAAGATAACGAATCCCTGGATCACCGTCCACATGATTTTAATTCATACCTTCATTGTTTGCCATCGGCCCGAGGGGAATCCTCACTTTGATACCAATTGACGTAGGGATGAACGTGATGAGGTCGATCACCGTCTTCCTCAAGAGGATAATTACTCTAAATCCACAGAGCTTCTCTGGACTCCTCATACAGACTTCTCGAATTCACGAGCAAAGAAAACAGAAAATAGAAATAAATTCTAATAAATTCGAAATTGATTTAATGAATCTCAATAAACCAGTTCACAACCCTTTAAATAAGGATACCAAGCAATGAGAGAGAAATTAGAAGCAAACTACAACTAAAACTCCTAAAATTCGCAACTTACTAAAAATAGTAAACTTACTATTTATAGACGGTCGTGATGTCTACTAGTGCGCAAGGTTTTCAGCCAAAAATAGTAAGTGTCCTATTTGGCTTCATCAAACCGTTCTCCTAATTATTCTAAGCTCTTTTCACGTTGGACGCAACTCCTAAAGCCCGACGGATGAAGAGTTATAATCAAACTAAAACTTATTATTTATAGTAAAAACGAAATTAAAACAGTGAAATGACCGTCGATCTAGGGGTATTTCATAAATCCGGCTTGTGCAACCCAGCGAAACTAGGTTGGTTGGCTAAAGTAGCTCGTTCTACCCCAAAATCATATATTTTACGCCCGATAACTCATTCCGAATTGTGAGATACACCTGATCTAAGGTTTGACGGTCCAGATCACTTCTGTCGTCGACCGGGCCTTTTTTGATCCATCTTGGCCCTGAAACTGTCCGCGACCCACTCTACATCAGCCATCACTTGAACCTGTATTCCAAAATGAAGGGGAGTTAGATGATCGTAGTTTACACCCATTTTCAGCTCCCCATGTTAACAGCTAGTGCTAATAGTGATAGAAACCTACTCACCTTAATGAAAGGCTAATATTGATAAAATCCCTACTCATCCTGACGTGGATAATGAAAGCTTAACACGTATTGACACTATATGCTAATATTGATAAAACTCTACTTAATGCTCTTAGGACCTGTTTGGCCGGGCAAATCCCATGGGATTAGGTGGGATGGGATAGATTTTAAGGTAATGATGGTGGTGTCAGTGGATTGGTTTAAGTTCCATGGGATTGCTATATCCCGGATACGTTCACTAAGTCTGTTTAGCACGCTCGGCATTTCTCGGGATTTTACCTTCCAATGTGTCCAACCAAGGGATGGGATCAATATTAAGGTAATGATGGTGATGTCAGTGGATTGTTTTAAGATCCATGAGATTGCTTATATCTCGGGACAAGTTCACTGGGTCTGTTTGGCTCATCATGCGTATCCCGGGATATCACGATCCCATCCTTCCTAATACCGTGGGATCGGTCCGGCCAAATAAGCCCTTAATCTTCCAAAATATCTACGTTTAACCTTCTTTCCACGCTAATACTGATTGAAACTCTACTTAGGGGGTGTTTGGCCAGGCAGATTGAATGGTATTTGGATTGCTGGCAATCCCATGGTATTGGTGTATCCCATGGCCAAAATTCCTGCCTGTTTGGGATGACTGGCATATCCAGGGATGCCAAACTCCTATCTCGTTTGGCCGGGCGTGGGATTGCATGCAAGCCCATGGATTTCAACAGCTGTCCATTTGGGCAGATTGGGTTTAGGTGGGGTGGGATTCAAAACTCATCTGAGCTACACTGCCCAGGCTAGACAGCCCGTCCAAGCAGTGTTTTGTTGGGCCCACTGTGATGTATTTGTCTCATCCACGCCTTTCATTGCGCCACGCAGTTGATATATATACATATTCCAGAAAATGGACTATCTCCATATCTCCAGTGGACCACACCGAAGGAATGTGCGGTGATTATCAAAACTCCAGGCTACACTGCCCATGCCAGACAGCCCGTTCGGGCAGGGCTCTATGGGGCCCACTTTGATGTATTTGTCTCATCCACGCCATTCATCGTGCCATTGGACTGATGCATATACATATTCCAGAAAATGAAGAAGGTCCATATCTCGAGTGGACCACAATAAAGGAATGTGCGGTGATAACAATTACTGTTGAAGCCATTCAATGGGCCACCATTATTTCCTTTGTGCCCATCCAAAAAAGCAGTGGACCACACCCTAATATCAGGTGTATTCAATCAAACTTCAGTCAAGATCACTCTCTAGGCGGTGAAGCCCTTAAAGAGAGACCCGCTCTGATACCAATTGAAATAGCGGTGAAGACCGCTTTAGTTGAAGTAGGAATATGCCTATATGTCCTAGAGGGGGGTGAATAGGACTTCTAAAGTTTTTTTAAAATCCTATTACACTAATCCTAACAACAAGCTCATATTAGGATTACTCAAAAAATAACTCTACTGGCTTCCAAGCCTGGTAGAGGATCCAATCACAAACTATTTAAAAAGTGAACAATATGCAAACTAGTTTATGATGGATATGACTGTGTTTGTGTATGAGGTGTGATCTCAGATATTTAGATATAAAAATATTAAAGTAAATCACATAATCAGAAAGATAGCAATCTCAAACACAGTCATTTTTATAGTGGTTTGACGATCAGTCTGCTCCACTCCAGGCCGACGCACTCAACCCTTGAGTGTGCCAGATTTCACTAAGGAGGTTTCACAACGGTTCACCTCAAACCTAAGGTTTTAAATCAGGTTCACCTTCAACCTTTACAACTTACACTGAGGCTGACTATTTATGCTCTCACGAGCAAGAGTCAACACAACGCACTCACTTTTAGGCACAATGGCTAAGGATCTTCCATAAGACCCTACCGGAGGTTTTACGTGGTTTACCTCAAACCCGAGGTTTCACATGGTTCACCTCAAACTTAAGGTTTTGACTGGTTCACCTTCAACCAGATGTTTATGCTCTCCACAGAGCAAGGGTCCACACGATGCACCCACCACATACACTTCCGCCGGAGGCCTCCTACGAGGGCTTGAAGAGGTGAGAAACACCTAAGACCCAATCCTAAAAAGGAATGATCACAAGTGTCCTCTGGACTCTAGATACTTATAGATAAGTGGATGAGTCCCATTAAGCACGCTGACGAAGATCTCCTCCTTTGTTGATGAAGAATCTTTGGTCTTCTTGATCCGCAACTCAAAAGATGTACCAATGCATGGCGACGGGTTGGGTCAAGGTTATGATGAAATCCTACTCTCAAAACATTTTCGTATAAGGAAGATAGAGCAATTTCAATCATCTATGCATTCAAGGCATCCCAGCTTCATGATTTTCCATTAAAGTAGTAGCTGGAGGATCCTTAAATGCGAAAGTTCATTCCCCAATCCACTCTATTGAATATTAATGGTGAGGGTGGATTGGAGGATGAACTCCCTTAAGAGAAAGGGCTTTGGGTATAAGATCTAAGGTTAAACACTCAAAAGCTCTCTTTTTTCTCTCACAGCAACAATAGACAAGTCCTCTATATATAGGCAAAAGGTTTCAACGGATATAAAACGGTCACATTTATGACAGAGTTCGATATCATCGAGCAGGTTCGATATCATCGAGCGTATACTCTCGATAGCATCGATGGTCCGCTCGATGACTCGAACTCAATGTCATATACTTTTGAAAACTTTTTGCCAGTTGGTCGATGAATCAAAACGATTGTCGATGTCATCGGATTTTGAACTCCGATTCTATCGATGAGAGATTTGATCCATCGACACTTAAAAAATGAGAGACGCTTTCCTTGAAATATTTCAGGTTTTCATGAGTGATCGAGGGACCTTCGAGATCATCGAAATTTGGATATCGATGATATCGATAGCTGTGTCAATGCATCGATAAATTAAAAGGATTTTTCATAAAGCTTGCTGGACAGTTTATGTCCATGTTCGATGCAATCGATATGGCATCGATATCATCGATATTTGAATATCGATTCTATCGAGTGACCCCTGATCATAGATAAAACACCCCGAAATATGTTGCTGGAGAGCTTGGCGCCCAAGACCAATATCATTGAGGGCCTACCGATATCATCGAGGTTTGAACTTCGATGGTATCGAGGAGACTTCGATATATCGAAGCATATATGATATTCTTTAAGAAAAATAGGAGCGCCGGAATTCTGCCTGTCGATACTATCAAGTCACTTCCGATAGACTCGAAATTTGGATATCGATGATATCGATAGGTGTATCGATATATCGATAATTCAGTCCAGATATATATAAGGTTGCTGGACATATTTGGTACTCCTTTCGATGGTATCGATGGAGCATTGAGGACTCGACAGAGCAGGTCGATCATATCGAGATGTGTATCGATAAAATCAACAGGGCAAGACAACTTAGAGAATTTTTCTATTTTGAAAACGTTTTCTTACCCTAAAAATCCTATGATATTCTAACATTTTTAAGGGTTTTAGTATACCTAGTGATTTGGGACAAGGGATGTGAGGCTCAGTGTTCACTCCCCAAGTATAGGGTTGTGATGTAGTAATAAACTCGGTAAGACCGAGGTCGAATCCCAAGGGACTGAAACTTGTACGTTATCTGAAACTAATGTAGAAATAGAACTAGAATGAGATGAAATCTAAATCGATTGTAATGTGAGAAATAATGATGAAATATTAATCTAAAACTTAGGAAAAATCAGAGAAGGGAAACTAGGGATTCAGAGGATCCACTTGTAGAGATCAGGGAATTTAATTGAACTGCCATTGATATAAATTTTAAGAGATGAAAGGTGTATGAATTAGAATGGATTCCATCACCAAACTATGCCCAGGAGACAAAGCAAACAACAGAATTAATCTAATTACCAACCAATCAACATGCCATGAAGGTTAGGAAAGGGTACCGTCATCCGACCATGCCCAGGAGACGATGGTGAACAACAGGGCTTCCTGACGTCATAAACATAAAGAGGAAAAGAACATGTTCAAAGCCATTGCAGACCCATTGTAATTTCAGTCACAACAGACCATTAAAGACTGAAAACATTCCCTTAATTAAACCCAAATCAATATCAGATTAGTCTATACAAAAGGCACAAGCAAAGAGGCCTCCCATCACGCTACAAGCTTCACCTCCTGGCCCTAGCCAAGAGGTTTAGCCACACCTAGACATGGTGGACTAGGTCTCTAAAAAAAATAAATAATAATAATTAAATAAAATAGCAAAAGAAAAAATAAACTTTTTTTTTCTCTGTCTGTCTCTCTCCTTACGTCTGCCCCAAGCCTCCAGCTTCCAGCCGATGGATCCCCCCTATCCCTCATCTCTCTCTAATTTATATGCAGCAACAAGCAGCCCCAGGTCCGTGGAAAGATTGGCATAACTCCCTTGTTCCTGCAGTCCAAATCTCAAGAGAAAACGGACTCTGCTTTACGCAGGAAAAACGCAAAGACAACTTGCGTTTAGACGTTGTTTTGGCCGGCTGATCATGATATCTTCGTTCTAACTTCATGGCCAGGGTCATCCCTGACCTGGGATCCACTTGGTCGGTTTGGATCAATGATCCGATCACGAACTGTGGCCCACTATCGCCCGGAATTTTCGGGTTGCTCGGACGTGCGTAAAGCCTACGCAAACGCTGACGTGTTCAGTGGGCCCCGCAGTGATAATTTCGGAGAAATCCACTCCGACCATTGGATTTGTCTCGAAAAACCGTCCGAGAAAGAGTA
The DNA here is from genome assembly GCA_030180095.1 of Magnolia changhungtana. Classification (NCBI taxonomy): domain Eukaryota; kingdom Viridiplantae; phylum Streptophyta; class Magnoliopsida; order Magnoliales; family Magnoliaceae; genus Magnolia; species Magnolia changhungtana. The sequence goes on from JASAUF010000118.1 coordinate 3,956,463, forward strand.
TTGTCCAGGTGAAATTGGTGTGGCCCACAAGATCTTTACTCCACCGTCCATCCTCCGTTTGGACGATGGGATTTATCTCCTCGCGATATTCCGTAATTCTGACGCCTAGACAGTGGTAATAGGGACTACGTGAAGTTAATGGACGGTTCAGATTCCAGATCTGGATGATAGGTGGGGCCCACTATTCAAAACCGGCGGTGATCAGTGAAGACGCTGTAGCGTCTTGCGTAAAAAATCGTCGATCCCATGATTGAATTTAAATGGCAAATCCATGCCGTCCACTTGATTCAGGAAGAGAAACCGTCCAGGAAGGAGAGTTTCTGTTTGATTTCAGTGTGGCCCACAGGAGTTTTCTCATTGCCGTCCGTAATTCGTTTTGACGGCAGAAAACCGATCTCCGATGTTTTCTCCAATTCAGACAGCTAGGCACGGGTTTCTGCTGCCCCAGGAGATGAATGAACGGTCTGGATTGTCCGTTTGGACAATGGGTGGGGCCCACAACACAAAACGGACAGACCGCGTCCGTCCGCTGTCTTCGTCTGCGAGAAGAATCGGGTCAGCGCCCGATTGACCGGGCGACCGGTCCAGTGCACTGCGGCTGTGCACATACCCCATGTACATGCGTTGTACATGCGGGGTCCACCGTGATGTTCGTGCGAAATCTGTACCGTCCATCCTTTTCCCCATCCAATTTAAGACGCTGACAACGAAATTGAAGTATATCTGGATATCAGGCGGGCCCCAGATGAGTGATTTGTGGGCTGATCTATCCGTTGGGCTGCTTCCACAAGGATCCAACGGCCAAAATTCAACGTGTACGGTTAATTCATGGTCCTGAAGCCATGTATGGAGTTTTGAGCCAAGCGGATGGTGGGAACACTGTGATCTTGCATTCTGGACCAATTTCGGGCCTCCTGAGCTTCAGTTTCTCGATTTTCTCGGGTCTTTGGCGTGTAATTCTGTTGATCTCCGTACCCTGGGGTCCGTTCCTTGCTCTGGTAAATTCTGAGCGTCAAATACACACTTTTAATACCCAAGTTCAGTTTAAGCTCCTAAATACATCCTGCATCGAAAACACAATTAAATTAACCCGTTAATCAGTACTATGTTTGTAAATTCAGGCAATAAATAGGGTCTAATATGCAATATTTGACCCTCAACACAACCCCCAACCAGCATTTTGCTAGTCCCGAGCAAAATATGCGAAGAATAAGTTGAGAATTACGAGACAATTCTTATGAAGTCGAGTGATATTTTGAAAAACAATCTTAAGATTCATGAATGTTGATTATCAATTTCTCCTGGCCTCTCATGCATGGTGAATTTCATAATCAAGTTCAAATATTAATCCATCAATTAGAATAAACATTGAGTTCCATGGGTGTATAGTGAAATCTCAGCCTAACATCATTAAGAAATCAAATTATCGATTTCATGATATCATTAGTAATCAATCAGAAAATTCATAACAACCATCACCTAAACCAGTACTTTGCCTCACAGATCATTCTTTCATTTTCTAGATTTTTTATTTTTTTTTATTATTATTATTTTTTAAAGCCTACGTCCAGTAGGGGAGTCCAATCCTCACCTATAGGGAGCAAACCTATGGTGAAGATCGTACACCTAAACCTTTCTCTGATATCATCCATGAGGAATTAAATTCACACATATAGGGAGCAAACCTATGGTGAAGATTATTCGACTTACTTTGATGGCCAAATCTTTTAGGCTGGTTTCTTTCATGCTCAGTGATTACCAAGTTAATCATTCAATATCAAACTGAAATCTCAATGTGTAAGTGAGATGTGGTATGTGAAATCATGACTCAATCAATGTTTACAACTTCTAATCATGGATTAACAATTCAAACTTAACTGTGAAATCTACTAATAACTGAATCCAAAAGTCATGAATTACCAACATTACGTATCTTAAAATTCTAAATCCAGAATATCTGTCAAAATCACTTTGAATTCACTAGAAAGTCCAGAAAAGATTTTTCAATTTTCACAAATTTTTTTTTCAAGACGAAGAAAACACTGATTAGGTAACCTAATCTCACACCCCCAACCTAAAATCTACATTGTCCTCAATGTAAAAGATGTGAGCATGGAATGCACATGGGACAACGAAAGTAAAAAAAAAATGATGGGAAGATAGTACCTGAATGATGAATCATGTGAGACTTTCCAAGAGATCGCAGCATGAGAGCGGGTGAGCACGAGAGAGAAAGCCACACAAAAATAATAAGAAATAAAACCTACCTATACCACTTTCGCAGGTGCTCTCGATTGCATTTAGCGCATGCAACAAGCTTTTAAACCCCTAGGTTACCCTTAGTGGACGAGTTGTAGTCTCGTGAGGGTTTGCAGTAATGTTACCCACAAACATTGAACTAACTAGGAAAATGAAATAAATGGAAAAGCTGGGTTGCCTCCCAGGAGCGCTAAGTTTAACGTCTTTTGCCAGACAAATAAAGCAACTACCCTAGTCCTAAGAAAGCGATAAACCTACCTATACCTCCATTAGACTAGGAGATCAGTCCTGATAAACAGGATCAGTCAGAGGCATGGACATGTCCTCTGAATCAAATTTCTCGACAAATGGCTTTAAGCGATGTCCATTTACTTTAAATTCCTTACCATTGTCGGGATCTCTTATCTCGACGGCCCCATGAGGATATGCAGTAACAACAATGTAAGGGCCGGTCCAACGAGATCGAAGCTTGCCCGGAAAGAGATGTAATCGAGAATTATACAAAAGGACTTTCTGACCTGGCGTGAATGATTTTCGTAGAATATGTTGGTCATGAAACGCTTTCATCCTGTCCTTGTAAATTCTCGAGTTCTCGTATGCGTCGTTCCGGATTTCTTCAAGTTCATTTAATTGAAGTTTGCGTAGCGAGCCGGCGTTGTTCAGATTGAAATTTAAATTTTTGATTGCCCAGTAGGCTCTATGTTCCAACTCTACAGGTAAGTGGCAAGCCTTCCCATAGACGAGTCTAAAGGGAGACATTCCAATAGGGGTTTTAAAAGCAGTACGGTACGCCCATAAGGCATCGGTCAATCGAATTGACCAATCCTTACGGTCAGGGTTAACCGTTTTCTCCAAAATGTGTTTGATCTCCCTATTAGAAATCTCAGCTTGCCCACTTGTCTGTGGGTGGTATGGGGTGCTCACCTTATGAGAGATACCGTATTTCTTTATTAAACTCTCGAATGGCCTATTACAAAAGTGTGAGCCCCCATCACTAATGATGGCTCGAGGCGTTCCAAATCGGGAAATGATGTTTTCTTTTAGGAATTTAATGACCGTGCGATGGTCATTATTCGACACGGAATCGCTTCGACCCATTTAGTGACATAGTCTACAAGACAAGCAAAATATATAAATTCCCAAAAGATTGGGGAATGGTCCCATGAAATCGATGCCCCAAAGCAATCAAATGCCTCTATGATAAGAATGGGATTCAAGGGCATCATATTTCGACGGACAATGCTCCAATTTCGACAACGCTCACAAGCTTTGCAAAACTCATGAGTGTCCACGAACATAGTGGGCCAATAGAAGCCACACTGAGAATCTTGGCCGTGGTCTTTTTTGAGAAAAGTGACCACCACGGGCTGTGAGTGACAAAGGAGATGACACTCGATGCTCATCGTCGGCACACATCTCCTCAAGATTTGGTGCGGGCAATATTTAAACAAGTATGGATCATCCCAGAAGAATTTGCGCACCTCGGTGAAAAATTTCTTCTTGTCTTCTTGTGATCCAATGTGTCGGTATGGAACCTGTAGCAAGATAATTAGCAATATCAGCGAACCAAGGTGAATGGGAGACTCTGAACAGTTGTTCATCAGGGAACATGTCATTGATATGGGTCGCCTCAAGGGAATCAGAGGTATTAAGGTGAGAAAGGTGATCGGCCACTACGTTCTCTACTCCCTTTTTATCTTTAATTTCCAAATCAAATTCTTGGAGTAGAAGGATCCATCGTATCAAGCGGGGCTTAGAATCATTCTTAGAAAGAAGATACTTCAGTGCCGCATGATCTGTATAGATAATGATCTTGGATCCGATCAGGTAAGACCTAAATTTGTCCAAGGCGAACACTACGGCTAAGAGTTCTTTTTCCGTGGTCGAGTAGTTCACTTGGGCAGGATTTAAAGTCCTACTCGCGTAATGGATGACGCAGGGCCTCTTATCTTTTCTCTGGCCCAGAACCGCTCCAAGAGCATAATCAGAGGCGTCGCACATAAGCTCAAAAGGAAGGCTCCAGTCGGGTGGCTGCATGATGGGTGCAGTGGTTAACATGCCTTTTAGCTTGGTGAAAGCTTCCTGGCATTGCTCAGTCCACTCGTATGGAATATCCTTTTGAAGAAGATTACATAAAGGATGAGAGATGAGACTAAAGTCCTTTATGAATCGCCTGTAAAATCCTGCGTGTCCTAAGAAGGATCGCACGTCTCTGATGTTCTTGGGTGGAGGTAGGTTAGAGATAAGATCGATTTTTGCCTTATCAACCTCAATTCCCTTGGACGAGATGATATGTCCAAGGACAATCCCTTATGAACCATGAAATGGCACTTCTCCCAATTAAGTACCGATTCTTTTCTTCACATCTTTTCAAAGACACATTTAAGACTTTCCAAGCACTTCTTTGAAAGATGAGCCATAGACAGAGAAATCGTCCATGAAGACCTCTAGATATTGCCCCACCATATCAGAAAAGATACTCAACATACATCGCTGAAAGGTGGCAGGGGCATTACATAGTCCAAATGGCATCCTTCGGTAAGCAAAGGTGCCGTAGGGACATGTAAATGTGGTCTTTTCTGGTCCTCGGGGCGATTTCAATCTGATTGTAGCCCGAATACCCGTCAAGGAAACAGTAATAGGAATGACCAGCTAGCCTTTCTAAGATTTGATCAATGAAGGGCAAAGGAAAGTGATCCTTCCTTGTGACGGTATTCAACTTTCTGTAGTCAATGCACATTCTCCAACCAGTAGTGAATCTAGTTGGCACAAGTTCATTATTAGCATTGGCTACGATGGTGATTCCGGATTTCTTAGGAACCACCTGAGTTGGACTCACCCATTGACTATCAGATATAGGGTATATGATACCCACATCCAATAGTTTAAGAACCTCGGCCTTAACCACTTCCTTCATGTTTGGATTTAGTCTACGTTGTGGTTGCCGAGCAGTCTTTGCATTTTCCTCAAGATATATGTGGTGAGTGCAAATCGAGGGATCGATTCCTTTGAGGTCCGCTATCGTCCATCCTAGGGCTCCTTTATGCTCAATGAGAGTAGATATGAGCATACTCTCATGTTCTTTCTCCAGGTGGGCAGAGATCACCACCGGGTATGTCTCATCTTGACCTAAATAGGCATATTTCAAATCGAGAGGGCAAAGGTTTTAGGTCAAGCTTCGGTGCCTTGAGGTTAGACGGTAGAGGCACTACATCGGTTGTGGCAATTCTTCAAATTGTGGCCTCCATAGGTTAACTTCAAAGTGGGGTGCGGTATCAAGCAAGGCACACGTCTCCCTAATCATATCATCATCAAACTCATGGGAGTGGGCCAAGCACGTCTCTAGAGGATCAGAGGATAAGGTAAGGGGTGTCCTATCTTCCACGAAAGTATCGATCATGTTAATGACGTGGACATCGTCATCATCCTCTACGTTCTTTGCCGTTATTGAAAAAGATGTTTGACTCCAATGTCAAATTTCCAAAAGACATAGTCATGACACCATTCCTGCAGTTGATGATTGCATTTGACGTGGCAAGGAATGGGCGACCAAGAATGATGGGAATCGAGTGCTCATGTTGTTGATGGGTTCGGTGTCGAGATGATAAAATCTACGGGGTAGTAAAATCTATCGACTTGGACTAACACATCCTCAATAATCCCTCTTGGTACACGAAACGAGTTCGATCGGCAAGTTGTAGTGTGGTTAGGGTGGGTTTTAACTCACCCAAACCTAACTTGTTTGTATCCGAGTAGGGAATAAGATTGACGCTTCGCTCCTAAGTCAAGAAGTGCGTGATCAATTCGATGGTTCCCGATTACACATGATATGGTTGGGCTACTGGGATCCTTTAATTTCTGCGGCACGTCTTGCTTCAAGATGACACTCACTTTCTCAGTTAAGAAAATCTTCTTTTGAATACTCTAGTCTTTTGGTCGTACATAGGTCTTTCGAGAAATTTTGCATATGAAGGAATCTGTTTTACGACATCAAGTAGAGGAATATTGACTTTCACTTGTTTCAACACCTCGAGAATATCCGAGAGTTAGAAAGACGTTTTGGTGCAACCAACCGTTGGGGAATGGAGCAAGCGGCTTCTCTAGAAGTTCGGTTCTAAATTTTGTGGGACATCACGAGATCCATCATTATTGTCCTCTTCGGTTCTTGAGGCTTTTCGGGCCTGCTTAGGAAGGGTTTTATCAATGATCTTCCCACTCCTAAGAGTGGTGATGGATTTAAGCGTGTCCCATTTGATTTAAAGAATTTGGGATCATTTATCTCATATTGCGGTTTAGGATTGGGAGCGGTTGTGCGCAGAAGCACCCCTTTTCTATAACCGTCATACGTGAATCTATTTTACGCATAAAGTCGTAAGTCCACACGCCTTTGCCCTGAGTCGGCTCTTGTATGGGATTTTGAACCGGTTCTTCTTGAGGTTTCCCGATTTGGATTTTGATTGAAGAAACTTTGAGGGGTAGCAGTTTGTCCATTCCTCCAACTAAAATTTGGATGATTTCTCCAACCGAGGATTGTATGTATTGGAGGTAGATCCATTGAAAGGTCTTTGATAGTTATTTACGGCATTGGCTTGTTCATTCAACACTCCTCGAAAGCGGATATGGTAGGACAATTTTCGGTTGTGTGAATGTTGCAATCACACAGATGCCCATGCAAACAATTTCATTAACCTTATCCTTCTTTCCATCCATGGCCTCGACTCTTCGAGTGAGATTAGTCACTTTAAAATTTACATCGTCCTCTTCTTTCAGGAGATATACTCCACCTTTCTCCTTAGATTGAGTTGGCCTAGGCGTGGTGTTTGATTTTGGGTAATGGTCCCATGATTGTGCATTCTCGGCAAGTCTATCGAGGTAATCCCATACCTCGTCGACCTCTTTATTCATGAATTCACCATTACACATTGTCTCGACCAGTTGGCGCATGGAAGATGTCAGTCCATCATAGAAAAAATTTGTAATGCGCCACATTTCAAAACCGTGTTGTGGGCATGAATTGACAAGATCCTTGAACCTTTCCCAACATTGGTAGAATGTTTCATCTTCCTTTTGGGCGAAGTTCATGATTGCTTTTCTGAGGGTAATTGTTTTATGGTGTGGGAAAAATTTCTTCATGAATTCCCTCTGCAAATCATTCCATGTGCCAATGGATCTAGGACGCCTTGATGAATGTAACCACGTCTTAGCCTTCTCTTTCAAGGAAAAAGGAAAGAGTTTTGACTGATTGTATCCTCGGATACATTGGGAAAGTATAAGGTGGCTATAATCTCATCGAACTCTTTCAAATGTAAGTATGGGCTTTCGATTCAAGCCCATGGAATTTAGGAAGGAGTTGGATAACTCTGGCTTGATGTCCATATGTCTGTGTTTTCGGGAAAAATCATGCATGAGGGCGTGCTCACCCCCGCCGGTTGTAAATAATCTCGTAAGGTACGAGGCGGGGGTGCTTGAAGCACCTCATTCTCATCATGTACTTCCTCATCCATTTGTTGAGGTAGTGCTTGAGGTTGATTTTCAGCCATAACCTCAATTAACTCAGGGGAATTCGAGCGGTGTTTAATTCTGCGATGGACAGTCAACCCCTCAACTAACCCTCCTTCAGTCAAGAGACGTCGAGTGTCGTCACGGGCCCACTTGGGCATGAAACACTCGCAGCCCTCAGTTAAATTCTAAACCTAATCCTAAGAAAGAAAATGAAAATCTAGAAAGAAAGATAGGGTTGGGAGGAAGTTACCAAATTGGAGTCCCTAAGCTAAAGATCTGCAAAATAAAACAAAATAAGTTAGTTCAAAATAGAAGAAATTTTTAGAGCAAATCAAATCTAAAGAGTTAGGAAATCTAGCAAATTAGAAAGAGTTTACCAAATTAGAAGTTCTATCTTAACAACCTACAAAATAAGAAATATGTTAGTTTTATGAAAAATAGAAAACAAAATTAAAAATTAAAAATTAGTAAAATCCTAATCTTAAACTAACTCTAAAACTAATTAATTTGAAAATCGTAGTAGTCGAGTCCCAAGAACGGCGCCAAAAACTTGTTCACTCCCCAAGTATAGGGTTGTGATGTAGTAATAAACTCGGTAAGACCGAGGTCGAATCCCAAGGGACTGAAACTTGTACGTTATCTGAAACTAATGTAGAAATAAAACTAGAATGAGATGAAATCTAAATCGATTGTAATGTGAGAAATAATGATGAAATATTAATCTAAAACTTAGGAGAAATCAGAGAAGGGAAACTAGGGATTCAGAGGATCCACTTGTAGAGATCAGGGAGATCTTATGCCCGGATTAAAAATCAGGGAATTTAACTGAACTGCCATTAATATAAATTTCAAGAGATGAAAGGTGTATGAATTAGAATGGATTCCATCACCAAACTATGCCCAGGAGACAAAGCAAACAACAGAATTAATCTAATTACCAACCAATCAACATGCCATGAAGGTTAGGAAAGGGTACCGTCATCCGACCATGCTCAGGAGACGATGGTGAACAACAGGGCTTCCTGACGTCATAAACATAAAGAGGAAAAGAACATGTTCAAAGCCATTGCAGACCCATTGTAATTTCAGTCACAACAGACCATTAAAGACTGAAAACATTCCCTTAATTAAACCCAAATCAATATCAGATTAGTCTATACAAAAGGCACAAGCAAAGAGGCCTCCCATCATGCTACAAGCTTCACCTCCTGGCCTTAGCCAAGAGGTTTAGCCACACCTAGACATGGTGGACAAGGTCTCTAAAAAAAAATAATTAAATAATTAAATAAAATAGCAAAAGAAAAAATAAACTTTTTTTTTTCTCTGTCTGTCTCTCTCCTTACGTCTGCCCCAAGCCTCCAGCTTCCAGCCGATGGATCCCCCCTATCCCTCATCTCTCTCTAATTTATATGCAGCAACAAGCAGCCCTAGGTCCGTGGAAAGATTGGCATAACTCCCCTGTTCCTGCAGTCCAAATCTCAAGAGAAAACGGACTCTGCTTTACGCAGGAAAAATGCAAAGACAACTTGCGTTTAGACGTTGTTTTGGCCGGCTGATCATGATATCTTCGTTCTAACTTCATAGCCAGGGTCATCCCTGACCTGGGATCCACTTGGTCGGTTTGGATCAATGATCCGATCACGAACTGTGGCCCACTATCGCCCGGAATTTCCGGGTTGCTCGGACGTGCGTAAAGCCTACGCAAACGCTGACGTGTTTAGTGGGCCCCGCAGTGATAATTTCGGAGAAATCCACTCCGACCATTGGATTTGTCTCGGAAAACCGTCCGAGAAAGAGTATTGTCCAGGTGAAATTGGTGTGGCCCACAAGATCTTTACTCCACCGTCCATCCTCCGTTTGGACGATGGGATTTATCTCCTCGCGATATTCCGTAATTCTGACGCCTAGACAGTGGTAATAGGGACTACGTGAAGCTAATGGACGGTTCAGATTCCAGATCTGGATGATAGGTGGGGCCCACTATTCAAAACCGGCGGTGATCAGTGAAGACGCTGTAGCGTCTTGCGTAAAAATCGTCGATCCCATGATTGAATTTAAATGGAAAATCCACGCCGTCCACTTGATTCAGGAAGAGAAATTGTCAGGAAGGAGAGTTTCTGTTTGATTTCAGTGTGGCCCACAGGAGTTTTCTCATTGCCGTCCGTAATTCGTTTTGACGGCAGAAAACCGATCTCCGATGTTTTCTCCAATTCAGACAGCTAGGCACGGGTTTCTGTTGCCCCAGGTGATGAATGAACGGTCTGGATTGTCCGTTTGGACAATGGGTGGGGCCCACAACACAAAACGGACAGACCGCATCTGTCCGTTGTCTTCGTCTGCGAGAAGAATCGGGTCAGCGCCCCGATTGACCGGCGACTGTCCGATCTCTGCAATTTTGTGCACTTACCCCATGTACATGCGTTGTACATGCAGGGTCCACCGTGATGTTCGTGTGAAATCTGTACCGTCCATCCTTTTCCCCATCCAATTTAAGGCGCTGACAACGAAATCGAAGTATATATGGATATCAGGTGGGCCCCAGATGAGTGATTTGTGGGCTGATCTGTCCATTGGGCAGCTTCCACAAGGATCCAACGGCCAAAATTCAACATGTACGGTTAATTTATGGTCCTGAAGCCATGTATGGAGTTTCAGGCTGAACGGATGGTGGAAACACTGTGATCTTGCATTCTGGACCAATTTCGGGCCACTTGAGCTTCAGTTTCTCGATTTTCTCGGGTCTTTGGCGTGTAATTCCGTTGATCTCCGTACCCTGGGGTCCGTTCCTTGCTCTGGTAAATTCTGAGCGTCAAATACACACTTTTAATACCCAATTTCAGTTTAAGCTCCTAAATACATCCTGCATCGAAAACACAATTAAATTAACCCATTAATCAGTACTATGTTTGTAAATTCAGGCAATAAATAGGGTCTGATATGCAATATTTGACCCTCAACACTCAGATTTACCTGTGGCAAGCTTGCACACATCCGGTTGAGGCAGACGCTTTGAAATGATCTTCCTATCAGGCTCTGTAGTCTAACTGACTCAATACTCACGCTAATTGACAAATCAAGGCACTTTCAGATAGCCGTCATCTTCAATTATTGTGCTGCTAAAGGGATTTTCAAGGAAGTTTTTGCATTCTTCGAGATAGGAAAAGGAAACCTAAGATTTTTATGGAACTTAAGAATGAGTATGAGTGATGGGGTAGTACGAGGAATATGTTGGTGAGTGAGATCACTACGATCGATGTCCATATTAAAGGAGGCGGAAGATAAGATTCAGGAGTTGCAGAGATAGGTGGCTATCCAGAACCAATTCTAGGGCTTAAAGGATCGACATCGACAAGTTGAAGCTGATGTTAGGCGAGGTGAAAGCGATATTAATTAAGAGGGGAGTAGCAATGCTAAAGAAATTGGAAGGTAAGAAGCCCTTGACTGGTGGCTCGGATGATTGAGTTACGATGACGGATGAGAAAGGCAAAGCATTGCTTTTTCAAACATCAAAGGCTAGAATTCAACATTTAATGCACCTTCTTCTCTCTCTCTTTTTTTTGTTGATATTTTGATAAGAAATATTTTTTTTTAGTACTTTAATATAGGTGGGGACGATCGTGCATTGCTTTTTTATTTATTGAGATTTGACTATGGACATACCTTTGAATGGCCACTATAAATATTTATTCTTTTAATATTTCCTGAATGCATTAAAATCCTTTATTTGCTTTTATTTATTTATATGTTGAATTAACTATCCATAGCCAAACCGTAATCAGTAGGCCATACAATATTAATAAGGAAAATTTCCAAGTTATCCTTCTTGGAGATTGGTTGTACCTTCAACCATCTTTATTTCCCCTTTTATATCTAAGTGGAAGGGCCGACCGTTGTTTTCGGCCTCCATTCTTTTCTTACTATCTTAGTATTTAGTTTTACTTGTGGGTTCTTCAGTAATTGGACCTTGGCTCGTACTCGTAGGTTGTTCCTTGGTCTACACTTGTTTTTGAAGGACTATCGGTCGTGGGACAAATTTATTTCCCTTTCATCGATTGCTGATTGTTGTATGTTGTTCTCATCCTTTCCTTCCAGTCACTCTCTTCCTTTGAAGGTAGAGTTTTTGGGTCTTGGACAATTACTCCAAAGACTGCTCATTCAAGGTCTAGGTACGAGTATTGGGAAGTATGCCATGTAATATAATATACTAAATGTGCTCGTCATATTATTATTCGGCCAAGGTTTGTATTTGTTGATCGGGCAGTTGGGCCTTTTTGAGTTTCGACTGGTGGTTATTCACCCTTGTATTGCTGAATGCGAACATATTCATTACTTTATTATTAGAGGATGACACCCCGATTGTTTGGAATCAAGGAACATGTCTGATCTTGAATAACTCCTCGTACCACAATGGTAGTGGTTGGTCTTTCTTCCACATCTTCCTCAATGGTGGAATGAGTCCTCATTCACGAGTTGCGGAAGTTGGTATAACAGTCATTATTTTAAATCTAGTGGTATCGATCCTAAGATACTTTGATTTGTTAAGGCTTATGTTCTTCAGGCCTAACTATTTCGGTCATTGTTCGACCAATGGAGGAGCGGCCATTTGAACTTGGCTTTCTGATGTGTTTGTTAAAGGTGCTTGGGCCATGCATGTTATTTTCTAGGGCAATCGCTTCCCTTTGCTAGTTACCTTTGGGTGACAGACCTGGCACATAAGGGATTCCTCTTCAACCATCTTTAGGGAGGGTTTGTTACCACTCAATCTTCTTAGATCAAAAAATTCCAACAAAGCCTTTCCTTTATCCTTGGGTTGGGTCAGCCGATGGTCAGGGGTTCCTGACACTAATGATGAATTCTTGTTCTTGATAGAAGGTGAGTTCACGACTATGATCCCCTCGCCGCGATGGTTGTCGATGAACTATGCATGTCTTTAATAACGATCGGCCACTTATTGGTTTGTAACATTGGTGATGAAATGATTGGGCACTGATTTGTCAAGAGGGGAGCTAATTACGTAGGGTGTTGAAATATTGCTTTATGCTTTTCTTCGGGGTAAACAATCGTCAAGTTATTAGATTGAACTATGTTGGTACCTGCCATTTTTAGGAACGGGTCTTGGTCAATGCGTATAGCTTCTTTCTCTGGAAACTTAAGAAGAGCCCTTGTTGATATTCTCTTGGATGGTGTTCTTGAAGATGACACGACTCTTAATGGAATGAGTCTTAATACCATGCCACTTGCAGTAAAGGGCCTATTTCAATTCCCTAGCCAATGTGGGATCTTCTGACAATCAGGAAGTTTGATAAATTTGGCCTCTAAAAGGACTTCAAAGATCTCTTCAGCCTTAGAGATGTCGAGGAATACTACCTTGGATTTAGGGATTCCCTTCCTAGGAATGACACTGACTGAAGTTTAATTCTTGCCGCACTTCAAGGTTGAACATTCGTGGGTCGTATACCTATTACTTCTTCTATGAATACTTCATAACTGGCATTGTGGTCTTCGCCCAGCCGTGTGGGGATCACTTCCGCCATGACCAACTCATAGTTCGGGTCACGATAAAACATGTCTTGGATGCACTCATATGGTGCTCCTCCTCCTAAAGGATCCGTTTATATCGGGTGTCCTTGGTCGATAGCTCAAATAAGTCACTAAAATGCATGCCCTCAAACTTCTTGCGAAGCTCGAAGTCTATGCCTTCTAGGGTCAGTCTAGTGAACTCAACCTTAGGAAGAGTCATGAGAAAGTGGTTTTTGAAAATTCACCTGTGGTATAATGTGATTACCATAGCTGCACGCACGGAAGCTTGATGGAGCTAAGGAACGAAGGCTATGTCCTAGAGGGGTGATTATGACCAATTAAAATTTTCTATCTTTTAATACCCAACTGCCTACTTAAGCTAACATGCAATTAAGCTAAGTAAGATAATCAACTTTAAGGCTTCCAAGCCAATAGATGGTCTAATAACATAAACTACAAATGATATGCCAATTAAACAACTAGTCTATAAAATGATAGTGTACATGTGTGTGTGGAATGTCTAACTATCAACTCCTAGCATTCATCTAACCATGCATGCATATAATTAAACATTCATCATATAATCTAATTAAACAAGTGCGCCGATGATAATCCCAAACACAAGTAAGTATAGTAGTTCGGTTTCCCTATTCCACTCCCGGTGGACATACTCAACCGATGAATATACCATATTTTACTATCGGAGGTTTTAAATCAGGTTAACATCTAACCTTTATAGTACTACATAAGAAAGGGCTCCCATAAGAGACTTTATGTGGTTTTCCATTGGCTCACCATAAAACTTGGTCCTACACAAGAACCTATTGATGTATACTCTTGTCAGAGGCTCCCACGAGAAACTTTAGTTGGTTTTTCATAGGCTACCACGGTCCTAGTCCAAGAACCTACATTTACTCTTGCCGGAGGCTCTTCCGGAGACTAACACGTGCGCACTCGTGTTCAGTGGCCTACACGAGGACTTAATTTAGGCCATATACAAGAGCTAAGGTCTTACATAAGAACCTAGTATTTAAGCCCCACAAAGAGCCAAGGTCCTACACAAGAGCCCAGTTCCTACACAAGAACCTAATCGAGTTTGGGTCACAAACTCTTACCCTCAATCTTCACAAGGAAAGAGAGTATATAAACCCTTACAATTGATAACTTACTTATCGGATTGAGCCCCTTTTATAGCCTAATCTCGGGTTGCTTGATCAATACTCTCACATACTTCAATCATCTCCCCTTTGCTCCCCTGATTAAGATGCTGATGCTTTGCCAAGGTTTCAGCTCTAAGATCAAACACCTTGCATGTAGTGCTCATTTGAGGTGACCAAGGTGATGAGAAGTTGGTTGAATCTCTGACAACTAATGAGAAGTTATATTTCTTAGGGGATTCATGTAGATGGTCATCTAAAGGATTTACATAATTGTATACACATAGAGGTTGAGTATAATCTCTAAAAAATGGAAGAGTTCAAGCACATCTTCAAAGTGGAGGTTGGAATCCTCATTAGAGTGTTAATATCAAGGAAGATGACTTAGAACTCAATGGTATAGATGCTTGGGATAAGGGATATCATCATGGAATTACCTAAGCTTTTATTGTATTAAAAAACCCATCAAAATGCCTAAGAATCGAATGCCCTTTATAAGAAATTTGAGTTCCAGCAGTAAAAAAATGGGCATAAAACGGATCTCTCAATTCCATCGAACGGTCTTCGATTCCATCGAGGTCACATTCAATGATATCGAATGGTATTTCAATGCCATCGTGAAAATTAGATAATATGATGTGTTCTCGCTATACATATCTGAGTTACATATTCTATGTTATCGAGTGGTCTTCAATGCCATCGAAGTGAACTATGATGCCATTTAAAAAATCAGATAAAATAATTAAATCTTGTTGGACATATCTGACTTTCTGTTCGATGCCATCGAGGGGATATTCGATGCCATCGAAGACTGCATGAGGTCTGCTCGATGTCATCGAGCACCACTCAAAGTCTACTATTTTGGGTGTATGTTTTCATAGCAGCTTCACATCGCTTTTAGCTTTACTTATCATGTTCCAATTAGCTTTCTAAGGCTAAGGGATGATCAACAATATTTACCTATTAAGACAAGATCATTTAGAGGTTTAAGGGTTGTTTGGGTCAAGGGTTAGGGTCACCAAGGCACCTTATTAACATGTTCTTTTCTCCTTGACTCTCTTGTACACTTGTATCTTTGATCTTTAGCTTCCAAAGGCTCAACCGACTACATGACACAAGAACTCACGTGATTGACAAACAAGATGCACAAACCAGTGCACTAACAATTTTTATGCCTTTGAACCACATGCTAAACTACTCGGCCATTTTTCCAGGTAACTGGTGAAGTCTAGATAAATCGATCAAGGAAACCTCTGACTAGGTTTGGTGGAATTGCATGTGAAGCCTCTCCTTCATGTCGAGCTAGGTTTGATGGTTCGAAGGTTTATGTACTTAGTAAAAGCTGCTCCTGTGAGGGAGTTACCAAATACCCTCAAAATCATGATGTTACACTTCACCACATTACACGGTGAAGTGGCCGATGTGCTTGATTGTGGAGGTCTCACCTTCTTTTGAGAAAAGGGTGAACTCTGGGAACTTCCTCTGGGTAGTTCAAAATATTGATCTACCCATTCAAAAAAGGGGTTTCCTATAGATTGGATGAGTGATTCTTTAGCCATTTGGCTAGACTTTGTACTTCTGAATAAATCCAATAATGTCATCCTAGCCGAGCGGTCGCTATGGCCGCGCATGTTATGACATTTGCATACTTGATTACCAGAGGTGGTGAGATCGAGGGTTGTCCTTGGGTATCTAGCCCTCAGGTAGCCTGGTTGAATAGTCGGGTCGATCAGTTCTTGGCCATTAAATACTAGTTATGCAACATTGGTTGGGCAGTCATTCCTCCCGCCCCGGTTATCAATGTTGTCTGGGAATTTTCCCCTGGGTATATAAAGGTTATGAGGTTCAACATACTTCGACTAGCCTATAGTTGGTTGTTTATTCTTGTCATCAGTGGCGACAATATATGACGACCTTGGGGTTTAATCCAGCTAGCCCTTATGGGGAGCTTCATTGGCTGTTCTGCTTCTAGTTCCATTGGGGTACTCAGGGCAGACTGGATATTCATATTTGTCAAAAGTCTCTCAAAGAAACTTTTAACTGCTCTCTCGACCATCTTTACTTGTGTCCTAGTGCCCTTAATGATTTGTCATACATATCCTTGCATTTGAAGGAAGTGCATGGCGACCTCTTTGAGGGCTACCTCAAAAGAGGATCTTGCATCCACGTCGATAGGTTTGATCTTGTCTTGCGGCTCTTCTATAGCATCAGGGATAAATCTAGCCTTTTTTTAACTTGGGAGGAATTTTTCTTTACTAAGAAATACTAAAGATAGCACAATGGGTCACATTAGGCGTCCCAAAAAATATGTTTGCGCAATTCAATCAAACACGAGGCCACATATGTTAACGAAGGCCCGTATTCAGTTAATATGTGTGATTAGGACAATGCGAGCTTGCCAGAGTCGTATTCGAATGGAGTTCGATTGAGCACTAGTGCCCCACGTGATGACTAAGACCAGATTCGTGAGACTGACCGCTTTCTTAGTCACTGATGGTTACAACGATCGAGCAATTTTAGAAGTGTAGGGATTAGTCCTTTTGAATGGGTTTTTTCTTTTTCTTGCATTAAGGACTTTTCTTTCATTGGTGATAGCAAGCTTTGTATTTCTCAATAAAACAATGACAGATAGATTTAAAATTAAAGACTAAAAATGCTAATTTTACAAATATGTATTTGAAGTTTAGTACAATCGACAGATAAACAAATTACGCAGATAAATAAAATAAATATAAATACATATGATCGCCTATGCGGACAAACAATTCAGGTGGATTGGTTAGAAGGACGTGATTGGAGTTTCGATCTTCTAAGTAAGGACTCCATTGATTGGGGATCCAACGACGATAGATTGCATATATCTATACTATTCTTAAGCATATGTAGCATTGGCGTTGGACAATAATGATCTAAACTAATCTAAACTCTAGATGTTCTATAGCATGATTGGATATAAGTGGAGGGACCGGTAACCATGATATTAACATTGCGTTGTGTAGATTGATTGTGTATGGCATGGGCTTAGAGCTCTTCATCGCGTGCTCCTTATATGGGCTGTGGGAAGAGGCACCGTCGCTGGGTTTCCTTGTTGGTCCAGGGTCCTTAGGAGTCATGGTGCGCAATTGTTTTCTTATCATCCCAGACTCACAGAAGAGATCTTCACAGATAAGAAACCATTTTCGGATCTTTTGCCAACTAACTGCATATATCCATGGATCTTATGGGATCAATCTCACTGGACAGATCCATCATAGTGTCTTTGGTTCACATTTGTTCTAAAAAAATTGCTTCTTGAACCTTTGTAATCTCAACGATAGTACCGATTGTCTTTGGGAGGATCTCCTATTTTGGAAGGATGGTGTGAGATAGCCTTGCCGAGTATATTTGGATTTGTGATAACATTCCTGTCTTGACGGGACTTTATAGCCTTACCGAACATGTTGCCGTAGTCACTCGTGCCACGCATATTAGGATTATGTGTCATTATTCGTAGTGTCTTATTTACAGACCTGCATATGGCTCCGTGGTTGTGCATTTGGCGAGTAACATGTCTTTGAACCAAATGGGACACAAGATATTTCTAGGACAAATAAAACTCCCTCCATCACTCAACACGCAGTATTAACACATGGCATCATCTCATTGATCCACGTAGATGCACCGAAATGGGTGTAAATATGTACATGACATCTAAGCAAACATAAATGTTGGCCTACCATCGATATCATTGGCCTCAACAAAGGGCTAATACTTCACCATACTTTAGATAATCGTAGAAAATGAAGGATGCCTGTGCGTTCTAAAAAAAAAAAAAAAAAAAAACAGATTGGGTATGCCCCGGCCTCACCTAGGACAGTGTTGTAAGGTAAGGGCCCACCATGCATGCATGTATTTTATGTCCACATTATCCGTGTTTCCATATTATTTTAATTTTTAGGGCATTATCTTAAAAAAAATAAGCATATCCAAAAACAAATTGATTACCATTAGAAACTTCATGAGGCCACGAAAGTTTTGAACCAAGTTGATATTGTTTTATCCCCTCATCAATGTGTGTATGACAGGTTGGATGACAAATAAACATTAAGCATTACTATGGGCCATGAGAAGTTTTTAACGGTGGGATATTCAATTAACTATCTTTCCTCTGATATGGTCCACCTGATATTTGTATCCGTTATTTTTAGGCCCATGTCCTAAAATGAGATGGAAAGAGATGGACGGTGTGGATATAGAATATATGCATCAAGGTGGCTGCACCAGCTTATGCGAAGCTGGGTCGCACTGAGTCTGCACGATAGCGTGATGGACGAAAACACAGGTTGTAAGTGTGGCATACAAGTAATCATATTAAACCTTCCTAAATATGTTAAATAAATTACCCTGTTTTGATGCACGATAAATAAATAAGCTTATCTGAATACTTGACTGTTGGATTGGTGGACATTCATTGGACAGCTAAAACCAACTTTTCAGCGTGTTTGGTCAGTGGAATTAAATGGTATTGAATTGCAATAGATGGGATTAACACTATTATTGCACAATGATTGCATGCCTAGAAATACTAGGGTCTTTTCACCTCCTATCTCATATTTGGAATAAAATTATTAATGCAAAGAAAATATAGATTAAGCAAAATCTTGTTTAGTGTAGACTATGGAATTGTAATCAATGAACAAAATTCACAATGGATGTGGGTCACTTATACACATATATAACCAGAATGTCACATGTTAAGGGTGTATATGGATGGACGGCATAGATAAACACATGCATCAATGTGGGGCCCATATGTGTACTGGATTTTAAAATTCACATAAATCCTGCACAGGACAAAATACAATTCCATGGAATCCAATGCAATTTCATCCAACTTAATCTCAACCTTTCCATCCTCCCTAATGCCTAGATGGTATTACATGGGATTGTATTCACAATATCCCATATAATAGATGGTGTTGGCCCGTTTGGAAGGACGCTAAATACGAGGATGAAAACTATTTTGAGTTTCGTGCATATACCGCTTGGTGTTAGCAGGATTTCGCCCACTCTCCTTGATTTTCCAAATCTCACCCTAGGAGTTACGGGGAAAAGGTGGGGCCTCCACTCGTGGGTCCCAACATGATGCATATGTTTCATCCAAGCCGTCGATCCGATTCTCCACACTAGTTTAGCCTTTGAACCCAAAACGGTTCTCCACACTAGTTTAACTTTTGAACCCAAAAATAAAGTTGAGCCTCATCTTAAGTGGGCCACACCGTGAGGTACAAGGACCGAAAAGCTCCAGCTTCAATGACAATTTCTATTACATGCATAGAGTTTTGGAGGGGGTTTCCACTCGCGGGACTCATCATGAGATAGTTGTTAGATCCACACCATCTACCTCTTTACCCCAATCATTTTAACTCTTGAGCCCAAAAATTAGTCTGATCCAACCATCAGGTGGACCACACTACAGGTGACGGTGGGTTGAGAACTCCCCCTCACGTCACTGCGCATATATGGGGGTGGGGTGTCCCCACTCGTGACCCCCACATTCATGTATATGATAAATCCAAGCTGTCCACCGGTTTCTCCAGATTATTTCAGGCCATGTGCCAAAAAATGATGCAAATCTAAGTTTTGAGTGGGCCGCACGAAGGTAAACAAACTTCTGTTGCTGTTGAAGTGACATTACCAAGTTACGTGGGTCCGACTATGATGTATGTGTTATATATACACTGTCAACCCATTTGTATAGATCATTTTAGGGCATGATCTAAAGAATGAGGCAGATGTAAAGCTTTAATGGCCCCACTGCATAAAACAGTGGAGAGAGTGACGCCCACCGTTGAAACCTTCCTAAGGTCCAATGTGATGTTTATCTGGAGATCCAACCTGTACATAAGTTAACATAGACACTAAAGAAGGGAAAATAAATAATAATAATAAGCATGATTGAAGATTTTTGTGGCCCCTTAAAAGTTTATAATGGTAGGTGTCACTCTCTCCACTGTTCTCTGTGGTGTGGTCCACTCGAGATTTAGATTGGACCCATTCTTTGGATAATGTCCTAAAATGATCTCTCCAAATGGATGGTGGGTGTGGATACGAAACATACATCATGATGGGACCCACAAAACTTGGCGATGTCACTTACGTGGCGACTCAACTGCTCAGTAGCTAATCCGCGATCCTCCCATACGGTGGTATACCAAACACGCCCACTACGCAACTTTACCATTACACCGTAAATCCTTGTGTTCCCAAACAAGATTCAAATCCACTGCAAATCTTTGTACTTCCTAAGGGCCAACTTCCTAAGGGCCCGTTTGGCCGGTCGGATTGGAAGGAATTGGATGGTAACGGAAGGGATTGGAAGTTAAATCCCGGGAATGGCCGGGCCTGCCAAACACGGTTGGTGACCTGATCCCAATTCCATGGATCTTCAAACAATCCACTGACAACACCATTATTACCTTTAAATCCCATCCAATCCACCCTAATCCGTTGAAATTTGCCTGAGACGTGTTTGGTTGGTGGGATTGATAGGGATGGGAAGGTTGAATCCCTGGATTATAACTGGGTATAGCAATACAGGAATATATCCAATCCCATGAATCTCAAGACAATCCACTGGCAACACCATCATTACCTAGTAATCCACGCCATCCACCCTAATACCATTCAATCCCTTCCAATCCACCCGGCCAAACGGGCCCTAAAGGGGCGGAACCAAATATAATTCCATCCACCTAATCTCATATAATACCCTGTGCCAAACGCCTCTAAAAAATGACAAAACACTTGTTCATAAATTAGAGCTTTGAATTATTCCACCGATCTGATATCGGGATTGGGGCTTGGCCACAGTAGACTGCAAGATCTAGTCAGTTTTATTTGGGTCAATCTATAACACGCGTACAGTTTCTGAATGCATGCGTATCAAGCATCACACGCAACCTTAGAATCATACAAATCCTCTCAATCTTCACCTCCATAAAATAAATAAATAAATAAAAGATTAAAAAAAAAATACAAATCCTCTCGATGGATTGTATGTATAATAAATGCACCTGTGGCCCACCCGATGAATGGATAATGACCTGATTTTTTATTCAATGATCTTCAAGCCGCAATGTTATGTATTGTATCCCACTCAATGGACGGCAGACATCGCTGGATGTGAAAAACAAACAAAAAATGGTCAACGGTCAAGATTCAACTAAAAATACCCTTCTTTTCGGGCGCACTATGGGTGAGTGGGAAAAAGGTGCTACGCCATGCTTAGCCACACAGGTTGTATCTTACCCTTTGCGTTTTCAGGTTGTACAAGTGGGGCTCACATTTCAATGATCCAAACCGTTCATATCACAGGCCTCACAATCGATGGTATGCCCCCCCAAAAAAATAATAATAAAAAATCGGATGATTGCAGTTGTATAATTTTATTTTTTTTCTTTTACATTTCCTTGATTGAATGGAGAAGTATTTGATTTTTTCTCTTAACTGTCTTGGGTCAGCATTTTGCCAATGGTAGGCCAGTTTTGGACTGTGAATTGTGATATGCTGCTAACATCAAATGACAGCCGTCCAACATCTGGCCCATCTCATCAGTAGACCGTGGCCCATCTAACATGGGTTGTGGGCCCATCCTATCTGTTCATTTATCAAGCCTAATGTTTGATTCTTAACCCAAACCAAAGGCCTAGATTACTACCACTAAGCCTGGCTTTATGTAGCATAAAAGAATCTGGACCCTTTGATATGGCTCATCTAGAAAAAATTTCAAACCTCAATGCATCCTGCAGACCTGAAAATAAGGACGGAACATGGCTCACCGCCCTAAAATCGGCTAAAGTCTAGTCTATTTCCGGCTAGGTGTGAAAAATCTGTTGGACAGCCTAACACTCCAACCTAACTACTTAACGACAAGGCAATTAAAAGTCTATCATGTGGGCCCGGAATTTAGTAGAACTTTACCTATATTTATTTTTAATAATTCATTATCAGCCATGGACCTGAGCAATCATTGGGCAGTGACCCATCTATGATGTGTTTGGGGGCTGGACAGCCATCATGCATGAATAGATGCCGACAGGCCGGAAGGGGTTTGGAGTTTTGACTTAAGAAAAACATCATAAAAAAGACATGAAAAGGATAATGACCAAAAAATGGGTATAAGATAATTTACAAAGGTGAAGTCCTGTGTTAAGGAAAGCCTTGTATTGAATGGAAGCAGATTGTGTCCTGCCCTCACTTGGATGGAATCGGTCCAGGCAGGGCCTCTGTGGGGTTTACCGTGATGTGTGGGGTTTTTTCTATGTTGTTCATCCATTTTTATAGATCATTTGGGCCTAAAAATGAAGTAGATCCAAGGTTCAAGTGGACCATACGGTGGGTATTGAACTCCCACCATTAAAAGCTCATCGAGGGTTACAAAAGTTTTGGATGAAGCTGACATTTGTGTTTTCCTTTCATCTAAATTTGTGTGGTGATTTTAATGGTGAGCATCATTACCACTGCTACTTCCTATGGTGTGGTCTACTTGAGCCTTGGATTTGCCTTGTTTTTGGGCTTATACCTTAAAATGATTTGAAAAAAATGGACGATTGGCATGGATAAAACCCATACATCACGGTGAGCCCTGCTTGGACTGATTTCAATCCATGGAGGGTAGGACACAGTCTGCTTCCTGATTGATTCATATTCATGTGATTGTAAAATGAGCACCCATCCCTCTATCCATTAGGATGTCGGTACACATTTTTTATTTGAAATTTAATAATAATAATAATAATAATAATAATAAATCATTAACTTAAAAGATTATATTTCAAGTAAAAGCTAAAAAAGAGGATAATGACCATAAACCCCCTTTAGGAGGGTACTAGGATAAAAACAACGTTCACTTTTATAATTTATCATGAAATGCAAAGTAAATGAGCCATCATTATCTTTTCCTGATGTTTGTTTAACTAAGAATTATGACTGGTAGATCGAGTGTTAAATATACTTAGATGGGGAGTTGGTAAAGTAAATTATAATTATTATATTTTCACATTATATAACTACCATTTTTTATAGTGATTTGTGGGTAAAATATATAATGTAATAAAATCATCATTACAATCAAATATAAGTCATGTTATGACATAATTAAAAGAGAAAATAATTATTACCTATTTACAATCATCGACCATTACAATTGGAAAATCAAACAGACCATGAAAGAAAATTTAGGTTTTAATAAAAAAAAAAATGTATTTTAGTCATTTAATAAACTTTCTGTTGAATAGTGGACCAAGTATAATAATGAAAGTATTATAAATTCTTTGGGCATAATTCTGTTGAATAGTGGACCAAGTATAATAAAGAAAGTATTATAAAATTCTTTAGGCATAATTGTAATTATATGATGTAAACCCCGTAGGTTATTGAAAGTGAAGGACAAACCTAATGGAATATAGTTTTAACATATGAAAAGGGTGGTTTTAGGAACCGTTTGGATACACTTCCTCAAAGGGGTTTCTGAAAAGAAAGGTTTCAGGCCTACATTTTAGTAGAATTGGCAAAAGCCAATTTTTTTGAGTCAGCAATTTAGTGCATTTTTATCGAGTTGGGTGATGCGACAGGGGTTTGCTAGTGCATCCAAATACACATTTGGATCCAAATGGAGTTCCAAACAAGCCCTTATATATATACTTTCGCAAACTCAGGGGTGTTATGGATTACAAGTTGAGTAAGGTGATCTTTGATCTGAATACTTTTACTGGGGAGCTAGAGTTTGGTTTTCACTTGTGAAAAACTATAGTTTTTCTTCAAAGGTTACGATTTTTCTATCCAAGGATATTCTTTTAAGATGGTCCATCTACTGTGTGGCACAACAGGTCAACGGTCTGGATTACCAAACCATAGGCTCCACTTGACCAGACTTTAAAACTCATGCACTGTCCAATTTCAGATGCTGAGTCTTTCTTTTCCTTTCTCCGCACGAAATGTAAGCACACGTGGTAACATTGTCCACGTGCACAAAATTCTGTTGGAACGTGTGTGGCCCATCTAAGAAAACGTTGGTATATGGAGCCTCAAAAATTTCTTTTCTTTTCTACGAGGAAAGGTAAAATGTAGGTCAAGTTGCAGCACGTGATCGTTGAATTCTTCAGCAGCATCTTTGATTTGCAGCAGGAAAGGCTACCAAATCCACGATAGAAACAGCATTCTCACCATAGACAGATTTAAAGTGAAAATTTCTCGTTGGACGTGATAGTCAAGTAAGATTTTTGAGCAAATCTCTGTTGAAGTACCTTGATATGCATTGATACACCATCCTACGGGGGCTTAGCTTTTAAAGTAAGTAGTTGTTTGACATGATATCAGGTGGAGCTCCACCATACATGTGCCATTAGAGGTTGGTGTATCAATATATATCGAAGGACTTTAACATTTACAGCTCCAACTTCTGTTTGGTTTAAATGAACACTTTCTTATCTGTAAACACTTTCCATCGAAAGAAAAAAGAGGTAAAAAATAATAATTTTGTTATTGTTGTACCTTATTTCTAGTTGTTTCTGGGAAATTCAATTGGAAAAGGACATGTGTCATGGCATGGGAAATATATAGCATGTTAACGGTGGAGAGAAACATGGTCGAACAAAAAGAGGCAAAGAGTGGTCTAGCATGAAAGATGGATTAGAGGGACATGAGGAGACAGAACAATCTGGAACGCCATGTGGCAACGATTCAGCTAACATGAGGAAGAAGAAATGTTAGAGTAATTAAAAAGAGATGCTGAAGAGTTATCGTGACAACCAAGGAACGGAGCATTTGGATGATTCTCATCTCCCAGCAGAATCTATAAATAGCATAGGAAATCTACAAAGAAAGAGTCTCATACCAGTCAAACTATCTTTCAATTATCTTTCCTTATGAGTAATCGATATCTTAGTTTTATCTTAGGAGTAACGTTAATCCTTTAGCCGTAATTAATTAGTTATAATCCAAGTCTACCTCATACGGTAAACCGGTAGACTTTTATCTCAATACAAGCAATTCTTCATTTAGAAAGACTTCTTGCAATTGCGCCTCAACCGATTGTAAGTATTTCCTTCTTGTTTGGTGATAGATAGGTGTCAGAAAAGTCTTTTCATACGGAAGGCAAAGCTAAACTCATCTTTGGAGGAAGAATCCTCCCTTCGACTATTGACTGATCATTTACTAAAACAATTTGTGAGTGACTAAATAGGCGAACAATTTGCTCAGATCTCAGTCATATACATTTTCGATCATCATATTTGCCCATATTGGCACTTGGGGTTAAGTTGCTTGGTTGGAATCGAGCCACGCAGTTAATTTTGGCATGACCGCATGCACCACATGTGACCGACACCAAATTGTGTGCCGGAGAAAAAAAATGTTCGACACTCACGTGTAGTAGGGCTCACACCAAAATTTACTACTTTTCCACAAATAAAGATTGTTAGACCTAATGCAGATGAAGAAGCAACGTTTACTCGGTGACAATGAATTGGCGTCGATGTGTCCCCATCCTCAGGAATGTTGGAGAATGGGAATTGGAAGAAAATGATGGATTTTGTCATCTCGATTTTATCCACCACCCAGCTATAAGTCTTCTTGATCATCTTTCTTCGTTGATAATGCTAGAGTGGAAAACGATCTGGGTTGATATACACCTTTTTCGGTTCATCATAAGTCAATGGAAAATATATTACCAACTACCTTGCAAAGTAATTCCAAGGTGCATAAGCTAAGGATGCTCCAACTGATGGACTCTTACAGTGAGTCTCTACATCACCAAAAACGTGATATAGAGAGCAAAGAACAAGACGAGCCAACAGATATTTTCTTCATTATGCCATTTCTCTAACAACCACAAATATATTGGGTTTGATGGCATCTGCCCACTTGGAACCAGGAAGTATTACTAAGCTAAGTCAATAGGCCAGAAAAGCGGCTAGCTCGCAAGACTTGGTGTATTCCGCCTAGCCCTTCATCCTCTGTCTTAGACCATTTAGTTCTTAGATGTGATTCCCGACAAAACTGTAAGACCAAAAGAAATATGGTTTTGTGAGAATTAATGGAGGAGCATATGAAGATATAAGCAAATTAAGAACATGAATAGGGGTATACCAAAGGTCTCTTGTGAAATGTGCTAGCTAGATGAGATTCAAAATTTTTCTAATGTTTGAAAATTTAACCATTTCTCTAAAATGTTCGACGACAGTATTTGAAACTTTTGGTTGACAATTTGTGGGGGAGAAATGGGCGAACTCATCATTCGTAGGCATGTACTCATCGAAGAAACATCCTGTGATTGGAAGACCGACCATTATATATAAATCCCACAATGTGATGCTGACTTCACCAATAGGGAGGTGGAGTGAGTTGGTGATAGGACACCAATAGTTTACAAAGCCCTTGAATACGGTACATCTCTGCAAAAAATAGTCAGACGTGACTTTAATTGCATTAAGAAGATCAATCTTGATCAAGACGTCCAAATGCTTCTTGATTATCAATTTCGCCCAAGCATTGTAGTATCCATCGTGAGGATAAGAAGCCATGGGTGCAGAACTCTTCTGTGCTCCACAAGGAGTCAAGTGTGAAAAGCGTTATTGACTGGTTTCGAAGAAGTGAGTGGAAAAGAGGTTGTGTGGGCTGTAGCATGACATCAAGAACCACATAGGGGAGATCTTGTCGGTCCTTTGCCTGGAACCGTTTTCTATCAAAGAACCCTCTAGGATCTAAGGCTCTTTCATGGCTCAATGGGCCATGTAAAGGATTTTATTATGTGTCATCATGTCATTGGGTTCATTGTAAAGTATTGAGAGATGACGATGGAGGTTCATTAAAATAATGATCATCTCATCCCTAAAGGGGATGTTGAACTTGCTTATCTCTTAATGCACTGTCACACTATCCCAAGTGTTTTGTAGGGGCTTCTTATTGAACTCCTCGATCTTTTCCTGAAACGGTTGCCCCTTGCTCTTTGGCTGCTTCTTCTTTATAAAGGACAGACGGGTGTTGACTTCTCTTTCAAACAACCTAGAGCTATCCATTCGTAGGTTTGTGGTTGTTTTTTAGCCAATTCTCACGTTATGCTTCATAGCCTCTTCGAGGGGTCTTTCTATTTTTCCCATAATTATGGCTTAACGAATGAGGCGAGTAAGGTGTACTATCCTCTTAGAACAATCTATTACTTGGAGAGTAAGCTCCTTAGGCAAAGTGGGGTGGATGGTCATAGTATTAACCATCTTTCTAGGGCGATCATCTGCTTGCAGAGATTGAAGGTTATGCAGTAATCCTGTTGCTTGAATCTTAGAAGTTTGATGGGTACGAGTTCATGGTTCTGAGGTGGTTCTAGGAGTCCTTTTACTCTTTGCAATTTTCTTTAAAAGAGAAAGGGATGAGTTCAAAATTCATCTATGTATTCAAGGCATCCCAATTTCATGATTTGCTATTAAGGTAGTAGCTGGAGGATCCTTGAATGTGGAAGTTCATTCCCCAATCCACTCTATTGAATATCAATGGTGAGGGTGGATTGGATGATGAACTCCCTTAAGAGAAAGGGCTTTGGGTATAAGATCTAAGGTTAAATACTCAAAAGCTCTCTTCTTTTTCTCACAACAACAATAGACAAGTCCTCTATATATAGGTAAAAGGTTTCAACGGATATAAAATGGTCACATTTATGATAGAGTTTGATATCATCGAGCAGGTTCGATATCATCGAGTGTATACTCTCGATAGCATCGATGGTCCGCTCGATGACTCGAACTCAATGTCATATGCTTTTGAAAACTTTTTGCCAGTTGGTCGATGAATCGAAATAATTGTCAATATCATCGGGTTTCGAACTCCGATTCCATCAATGAGAGATTCGATCCATTGACACTTGAAAAATGAGAGAGACTTGTCTTGAAATATTTCAGGTTTTCATGAGTGATCGAGGGACCTTCGAGATCATCGAAATTTGGATATCGATGATATCGATAGCTATGTCGATGCATCAATAAATCAAAAGGATTTTCCATAAAGCTTGTTGGACAGTTTATGTCCATATTCGATGCAATCAATATGGCATCGATATCATCGATATTTGAATATCGATTTTATCGAGTGACCCCCGATCATAGATAAAACACCCTGAAATATGTTGTTGGAGAACTTGGCGCCCAAGATCGATATCATCAAGGGCCTACCGATATCATCGAGGTTTGAACTTCGATGGTATCGAGGAGACTTCGATATATCAAAGCATATATGATATTCTTTAAGAAAAACACGGGCGCCAAAATTCTGCCTGTCAATTCTATCGAGTCACTTCCGATAGACTCGAAATTTGAATATCGATGATATCGATAGGTGTATCGATACATCGATAATTTCATCCATATATGTATAAGGTTGCTGGACATATTTGGTCCTCTTTTCGATGGTATCGATGGAGCGTCGAGGACTCGACAGAGCAGGTTGATCATATCGAGATGTGTATCGAAAAAATCGACAGGACAAGAAAACTTAGAGAATTTTCCTATTTTGAAAATATTTTCTTACCTTAAAAATCCTATGATATTCTAACATTTTTAAGGGTTTTAGTATACCTGGTGATTTGGGACCAGGGATGTGAGGCTCAGATTTACCTGTGGCAAGCATGCACACATCCGATTGAGGCAGACTCTTTGAAATGATCTTCCTATCAGGATCTATAGTCTAACTGACTCAACACTCACGCTAATTGACAAACCAGGGCACTTTCAGATAGCCGTCATCTTCAATTATTGTGCTGCTAAAGGGGTTTTCAAGGAAGTTTTTACATTCTTCGAGATAGGAAAAGGAAACCTAAGATTTTCATGAAACTTAAGAATGAGTATGAGTGAAGAGGTAGTACGAGGAATATGTTGGTGAGTGAGATCACTACGATCGATGTCCATATTAAAGGAGGTGGAAGATAAGATTCAAGAGTTGTAGAGATAGGTGGCTATCCAGAACCAATTCTAGGGCTTAAAGGATCGACATCAACAAGTTGAAGCTAATGTTAGGCGAGGTGAAAGGGGAGTAGCAATGCTAAAGAAATTGGAAGGTAAGAAGCCCTTGACTGGAGGCCCGGATGATTGAGTTACGATGACGGATGAGAAAGGCAAAGCATTGCTTTTTCAAACATCAAAGGCTAGAATTCAACATTTAATGCACCTTCTTCTCTTCTTTTTTTTTTTTGTTGATATTTTGATAAGAACTATTTTTTTTTTTTTTTTTTTTTTTTGTACTTTAATATAGGTGGGGACGATCATGCATCGCTTTTTTATTTATTGAGATTTGACTATGGACATACCTTTGAATGACCACTATAAATATTTATTCTTTTAATATTTCCTGAATGCATTAAAATCCTTCATTTGCTTTTATTTATTTATATGTTGAATTAACTATTCGTAGCCAAACCGTAATCAGTAGGCCATACAATATTAATAAGGAAAATTTCCAAGTTATCCTTCTTGGAGATTGGTTGTACCTTCAACCATCTTTATTTCCCCTTTTATATCTAAGTGGAAGGGCTGACCGTTGTTTTCGGCCTCCATCCTTTTCATACTATCTTAGTATTTAGTTTTACTTGTGGGTTCTTCAGTAATTGGACCTTGTCTTGTACTCGTAGGCTGTTCCTTGGTCTACACTTATTTTTGAAGGACTATCGGTCGTGGGAGGAATTTATTTCCCTTTCATCGACTGTTGATTGTTGTATGTTGTTCTCATCCTTTCCTTCCAGTCACTCTCTTCCTTTGAAGGTAAAGCTTTTGGGTCTTGGACAATTACTCCAAAGACTGCTCATTTGAGGTTTAGGTACGAGTATTGGGAAGTATGCCATGTAATATGATATACAAAATGTGCTCGTCATATTGTTGTTCGACCAAGGTTTGTATTTGTTGATCGGGCGGTTGGGCCTTTTCGAGTTTCGACTGGTGGTTATTCACCCTTGTATTGCTGAATGCGAACATGTTCATTACTTTATTATTAGAGGATGACACCCCGATTGTTTGGAATCAAGGAACATGTCTGATCTTGAATAACTCCTCGTACCACAATGGTAGTGGTTGGTCTTTCTTCCACATCTTCCACAATGGTGGAATGAGTCCTCATTCACGAGTTGCGAAAGTTGGTACAACGGTCATAATTTTAAATCTAGTGGTAACGATCCTAGGATACTTTGATTTGTTAGGGCGTATGTTTTTTAGGCCCGACTATTTCGATCGTTGTTCGACCAATGGAGGAGCGGCCATTTGAACCTGGATTTCTGATGTGTTTGTTGAAGGTGCTTGGGCCATGCATGTTATTTTCTAGGGCAATCGCTTCCCTTTGCTGGTTACCTTTGGGTGATAGACCTGGCACACAAGGGATTCCTCTTCAACCATCTTTAGGGAGGTTTTGTTACCACTCAAACTTCTTAGATCAAAAACTTCCAACGAAGCCTTTCCTTTATCCTTGGGTTGGGTCAGCCGATGGTCAGGGGTTCCTGACACTAATGATGAATTCTTGTTCTTGATAGAAGGTGATTTCACGACTATGATCCCCTCGTCGCGATGGTCGTCGATGAACTACCCATGTCTTTAATAACGATTGGCCACTTATTGGTTTGTAACATTGGTGATGAAACGATTGGGCACTGAGTTGTCAATAGGGGAGCTAGTTACGTAGGGTGTTGAACTATTGCTTTATACTTTTCTTCAGGGTAGACAATCGTCAAGTTATTAGATTGAACTATGTTGGTACCTGCCATTTTAGGAAGGGGTCTTGGTCAATTTGTTTAGCTTCTTTCTCAGGAAACTTAAGAAAAGCCCTTGTTGATATTCTCTTGGATGTTGTTCTTGAAGATGATACGACTCTAAATAGAATGAGTCTTAATACCATGCCACTTGCAGTAAAGGGCCTATTTCAATTCCTTAGCCGATGTGGGATCTTCTAACAATCAGGAAGTTTGATAAATTTGGCCTCTAAAAGGACTTTAAAAATTTCTAGCCTTAGAGATGTCGAGGAATACTACCTTGAGGATTTAGGGATTCCCTTCCTAGGAATGACACTGACTGAAGTTTAATTCTTGTCGCTTCAAGGTTGGACATTTGTGGGTCGTATACTAATTACTTCTTCCATGACTACTTCATAACTGGCATCGTGGTCTTCGCCCAACCGTGTGGGGATCACTTCTGCCATGACTAACTCATAGTTTAGGTCACAATAAAACATGTCCTGGATGCACTCATATGGTGCTGCTCCTCCTAAAGGATCCGTTTGTATCGACTGTCCTTGGTCGATAGCTCAAATAAGTCACTAAAATGCATGCCCTCAAACTTCTTGTGAAGCTCGAAGTCCATGCCTTCTAGGGTCAGTCTAGTGAACTCAACCTTAAGAAGAGTCATGAGAAAGTGTTTTTTGAAAATTCACCTGTGGTATAATGTGATTACCATAGCTGCACGTGCGGAAGCTTGACGGAGCTAAGGAACGAAGGCCATGTCCTAGAGGGGTGATTATTACCAATTAAAATTTTCTATCTTTTAATACCCAACTGCCTACTTAAGCTAATATGCAATTAAGCTAAGTAAGACAATCAACTCTAAGGCTTCCAAGCCAATAGATGGTCCAATAACATAAACTACAAATGATATGCCAGTTAAACAACTAGTCTATAAAATGATAGTGTATATGTGTGTGTGTGGAATGTGCTAAATATCAACTCCTAGCATTCACCTAACCATACATGCATATAATTAAACATTCATCATATAATCATAATTAAACAAGTGCGCCGATGATAATCCCAAACACAAGCATGTATAGTAGTTCGGTTTCCCTATTCCACTCCCGGTGAACACACTCAACCGATGAGTATACCATATTTTACTATTGGAGGTTTTAAATCAAGTTAACATCTAACCTTTATAATACTACATAAGAAAAGGCTCCCTGTAACAGCCCACACCCACACTGTATGATATTGTCCGCTCTGGGCACAGCCCACACTGTTTTGTTCTCGGAGTTTTTCCCCAAAAGGCCTCATACAGTATAGGGTGACAACTCTACATATAACCACCACAACTTCAAACGGCACTTCCGATATGGGACAAGTTACGCTACTGATCCAATGCACAATGATAACTCGCCTGCCTCCAAGACGGTAGCTGCCACTGCTAGCCACACAAGTAGTCTTTGCCGGCCCACACTTGGGGGCCCGCCCACATGAAGCAGTGACCGGGGTGTCACGTTATCCCCCATCGAGGGCAGAGCCGTCCTCGGCTCTGATACCATTTGTAACAGCCCACGCTCACACTGTATGATATTGTCCACTTTGCCGAAGCTCACGGATTTAAAACGCGTTATTTGGGGAAGGATACTGGTAGCTCGCCCAGACCCGGTGCTCCCGTGGTCCCGCCCACAACAGGGTCCGCCCACTTAGCACCTACCCAAACAATATTGTCCGCTTCGCCCCTTAAGGCTCACGGGTTTGTTTCTGCACAGCGAAAGCTCAAGGCCAATCACCTACAGAATGCGTCATTTGGGGTAAGGATACTGATAGCTCGCCTAGACCCGGTGCTCCCATGGTCCCGCTCACACAGCACCTACCCGTCCATGATATTGTCCAACCTAACTGGCATCATCAGAGTACACAGCGGTGGTTTTGTTTATCACTGGACCCATGCTCACCCATTTCAGGCACAACGCGTCATGTTTGTTAAGGAAGAAACCCAACATATAGCCACCACAACTCCAGACAACTCTTCCGATGTGGGACAAGTTACTGCTGATCAGCCAATCGCAACAAGAGGCTCGCCAAAGACAAGAGTAGCCACCGCCCACACAAGAGTTTGCCGGCCCACACGGGGCTCGCCCACATGTGTGCCCGCTCACATGAAGCAGTGAGTGGGGCACGCCCTGGTCACTGCTTCATGTGAGCGGGCACATGTGGGCGGGCACACATGTGGGCGGGCCCCCAGGAGTGGCTGGCAGGCTACTGTGCTGGGCGAGCTACCGTTGCAGTTGACTGTAGCATAACTTGTCCCACATCGGAAGTGTCGTCTGAAGTTGTGGTGGTTATATGTAGAGTTGTCACCCTATACTGTATGAGGCCTTTTGGGGAAAAACTCCGAGAACTAAACCATGCGGGCTGTGCCCAGAGCGGACAATATCATACAGTGTGGGCGTGGGCTGTTACAAATGGTATCAGAGCCGAGGACGACTCTGTCCTCGGTGGGGGATAATGTGACGCCCCGGTCACTGCTTCATGTGAGCGGGCACACATGTGTGGTGACGACTCTTGTGTGGCAGCGGTGCTCTCGTGTCGGGCGAGCTACTGTTGCGGTTGACTGTAGCGTAACTTGTCCCACATCGAAAGTGTCGTCTGAAGTTGTGATGGTTATATGTAGAGTTGTTACCTTATACTGTATGAGGCCTTTTGGAGAAAAACCTCGAGAACAAAACCGTGCTGGCTGTGCCCAGAGCGAACAATATCATACAGTGTGGGCGTGGGCTGTTACAAATGGTATCAGAGCCGAGGACGACTTTGCCCTCGGTGGGGGATAATGTGACGCCCCGTCACTGCTTCATGTGGGCGGGCACACGTGGGCGGGCCTCGGTGTGGCCGGGCGAGCTCTTGTGTTGGGCAAGCTCATTGCATTGGTATCGTAACGTAACTTGTCCCACATCGGTAGTGCCGTCTGAAGTTGTGGTGGTTATATGTAGAGTTATCACCCTATACTATATGAGGCCTTTTGGAGAAAAACCCCGAGAATAAAATCGTGCGGGCTGTGCCCAGAGCGGACAATATCATACAGTGTGGGCATGGGCTGTTACACTCCCACAAGAGACTTTATGTGATTCCATTGGCTCACGATAAAACTTGGTCCAACACAAGAACCTACTAATGTACACTCTTGTCAGAGGCTCCCAAAAGAGACTTTAGTTGGTTTTTCATATGCTACCACGGTCCTAGTCCAAGAACCTACATTTACTCCCGTCGGAGGCTCTTACGGAGACTAACATGTACGCACCCGTGTTCAGTGGCCTACACAAGGACTTGATTTAGGCCGTATACAAGAGCTAAGGTCCTACATAAGAACCTAGGATTTAGGCCCTACAAAGAGCTAAGGTCCTACACCAGAGCCCAGTTCCTATACAAGAACCTAGTCGAGTTTGGGTCGCAAACTCTTACCTTCAATCTTTACAAGGAAAGAGAGTATATAAACTCTTACAATTGATAACTTACTTATCGGATTAAGCCCCTTTTATAGCCTAATCTCGGGTTGCTTGATCGATACTCTCACGTACTTCAATCATCTCTCCTTTGCTCCCCCAATCAAGATGCTGGTGCTTTGCTAAGGCTTCAGCTTTAAGATCAAACACCTTACATGTAGTGCTCATTTGAGGTAACAAGGTGATGAGAAGTTAGTTGAATCTCTGACAACTAATGAGAAGTTATATTTCTTAGGGAATTCACCTAGATGGTCCTCTAGAGGATTTACATAATTGTATACACATAGAGGTTGAGTATAATCTCTAAAAAATGGAAGAGTTCAAGCACATCTTCAAAGTGAAGGTTGAAATTCTCATTAGAGTGTTAATATCAAGGAAGATGACTTAGAACTCAATGGTATAGATGCTTGGGATGAGGGATATCATCATGGAATTACCTAAGCTTTTATTGCATTAAAAAACTCATGAAAATGCCTTATAATCAAATGCACTTTATAAGAAGTTTGAGTTCCAACGGTAAAAAAATGGGCATAAAATGGATCTCTCGATGCCATCGAACAGTCTTCGATTCTATCGAGGTCACATTCAATGACATCGAATGATACTTTAATGCCATCGTGAAAATTAGATAATATGATGTGTTCTTGTTGTACATATCTGAGTTACATATTCTATGTTATCGAGTGGTCTTCAATGCCATCAAAGTGAACTGTGATGCCATTTAAAAAATTAAATAAAATAATCAAATCTTGTTGGACATATCTGACTTTCTGTTCGATGCCATCAAGGGGATATTCGATGCCATCGAAGATCACATGAGGTCTGCTCAATGTCATCGAGCACCACTCAAAGTCTACTATTTTGGGTGTATCTTTTCACACCAGAATCACACCGCTTCTAGCCTTACTTATGATGTTCTAATTAGCTTTCTAAGGCTAAGGGATGATCAACAATATTTACCTATTAAGCCAAGATCATTTAGAGGTTTAAGAGTTGTTTGGGTCAAGGGTTAGGTTCACCAAGGCACCTTATTAACATGTTCTTTTCTCCTTGATTCTCTTGTACACTTGTATCTTTGATCTTTAGCTTCCAAAAGCTCAACCGAGTACATGACACAAGGACTCACGTAATTGATAAACAAGATGCACAAACCAGTGCACTAACAATTTTTATGCCTTTGAACCACATACTAAACTGCTCGGCCATTTCTCCAGGTAACTGGTGAAGTCTAGATAAATCGATCATGGAAACCTCTGACTAGGTTTGGTGGAATTGCATGTGAAGCCTCTCCTTCATGTCGAGCTAGGTTTGATGGTTCGAAGGTTTATGTACTAAGTAAAAGCTGCTCCTGTGAAGGAGTTACCAAATACCCTCAAAATCATGATGTTACACTTCACCACATTACACGGTGAAGTGGCCGATGTGCTTGATTGTGGAGGTCTCGCCTTCTTTAGAGAAAAGGGTGAACTCTGGGAACTTCCTCTGGGTAGTTCAAAATATTGATCTATCCATTCAAAAAAGGGGTTTCCTGTAGATTGGATGAGCGATTCTTTAGCCATTTGACTAGACTTTGTACTTATGAATAAATCCAATAACGTCATCCGGCCGAGCGGTCGCTATGGCTACGCATGTTATGACATTTGTACACTTGATTACCAGAGGTGGTGTGATCGAGGGTTGTCCTTAGGTATCTAGCCCTCCGGTAGCCGGGTTGAATAGTCGGGTCAATCAGTTCTTAGCCATTAGATACTAGTTATGCAACATTGGTTGGGCAGTCATTCGCCCCCCCCCCCAAGGTTATCAATGCTGTCTGGGAATTTTCCCCTGG
Source organism: Magnolia changhungtana (assembly GCA_030180095.1). NCBI lineage: Eukaryota > Viridiplantae > Streptophyta > Magnoliopsida > Magnoliales > Magnoliaceae > Magnolia > Magnolia changhungtana. The sequence goes on from JASAUF010000118.1 coordinate 3,992,964, forward strand.
GTATATAAAAGTTATGAGGTTCAACATACTTTGGCTAGCCTATAGTTGGTCGTTTATTCTTGTCATCAGTGGCGACAATATATGACGGTCTTGGGGTTTAATCCAGCTAGCCCTTATTGGGAGCTTCATTGGCTGTTATGCTTCTAGTTCCATTGGGGGACTCAGGGCAGACTGGAAATTCATATTTGTCAAAAGTCTCTCAAAGAAACTTTTGATTGCTCTCTTGATCATCTTTACTTTTGTCCTAGTGTCCTCAATGATTTATCATACGTCTCCTTGCATTTGAAGGAAGTGCATGGCGAACTCTTTGAGGGCTACCTCAAAAGAGGATCTTGCATCCACGTCAATAGGTTTGATCTTGTCTTGCGGCTCTTTTATAGCATCAAGGATAAATCTAGCCTTTTTTAACTTGGGAGGAATTTTTCTTTACTAAGAAATACTAAAGATAGCACATTGGGTCACATTAGGCGTCCCAAAAAATATGTTTGCACAATTCAATTAAACACAAGGCCACATATGTTAACGAAGGCCCGTATTCAGTTAATATGTGTGATTAGGGCAATGCGAGCTTGCCAGAGTCGTACTTGAATGGAGTTCAATTGAGCACTTGTGCCCCACGTGATGAGTAAGACCGATTAAGACCAGATTCGTGAGACTGACCGCTTTCTTAGTCACTGATGGTTACAACGATCACGCGATTTTAGAAGGGTAGGGATTAGTCCTTTTGAATGGGTTTTTTCTTTTTCTTGCATTAAGGACTTTTCTTTCATCGGTAATAGCAAGCTTTGTATTTCTTAATAAAACAATGACAGATAGATTTAAAATTAAAGACTAAAAATGCTAATTTTTACAGATATGTATTTGAAGTTTAGTACAATCAACAGATAAACAAATTAAGCAAATAAATAAAATAAATATAAATACATATGATCGACTGTGCGGACAGGTGGATTGGTTAAAAGGACGTGATTGGTGTTTCGATCTTCCAAGTAAGGACTCCATTGATTGGGGATCCAACGACGGTAGATTGCATATATCTATACTATTCTTAAGCATATGCAGCATTGGCATTGGACAATAATGATCTAAACTAATCTAAACTCTAGATGTTCTACAACATGATTGGATATAAGTGTAGGGACTGGTAACCATGATATTAACATTGTGTTGTGTAGATTGATTCTGTATGGCGTGGGCTTAGAGCTCTTCATCGCGTGCTCCTTATATTGGCTCTGGGAAGAGGCACCCTCACTGGGTTTCCTTGTTGGTCCAGGGTCCTTAGGAGTCATGGTGCGCAATTGTTTTCTTATCATCCCAGACTCACCGAAGAGATCTTCACAGATAAGAAACCATTTTCAGGTCTTTTGCCAACTGACAACATATATCCATGGATCTTATGGGATCAATCTCACTGGACCTAGATCCATCACAGTGTCTTTGGTTCACATTTGTTCTAAAATATTTGCTTCTTGAACCTTTGTAATCTTCGCGATAGTACTGATTGTCTTTAGGAGGATCTCCTATTTTGGAAGGATGGTGTGAGACAGCCTTGCCAAGCATATTTGGATTTGTGATAACATTCCTGTGTCGACAGGACTTTATAGCCTTACCGAACACGCTGCCGTAGTCACTCGTGCCACGCATATTAGGGGTATGTGTCATTATTTGTAGTGTCTTATTTACAGACCTGCATACGGCTCTGTGGTTGTGCATTTGGCGGGCTTCGTGGTTGTGTATTTGGCAGGTAACATGTCTTCGAACCAAATGGGACACAGGATATTTCTAGGACAAATAAAATTCCCTCCATCATTCAACACGCAGTATTAACACATGGCATCATCTCATTGATCCATGTAGATGCACCGAAATGGGTGTAAACATGTACATGACATCCAAGCAAACATAAATGTTGGCCTACCATCGATATCATTGGCCTCAACAAAGGTCTAATACTTCACCATTCTTTAGATAATTGTAGAAAATGAAGGATGCCTGTGCGTTCTAAACTTTTTCTTTTTCTTTTTTTTTTTTTTTAAAAAAAACTTGGAATCTACAGCATAGCGTGATGGGAGCAGACTGCGTATGCCCCGGCCTCACCTAAGACAGTGTTGTAAGGTAAGGGCCCACCATGCATGCATGTATTTTTTGTCCACACCATTTATCTGTGTTTCCATATTATTTTAATTTTTAGGGCATTATCTAAAAAAAAAAAAGCATATCCAAAAACAAATTGATTACCATTAGAAACTTCATGAGGCCACAAAAGTTTTGAATCAAGTTGATATATGTTTTATCCCCTCATCAATGTGTGTATGACAGGTTGGATGACAAATAAACAGTAAAGCATTACTATGGGCCATGAGAAGTTTTTAACGATGGGATATTCAATTAATCATCTTTCCTCTGATATGGTCCACCTGATATTTTTATCTGTTATTTTTAGGCCCATGTCCTAAAATGAGATGGAAAGAGATGGACGGTGTGGATATAGAATATATGCATCAAGGTGGCTGCACCAGCTTGTGTGAAGCTAGGTCACACTGAGTCTGCACCATAGCGTGATGGACGAAAACATAGGTTGTAAGTGTGGCATACAAGTAATCATATTAAACCTTCCTAAATATGTTAGGGTCAGTTTGGGCAGTGGGATTAGAAGGGATTAGGTGGGGATGGGATTCATCTGGTCCTGTGCCAATTCCACTCCATGTTTGGGAAGGGTGGAAATGCTTGGAATTACATTAAATGAAATTGCATTGGGTCTGTGCCAATTTCACTCAATGTTTGGAAAGTTGTGTAGGTCCCAACATGATGTGTGGGCTATATCCACACCATCCACCCATTTATCGAGATTATTTTTGAGCATGGGCCAAAAAATCAGGTAAATCTAATGCTCAAGTGGACCCCACCATAGAAAGTAACAGGATTGAATACTTACCATTGAAAACTTCTTTGGTGCTACATAAGTTTTGGATCTATCTCATTTTTAGGTCCATGCCATAAAATGAGGTTATGAAACAAATGAACAGTTTAGATATAACACATGCGTGTTATTCTCAATAATTTCAAATGATGGTGAGTATATTCATTAATGTACCACCGTATTATCAACAAAGCAGGCATTAATTTTATCCCATGGTAATAGGGGACAACCCCTGCCGTGAGCAATAATTATGTTTTTTTGAATCCAATCCCACATAATCCCTTCTAATCCCACCGCCCCCTGCTTTGTTGATAATATGGTGGTACATTGAATGAATATACTCACCATCCTTTGAAATTATTGAGAATAACATGCATGTGTTATATTTACACTGTTCATTTGTTTCGTAACCTCATTTTATGACATGGACCTAAAAATGATATAGATCCAAAACTTATGTAGCACCAAAGAAGTTTTCAACGGTAAGTATTCAATCCATGTTGCTTTCTATGGTGGGGTCCACTTGAGCATTAGATTTACCTGATTTTTTGGCCCATGCTGGAAAATAATCTCAATAAATGGGTGGATGGTGTGGATATAGCCCACACATTATGTTGGGACCTACACAACTTTCCAAACATTAAGTGAAATTGGCACAGACCCAGTGACATTTCATTTAATGTAATTCCAAGCACTTACATTCTTCCCAAACATGGAGGGGAATTGGCACAGGACCAGATGAATCCCATCCCCACCTAATCCCTTCTAATCCCACTGCCCAAACTGACCCTTAAATAAGTTACCCTGTTTTGATGGCCGATTAATAAATAAGCTTATCTGGATATCTATCTGTTGGATTGGTGGACATTCATTGGACGGCTAAAACTAACTTTTAAGTGTGTTTGGTCCGTGGGATTAAATGGTATTGAATTGCAATAGATGAGATTAACACTATTATTGCGCAATGATTCCATGCCTAGAAATACTATGGTCTTTTCACTATCTTATCTCATGTTTGGAATAAAATTATTAATGCGGAGAAAATATAAATTAAGCAAAATCCTGTTTAGTGTAGACTATGGAATTATAATCAATGAACGAAATTCACAATGGATGTGGGTCACTTATACACATATATAACTAGAATGTCACATGTTAAGGGTGTATATGGATGGACGGCATGGATAAACACATGCATCAATGTGGGGCCCATATGTGTAGTGGATTTTAAAATTCACATAAATCCTGCACGGGACGAAATACAATTCCATGGAATCAAATGCAATTCCATCCAACTTAATCCCAACCTTTCCATCCTCCCTGATGCCTTAGGGTCAGTTTGGGCAGTGGGGTTAGAAGGGATTAGGTGGGATGGGATTTAAAAAATACAATTATTACCAATGGCTGAGATTGTCCCCTATTGCCATGGAATAAAATTAATGCCATGCTTTGTTGATAATATGGTGGTACATTGAATGGATATACTCATCATCATTTGAAATTACAGAATAACACACGTGTTATATCTAAACCATTCATTTGTTATGTAACCTCATTTTATTGCGTGGGCCTAAAAATGAGGTAGATCCAAAACTTATGTAGCCCCAAAGAAGTTTTCAACGGTAAGTATTCAATCCCTGTTGCTTTCTATGGTGGGGTCCACTTGAGCTTTAGATTTACTTAATTTTTTGGCCATGCTCTAAAATAATCTTAATAAATGGGTGGACAGTGTGGATATAGCCCACACATCATGGTGGGACCTACACAACTTTCCAAACATTGAGTGAAATTGGCATGGGACCCAATGCAATTTCATTTAATGTAATTCCACGCTTTTACATTCTTCCCAAACATGGAGTTGAATTGGCACAGGACCAGATGAATCCTATCCCACCTAATCCCTTCTAATCCCACCGCCCAAACTGACCCTAGATAGTGTTAGATGGTATTAGATGGGATTGTATTCACAATATCCCATCTAATACATGGTGTTGGCCTGTCTGGAAGGACGCTAAATACGAGGATGAAAACTATTTTGAGTTTTGCGCCTAAACCTCGTGGTGTTAGCGGGATTTCGCTCTCTCCTTGATTTTCCAAATCTCACCCTATGAGTTACAGGGAAAGGGTGAGGCCTCCACTCGTGGGTCCCACATGATGTATATGTTTCATCCAAGCCGTCCATCCGATTCTCCACACTAGTTTAGCCTTTGAACCCAAAAATAAAGTCGATCTTCATCTTAAGTGGGCCACACCGTGAGGAACCAGGACCGAAAAGCTCAACTTCAATGACAATTTCCCTTACATGCATAGAGTTTTGGAGGGGGTTTCCACTCGTGGGACTCATCATGAGATAGTTGTTAGATCCACACCATCTACCTCTTTACCCCAATCATTTTAACCCTTGAGCCCAAAAATTAGTCTGATCCAACCATCAGGTGGACCACACTACAGGTGATGGTGGGTTGGGAACTTCCCCTCAAGTCACTGCTTGTATATGGGGATGGGGTGTCCCCACTCGTGACCCCACATTCATGTATATAATAAATCCAAGCCGTCCACCGGTTTCTCCAGATTATTTCAGGCTATGTGCCAAAAAATGATGCAGATCTAAGTTTCGAGTGGGCTGTACGAAGGGAAACAAACTTCTGGTGTTGTTGAAGTGACATTACCAAGTTACGTGGGTCCGACTATGATGTATGTGTTATATACACACTGTCAATCCATTTGTATAGATCATTTTAGGGCATGATCTAAAGAATGAGGCAGATGTAAAGCTTTAATGGCCCCACTGCATAAAACAGTGGAGAGAGTGACGCCCACCGTTGAAACCTTCTTAAGGTCCAATGTGATGTTTATCTGGAGATCCAACCTGTACATAAGTTAACATAGACACTAAAAAAGGAGAAATTTTATTTTATTTTTTATTATTTTTTTTTTATTTTTTTATTTTTTAAATAAGCATGATTGAAGACTTTTGTGGCCCTTAAAAGTTTTTAATGGTAGGTGTCACTCTCTCCACTGTTCTCTGCGGTGTGTTCCACTCGAGATTTAGATTGGACTCATTCTTTGAATAATGTCATAAAATGATCCGTCCAAATGGATGGTGGGTGTGGATACGAAACATACATCATGATGGGACCCACGAAACTTGGCGACGTCACTTATGTGGTGACTCAACTGCTCAGTAGCTAATCCTCGACCCTCTCATACGGCGGTATACCAAACACGCCCACTACGCAACTTTATCATTACACCGTAAATTCTTGTGTTCCCAAACAAGATTATGTGACATCCTTGCCTTTTCAAATCCACTGCAAATCTTCATATGTAGGTAATTCCATATCCCATCTAATACAGTCTAACACAGCGTCCTAAACTGGCCCTTGTAGAATTTGCAAGGAACCAAATATAATTCCATCCACCTAATCTCGCCTCTAAAAAATGACATAACACTTGTTCATAAATTAGAGCTTTGAATTATTCCACCGATCTGATATCGGAATTGGGGCTTGGCCACAGTAGACTACAAGATCTAGTCAGTTTTATTTGAGTTAATCTATAACACGTGGACAGTTTCTGAATGCATGCGTATCAAGCATCACACGCAGCCTTAGAATCATGCAAATCCTCTCAATCTTCACCTCCATAAAATAAATAAATAAATAAATAAAAGATTTTTTTTTAAAAAAATACAAATCCTCTCGATGGATTGTATATATAATAAATGCACCTGTGGCCCACCCGATGAATGGATAATGACCTGATTTTTTGTTCAATGATCTTCAAGCCGCAATGTTATGTACTGTATCCCACTCAATGGACGGCAGACATCGCTGGATGTGAAAAACAAACAAAAAATGGTCAACGGTCAAGATTCAACTAAAAATACCCTTCTTTTCGGGTGAGTGGGAAAAAGGTGCTAAGCCATGCTTAGCCACACAGGTTGTATCTTACCCTCTGCGTTTTCAGTTTGTACAAGTGGGGCCCACATTTCAATGATCCAAACCGTTCATATCACAGGCCTCACAATCGATGGTATGCCCAAAAAAAATAAAAAAATAAAAAAATCGGATGATTGCAGTTGTATAATTTTATTTTTTTTCTTTTTCATTTCCTTGATTGAATGGAGCAGCAGTTGATTTTTTCTCTTAACTGTCTTGGGTCAGCATTTTGCCAATGAGAGGCCAGTTTTGGATTGCGAATTGTGATATGCTGCTAACATCAAATGACAGCCGTCCAACATCTGGCCCATCTCATCAGTCGTGGCCCATCTAACATGGGCTGTGGGCCCATCCCATCTGTTCATTTATCAAGCCTAATGTTTGATTCTTAACCCAAACCAAAAGCCTAGATTACTACCACTAAGCCTGGCTTTATGTAGCATAAAAGAATCTGGACCCTTTGATATGGCTCATCTAGAAAAAATTTCAAACCTCAATGCATCCTGCAGACCTGCAAATAAGGAGGGAACATGGCTCACCGTCCTAAAATCGGCTATAGTCTAGTCTATTTTGGGCTAGGTGTGAAAAATCTGTTGGACAGCCTAACACTCCAACCTAACTGCTTTACGACAAGGCAATTAAAAGTCTATCATGTGGGCCCGGAATTTAGTAGAACTTTACCTATATTTATTTTTAATAATTCATTATCAGCCATGGACCTGAGCAATCATTGGGCTGTGACCCATCTATGATGTGTTTGGGGGCTGGACAGCTTAGGCCATCATGCATGAATAGATGCCGACAGGCCGCAAGGGGTTTGGAGTTTTGCCTTAGAAAAACATCATAAAAAAGACATGAAAAGGATAATGACCAAAAAATGGGTAATAAGATAATTTACAAAGGTGAAGTCCTGTGTTAAGGAAAGCCTTGTATTGAATGGAAGCAGATTGTGTCCTGCCCTCGCTTGGATGGAATCGGTCCAGGCAGGGGCTCTGTGGCGTTTACCGTGATGTGTGGAGTTTTTTCTATGTTGTTCATCCATTTTTATAGATCATTTGGGCCCAAAAATGAAGTAGATCCAAGGTTCAAGTGGACCATACAGTGGGTATTGAACTCCCACCATTAAAAACTTATTGGGGGTTACAAAAGTTTTGGATGAAGCTGACATTTGTGTTTTCCTTCCATCTAAATTTGTGTGGTGATTTTAATGGTGAGCATCATTACCACTGCTACTTCCTATGGTGTGGTTTTTGGGCTTATACTTTAAAATGATTTGAAAAAAATGGAGTATTGGCATGGATAAAACCCATACATCACAGTCGGCCCTGCTTGGACTGATTTCCATCCTTGGAGCGTAGGACACAATCTGCTTCCTTATTGATTCATATTCATGTGATTGTAAAATGAGCACCCATCCCTCTATCCATTAGGATGTTGGTACCCATTTTTTATTTGAAATTTAATAATAATAGTAATAATAATAATAATAATAATAATAAATCATTATCTTAAAAGATTATATTTCAAGTAAAAGCTAAAAAAGAGGATAATGACCATAAACCCCCTTTAGGAGGGTGCTAGGGTAAAAACAACACTCACTTTTATAATTTCTTATGAAATGCAAAGTAAATGAGCCATCATTATCTTTTCCTGATGTTTGTTTAACTAAGAATTATGACCGGTAGATCGAGAGTTAAATATACTTAAATGGGAAGTTGGTAAAGTAAATTATAATCATTATATTTTCACATTATATAACTACCATTTTTATAGTGATTTGTGGGTAAAATATATAATGTAATAAAATCATCATTACAATCAAATATAAGTCATGTTATGACATAATTAAAAGAGAAAATAATTATTACCTATTTACAATCATCGACCATTACAATTGGAAAATCAAACAGACCATGAAAGCAAATTTAGGTTTTAATAAAAAAAAAATTGTATTTTAGTCATTTAATAAACTTTCTGTTGGATAGTGGACCAATTATAATAATGAAAGTATTATAAAATTCTTTGGGCATAATTCTGTTGAATAGTGGACCAAGTATAATAAAGAAAGTATTATAAAATTCTTTAGGCATAATTGTAGTTATATGATGTAAATCCCGTAGGTTATTGAAAGTGAAGGACAAACCTAATGGAATATACTTTTTAACATATGAAAAGGGTGGTTTTAGGAACCGTTTGGATACACTTCCTCAAAGGGGTTTCTGAAAAGAAAGGTTTCAGGCCTACATTTTAGTAGAATTGGCAAAAGTCAATTTTTTTGAGTCAGCAATTTAGTGCATTTTTATCGAGTTGGGTGATGCGATAGGGTTTTTGCTAGTGCATCCAAATACAAATTTGGATCCAAATGGAGTTCCAAACAAGCCCCTTATATATATACTTTCTCAAACTCAGGGCTGTCATGGATTACAAGTTGTATAATGGAGGATTCCTCAAATCAAGCACAAGATCACTCTTAGCTGTTTTTTAGGATAAACAGGTACGTGTAATAGCTATCTAATTAAGCTGATTTTTAGGATGAAGGGCTGCGTGTAACAGCTAGCTGATTTTTAGGCTTAACAGTTGCAATGTAATTATTCTATATATTCTTCAAGATAATAATGAGAAATGAGTGAGTCAATATTTTCCAACTCTATCAAGTTGAGTAAGGTGATCTTTGATCTGAATACTTTCACTGGGGAGCTAGAGTTTGGTTTTCACTTGAGAAAAACTATAGTTTTTCTTCAAAGGTTACGATTTTTCTATCCAAGGATATTCTTTTAAGATGGTCCATCTACTGTGTGGCACAACAGGTCAACGGTCTGGATTACCAAACCATAGGCTCCACTTGACCAGACTTTAAAACTCATGCACTGTCCAATTTCAGATGCTGAGAGTCTTTCTTTTCCTTTCTCCGCACGAAATGTAAGCACATGGGGTCACATTGTCCACGTGCACAAAATTCTGTTGGAACGTGTGTGGCTCATCTAAGAAAACGTTGGAGAAATTTTTGTAACGACCAGTATATGGCCCACAACCTTTTTAAACCCATTCGCTTTTTACCTTCGAAGAATACTCCGCAGCTGTACGGCCCCATTTCTCGGGTCGAAAATGCCCCTGCTTTCCTTCCTGTGGCGGATCGCCTGGTGCTCGAAGATGAGCGCTTACGCTCCTCGAACTCCGAGTTGTACGAACGGTTCAAAAGATATCGACGTTGCATGGGCCCACAGTTACGTATTTATTATATCCACAACGTTCATCCATATTTCGAGATCATTTGGGAGCATTATCGAAAAAAGGAAAATAACACCCAAAGATCACCTGTACCACACCACAAAGAGCAACGGCAAAATTGATTTTCACCGTCAAAAATTTTATAGGGCCCTCACAATATATATTTTCCATCCAATCTATTCATAAGGTCACAAAGACCTGGATGAAGAGGAAAAACAAATTTTGTAATGATCCAAAACTTCTGTAACCCCTAAAAGGGTTTCAATGGTAGACGTTCAATTCCCGAATGCCTTTTAAAGTGTGGTCCACTTGATAGTTAGATCTGTCTTATTTTCCGTCTCAAGCTGTAATATGAGTTCGCCAAAAAGATGGACGGTTTGGATATAACACATACCTCATAATAGGACCCACAACAAGCGGTGGGATTACAAAATAAAATAATAAAATAATAAAATAATAATAATAAAAAATAAAAAACCAGGAACTTATGACTACGCGACTGGCTATAGCTACGGATAATAACCGTTGCCATAACCATCGTCTTGCCATTTCAATACATCCTTTTATATGCATCGAAGGTCTTTCAACATGTACTTCGATATATCAAAGGTCTTTCGATTAATTGAAAAAGGTCCAAAACTGTCCAGCGAGTTTGCCTCAAAATTCCAGCAATTTTCGATTAATCGAATGTCTTTTGATTAATCGAAAAAGGTATTTTACTTTTAGCTACGGATTATAACCGTAGCCATAACTGTAGTCTGTGCCAATCTATGAAATTTTTTATTTTTATTTTATTTTTTACATGAAGAACTTTATTCTACCTACAATTTTCTCAAATACATATATATATATATATATATATATATATATATATATATATATATATATATATATAAAGCATATAAAAAAAATTTCTCTCTCTTTTTCATTTCTTTCTTTATTCATTTAATAAGAATATCTTCTAAACCAAACTTAGTTACTTGATGTACCCTATATGATTTTGGGGTAGGAGAAGCTACTTTAGCCAACTAACCTAGTTATTTTCCAAGATTTCATCAGGTCGATGGTCGAAAATCCATTTCATTCACTTTGCGGTCAATTTCAATCATGACCGTGAAGTGAAGGGGCATAATCGTGAAATGCGCCGAAAATGACCGTAAACTGCATGGAAATGAGTGTGAAGTGAGGCGAATGGACCGTGAAATGCACGAAAATGACCGTGAATTAACACGGAATCGGCGAGAATGACCATGGTATGCATGGAAATGACCGTGAAGTGAAGCGATTGGAAAGCAAAATGCGCGGAAATGACCGTCAAGTGAAGGGGCATGACTAGGGCTGAAAGTTGGGCGGGTTCAAACCGACTAACCCGACATTGGGTTGGGCTCGGGCAGGATATCTTAAGCTTGAGCTATACAAACACCAACCCGATAAAACTTAGGTTGGGCTCGGGTTGAGGTCTCGGTTTGCCCCGACCCAACCTGAACCCGATCAATATATAAGTTACTTATAAATTATAATTGAGTGTGGATCATTTGTATTGAAGGCATACTAGTGATGTCGAGTCTCATTTGTCCACGTCATTTCCAAGGACTCGAGCTAATAAGATTTGTCAGATTCTCTCTCCCAAATAGACTTCGTGCTATGCTACATGACTTTTAAAGGGGTAGTTGTCTTATAGGCTTTGTCAAATTTCTCTCCCAAATAGACTTCGGGTTAGGGTTGAGCACCAACCCGCCCGACTTTTAGCCCTAGGCATGACCGTGAAATGAGTCGAAATGACAGTGAATCAACACGGAATAGGCGGGAATGACCGTGATATGCATGGAAATGACCATAAAGTGAAGCGATTAGACCGCGAAATGTGCGGAAATAACCGTGAAGTGAAGGGGCATGACTGTGAAATGCGCCGTAATGATCGTGAATCAACACGAAATATGCGGGAATGATTCTATGCATATCACGGTCATTCTCGCATATTCCGTGTTGATTCACGGTCATTTCGACGAATTTCGTGGTCCCGCGTCTTCACTTCACGGTCACTTCCACGCATTTCGTGGTCCAATCGCTTCACTTCACCCCCATTTCCATGCATATCACGGTCATTCCCGCATATTTCGTGTTGATTCACGGTCATTTCGATGCATTTCGCGGTCCCGCGTCTTCAATTCACGGTCACTTCCGTGCATTTTGCGGTCCAATCGCTTCACTTCACCCCCATTTTCATGCATATCACGGTCATTCCCGCATATTCCGTGTTGATTTACGGTCATTTCGATGCATTTCATTGTCCCGCGTCTTCAGTTCACGGTCACTTCCACGCATTTCGCGGTCCAATCGCTTCACTTCACCCCCATTTCCATGCATATCACGGTCATTCCCACATATTCTGTGTTAATTCACAGTCATTTCGATGCATTTCGTAGTCTCACGTCTTTACTTCACAGTCACTTCCGTGCATTTCGCGGTCCAATCGCTTCACTTCACCCCCATTTCCATGCATATCACGGTCATTCCTGCATATTCCATGTTGATTCACGGTCATTTCGACGCATTTTGCGGTCCCTCGTCTTCACCCACGGTCATTTTCGTGCATTTCGCAGTCCAATCGCTTCACTTCACCACCATTTCCATGTATATCACGGTCATTCCCGCATATTTCGTGTTGATTCACGGTCATTTCGACTCATTTCGCGGTCCTGCGTCTTCACTTCACGGTCATTTTCATGCATTTCGCGATCCAATCGCTTCACGTCACCCCCATTTCCATGCATATCACGGTCATTCCTGCATATTCCATGTTGATTCACAGTCATTTCGACGCATTTCGCAGTCTCACGTCTTCACTTCACGGTCATTTTCGTGCATTTCGGGGTCCAATCGCTTCACTTCACCCCCATTTCCATGCATATCACAGTCATTCCCGCATATTTCGTGTTGATTCACGGTCATTTCGACACATTTCGCGGTGAAGTGACCATGAAATGCATGGAAATGACCGTGAAGTGAAGGCGAATGGACTGTGAAATGTGCGAAAATTATTGTGAAGTGAAGGGGCATGACCGTGCAAGGCGTCAAAATGACCGTGAATCAACACGGAATAGGCAGGAATGACCGTGATATGCATAGAAATGACCGTGAAGTGTAGCGATTGGACCGTGAAATGAGCGGAAATGACCGTGAAGTGAAGGGGCATGACCGTGAAATGCGCCGAAATGACCGTGAATCAACACAGAATAGGCAGGAATGACCATGAAATGCATGGAAATGACCGTGAGGTGAGGCGAATTGACTGTGAAATGCGCGGAAATGACCATGAAGTGAAGGGGCATGACCATGAAATACGTCAAAATGACCGTGAATCAACACAGAATAGGCGGGAATGACCTCGATATGCATGAAAATCACGGTCATTCCCGCCTATTCCGTATTGATTCACGGTCATTTCGGCGCATTTCATGGTCATGCCCCTTCACTTCACGGTCATTTCGGCACATTTCCCGGTCCAATCGCCTCACTTCACGGTCATTTCCATGCATATCACGGTCATTCCCGCCTATTCCGTGTTGATTCACGGTCAATTCGACGCACTTCACGGTCAATTCACTTCACTTCACGGCCATTTCCACGCACTTCGCGGTCAATTCACTTCACTTCACCATCATTTCCATGCATTTCACGGTCATTCCCGGCGATTCCGTGTTGATTCATGGTCAATTCGATGCACTTCACAGTCAATTCACTTCACTTCACGCCCGTTTCCACGCACTTCACGGTCAATTCACTTAACTTCAACGTCATTTCCATGCATTTCACGATCATTCTCGGCGATTCCGTATTGATTCACGGTCATTTCCCTTCACTTCACGGTGAAGTGAAGCGAATTGACCGTGAAATACGTGGAAATGACCGTGAAGTGAATGGAAATGACCGTGAAATACATGGAAATGACAGTGAATCAACATGGGATCGCCGGGAATGACCGTGAAATGCATGAAAATGACCGTGAAGTGAAGCGAATTGACCGTGAAATGCGTGGAAATGATCGTGAAGTGAAGGGAATTGACCATGAAATGTATGGAAATGACTGTAAATCAACACGGAATTGCCAGGAATGACCGTGAAGTGAAGTGAATTGACCATGAAGTGCATGGAAATGAGCGTGAAGTGAAGTGAATTGACCGTGAAGTGCATCGAATTGACCGTGAATGAAGACGGAATTGCCAGGAATGACCGTGGAATGCATGGAAATGACGGTGAAGTGAAGTGAATTGACCGCGAAGTGCGTGGAAATGGCCGTGAAGTGAAGTGAATTGACCGTGAAGTGCGTCGAATTGACCATGAATCAACACGGAATCGCCGGGAATGACCGTGACATGCATGAAAATGATGTTGCAGTGAAGTGAATTGACCATGAAGTGCATGGAAATGGCCGTGAAGTGAAGTGAGTTGATCGTGAAATGCGTCGAAATGATTGTGAATCAACACGGAATATGCGGGAATGACTGTGATATGCATGGAAATGGGGGTGAATTGAAGCAATTGGACCGCGAAATGCACGAAAATGACCGTGAAGTGAAGACGCAGGACCGCGAAATGCATCGAAATGACCGTGCATTAACACGAAATATGCGGGAATGACTGTGGTATGCATGGAAATGGGGGTGAAATGAAGCGATTGGACCGCAAAATGCATGGAAGTGACCATGAAGTGAAGAAGCGGGACCGCAAAATACGTCGAAATGACTGTGAATCAACACGGAATATGCGGGAATGACCGTGATATGCATGCAAATGGGGATGAAGTGAAGCAATTAGACCGCGAAATGCACATAAGTGACTGTGAAGTGAAGACGCAGGACCACGAAATGTGTTGAAATGACCGTGAATCAACACGGAATATGCGGGAATGACCGTGATATGCATGAAAATGGGGGTTAAGCGAAGCGATTGGACCGTGAAGTGCATGAAAATGACCATGAAGTGAAGACGTGGGACCGTGAAATGCGTCGAAATGATCGTGAATCAACACGGAATATGCGGGAATGACCATGATATGCATGGAAATGGGGGTGAAGTGAAGCGATTGGACCGCGAAATGCATCGAAATGACCGTGAATCAACACGGAATATGCGGGAATGACCGTGATATACATGGAAATGGGGGTGAAGTGAATCGATTGGACGGCGAAATGCGCAGAAGTGACCGTGAAGTGAAGACGCGGGATCGCGAAATGCGTCGAAATGACTATGAATTAATACAGAATATGCGGGAATGACCGTGATATGCATGAAAATGAGGGTGAAGTGAAGCGATTGGACCGCGAAATGCACGGAAGTGACCGTGAAGTGAAGACGCGGGATCACGAAATGCGTCGAAATGACCGTGAACCAACACGGAATATGCGAGAATGACCGTGATGTGCATGGAAATGGGGGTGAAGTGAAGCGATTGGGCCGCGAAATGCACAAAAATGGCCGTTAAGTGAAGACGTGGGACCGCAAAATGCGTCGAAATGACCATGAATCAACACAGAATATGCGGGAATGACCATGATATACATGGAAATGGGGGTGAAGTGAAGCGATTGGACTGCGAAATGCACGAAAATGATCGTGAAGTGAAGACGCGGGTCCGCGAAATGCGTCGAAATGACCGTGAATCAACACAATATGTGGGAATGACCGTGATATGCATGAAAATGGGGGTGAAGTGAAGCGATTGGACTGTGAAATGCACGGAAGTGACCGTGAAGTGAAATTCACGGAAATGACCATGAATTTTCGTAAATGAAATTGACCGCAAAGTGAATGAAATGGATTTTAGACCATCAACCTGATGAAATCTTGGAAAATAACTAGGTTAGTTAGCTAAAGTAGCTTCTCTTACCCCAAAATCATATAGGGTACATCAAATAACTAAGTTTGGTTTAGAAGATATTCTTGTTAAATGAATAAAGAAAGAAATGAAAAAAAGAGAGAAATTTTTTTTATATGCTTATATATACATATTTATATAAATATGTATTTGAGAAAATTGTAGGTAGAATAAAGTTCCCCATGTAAAAAATAAAATAAAAATAAAAAAATAAAAATTAAATAGATTGGCATAGACTACAGTTATGGCTACGGTTATAATCTATAGCTAAATATAAAATACCTTTTTCGATTAATCGAAAATTGCAGGATTTTCGAGGCAAACTCGCTGGAGTGTTTTGGACCTTTTTCGATTAATCGAAAGAACTTCGATATATTGAAGTACATCGCTGTTATGGCTATAGCTACGGTTATAATCCGTAGTTAAAGGAATTGACTCTCACATGAAAAGCGGAAAAACAGGGGCATTTTCGACATGAGAAATGGGGCCGTACAGCTGGGGCTTATTCTTGGGAGGTGAAAAGCGAGTGGGCTTCAAAAGGTTGATGGGCCATATATGGGTCATAAAATTTCTCAAAACGTTGGTATATGGAGGCTCAAAATTTTGTTTTCTTTTCTATGAGGAAAAGTAAAATGTAGGTTAAGTTGCAGCACGTGATCGTTGAATTCTTCAGCAGCATCTTTGACTTGCAGCAGGAAAGGCTACCAAATCCACAATAGAAACATCATTCTCACCATAGACAGATTTAAAGTGAAAATTTCTCATTGGACGTGATAGTCAAGTAAGATTTTTGAGCAAATCTCTGTTGAAGTACCTTGATATGCATTGATACACACCATCCTACGGGGGCTTTAGCGTTTAAAGTAAGTAGTTGTTTGACATGATATCAGGTGGAGCTCCACCATACATGTGCCATTAGAGGTTGGTGTATCAATATATATCAAAGGACTTTAACATTTTTAGCTCCAACTTCTGTTTGGTTTAAATGAACACTTTCTTATCTGTAAACACTTTTCATCGAAAGAAAAAAGAGGTAAAAAATAATAATTTTGTTATTGTTGTACCTTATTTCTAGTTGTTTCTGGGAAATTCAATTGGAAAAGGACATGTGTCGTGGCATGGGAAATATATAGCATGTTAACGGTGGAGAGAAACATGGTCGAGCAAAAAGAGGCAAAGAGCGGTCCAGCGTAAAAGAAGGATTAGAGGGACATGAGGAGATAGAACAATCTGGAACGCCAATGCGGCAATGATTCAGCTAACATGAGAAAGAAGAAATTTTAGAGTAATTAAAAAGAGATGCTGAAGAGTTATCGTGACAACCAAGGAACGGATCATCTGGATGATTCTCATCTCCCAGGAGAATCTATAAATAGCATAGGAAATCTACAAAGCAAGAGTCACATACCTGTCAAACTATCTTTCAATTATCTTTCCTTTTGAGTAATCTTAGTTTTGTCTTAGGAGTAGCATTAATCCTTTAGCTGTAATCAATTAGTTATAATCCAAGTCTACCTCATACGGTAGACCAGTAGACTTTTATCTCAATACAAGCAATTCTTCATTTAGAAAGAGTTCTTACAATTGCACCTCAATTGATTATAAGTATTTCCTTCTTGTTTGGTGATAGATAGCGTCAAAAAAGTCTTTGATGGGTTTTTTTGACCCGTCGTCGACCGGTCGTGAGCCTCGCTCGACGGGTCGAAAGCTATGGTTGACTAGTTGTGGAAGACAAGTCGTGGCACGACTCAAAGTCCAACGACTGTGGACTATTTCTCTTCGGGGTGCTTGACCAGTTGAAGGAGGTGCTCGACCGATTGAAGGTGGCTCTCGACCAGTCCTGGACTCGGTTCGACCAGTTGAGGTTACACAGATTTGTTCTGCGATTTTGCGCCGATTTCGTGTCGCAAGTCCTTTCGCAACTGGAATGTGGAAAGGAGTTTCCTAAAACTTTAAATAGGGATTCTTAGGATTTTTCTAGGTACAACGAGAGGGTTTCCTAAAGCTTTACAAGGGATTTGCTAAAGGGTTTAGGGTTATCAAGGGTGAGAGAGAGAGAGAGGAAGCTTATAGAAGGGAGATTATGCTCGTGGAGGTTATCTACTGTGCAACCTATATCTCAGCGCTTCTATGTCCTCGTAATCGGTGAGATCTCTCTGTTTTTCTTTATTTCTCTCATTGTTTATCCACTCCTGCATGAGTGAAGAAGTTTGTAACGTTCTACTTCATAGTGGATTGTTGATCTGGACGAGGTCCCGTGATTTTTTACCTCTTTGAGGGTTTTCCATGTAAAAATCTCTTGTGTGGTGTGTGATTGATGCATTGATTGTTTTCATTGCTTTATTATCCATAATTCTGGTTTGTTCTGGAGGGCTAGATCCTAAGGTTTTGTGCAAGGCCCCCAACAAAGTGGTATCAAAGCTAAGTTCATTGAACGGGTAGGATCGGTTTTGAATTATGGAAGGTGGCTCATCAAGGATGATCAGTCTCAATGGTTCTAACTGGACCATATGGAAGGCTAAGATGAAGGACTTGCTTTATTGCAAGGACCTATATTCTCCAATTTTAGGCATATCAGCAAAATCCAAGGATATGACTGATGATGATTGGAAGAAGATGGACAGAAAGGCGGTGGAGTTTGTTAGACAATGGTTGGTTGATTCTGTGTTCCACCATGTGTCTATAGAAACCTCAGCCGCTAGCCTATGACTGAAATTACAAGGGCTGTATGAGAGGAAGACAGTTAGTAATAAGATTTTTCTGATAAGGCGACTTGTGAATCTCAAGTTCGAGGATGGTGGTTCTGTGGCCGAGCACATGAATGAGGTTAGTAATATAGTGAACCAACTCTCCTCTATGAAGATGGTCCTAAATGATGAATTGCAGGCTTTACTATTGCTTAGTTCATTGCCTGACAGTTGGGAGACATTGGTGGTATCTCTAAGTAACTCTGCGCCAAATGGAAAGATATCCATGGAACAAGTAACCAATTGTCTCTTCAATGAGGAGACAAGAAGGAAATCTCAGAGGTCTACTCAGCAAGAGGCTGTTGTGACACAGGAACGAGGGAGAGGAAAGAACAAGAAGGGCGGGATGGCCCGAGATAAATTAAGGAGCAAGTCGAGTAACAAAAAAGATATTGATGGCTGGAATTGTGGCAAGAAGGGCCACTATAAGCATGAATGTCATGGTAAAAGAAATGACAAGAAAGGGAAAGGGAAGGAAGATGAATCAGATTCCACTGCGGTCACTTCAGATGGCGACGTTGTAGTTATTCTTTCTGCAGATCATGATGTATGTCTCACGGCTACGAGTCAGGACACCGACTGGGTGATAGACTCGGGAGCTTCTTTTCATGCGACTCCACGCAGGGACTCCTTCACAAGTTACAAGTTAGGTGACTATGGGACTGTGAAGATGGAAAATTTTGGCGTGTCAAAAATCATGGGAGTCGGTGACATTTGTGTAAAGACCGATGTGGGCTACACATTGGTTCTCAGGGATGTGAGGCATATCCCAGACCTTCGCCTAAACTTGATGTCGACGAGAAGGTTAGATGATGATGGCTATGAAAGCTAGTTTGCTAGTGGGCGATGGAAGCTCATCAAGGGTTCATTGATTGTGGCCAGAGGAAAGAAGTGTTGCACTCTTTACAAGGCAAGTGTCAGTATGTGCAAGGGTGGGTTGAACGCAGCAGAAGATTCAGCTATTAACATATGGCACAGGCGTCTAGGCCATATGAGTGAAAAAGGGCTTCAGCTACTAGTGAGGAAGCGGCTCCTTCCAGACGTGACAGGTACACCTCTCAAAACCTGTCTTGATTATTTATCAGGGAAACAACATATAGTTTCATTTGTTAAATCTGCTTCTCATGTTAATAAAGCGCATGCATTAGATTTGGTTTATTCTGATGTTTGTGGTCCTATGAGGATAAAAACCTTGGGTGGGGCATTGTATTTTGTTACTTTTATAGATGATGCATTTACGAGGGTTTGGGTTTATGCTTTGAAATCCAAGGACGAGGTCTTTGGTGTGTTTAAATTGTTTCATGCTATGGTCAAGAGAGAGACAGGTAGACCATTGAAGTGCATCCGCACTGACAATGGTGGTGAATACATTGGCGACTTTCATGAGTATTGTAAGTCCCTGGGTATACGGCTGATGTTTTATTTAAACCAACACGATTTAAATGATTTTTAAACTCGCAAGTATACGAATCAGATGTAGATACGGTACGTATTACGAGATCGTTCCCACGAGGACTAATCGTTATAATTCAAATCTATGACTCTCCTTAACTAATCCAACAAATAATGGAATGAACTACTAAGCACAATTCTATGAAAAAAATAATTAAGAACAGGGAAGAAAATTCAATCAGAGAGAGAGAGCACTAGGACTTTCGAATCCACCCCTAATTATCTTAACCCTTGTTTTGTCTGTTGGTTCACCTTGATCTAGATTGATACCACTTAAATAAAGAAAGCACAATCTGTGTCCTTAATCGGGCATACAGAATGTCTAATTCCTTTAAGCAATGCCATGAATAACATATCCCATGTCCTTGGTCGGGTACATGGAATGTACATTCATTAAAGCACCCTGTTTCTTCCTCTATAGGAAACTTGTTCTTGATCAGACACAAGCACCTATAAATAGCATCCAAACAACATCCATATATATACTTTGGTCAAGTTCATAGATGGAGAAGTATAGAATTTAAACTCATAAAGCCCAGTTAGAGAAAGAAACAAATTAATTAATATTCAAAGTAAATCAACCAATACAAGAGCTAATCAAATTAGGGGCTTCATCTCAGCCCTAGCTGAGAGATTAGCGACCTATAAAATCCATAAAAAATATTAAATAAAATTCATAAAAATTAAACACCAAACCAATCGATCTCACTCTTCCTCCTTCTCTTTCTTCTCTTTCTTCTCTCCCTGGCTCTGGATCTCGAATTCACAGTTCTCAATCCTTTCCACGTCCATAACTCCCCTTTTATAGGCTCAGCTGGATGGTGGTCGGGCAGTCGTAGAAGGACTCCTGAGTACCAATTTTCACTGTGATCGGTGGGCCCCATGAGGTGTTTTCGGAAAATCTACCCCATCCATTGGATTGACGAAATTTCGCCGAAATGGGTGGTTTTGAACGTCCATCGACGCGGCCTAGAGAAGAAAATGCAAAGATCGGTTTTGAACAGGATAGCCCTTTTGTGGCCTTCAGATCACGCACGTGTGTACGCATGGGAGTGATCGGCATGATTTTGTAGTATTCATGGCCCTCACACGATGGACGGCTCGGATCGGCCGTACGGTTGGACGGGTGGGGATGTAAAACGGCCGGCGGCCGTACGTTACTGTGGACGCCAAACCGGCCATTGATGATGGTGGGGCCCATTCCTCGATTGAATGAAAATCCACTCCGTTCATCGGAATAAGGATCGAAAAGGTCGGAAATGACCGCTTTTTTTCGTTTTGGTGTGTCACACCGATCTTTACTCCGCCGTCAATCGATGTTTGAACGGTTGGGACTGAGCTTTCATTTCAATTTTTGCCACCTAGGCAATGTTGATGGTTGTATCGGGAAGCGGATGGACGGCTTGGATTGTCCATTTGGACACAAGGTGGGCCCCACAACCGACGACCGGTCGGTGCATGAAGCAGATTGAAGACCGGCGCGGGTCGGCGCCTCGGCCCGACCAATCGCGGTGCGGGATACCGACACGGTGTACTGGTGTACACTCCCCATACACAGGCCCACCGAGATGTTTACGAAAGATGTCCGTCCATCCTCTTTCTCATATTATTTCCACCGTCGGGGCAGAAGTTCCAAATATCAAAGGTCCCAAATTGAGATTAACGGGATGATCATCGCGTTGGAGTACTTCCCAAGATCATTAATGGCTGAAATTTAATATGTACGGTTAATTTACGACCCCCATCATATGTATGAAGTTTCGAGTTGATCGGATGGCGAAAAATACGTGATCTTGCATTCTGGACCTTTTTCGGGCCCCTTTGGCTTGCTTTCCTCAAATCCCAGGCGTGTAAAATCTTTACTATTAGTTTTCTGGAGTCCATCCCGTGCTCTGGTAATTTTGGAGCGTCAAATTCATGCTTTTAACATCAATTTCCAATTACCGCTCCTGATTTCATCCTGTAATAAAAACACGATTAAAACACTCCATTAAACCTTATCATGTACGTAAAATTAGGCAATTACTGGGGTCTGGTATGCAACATTTAACACTCATCAACGGCATGAACAGACAGTTCCCAAGACCCCCCAGCATAATGGTGTAGCTGAGCGAATGAATCGCACCATTGTTGAGAGAATTAGATGCATGTTATCCCATGCGAAGTTGCCTAAGACGTTCTGGGGAGAAGCAATGCACACAACAGTGTACTTGATAAACAGGTCTCCATCAGCCCTGTTGAATGGAGAAGTGCCTGAGAAGGTGTAGACTGGACATGATCCATCGTACAGTCATCTCAGGGTGTTTGGATGCAGGGCATCCATTCACATACCAAAGGACGAGAGGTCCAAGCTTGATATGAAGATCAGATAGTGTGTGTTCTTAGGGTACGGTGATGAAAAATTTAGTTACAGATTGTGGGATCCGACCAAGAGAAAGCTCATCAGGAGAAGAGATGTGGTTTTCTTTGAAGATCAGTGTATAGAAGACATTAGTTAGCCAGAGAAGAACCAGCCTAGTTCAGGTGAGCTAGAGGACATAGATCCGGTTACTCCTCCCTTGGTGCCTGATGATGGGGGAGTACAATAAGGTGCGGAGGACGAGGGAGTTCCTTCAGAAGATAGACCAGGGGAGCAGCCCCCACTTGACCCACCTGTTGAGCCATAGGTGAGGAGGTCGTCTAGGGACAGACAGTCGTCCGAGAGGTACTTACCACATGAGTACATTATATTGACTGATGGGGGATATCCAGAAGATTATTCTGAGGCCCTAGCCGACAAGCATAAGGGGGAGTGGTTGAAAGCTATGCAAGAGGAGATGGAATCCTTGCATAAGAACCACACCTATTATATGGTGAAACTACCTAAGGGAAAGAAAGCTCTGAGTAACAAGTGGGTGTTCAGAAAGAAGATTGAGCAGAAGAATTCACAGACGAGGTTCAAGGCCAGACTTGTGATGAAAGGTTTTGGTCAGAGGAAAGGTATAGACTTCGAGGAGATATTCTCACCAATGGTGAAGATGACATCCATACGGGTGTTGCTTGGGTTGGCGGCTAGCATGAATCTGGAGATAAAGCAGTTAGATGTTAAAATTGCATTTCTCCATGTTGACCTAAAAGAAGAGATCTACATGCACTACCAGAGGGGTTCAAAGTCAAGGGCAAAGAGCATATGGTGTGTAGGCTGAAGAAGAGCTTGTATAGGCTGAAACAAGCTCCATGGTAATGGTACAAGAAGTTTGACTCATTTATGTTGAAACATGGGTATGACAGAACGGAGTCGGACCATTGTGTGTTCACACACAAGTTCTCAGATGGTGATTTCTTAGTTCTGCTATTATACGTTGATGACATGCTCATCATAGGAAAAGACATCAAGAAGATCGACAGGCTGAAACAGGAGTTGGGCAAGTATTTTGCAATGAAAGACTTGTGCCCAACTAAACAGATCTTAGGAATGGAAATAACCCGTAACAGAAGCAGCAAGAAGCTCTGGCTGTCACAAAAGCGGTATATCAAGAAAGTTCTAGAGCGGTTCAATATGAATGCAGCGAAGCCGGTTAGTACTCCACCGGATGGTCACTTCAGATTGAGCGACAGGCAGTGTTTCAAGACGAAGGCAGAGGTGGAAGAGATGCAGAAGATACCCTACGCGTCAGCTGTAGGAAGTTTGATGTATGCTATGGTGTGTACACGCCCAGACATAACATATGCGGTTGGTGTTGTCAGCCGGTATCTTGCCAATCCTGGCAAAGAACATTGGCAAGAACCAGTGAAATAGATACTACGGTATCTAAGAGGCTCATCCAGGTTGAGCCTATGCTATGGTGACGATAAACCTGTGTTAGAGGGCTACACAGATGCAGATATGGCAGGTGACAGACTCCAGGAAGTCTACATCGGGGTTCATGTCACTACGTGAAAAATGGAAAAAAATGACAGATTTAGAGACGGTTCTGGACCGTCTCTAAAATTGCTTGGTTTAAAGACGCTTTAGAGACGGCCGTAAACCGTCTCTAAAATTTTAAACGGCCCCTGACCGTCCTTAATATTGTCTTAAAAATTTGAACGTCCAAAAACCATTTAAGACGGTCGTTGACCGTCTTATATGCGGTCATCTGAGACGGTCATTGGCCGTCCGCATTAGAGACGGTCCTTGACCGTCTTATACGTGGTCATCTAAAACGGTCATTAGCCTTTTGCATTAGAGACGGTCATTGGCCGTCCTTTACCTGAAATCTGAGACTGTCAAAGACCGTCTCTATTAGAGACAGTCCTTAACAGTCTTATAGCCTTGTCAAAGACCATCTCTATTAGAGACGGTCTCAAATCGTCTCTATTAGAGATCTGCCAAAGACGTCTCTCTATTAAACCATCTCTATTAGATTAGTCTTATAGCCGTCTTATTAGAGACGGTCTTTAGCCCTCTTTTAATTGTAGTCTGAGTCTTTGGTCTCTATTAGAGACGGTCGTTAGCCGTCTTGTTTCCCTGTGAAAGACAGTCTCTAGTAGAGACTGTCAAGGACCGTCTCTATTAGAGACTGTCAATGACCATCTCTATTAGAGACGGTCCTTAGCCGTCTTGTAGCCGTCATCTGAGACCGTTAAAGACCGTCTGCATTAGAGACGGTCCTTAATCGTCTCTAATGCTCAGGTCCTTACCAACCAAAAAATTATGAATTTCGAAAAAAAAAAAAAGTAGTTAAGAAGCTTAGAAAAAATAATTAACAATATTTATAAAAAAAAACTGTGATTTTATAAAAATCAAAATTTTGAAAAAAAAATTAAGAACTTTGAATAATGTTGATAACTTTGAAAAAAAAAAATTTTGATAAAAAATGATATTTTGAAAAAGAAAATATTAAAAATTAAACAAAATTATGAAAAAAATGACAAATTGTAAAAAAATATATTTTTTAAAAAAGAAAACTAGATTTTATATTTTGACAAAAAAAATTTAAAAAGTTATATAGCAAGATTTCGATTAAAAAATGATATTTTGAAAAAGAAAATTTAAAAAATTAAACAAAATTGTGAAAATTTTGACAAATTGAAAAAAAAAAATTAAAAAGAAAAGTAGATTTTGCATTTTGACAAGAAAAATTGAAATATAACAAAAGTGTGCCCACTAAAAAATGATATTTTGAAAAAGAAAATTTAAGAAATTAAACAAAATTGTGAAAAAATTGACAAATTGTAAAAAAATATGTTTTTTAAAAAAGAAAACTAGATTTTGTATTTTGACAAGAAAAATTGAAAAGTTAGATAACAAAAGTGAGATTTTGATGATGTGTTGTATATCCTTGCCGCCCCTATATATGTTTCTCCAACCCATTTTTTGGTCGGGTATAAAAAATTGTGTAGATTTTGCATCTTTAGTGGACCACACCACTAGAAAGAATGATAATATAGTACCTCGCCATTAAAAATTATAAAGAGCCCATCGTAATATTTTAGTAATGTTTATTTGCAATCCAACTTGTTGATAATGTAAAGAAGATCTAGATGAAGGTAAACTACAAAGATCAAATTGATACCACAAATATCATCTTGATATAAAAGTTTTGTGGCCTTTAGATATATACACAAATAAATCATATCCAAAGATTAAATGGACCGCATTCATGTTAAGGCATGTGAAGTAGTACTGTTTTAGGCTGCAAATGAGTCGTATGCTGCACAAATTAATTGTGATTGGAAAGCAAGTGCGATATCTTTTTTTTTTTTTTTTTTTTTTGTTTTTTTTTTTTTGTCATAAGTAATCTTTTAAAACTATTCTGGTTAGTTTTAGGTTGTAATTCTGCTTCATTTGAGATCCACACAAAATAGAGAATCAGCATAACCTAATGGTTATAGTGTTTTTTTTTTTTTTTTTTTTTTTTTTTTTTGAAGTACAAGCAATGGCCCGCATTGGCGGTCAATTTCGGGTCAGGTTGGTCCCAACATGCGTTCTTGATTGTGTTTAAAACATTGCATATGTATGCAAGTGGATAATAAAATTCTTATGTGTTTAAAAACATATATTTTAAGATATTTTTAATTTTATCATACCAACATAAATGCATTGGGTCACATATATTAGAATTAAAGTTAGTGGTTAGTGGGATATGATGTATGATATTTGATGAATCAAGACATTTGACATGAGACTATTATAGTAAGTAGTAGAGCTGGGCAGGAGATGACTCGACTAACTCGACTCGTTCAGACCCAACTCGATCTGAACCGAATGGTGAGTCGGTTCGAACCGAGTAGGCTTCACCCAATCCGAACTCAAACCAAGTCGAGTTCGAGTTATCTAGTAACTCGACCTGACTTGACCCGAAACTCGATTTGGTTAGACTCAACTCAATCCGAAACCTGACTCCAATTCGGGTGTGTGTGTGTGACTCGATCCGAAACATGACTCGAAATCGTGTGTGTGTGTGTCATATATATATATATATATATATAATATATATATATATATATATATATCAAATGAATCATATCCAAAGATTAAATGGACCACACCTAAGATAAGGGGAACATATTGGAGGCCATAAAAGTTTTGGATCGAGATGATTTTCGTTTTTCCCCTTCATCTAGGCATGTCTGACCTAATAAATAGATTGAATGCTAAATAAATGGTATAGTGGGCCTTACAAGGATTTAAATGATGGATATCCAATCACTATTGTTTTCATGCGGTGTGGTCCACTTGATATTTATATACCTCTCATTTTTGGCCCCACCATATGATGTATGTTTTATATCCACACCTTCCATCCATTTGGAGAGTTCATTTTAGGGCAATATCGAAAGAACGAGTTATATCCAAAGCTCCAGTGGACCCTAGCACAAAAAACAGTGGGACAGTGATGCCCACCATTAAAAACTTCTAAAGGCAACAAAAGTTATATATATATTAATCTTGTTTGCCCAATATCTTTCTGGACAATCTAATTGGTTGAAATTGAAGAGTAAATAACTTCAGATGTTTAAATCAAAATTCACTCAAATTGTTAATCAATCTTGTTTGCCCAATATCTTTCTCATATGTAGTATGATCGAGGCGAGTAACCATTTTTGGATGTTGGTCGATGCTCCATGAGTCCCACCATGATGTATGTGTTCATCCATGCCGTCCATCCATTTTTACAAATCATATTAGGGCCTGATACCAAAAATGAGAGGGATATAAATCTCAGGTGGACCACACCACATGAAAACAATAGTGATTGGATATCCACCATTAAAACCCTCCTAAGGCTCACTGTACTTTTTATTTGACATCCTATCTATTGATTAGGTCATATAGGCCCAGATGAAGGGAAAAAAAATATCAGATTGATCCATAACTTTATATGGCCCTTTTAATGGTCGACGCTCATTCAACACTATTTCCTATAATGTGGTCCAGTTGAGATTGGGATATACCTCATTTTTTGTCCTACGGTGATTTTTATTTGTCATCCAACCTGTTCAATAGATCACAAATGCATGGATGAAGGGAAAACTAAAATATCAACTTGATCCAAAACTTCAGTGGCCTCCCAAAATTTTTTAATGGTAGACGTTTAGTTTATACTATTTTCTATGATGTGGTCCACTTCAAATTTTTATAGGTTTCATTTTTTAGCTTATGTAATAAAATTATATGTTAAAATGGATGGATGGAGTGGATAAAATGAATAAATCATGGTAGGCCCCATAGGATTTACTCTGTACTTTTGGGACGTGGATTTCCTGCGAAAGCCTTTCGCAAGAAGTTCCTGCGCAAGGATTCTGGATGGGGCCCACTGTGATGTTTGTTAAAAATCCAACCCGTTCATCCGATTTTTGAGCTCATTTTAGGACATGACACCAAAAATGATTAGGATCAAAAACTCAAGTGGGCCATACTAGATGAAACAGTGGGGAAAGGAATTCCTACTGTTGAAACCTTCCCAGGATCCACCTTGATGTTTATATTCCATCCAAATCGTTTATAAGGTCATTTTCACTGTGATGAAGTGAAAAAGCCAAGAAATTAAATTGATACAAAAGTTTTGTGGCCATATAAATGTTTCAACTGTGGTCACTAAATCTCCACTGTTTCCTCTCGTGTGGCCCACTTGAGTTTTTGATCCTCCTCATTTTTGGTGGCATGTCCTAAAATGAACTCTAAAAATGGATCGACGGAGTGGCTTTCTCACAAACATCATAGTGGCCCATATAGAATCTTGCGCAGGAACTTCCTGAGCCTTTCGCAGGAAATCCACGTCCATACTTTTAGGAACCGATTGACTACTCCCCCTCACACCAGCCAATGACAGGTGGCCGGTTCTCTATGGCTCCTACCATGATGTATGTGTTTCATCCATGCCGTCCATATATTTTGATAGGTAATTTTACAATATGAGACTAAAAATGAGATATATGCAAATCTCAAGTGGACCACATTACAGGAAACAGTGTTGAATGAGCGTCGACCATTAAAAATATGATCAATAGCCATAAAAGTTTTGGATCAACCTGATTTTTATTTTTTCACTTCATCCGGTCTTGTGTGACCAAATCAACGGATTGGATATCAAATAAAAGTCGTGGCCAAAAGTCAATTATCTGTCGGCGCACCACACATTTTGAATGGTGGACGTCCAACTGTTCACCTTTTTCTCATTTTGTGGTCCACCAGAGACTTAATTAGGGCTAATTTTTGATGGTATAACTCAAAATGAAGTTGAGAAATGGATGGACGGCGTGGATGAAACATATCCATCATGATGGGGCCCATAGAGCCCTCCCCTTTCTAAAGCTATATTTACCGTTTTTTCTTTTGTAAAAAGACAGTGAGTTTTGTACAAAATGTAAAATAGTAGTGACTCGTTCATGAAAATAGTGGCAATGATATAGAGTTATCCAGACCATTAAAATAATCCTTCTAGTTGTAAATATTTAATATTTATAATTTTCTTATATAATACAATCTTAACCATCCAGAAAATGGTCCCTCTTGCATGTACGACTGTTAACAGGTTCTTTTGTTATAAATAATGCTAAACACACACTGTTTCGGATTTGAAAGGGTTATCTTATTTAGAAGAGGATTTGCGAGCGCCATTTCTTTTTTTCCATTTTTAAGCCACGACATCTTCCATCGCTAGCATCTTCCATCGCCTCGAGCAGCGGCATCTTCCTTCACCATTGACAGCGTCATCTTCCATGGATCAGTGTCTTCAAATAGGTGAGCTTCTCTTTCCTCACTGATCGGACCCACCATGATGTGTTTTATGTGGTCCCACTATGATGTATTCCACTATGATCGGATCCATCATGTGGGCCACACCATTGGAATCACCGATCCCATTGTGTATGGTAACGGGCAGATTGAGGAAGATGGTATCGTGTCCTTCCTCTCGGACCCAATCGGTCAAGGGCTGGAAATCATCGTAAGAGCGGTCCGTATCCTTTTTATCTCCTTTTCCCATTTTAGTACTCGTTTGGGCTTAGTATACCAAGAGAACTGGAGGCAAGAACTTGCATTGATTTATACAGAGTTATACGGATGCATTTGGATGGAAAAATTCAGTTTGGGTTCTTTTGGAAGGCAAGAAAGGAAAAACGGTGATTTGGGTTTTCTTCCAAATGAATATTCTTTTTCTATTGCTTAGTGTTTAATGGAGTTTTTGTATTGATTCGATGATGCTTTGGTGGTGGTGTTGTGATCCTCTTGGTTGAGCAAATGTGAAAATTCCTTTATTTTTTTTAAAGGGTGAGTTGATAGAGCGATTTGTGGGGCCCACATCTTTGCACTGTGGCAAGTGGGGGCCATGGTTCGGTGATCTAGGCCATTGGCCCAATTGGATGGAACTCGCTCCGAAAATTGCCCTGATTGGAGGATCTTGATTTCTCATATTAGGGACCATTTTTTTTCTCAATCATCTCTGGGTTTCTCTTTTTAACAGGTCTGATTGTTGGGTGGACTGGTGTTGTCCTCTTCTTACTCTATTCCTCTTAACCATCTATATGCAAGATGTGGGGGCTCATAATGATAAGTGATGGGCCCCACTAGTAGTAACTAAGGCCCGTTATACAAATCATGGGGCCGAGGAATTGGATGCTTGTTCCCTAGATTCTCACAAATTGAAAGATCACAGCCATCCAGCCTTTGGCCTTTTCACATTGGATGTGGTTTTGTTGTTTTCTCAATGCCTCATTTAGGCACATGGACGGTTCGATTTTTTGTATTTTTTGTTTCATGTTGGGTGTTTAGGAAATGATCTCTTTAATGATACTAGTTGAAGTAGGTTCTGATACTTGTTAGTCTGAAATTTTCTTGAATTTCTCTTTTGGTTAGTATTTTTGGGACTTTTTGATATTTCCAGTTGGTGATAATTGGTTTTGGCCTTTAGTTTTTCATGTTTTTCTGTTATTTGTCCTTGAATTTTTATGGTTTTGTTTTATTTTGTTTTGTTTTGTTTTTATTTTTTTTTTTTTATTTTTTTATTTTTTATTTTTGAGTTAAGGAATGTTCTTTGGTGTAGCCTTTCAGCTGTTTTTGTTAGAGATTGAGTTATTCTAGCTATGATAGCATCTGATTTCATTTTCACCCATTTATTCATTGTCGTGGGGCTAGCTTTTTTCATTGCTACTGTTAGAGATTGAGGCCAGTTGTTCTATGACCTATATTTTTCAATCGAGAGTGATGGGTTGACTCTTTTTTAGTTTCTCTTCTTAGATTTATTGCTGCTTTTATGGGGATTTAATGTTCATACCTTTCATTTTTTTTTTTTTTTTTCTTTTTTGCCATGCAATGGAGGTGTGAATTGTATTGTTGTTGTTTTTGTATTGTTACCATTTTTTGATGGGATGATTAAAAGGCTTGTATTTCCTTATTTCATTTTTGGAATTTATTGCCTACGATGTCCCATCACCGCCTTTTTTGCAAGATTGGTTGGATGATTATTCCGTTTTTTTCTTTTTATGTGTTCTTGCTATTTTTCAACTACTTAATGATGTGGTTGGTTACAAGTGAAAATTTTTCAAATTTGAAAGAGATTGGGATTTGGTCTTATAGTAATTCTTTTGTATTTGAATGGTAGAACTTACATAATGCAATCTCTCTTGTTACTGGTTGTTTGGATTGATCATACCTTTTACATATGAAATATCAATGCCATTAATCTCATCCAGAACAAAGACAGCAACAATTTATAACAGAAATTTCCCCAGATTTCCCTTTGCGTTGATATTTCAGCAGAACAGCTGGTTAGCTGCTCTGTTGTTGCATCTGGGGTGAACAGATGTATCCCAAATTTCGTTCTTCCTCTCTTTATTCATGAAGGTGCATGATAATGGACATATATTTGATAAATGAAAATAAGAAAAGAAATCAAGAAGTCATGAAACAATATTAAGAAAGTGCCAGGTCTTTATACTAAACAAGAAGTCGTGAAGATTCTTATGTAATTCTCATATTTTGCAGCCATACTAGCAACCACACAATAGAGCAGTTGCACGGAGAATTCAGAATATGGGATGGAGGGCTGATGGTGGTCTTTGGCTTCTAGTGCGTGGTGGTGGACTTTACCTTAGCAAAGGCACAGGGGTAAGTAAAAGAGAAGAACTTTCTCATTTTTAAAGAAAAAAAGAAAGAAAGAGTGTGTAATGTAGATTTGTGTATCTATATTCTTATCTAATGATGCCTGAATACTAGTATTATTTTTTTTACTAATTATTATTATTATTATTTTTTTTTTACTAAGATTGCAAATGCAGGTGCGTTTGGTTCTGTTAATTCTACCATTTTCATGCAGGACTGGGCATTGTCCCTTTGATGCTATTGTAGATGATATCACCAATTGGGTTGTCTTATCTATCCTATCTGATGACTTCTAAATGGATTACAGCATGGGAAAAGCTCGCCAGTTGGATCTGTAGGATAATCCAATCTGTACAATTTGTGGAGACTGGTCTATTTATTTGGGGGCCCACTCAATTCAAAGTATCATCATTGTTATATTTGGGCCTCTTTCAACTTCCAATTGTTATGTACAATTGCAGTTCAAAATATGGGTCTCAATTTTTTTAATCAAAATGATGAATGAATAACAATGGAATGGAGCATGTAATTTTATCTAAACAACGATTTAAAAAAACTAAAATTTTTTGACAGCATGAGATTGAAGGAATTTACTAGCTGCTATGGTCTTAAGATAAGCTTTTGATTGTGTGGGTGATTTGAAGTTATCGACCATGATAAATTTATCATGCTAAAATTTGCATATTCAATGTGTTCAACATGCAGCTATTTCTCATATGCTTCTCATATTTGCTAACCTTTCATTTGCAACTAGTCCATGATCAATGTTGGTGCATGCGTATTAATTAACTGAGTATATTCTTATATGGGAGATTGGTATATGAGAGGTAGATGATGCATGGGAACCAGATTCTTTATGAAAACTTTCAGTTTCCTTTAGATCCTACTCCATCTATCATCTATCACTTCTGGCAGCCTTTTTCAAAGTCTTCATGTCTTATGACTGCAAATTCCATCAGACAACATAGCCCACTGGATTATTCAAAGCACCCTTTGGTGATATTCCTTCTAGAGCATCCGGCCTCTATCATTATAGAAGCCTATTTTGAATAACAGCTATGGTTTTTGGCTAGGACAAGTTGATGCAAAAGAGTTTTAGGGTCCTCCAAATTGCAAAATCAAATGAGTAGAAAAGGAGTTGGTTCAATGACCTCCACTCTTAAACACTTGATTCACATGTTCATCATTATTTTTCATTATTTTTCTTTTTCCTTTTAATTTTTTGATTGAATGGCTTTTCATTGACATATTCTTTTTGGAATCCGTAGTGTATACTGCTGTATTTTATTTTACAATGCACCCTTCTTGATGAACGGCCTGGATCTTTGACAAGTGTTGTTCACCTAGATCTGTTTTCCTTTCAGATCTCATTGTTTGGAGTTTTGATTTTATTTATTTATTTTCTTTCTTTTTCATTTCAACCATCTCCACTGTATTGAAAGGCAAAGGAAAGGCCCTATTGAGGCACTCTGGCTTGATATAAGTTGTTGAAAACATCTTTTTCTTAATGTCTTTAATCTTTTTCATGGCTCTTTGAATCCTTTGATTAGAAATAATATTAGTTGACAGTTGTTGGTATGGGTAGCTAACAGTAGCTGGTACTCATACCAGCAGCAAAAGGGTACAAAAACCAAGAAGAAGGTTATTACAAGGATGGTTTTATATAGCACACTTTACCCAGCCAAGGGTTTGTGACAACAAGCAACTCTAATAAGATTTTTGTAGATATTGCTGCATAAGGAATATGATATTCATTCATTAAGCATGAGCTACCATCTTTGAAACTGAATCTGTCATTAGTTTCTTCAAAGAAGGGGGGTTGCTTGTGCTAGAGTGGTTCTTCAATCATTTTTATTTTTTTTTTGTTGATTAGTTTTGGTTCTTTCATGGTTTTAAGGGAATGGCATTGTGAGTTGTTTCATGCTTTCTAGGGCAATGTGAATGTGATTTAGGCTGATTGCGATTGCGTTATCATCCTCTAATTTGTTGGTTTTGTATGTGTGCAGATTTCGAAATTGAGCATGATACCAGTGGTATGTGTGATGGAGTGGATTCTTCATAATAAGAATTACTCTGGTCGGGTGATGATGGCGGTGTTTGTTGTGGCTCTCGGTGTTGGTGTTTGTACGGTCACAGATGTGGATATTAACTTGAAGGGTTTTCTTTGTGCTTTTGTTGTCGTGTTTTGTTCTTCTCTGCAACAGATTGTGAGTACTCGAACTTTCACCTTTACACACTTTCTCTATTTTATGGCTTTCATTTTATTTGCTTTTTGGTTATGGAATATTGACATTTTAAGATTAGAAAATTAAAGGAAGGTGTGAATAGATGCACAGTTAGACAGAATTGCAGTTGCTTGTCTAATAAAGTGGAAGAATCCAAGTTGTTGTTTCCTTTCTCAGCATCAAAATTACAATTTTTTTTTCTTTCCTTTTCCAATTCATTACACTTGCATTCAAATGTAGAGGCCATCGTTAGGACACTTGCATTCAAATGTAGAGGCCATCATTACACTTGCATCCAAATGTAGAGGCCATCGTTAGGACACTTGCATTAAAAAAAAAAAAAATCTTGAATCTCTCTATTTGAAACATGGGGCGTGTAGTTTTACTAGTACTGAATTTTCTGTGTTGCTGGTTGTTTGGGATTCTCTGTTTCAAATGATGAGTTGTGCAGATTTTGTCATGAAGGAGTCCATGGTGAAGCCCACAATCGTAAACCTTTGATAGGTAATCTACGAAAAAGAAAGATAACCTGTAAAAAGATGGTAAAGGAAAACTAAAACCCAGCAATTGTTCACATTCAATGGAACAGAAGCCAATGATCAGATGGTTGGGATCTTCAAATTTGAGAGATATTTAGGTCACATCTTCAAATTTGTACTACAATTCCTAAACGAAAATTGCTTTTAAGGAAAACCAACTGATCTGATTTGCACTATAGGGTACATTGCTAGATGGGCGGATAATCGCTGTTTTGATGTCTCACTATGAATGGGTTTTCCAAAATTCTCCTGGATCAACAGTTGTACATAGAAAACAAACCTCCCTCTGTTGCTACCAATAGCTTAATTAGATAAAAACTACTCATAACCGCCAAGATAATCATATTTTAAAAGGTCAAAGAGAATTGTTTTCCATTATCATTGTCTCACGATGCATTCTATCTCATACCATCACTTTCTTTCCATAAAATATCTGAATTGCCATTCAACAAATATTCTTGTGTATTTCTAGTATATTTTGTCAAAAACTGAACTTTCAAATGTTTCTGATTTTTTCCTAAACATGTAAATATAGCGCCTTTTTTAATTAACTTATATTTCTCACCTTTGAATAATGATTTGTTTCATTTTCTACTATTGTACTGCATTGTAATATATGTTCATTCATTCGATTTCATCAATTGCATGGATTTCTGTGATGGAAGTGCTACGAACATACAAATTAAATTGTGCATTTATGTTATAAACTTGGTGGACCTGCACAGTTCTCTTTCTTTTTTCTGAAAACTGAGTGCAAGATTTTTTATAAACTCTCCTTGTTTCAAGTAGCAGTGGCAATGGGCATTTGCTAATGAGAACCTTTATGTTTACTGTAGAAAGCAAATATCAGCCCAATGAGATGGCATTGCAATGTATGTTACATGGGTTGTGTTTTACTTTGGTTGGATGCTTGAGAATAACATGTTCTATTTATAATTATCATTACTTAATGGATTTTAGAGTGTTTCTGTTTGAATTCTGGGTTGAATGAGAAAAGTTTTTAATTTATCTCTCTTCATTATTGTTTTTTAAAAATTTATTTATTTTTTTATTTATAAATTTTAGGAACACATCGTGTCTTTAACCAGACAATGTCCCCTGTTTTTGTATATGTACATTATTGAATTGAGTAAGATACAAATGTTAGTAATGGATTGTGTAATGGCCCAGGTACAAGAATGTTTTCACTCCTTTTTTTTTGGTTTAACTATTATATTTTCTTATTTGTATTGATTTTATTGATAAAAGATGCTGCTTCATAACATGTTTCTTTTTTTCTTTTTTTCATTTCACAGCAACGTTCAGATCCCAATGTTGCTGACAGTTTTACAGGACCCGAAATCCAAATAAAAATGCCTTCATTGAAATTCTATTTTCTGTATAAGATGCCTTCATTAATTATACGGCGATTAATCGTGTATACCAGTGCTGCAATTGCTTTCCAGCAATTTTATGTTACTGTTAATGTTCATCTTTTTCTTTACTTGAAATTGTTTGTGCATATTGGCACCGTTGTGGGGCCAATATGCCATTATAGACCTATACGGCCATAAAGGGCCCATTTGATTTATTACTACTATTATTTTTTTCATTTTTTCTCTTTTTCCGCCTCTTTATTCATGTTAAGCACGAAGGAAGTTTATAAGCTAAGTTTAAACTAGATGTAGGCTTATTTTGAGGATCAAAACACAAAATAAAGTGGGATTCAATGAGCTGATGTGAAGTGGACCATATTGAGACATATCGAAAGGGATATACTATTCACTTTTTTTTTCCATTTTTCCATCTTTGTGTTGTTGTACTTATATATCATAGGCCCTAATCCACCAAATCATGCTTGACTTTTGGTGCTTAAATAGTGCTTACATAACTGACCTATAATTGTGTCACCCATTCATCATTACTCATGTGTAGACTTATATTCGTTATTATATTTTGATATTAGATTTTTAGAAGCCTAAATATTAAAGTTTTTCTGTTTTAGAGTCGGTTTCAGGTTAGTAATATTAGGCAGCTTGAGACGACATTGTTTCCAAAGAATAGCCCATTACACCATCAAATACATGTTCAAAACCAGAAAAAGAATACATTTTTCAAAGATCAATCTGGCCATGAACATCATTGGACCCATTGTAGATGGAGCATAGCTAGAAAATTGCATTGATTAGATAATTCCATCCATCCTATTGATTGTGTCACATATTTAAAAATGATATGTTCAACGAGTGAAATCAGATGGTTAAGATCGTTCAATCAGTGCAGAGTTCAGATGGTGCTCCATCAAGAATGGGGCCCATGATTTGAATGGGTTAGATGGCCCTACATGTGGCACACGTATGGTGGCCAAGACACCACAACTTAAGAAACGGTGGTCAGCTGTCAGCATACTCTACCCCTACTTTTTAATTGGCACATAACATGTATGCCTTTTGAAGTTCCTTGCTTGAAGAACATCATAGAAGAACATGTAATTTTTTTTTTAATGTGTGGATCCTTCATGGAGGGTTGTTTGTTCTTTTACTGTCCTTGACTGTTGCTTGCTTTGGTTTTCCATTAAATGTCCAGGTTCTGTTTGAAGAAATGTGCCAAGTGTCTGAAGCAACGGTATTCATTTTCTTATCCTAAAGGTCTATCACTCTTATTCATTTATGTTGGTTGCCAATATGCTGTCTATATCTTATTTAAATTCCTTGATGTTGTAGAAACCAGATCTTGTTATATTCGTTATGGATAGCAGTATTGGCTAAGCAACATTTGACCAAGCTCAAGCTCCACTCTAACTAAGAGCTGAAGTTCAATTCATTCATAGGACTTGAAAAACAGACAACTGAAGATTTTTTCTGTAACTTTCAGCTTTTGAATTATTGACATGTTGGCAACTTTTGTTGTTTGACATGAATCATTTATGGCATGCTAGTTTATATTCATCAGTTGGCACAAAAAGGTAAGCATCACTTTTTGTTAGAGTGGAGCAGATGTAATGAATACTGTTATTTTTGTTCTACTTTACATTTCTGTCTAGCTGACAACCTCCTTTACATTCTTTTCAATAGCTTGGTGGAATGAATTCCTTACTTGCAGTTGAACACTCACTTTCCATTCCCCTGATTTCCGAAGTTCCCAAAATCATCCTGGGGATGGATGTATCACATGGTTTCCCAGGCTAGTCTGACGTGCCGTTAATTGCGGCAGTAAGATAAGATGCATGATTTTTCTTTTCAACTGTTAGTCATAGAGTGACAGTACTTGTTTTAATTTTCTTGGATGGATGATGAATGTATTTGTAAATGTAAATGAAAATAAAGAACTTATAATATATATATATATATATATATATATATATTATCAATGGAGGATACCTGGTTTAGGGGGACATGAAATTCTTGCAGCTTATGGTATGGCGCCCCAATATTGGTTGTATGTTACTAGTATGTAGTAGATAATACTAGGTTCAATAGTAAATAATACTAGAGAATACCTAAACTCGATTGGAACCCAAAACTGAACCTGATTCCCTAAACCTAGACCTAAACCTATAACCTTAACCTAAACCTAAACCTATACTAAAACCTAAACCTAAACCTAAACTTATAACCTAAACCTAAACCCAAACCTATAACCTAAACCTAAAACCTAAACTTATAACCTACACTTATAATCTTAACCTAAACCTATTCTCAAATCCCAATACCTATACTTATAACCTAAACCTGAACCTTAACCTATAACCCAAACCCATACTTATAACCCAAACTAAACCCAAACCCGAACTCGATTTCCTAAATCTATACCTACACCTATTCTCAATTCCCTAAACCTTAACCTATAACCTAACCTAAACCTAAACTATAACTTACACTTATAACCTAAACCTATAACCTTTACCTAAACTTAAAACCAAACCTAAACCTTAACCTATAACCTATAACCTAAACGTAAACCTCTAGAACCTAAACCTAAACCTTAACCTATAACCTAAACTTATAACCTTAACCTAAACCTATTCTCAAATCCAAAAACCTAAACTTATAACCTAAACCTAAACCTTAACCTATAACCTCAACCTATACTTATAACCTAAACCTAAACCTACACCTAATCCAAATCTCAACTCCCTAACCTAAACATAAACCTAAACTTGAAAACCCAAACCTAAACCCGATCCCGAACCCGAACCCGATTTCCTAAACCTAAACCTTAACATATTCTCAATTCCCTAAACCTATAGCTAAACCTTAACCTTAACCTAAACCTATAGCTTATAAGACCTAAAACCTTAACCTTAACCTAAACCTATAACCTTAAAACCAAAACCTATGACCTAAAACCTTAACATATAACCTAAACTTATAACCTATAACCTAACCTTAACCTAGACCTAAAACCTAAACCTTAACCAATAACCTAAAACTTAAACCTAAACCTAAAACCTAAATGTATTCTTAAATCCCTAAACCTAAACCTACACCTAATCCTAATCTCAACTCCCTAACCTAAACCTTAACCTAAACTTGAAAACTCAAACCTAAACCCGAACCCGAACCCGAACCCGATTCCCTAAACCTAAACCTTAACCTATTCTCAATTCCCTAAACCTATAGCTTATAACCTAAACCTAATGTTGAGGGTCAAATATTGCATATTAGACCCCTGTTATGGCCTGGATTTACGTACATAATACTATTAACGATCCACTTTAAATCGTATTTGTGATGCAGGATGTATTTAGGAGCTTAAACTGAAATTTGGTACTAAAAGTGTAGATTTGACGCTCCGACATCATCAAGGCAGGGGACGGACTCCTGGGGATTGGGATCGACGATTTTACAAAGCCGAGATCCGAGAAAATAGAGAAACTGAAGCTCAAGTGGCCTGAAAGTTAGCCAGAATGCAAGATCATAGGGTTCCCACCATCCGTTCTGCTTGAAACTTTATACATGAGCTAAGGAGCATAAATGAACCGTACACGTCAATTTTCAGCTATTGGATCCCTCTGAAAGTGGCCGAACGGACAGATCAACCCCTTTAAACTTTAAGTGGGACCCACCTGATCTCTGGATACGCTTCAATGTTGGACTCGACGCTTTAAATGAGGTAACATCATGGATGGATGGCACGGATTCCTTGAAAACATCACAGTGGACCCCACATGGTGGCGCATGAGCGCACATGGCGGTGCACTCCCGAGCCACACCGAACGCAGTGAAGTCGGTCAGCGTTACGCTGACCGACGTTCTTCTTCTCCAAATCTTAAAACGCAACAGCGTTTTCGCTGTCGTCCGCCGGTCCTTCTCAGTGGGGCCCGCTCGACACCTGGAGTGATGATCTGAACCGTCCATTATATCAAGAGGGTGGGCGTGAACATCGCCTAGGTGGCGTAATCTTGGAAGATAATGGAGAGTGGATTTCAGCTGTTAAAACAGATGATTAACGGTGGAACGAAAGGATCAGTGGGCCACACGGAATTCAACATGAAACCAGTCGATTTTTACTGGTTTTTCGTCAGCATTTCAGTAGACGGAGTGGATTCTCCACCTGAGATCGATCCTGGACCCACCGATTTTCCAGTGACGACGCGAAGAGCTCTGTTCCGCAGTAGAGCTTCGGTCGATCCAAGCGGGCCACCATCATCATATATTTCCATGATCCACGGCTTCAGAAGGTCAAGCCGACCGTGTATTGATCTACAGACGGATTTCTTCAGTTATTTCATGCACCCGAAAGATCTAAATGAAGAAGGGACGGTCAGTTTAAAATTAAATGGGCCACATCAACTGCCAGCCAAAATGGTTGATCTTAGACCAAAATCCCACCACGGAGATGACGAAAGGTGTGGATTTCTCAAAAAGCAAGGAGGAGTGGGCCCCACCATCGTTCCAGCGCAGCTTACGGTGCGCAGGCTGCGAAATCCCGGGAAATCCGGATTTTCCGGATTACTTCGGCCCACCATCTCTAATTGATTCGAAAATCCGGACCGTCCGTCATGTAGCCAGTTCAGAAATTACCCAAGGGATGTTAAACTTTTGGAAAGAAAGAATGAAAAGTGGTGTTTTTTTTCGGATAGTCTCTTGGCTGCGTAAACACCCTTACGCATAGGTTCTTTGCTGCGTAAGACGACTCCAACTCTGATTGCACTCCTCCCTGCTGCCTATAAAAACCAGACGGCTGTGAATAGAGAGGGATCAGAGCTTGGACGGCTGGAGCAGGGGAGAGAGAGACGGAGAGAGAAAAGGGAAGTAGTTTAGTTTTTTTTCTTCTTTTAGTTATTTTATTTTTTTTAAGAGTGCTAATCCACCATGTCTATGTGTGGCTAAATCCTCTTAGCTAGGGCTAAGAGGTGAAGCTTGTAGTGTGATGGGAGGCCTCTTTGCTTGTGCCTTTTGTTTAGACTGATCTGATTTTGATTTAATTTTATTAAAGGAATGTTTTCAGTCTTTAATGGTCTGTTGTGACTGAAATTACAATGGGTCTGCAATGGCTTTGAGCATGTTCTTTTTCTTTTATGTTTATGACATCAGGAAGCCCCGTTGTTCACCATCGTCTCCTGGGCATGGTTGGATGTCGTACCCTTTCTAACCTTCATACATTGATTGGTTGGTAATTAGTTTAATTACGTTGTTTGCTTTGTCTCCGGGCATGGTTTGGTGATGGAATCCATTCTAATTCATATACCTTTCATCTTATCAAAATTACATTAAAGGCGATTCGATTAATTTTCCTAAATTGTAATATCTGTGCATAAGATCTCCCGATCTCTACAAGTGGATCCTCTGAATCCCTAGTTTTCCTTCTCTCGATTTTTCCTAAAGTTTTAGATTAATTATTTCACCATTATTCCTCAAATCATAATTGGTTTAGATTTCATCTTAGCCTAGTTCTAGATCGGTTATTTTTAGAAAGCGTACGGCTGTGTTTCGGTCCACGTGGATTCGACCTCGGTCTTACCGAAGTTTATTACTACATCACAACCCTATACTTAGGGAGTGAACAAGTTTTAGTAGCGCGGATTCTTGGGTGTTGACGGCTACGATTTTCTGAAATTAATTAGTTTTAGAGTTAGTTTAAGATTAGGATTTTACTAATTTTAATTTTAGATTTTGTTTTCTATTTTGATTCATAGATCTAACTTATTTTCTATTCTGTAGGTTGTTAAGATAGAACTTCTAATTTGGTAAACTCTTTCTGATTTTCTAGATTTTCTAACTCTTTAGATTTGGTTTGCTTTAGAAATTTCTTCTATTTAGAAGCTAACTTATTTTGTTGTGTTTTGCAGGTTTTTAACATAGGAACTTCTAGTCTGGTAACATCTTTCTAACTTCTCATTTACTTTCTGTATTGCTGTAGGATTTTGCTTTCTTCTAGGATTAGATTCAGAGTTAGAGTTTCACCATGTATATGCACGAGTGGGAACGTCAGTATGCTGAGAAGAATAATCTATATTGGGATGATGATGATGATAGAAAGCCACCAATGTCTCAAAAATTTTCTGAAACTATCATCGAGAATCGACCGGAATACAAAGATCCACCAGTTAAGAAGTCCTTACGCGATCATATACGGGAGAACAATTCCACCCCACGGACAGTACGTGAATGTTGGGGTTATCATAACTATGGGAGTGAGAAGTACTATCACCCATCTGAGAAAAAGAAAACAATGCGTGATTATATCATGAGTGATAATAAGTATTACCAACCATCAGATTCTCCCACCTATGATCCGTATGACTATAATCAGTGGAACCATCAAAACTGGGAAGATGAACCAACAACATGTAATGATTATTCTCTTGGATCCCATACCTTTGAGATCCAACCAGAAACGATCCAAGAGGATTCATGTTTTAATCTAGAACAATTCAACCAACATGTTGCGGAAGCGATGAAAGCAATGGAAGCACTGAATTCGCGCCTTGAAAGGATAGAAGAAGCTCGTGCATCCCAACTACAATCCAATCCAGAAATACAATGCCAGGAAAGTGATCCTCACTCGCTTTTGACGAAATCTGGAATTTGGAATAAGGAGTTGGATTCCATTAATGAGCATACGGTTCAATTCTCCGATGAGTCGATCTCAATGACTGTTCAAAAGAATGGGGAAGAAACATGGTTGTCTTTCAAATACAGTGATGATGACACACTTTCCTTACATGATACACAGGATCTCAATGATGAGGTTGAGGTTAGTTTATTCGAACCTCAACCGAATTTAGAATGTAAGGAAAGCAATCCCATCTCAAGTGTGTACTGCACTGAATTGGAGGCTGAGAAGTATTGGGATGAGATTCATGAGAGCGCAGCCCAAATTCCATTCGAATCAATCTCAAGTTTGGTCCAGGTCAATGATCAAGACGTACACGAAGTGGTCGGTCATAATGAGCCACTCCCCTCACCTAACATGTATGATTTAAAGGTGGAGGATGAGCCCCTTACAACCGACACTTCTAACTCTTGTGAAACATGTTTGGACCACTCCTCTGAATCGAATGATGATATGATTCGGGAGATGGACGAGCTACTCGATATGACTCTTGAATTTGAAACCACCCAGTTGAGGCCACCGTTTGAACTGTTGAATAATGACGATTCATCGCCTCTTCTGAGTAATATCGATGAACAGAGTCCACACATCAATGCTTCGTATACTGATCCTCAATCTGTCTGTGCAGGGCTGGAGCAAGAGAGCACACCTCCGTTTACCTTCAAAGACGATGGATTCCTTGGGCAGATCATCACGAGCTCTAATGTGGAAAATGAGTCACTCTCAGCTGAATGTCCCAACTCTTTGGATGATTGCTTGGCACACTTTGTAGATTCAAAT
Organism: Magnolia changhungtana; assembly: GCA_030180095.1. Classification (NCBI taxonomy): domain Eukaryota; kingdom Viridiplantae; phylum Streptophyta; class Magnoliopsida; order Magnoliales; family Magnoliaceae; genus Magnolia; species Magnolia changhungtana. The sequence continues at coordinate 4,036,277 of JASAUF010000118.1, forward strand.
GATCCCATGATAAGAGACATAGTGAATGCCTTGCAAGACAATATCTCGGTAGTCATCATTGACCGAGAGAACCCTTACTCTGAAGCCCCTCCTTCCACAGATCTTGAATGTTTACCATTAGGGGAGGAGGAGCTGAAAATTGAACCGAAGTCTGATACTTCGGAATGTGTTAAGACTACACCACTTCTTGAAAATTTTTCTCAATTTGATCTACTTGTAGTCTCTGATTCACCATGTGATACTAACGTCGAAACTTCTTCTGTCGCAGGTGAATCGTATATACTCTGGATACCTCTGGCGACTCAACGACAAATTTGTGATGAGGTACATAAGTTTCTTTGGAATGTCATGCTCCAGGGCATCCAAGCCTATTACAAAAAGGGCTTTTGGATGATCCTGTTAAGAAATCTACTGAGAAATTCATCACGATACTGGCCAGAAGAGGAACCTTGCGGCATAACTGAGTAGTTTTTCCCTGCTTTCTTAGGACTAGGGTAGTTTGTTTTATGTTATTTTATGATAGACGGTATACTTAGCGCTCCTGGGAGGCAACCCAGCTTTTCATTCCATATAATTTTCCTAGTTAGTTAGTTCAATGTTTGTGGGTAACATTACTGCAAACCCTCACGAGACTACAACTCGTCCTCTAGGGGAAACTTAGGGGTTTAAAGGCTTGTTGCATGCGCTAAATGCAATCGAGAGCACCTGCGAAAGTGGTATAGGTAGGATTTTATTTTTGTTAGTGTTGTGTTGCTTTCTCTCTCTCGTGCTGATTGGATTTCATACTGCGATCTATTGGAAAATCTCTCAGGATTCATCATCCAGGTACTATCTTCCCATCACTTCACATTTACTTTTGTTGTCCCATGTGCATTGCATATTCATATCTTTTACATTGAGGACAATGTAGATTTTAGGTTGGGGGTGGTGGATTAGGCAACCTAATCAGTGTTTTCTTGGTCTTGAGCAAAATTTGTGAAAATTTTTAAATTTTTTTTTTCTGGAAATTCTTGTGCATTTGAAGTGATTTTGACGACTATCCTGGATTTAGAATTTCAAGATACGTTATGTTGGTGATTTACTACTCTTGGATTCAGTTGCTCAGTAGATTTCACAGTTAAGTTTGAATTATTAATCCATGATTAGAAGTTGTAAACATCGATTGAAGTCATGATTTCACATGTCACATCTCGCTTACACATTGAGATTTCAGTTTAATATTGAATGATTAATTTGGTAATCACTTAGCATGAAAGAAACCAGCCTAAAAGATTTGGCCATCAGGGTATAAAAAAAAGAGTTGCACCATGGGTTTGCTCCCTGTAGGTGTGGATTCGATTTTTCATGATCAACAGTTGGAAAGAGTTGGGCGACTAGTTTCACCATAGGTTTGCTCCCTATAAGTGAAAATTTGATTCCCATCTTAAAAAAAAAAAAAAAAAAAAAAAAAAAAAAAAAAAACTAGAAAATGAAAGAATGATCTGTAAGGCAAGTATTTGGCTATCATGAATTCTCTTGTTAGTTACCAACGACATCCTGAAATAGAGAATTGAATATTAATGTTGAAAGTCGGGATTACACTCTACACCCATGGAACTCAATGTTTAAAATTATTCTAGTTTATGGATTAATATTTGAACTTGATTATGAAATTCACTGTGCATGGGAGGCCAGGAGAAATTGATAATCAGCATTCATGAATCTTAAGATTTCTCATATCTGGATTGTTTTCCAAAATATCACTCGGCTTCACAAGAATTGTCTCGTAATTCTCAACTTAATTTTCGCATATTTTGCTCGGGACTAGCAAAATGCTGGTTGGGGGTTGTGTTGAGGGTCAAATATTGCATATTAGACCCCTGTTATGGCCTGGATTTACGTACATAATACTATTAACGATCCACTTTAAATCGTATTTGTGATGCAGGATGTATTTAGGAGCTTAAACTGAAATTTGGTACTAAAAGTGTAGATTTGACGCTCCGACATCATCAAGGCAGGGGACGGACTCCTGGGGATTGGGATCGACGATTTTACAAAGCCGAGATCTGAGAAAATAGAGAAACTGAAGCTCAAGTGGCCTGAAAGTCAGCCAGAATGCAAGATCACAGGGTTCCCACCATCCGTTCTGCTTGAAACTTTATACATGAGCTAAGGAGCATAAATGAACCGTACACGTCAATTTTCAGCTATTGGATCCCTCTGAAAGTGGCTGAACGGACAGATCAACCCCTTTAAACTTTAAGTGAGACCCACCTGATCTCTGGATACGCTTCAATGTTGGACTCGACGCTTTAAATGAGGTAACATCATGGATGGATGGCACGGATTCCTTGAAAACATCACAGTGGACCCCACATGGTGGCGCATGAGCGCACATGGCGGTGCACTCCCGAGCCACACCGAACGCAGCGGTGAAGTCGGTCGGCGTCAATACGGCACGCCGACCGACGTTTCTTCTCTCCAAATCTTAAAACGCAACAGCGTTTTCGCTGTCGTCCGCCGGTCCTTCTCAGTGGGGCCCGCTCGACACCTGGAGTGATGATCTGAACCGTCCATTATATCAAGAGGGTGGGCGTGAACATCGCCTAGGTGGCGTAATCTTGGAAGATAATGGAGAGTGGATTTCAACTGTTAAAACAGATGATTAACGGTGGAACGAAAGGATCAGTGGGCCACACGGAATTCAACATGAAACCAGTCGATTTTTACCGGTTTTTCGTCAAGACATTTCAAGAGACGAGTGGATTCTCCACCGAGATCGATCCTGGACCCACCGATTTTCCAGGTGACGACGCGAAGAGCTCTGTTCCGCAGTAGAGCTTCGGTCGATCCAAGCGGGCCACCATCATCATATATTTCCATGATCCACGGCTTCAGAAGGTCAAGCCGACCGTGTATTGATCTACAGACGGATTTCTTCAGTTATTTCATGCACCCGAAAGATCTAAATGAAGAAGGGACGGTCAGTTTAAAATTAAATGGGCCACATCAACTGCCAGCCAAAATGGTTGATCTTAGACCAAAATCCCACCACGGAGATGACGAAAGGTGTGGATTTCTCAAAAAGCAAGGAGGAGTGGGCCCCACCATCGTTCGGCGCGACTTACGGTGCGCAGTCGTGAAATCCCGGAAATCCGGATTTTCCTAGGATTACTTCGCCCACCATCTCTAATTGATTCGAAAATCCGGACCGTCCGTCATGTAGCCAGTTCAGAAATTACCCAAGGGATGTTAAACTTTTGGAAAGAAAGAATGAAAAGTGGTGTTTTTTTTCGGATAGTCTCTTGGCTGCGTAAACACCCTTACGCATAGGTTCTTTCTTCGCGTAAGACGACTCCAACTCGATTGCACTCCTCCTCGTGCCGCCTATAAAAACCAGACTACTGTGAATAGAGAGGGATCGAGCTTGGGACGGCTGAGCTTGAGCAGGGAGAGAGAGACGGAGAGAGAAAAGGAAGTAGTTTAGTTTTTTTTTTTCTTTTAGTTATTTTATTTTTTTAAGAGTGCTAATCCACCATGTCTATGTGTGGCTAAATCCTCTTAGCTAGGGCTAAGAGGTGAAGCTTGTAGCGTGATGGGAGGCCTCTTTGCTTGTGCCTTTGTTTAGACTGATCGATTTTGATTTAATTTTATTAAGGGAATGTTTTCGGTCTTTAATGGTCTCATTGACCGTGAAATTACAATGGGTCCGCAATGGCTTTGAGCATGTTCTTTTTCTTTTATGTTTATGACATCAGGAAGCCCCGTTGTTCACCATCGTCTCTGGGCATGGTTGGATGTCGAGTACCCTTTCTAACCTTCATACATTGATTGGTTGGTAATTAGTTTAATTGTTGTTTGCTTTGTCTCCGGGCATGGTTTGGTGATGGAATCCATTCTAATTCATATACCTTTCATCTTATCAAAATTACATTAAAGGCGATTCATTAATTTTCCTAAATTGTAATACGAGCATAAGATCTCCCGATCTCTACAAGTGGATCCTCCGAATCCCTAGTTTTCCTTCTCGATTTTTCCTAAAGTTTTAGATTAATTATTTCACCATTATTCCTCAAATCATAATTGGTTTAGATTTCATCTTAGCCTAGTTCTAGATCCGGTTATTTTTAGAAAGCGTGTGTTTAGGTCCACTCGTGGATTCGACCTCGGTCTTACCGAGTTTATTACTACATCACAACCCTATACTTGGGAGTGAACAAGTTTTAAGCGCCGTTGCTTGGGACCGACAGGCTACGATTTTTCGAAATTAATTAGTTTTAGAGTTAGTTTAAGATTAGGATTTTACTAATTTTAATTTTAGATTTTGTTTTCTATTTTGATTCATAGATCTAACTTATTTTCTATTCTGTAGGTTGTTAAGATAGAACTTCTAATTTGGTAAACTCTTTCGATTTTCTAGATTTTCTAACTCTTTAGATTTGGTTTGCTTTAGAAATTTCTTCTATTTAGAAGCTAACTTATTTTGTTGTGTTTTATGTGTTTTTAACATAGGAACTTCTATTACGGTAACATCTTTCTAACTTCTCATTTACTTTCGTATTCTTTGTAGGATTTTGCTTTCTTCTAGGATTAGATTCGAGTTAGAGTTTCACCATGTATATGCACGAGTGGGAACGTCAAGTATCTTTGAGAAGAATAATCTATATTGGGATGATGATGATGATAGAAAGCCACCAATGTCTCAAAAATTTTTCGAAACTATCATCGAGAATCGACCTAATACAAAGATCCACCAAGAAAGAAGTCCTTACGCGATCATATACGGAGAACAATTCCACCCCACGGACGATGCGTGAATGTTGGGGTTATCATAACTATGGGAGTGAGAAGTACTATCACCCATCCGAGAAAAAGAAAACAATGCGTGATTATATCATGAGTGATAATAAGTATTACCAACCATCGATTCTCCCACCTATGATCCGTATGACTATAATCAGTGGAACCATCAAAGCGGGAAGATGAACCAACAACATGTAATGATTATTCTCTTGGATCCCATACCTTTGAGATCCAACCAGAAACGATCCAAGAGGATTCATGTTTTAATCTAGAACAATTCAACCAACATGTTGCGGAAGCGATGAAAGCAATGGAAGCACCGAATTTGGCGCCTTGAAAGGATAGAAGAAGCTCGTGCATCCCAACTACAATCCAATCCAGAAATACAATGCCAGGAAAGTGATCCTCACTCGCTTTTGACGAAATCTGGAATTTGGAATAAGGAGTTGGATTCCATTAATGAGCATACGGTTCAATTCTCCGATGAGTCGATCTCAATGACTGTTCAAAAGAATGGGGAAGAAACATGGTTGTCTTTCAAATACAGTGATGATGACACACTTTCCTTACATGATACACAGGATCTCAATGATGAGGTTGAGGTTAGTTTATTCGAACCTCAACCGAATTTAGAATGTAAGGAAAGCAATCCCATCTCAAGTGTGTACTGCACTGAATTGGAGGCTGAGAAGTATTGGGATGAGATTCATGAGAGCGCAGCCCAAATTCCATTCGAATCAATCTCAAGTTTGGTCCAGGTCAATGATCAAGACGTACACGAAGTGGTCGGTCATAATGAGCCACTCCCCTCACCTAACATGTCTGATTTAAAGGTGGAGGATGAGCCCCTTACAACCGACACTTCTAACTCTTGTGAATCATGTTTGGACCACTCCTCTGAATCGAATGATGAGATGATTCGGGAGATGAACGAGCTACTCGATATGACTCTTGAATTTGAAACCACCCAGTTGAGGCCACCGTCTGAACTGTTGAATAATGACGATTCATCGCCTCTTCTGAGTAGTATCGATGAACAGAGTCCACACATCAATGCTTCGATATCTTGATCCTCAATGCGTGCGTGCGGTGGAGCAAGAGAGCACACCTCCGTTTACCTTCAAAGACGATGGATTCCTTGGGCAGATCATCACGAGCTCTAATGTGGAAAATGAGTCACTCTCAGCTGAATGTCCCAACTCTTTGGATGATTGCTTGGCACACTTTGTAGATTCAAATGATCCCATGATAAGAGACATAGTGAATGCCTTGCAAGACAATATCTCGGTAGTCATCATTGACCGAGAGAACCCTTACTCTGAAGCCCCTCCTTCCACAGATCTTGAATGTTTACCATTAGGGAGGAGGAGTGAAATTGAACCGAAGTCTGATACTTCGGAATGTGTTAAGACTACACCACTTCTTGAAAATTTTTCTCAATTTGATCTACTTGTAGTCTCGATTCACCATGTGATACTAACGTCGAAACTTCTTCTCGTCGGTGAATCGTATATACTCTGGATACCTCTGGCGACTCAACGACAAATTTGTGATGAGGTACATAAGTTTCTTTGGAATGTCATGCTCCAGGGCATCCAAGCCTATTACAAAAAGGGCTTTTGGATGATCCTGTTAAGAAATCTACTGAGAAATTCATCACGACATCGCGGAAGAGGAACCTTGCGGCATAACCGAGTAGTTTTTCCCTGCTTTCTTAGGACTAGGGTAGTTTGTTTTATGTTATTTTATGATAGACGGTATACTTAGCGCTCCTGGGAGGCAACCCAGCTTTTCATTCCATATAATTTTCCTAGTTAGTTAGTTCAATGTTTGTGGGTAACATTACTGCAAACCCTCACGAGACTACAACTCGTCCTCTAGGGAAACTTAGGGTTTAAAGGCTTGTTGCATGCGCTAAATGCAATCGAGAGCACTGCGAAAGTGGTATAGGTAGGATTTTATTTTTGTTAGTGTTGTGTTGCTTTCTCTCTCTCGTGCTGATTGGATTTCATACTGCGATCTATTGGAAAATCTCTCAGATTCATCATCCAGGTACTATCTTCCCATCACTTCACATTTACTTTTGTTGTCCCATGTGCATTGCATATTCATATCTTTTACATTGAGGACAATGTAGATTTTAGGTTGGGGGTGGTGGATTAGGCAACCTAATCAGTGTTTTCTTGGTCTTGAGCAAAAATTGTGAAAATTTTTAAATTTTTTTTTCTGGAAATTCTTGTGCATTTGAAGTGATTTTGACGACTATCCTGGATTTAGAATTTCAAGATACGTTATGTTGGTGATTTACTACTCTTGGATTCAGTTGCTCAGTAGATTTCACAGTTAAGTTTGAATTATTAATCCATGATTAGAAGTTGTAAACATCGATTGAAGTCATGATTTCACATGTCACATCTCGCTTACACATTGAGATTTCAGTTTAATATTGAATGATTAATTTGGTAATCACTTAGCATGAAAGAAACCAAACCTAAAAGATTTGGCCATCGGGGTATAAAAAAAGAGTTGCACCATGGGTTTGCTCCCCGTAGGTGTGGATTCGATTTTTCATGATCAACAAGTTGGAAAGAGTTGGGCGACTAGTTTCACCATAGGTTTGCTCCTATAAGTGAAAATTTGATTCCCATCTTAAAAAAAAAAAAAAAAAAAAAAAAAAAAAAAAAACTAGAAAATGAAAGAATGATCTGTAAGGCAAGTATTTGGCTATCATGAATTCTCTTGTTAGTTACCAACGACATCCTGAAATAGAGAATTGAATATTAATGTTGAAAGTCGGGATTACACTCTACACCCATGGAACTCAATGTTTAAAATTATTCTAGTTTATGGATTAATATTTGAACTTGATTATGAAATTCACTGTGCATGGGAGGCCAGGAGAAATTGATAATCAGCATTCATGAATCTTAAGATTTCTCATATCTGGATTGTTTTCCAAAATATCACTCGGCTTCACAAGAATTGTCTCGTAATTCTCAACTTAATTTTCGCATATTTTGCTCGGGACTAGCAAAATGCTGGTTGGGGGTTGTGTTGAGGGTCAAATATTGCATATTAGACCCTGTTATGGCCTGGATTTACGTACATAATACTATTAACGATCCACTTTAAATCGTATTTGTGATGCAGGATGTATTTAGGAGCTTAAACTGAAATTTGGTACTAAAAGTGTAGATTTGACGCTCCGACATCATCAAGGCAGGGGACGGACTCCTGGGGATTGGGATCGACGATTTTACAAAGCCGAGATCTGAGAAAATAGAGAAACTGAAGCTCAAGTGGCCTGAAAGTCAGCCAGAATGCAAGATCACAGGGTTCCCACCATCCGTTCTGCTTGAAACTTTATACATGAGCTAAGGAGCATAAATGAACCGTACACGTCAATTTTCAGCTATTGGATCCCTCTGAAAGTGGCCGAACGGACAGATCAACCCCTTTAAACTTTAAGTGAGACCCACCTGATCTCTGGATACGCTTCAATGTTGGACTCGACGCTTTAAATGAGGTAACATCATGGATGGATGGCACGGATTCCTTGAAAACATCACAGTGGACCCCACATGGTGGCGCATGAGCGCACATGGCGGTGCACTCCCGAGCCGCACCGAACGCAGTGAAGTCGGTCAGCGTTACGCTGACCGACGTTCTTCTTCTCCAAATCTTAAAACGCAACAGCGTTTTCGCTGTCGTCCGCCGGTCCTTCTCAGTGGGGCCCGCTCGACACCTGGAGTGATGATCTGAACCGTCCATTATATCAAGAGGGTGGGCGTGAACATCGCCTAGGTGGCGTAATCTTGGAAGATAATGGAGAGTGGATTTCAGCTGTTAAAACAGATGATTAACGGTGGAACGAAAGGATCAGTGGGCCACACGGAATTCAACATGAAACCAGTCGATTTTTACTGGTTTTTCGTCAGCATTTCAGTAGACGGGGTGGATTCTCCACCTGAGATCGATCCTGGACCCACCGATTTTCCAGTGACGACGCGAAGAGCTCTGTTCCGCAGTAGAGCTTCGGTCGATCCAAGCGGGCCACCATCATCATATATTTCCATGATCCACACCACTCAACGGCTTCAGAAGGTCAAGCCGACCGTGTATTGATCTACAGACGGATTTCTTCAGTTATTTCATGCACCCGAAAGATCTAAACGAAGAAGGGACGGTCAGTTTAAAATTAAATGGGCCACATCAACTGCCAGCCAAAATGGTTGATCTTAGACCGAAATCCCACCACGGAGATGACGAAAGGTGTGGATTTCTCAAAAAGCAAGGAGGAGTGGGCCCCACCATCGTTCCAGCGCAGCTTACGGTGCGCAGGCTGCGAAATCCCGGGAAATCCGGATTTTCCGGATTACTTCGGCCCACCATCTCTAATTGATTCGAAAATCCGGACCGTCCGTCATGTAGCCAGTTCAGAAATTACCCAAGGGATGTTAAACTTTTGGAAAGAAAGAATGAAAAGTGGTGTTTTTTTTTCGGATAGTCTCTTGGCTGCGTAAACACCCTTACGCATAGGTTCTTTGCTGCGTAAGACGACTCCAACTCTGATTGCACTCCTCCCTGCTGCCTATAAAAACCAGACGGCTGTGAATAGAGAGGGATCAGAGCTTGGACGGCTGGAGCAGGGGAGAGAGAGACGGAGAGAGAAAAGGGAAGTAGTTTAGTTTTTTTTCTTCTTTTAATTATTTTATTTTTTTTAAGAGTGCTAATCCACCATGTCTATGTGTGGCTAAATCCTCTTAGCTAGGGCTAAGAGGTGAAGCTTGTAGTGTGATGGGAGGCCTCTTTGCTTGTGCCTTTTGTTTAGACTGATCTGATTTTGATTTAATTTTATTAAGGGAATGTTTTCAGTCTTTAATGGTCTGTTGTGACTGAAATTACAATGGGTCTGCAATGGCTTTGAGCATGTTCTTTTTCTTTTATGTTTATGACGTCAGGAAGCCCTGTTGTTCACCATCGTCTCCTGGGCATGGTTGGATGTCAGTACCCTTTCTAACCTTCATACATTGATTGGTTGGTAATTAGTTTAATTCTGTTGTTTGCTTTGTCTCCTGGGCATGGTTTGGTGATGGAATCCATTCTAATTCATATACCTTTCATCTTATCAAAATTACATTAAAGGCAGTTCAGTTAATTTTCCTAAATTGTAATACAGGCATAAGATCTCCCTGATCTCTACAAGTGGATCCTCTGAATCCCTAGTTTTCCTTCTCTGATTTTTTCTAAAGTTTTAGATTAATTATTTCACCATTATTCCTCAAATCATAATTGGTTTAGATTTCATCTTAGCCTAGTTCTAGATCTGGTTATTTTTAGAAAGCGTACAGGTTTCAGTCCCTGTGGATTCGACCTCGGTCTTACCGAGTTTATTACTACATCACAACCCTATACTTGGGGAGTGAACACCTAAACCTTAACCTAAACCGATAACCTTAACCTAAACCAAAACCTATGACCTAAAACATAAATGTATTCTCAAATCTCTAAACCTAAACTTACACCTAATCCTAATCTCAACTCTCTAACCTAAACCTAAACCTAAACTTGAAAACCCAAACCTAAAACCCGATCCTGAACCTGAACCCAATTTCCTAAACCTAAACCTTGACCTATTGTCAAATTCCTAAACTTAAACCTACACCTAATCCTAATCTAAACTCCCTAACCTAAACCTAAACCTAAACTTGAAAACCCAAACCTAAACCCAATCCCGAACCCGAACCCGATTCCTAAACCTAAACCTTAACCTATTTTCAAATCCTTAAACCTAAACCTACACCTAATCCTAATCTCAACTCCTTAACCTAAACCTAAACCTAAACTTGAAAACCCAAACCTAAACCCGATCTCGAACCCGAACCCGAACCCGATTTCCTAAACTTAAACCTTAACATATTCTCAATTCCCTAAACCTATAGCTTATAAGACCTAAAACCTAAACCTATAACCTTAAAACCAAAAACTATGACGTAAAACCTAAACCTATAACCTTAAAACCAAAACCTATGACCTAAAACCTTAACCTATAACCTATAACCAAAACTTATAACCTATAACCTAACCTTAACCTAAACCTAAAACCTAAACCTTAACCAATAACCTAAAACTTAAACCTAAACCTAAAACCTAAATGTATTCTCAAATCCCTAAACCTAAACCTACACCTAATCCTAATCTCAACTCCCTAACCTAAACCTTAACCTAAACATGAAAACTCAAACCTAAACCCGATCCCGAACCTGAACCCGAACCCGATTCCCTAAACCTAAACCTTAACCTATTCTCAATTCCCTAAACCTATAGCTTATAACCTAAACCTAAACCTTAACCTAAACCGATAACCTTAACCTAAACCAAAACCTATGACCTAAAACCTAAATGTATTCTCAAATCTCTAAACCTAAACCTACACCTAATCCTAATCTCAACTCCCTAGCCTAAACCTAAACCTAAACTTGAAAGCCCAAACCTAAAACCCGATCCCGAACTTGAACCCAATTTCCTAAACCTAAACTTTAACCTATTGTCAAATTCCTAAACTTAAACCTACACCTAATACTAATCTAAACTCCCTAACCTAAACCTAAACCTAAACTTGAAAACCCAAACCTAAACCCAATCCCGAACCCGAACCCGAATTCCTAAACCTAAACCTTAACCTATTTTCAAATCCCTAAACCTAAACCTACACCTAATCGTAATCTCAACTCCTTAACCTAAACCTAAACCTAAACTTGAAAACCCAAACCTAAACCCGATCTCGAACCCGAACCCGATTTTCTAAACCTAAATCTTAACATATTCTCAATTCCCTAAACCTATAGCTTATAAGACCTAAAACCTAAACCTTAACCTAAACCTATAAACTTAAAACCAAAACCTATGACCTAAAACTTAAGCCTTAACCTAAACCTATAACCTTAAAACCAAAACCTATGACCTAAAACCTTAACCTATAACCTATAACCTAAACTTATAACCTATAACCTAACCTTAACCTAAACCTAAAACCTAAACCTTAACCAATAACCTAAAACCTAAAGCTAAACCTAAAACCTAAATGTATTCTCAAATCCTTAAACCGAATCCTAATCTCAACTCCCTAACCTAAACCTAAACCTGAACTTGAAAACCCAAACCTAAACCCGATCCCGAACCCGAACTCGATTTCTAAACCTAAACCCGATCCCGAACCCGAACCCGATTCCCTAAACCTAAACCTTAACCTATTCTTAATTCCTTAAACCTATAGCTTATAACCTAAACCTTAAACTAAACCTATAACCTTAACCTAAACCAAAACCTATGACCTAAAACCTAAATGTATTCTCAAATCTCTAAACCTAAACCTACACCTAATCCTAATCTCAACTCCCTAACCTAAACCTAAACCTAAACTTGAAAACCCAAACCTAAAACCCGATCCGAACCCGAACCCGATTTCCTAAACCTAAACCTTAACTTATTCTCAAATCCCTAAACTTAAACCTACACTTAATCCTAATCTAAACTCCCTAACCTAAACCTAAACCTAAACTTGAAAACCCAAACCTAAACCCAATCCCGAACCCGAACCCGAATTCTTAAACCTAAACCTTAACCTATTATCAAATCCCTAAACCTCAACCTACACCTAATCCTAATCTCAACTCCCTAACCTAAACCTAAACCTAAACTTGAAAACCCAAACCTAAACCTAATCCCGAACACGAACCCGATTTCCTAAACCTAAACCTTAACCTATAGCTTATAACCTAAACCTAAACCTTAACCTTAACCTAAACCTAAACCTGAACCTATAACCTATAACCTAAACCTAAAACCTAAATATATTCTCAAATCCCTAAACCTACACCTACACCTAATCCTAATCTCAACTCCCTAACCTAAACCTAAACCTAAACTTGAAAACCCAAACCTAAACCCGATCCCAAACCCGAACCCGATTTCCTAAACCTAAACCTTAACCTATTCTCAAATCCCTAAACCTAAACCTACACTTAATCCTAATCTAAACTCCCTAACCTAAACCTAAACCTAAACCTAAACTTGAAAACCCAAACCTAAACCCGATCCCGAACCCGAACCCGAATTCTTAAACCTAAACCCTAACTTATTTTCAAATCCCTTAACCTAAACCTACACCTAATCCTAATCTCAACTCCCTAACCTAAACCTAAACCTAAACTTGAAAACCCAAATCTAAACCCGATCCCGAACACGAACCCGATTTCCTAAACCTAAACCTTAACTATTCTCAATTCCTTAAACCTATAGCTTATAACCTAAACCTTAACCTTAACCTTAACCTAAACCCGAACCTATTACCTATAACCTAAACCTAAAACCTAAATATATTCTTAAATCCCTAAACCTACACCTACACTTAATTCTAATCTCGACTCCTAACCTAAACCTAAACCTAAACCTAAACTTAAAAACCCAAACCTAAACCCGGGTTTGCCTAAATCCGATCTCGAACCCGAACCCGAACTCGATTTTCTAAACCTAAACCTTAACCTATTCTCAATTCCCTAAACCTATAGCTTATAACCTAAACCTAAACCTTAACCTATTCTCAAATTCCTGAACCTACACCTACACCTAATCCTAATCTAAACTCCCTAACCTAAACCTAAACCTAAACTTGAAAACCCAAACCTAAACCCGATCCCGAACTCGAACCCAATTTCCTAAACCTAAACCTTAACCTATTCTCAAATCCCTAAACCTAAACCTACACCTAATCCTAATCTAAACTCCCTAACCTAAACCTAAACCTAAACTTGAAAACTAAACCTAAAACCCAATCCCGAACCCGATTTCTTAAACCTAAACCTTAACCTATTCTCAAATTCCTAAACCTAAACCTACACCTAATCCTAATCTAAAAACCTAAACCTAAACTTGAAAAC